>CM038674.1:655626304-656826304 GCA_021605145.1 Aegilops bicornis
GACCTTTCGGTCTCCGTGTTCCGAGGCAATATCTGCATATGCTAGGCTCGTCAAGTATAACCTGAGTATTCTGCGTGTGCAAAACTGGCTTGCACCCGTTGTAGATGGACGAAGAGCTTATCACACCCGATCATCACGTGGTGTCTCGGCACGACGAACTATGGCAACGGTGCATACATAGGGAGAACACTACTTGATAATTTTAGTGAGAGATCATCTTAAAATGCTACCGTCAATCAAAGCAAAATAAGATGCATAAAGGATAAACATCACATGCAATCAATATAAGTGATATGATATGGCCATCATCATCTTGTGCTTGTGATCTCCATCTCCGAAGCAATCGTGATCACCATCGTCACCGGGCGCGACACCTTGATCTCCATCGTAGCATCGTTGTCGTTTACGCCATCTATTGCTTCTCGACTATCGCTACCGCTTAGTGATAAAGTAAAAGCAATTCGAGCGTTGCATTTCATACAATAAGCGACAACCATATGGCTCCAGCCGATTGCCGATAACTTCGGTTACAAAACATGATCATCTCATACAATAAAATATAGCATCAATTCTTGACCATATCACATCACAACATGCCCTGCAAAAACAAGTTAGACGTCCTCTACTTTGTTGTTGCAAATTTTACCCGGCTGCTACGGGCTTAAGCAAGAACCAATCTCACCTACGCATCAAGACCACAACGATACTTCGTCAAATAGACTCCGTTTTAACCTTCTCAAGGACCGGGCGTAGCCACACTCGGTTCAACTAAAGTGAGAGAGACAGACACCCGCCAGCCACCTTTAAGCACGAGTGCTCGAAGCAGGTGAAAACCAGTCTCGCGTAAGCGTCTGGCGTAATGTCGGTCCGGCCGCTTCATCTCACAATACCGCTGAACCAAAGTATGACATCTTTGGTAGGCGGTATGACTTGTATCACCCACAACTCACTTGTGTTCTACTCGTGCAAAACATCAAACCATAAAAACCTAGGCTCGGATGCCACTGTTGGGGAACGTAGTAATTTCAAAAAATTTCCCTACGCACGCAAGATCATGGTGATGCATAGCAACGAGAGGAGAGTGTTGTCTCGTACCCTCGTGAAGCGGAAAGCAGTCACAACATAGAGGAAGTAGTCGACGTTCTCCTCACGATCCAACCGATCGGCGTCGTTACTCCGGCGCCTCGAAGTTCTTGACACGTGCATAGCTCGGACGCGCTCCTCAGGCTCCGATCCAGCAAAGCTCCGGGAGAGAGAGTTCCACAAGACGATGGCGTGGTGACGATCTTGATGTTCTACCGACGCAGGGCTTCGCCTAAGCACCGCCACTGATATGACCGAGGTGGAATATGGTGGAGGGCACCGCACACGGCTAAGGAACGATCTCAAGGATCAACTTGTGTGTTCTAGGGTGCCCCCAGCCCCGTGATATAAAGGGAGCAAGGGGAGGGCCGGCCGGCCCTAGGAGGCGCGCCAAGGGAGGGAGTCCTCCTCCTAGTGGGAGTAGGACTCCCTTTCCTAGTCCAACTAGGAAGGAGGAAGGGGAAGGAAAGAGAGGGAGAGGGAGAGGAAAGGGGGTCGCGCCCCTCCTTGTCCTATTCGGACTCCCCATGGGGGCGCGCCACCTCCTGGTGCAGCCCTCTCTCTCCCTCTTGGCCCAATAAGGCCCATTACTTCCCGGGGTTCGGTAACCCCTCCGCACTCCGGTTTTCTCGGAAACTTCCGGAACCTTTCCGGTGTCCGAATATAGCCGTCAATATATCAATCTTTATGTCTCGACCATTTAGAGACTCCTCGTCATGTCCGTGATCACATCCGGGACTCGAACTCCGGTACATCAAAATACACAAACTCATAATATAATCGTCATGAAACCTTAAGCGTGCGGACCCTACGGTTCGAGAACAATGTAGACATGACCGACACACGTCTACGGTCAATAACCAATAGCGGGACCTGGATGCCCATATTGGCTCCTACATATTCTCGAAGATCTTTATCGGTCAGACCGCATAACAACATCGTTGTTCCCTTTGTCATCGGTATGTTACTTGCCGAGATTCGATCGTCGGTATCAATACCTAGTTCAATCTCGTTCTTGGCAAGTCTCTTTACTCGTTCCGTAATACATCATCTCACAGCTAACTCATTAGTTGTAATGCTTGCAAGGCTTAGTGATGTGCATTACCGAGAGGGCGAGAGATACCTCTCCGACAATCGGAGTGACAAATCCTAATCTCGAAATCGCCAACCCAATATCGCCTTTGGAGACACTGTAGTACTCCTTTATAATCACCCAGTTATGTTGTGACGTTTGGTAGTACCCAAAGTGTTCCTCCGTTAAGCGGGAGTTGCATAATCTCATAGTTATAGGAACATGTATAAGTCATGGATAAAAGCAATAGCAACATACTAAGCGATCGGTGCTAAGCTAATGGAATGGGTCATGTCAATCAGATCATTCAACCAATGATGTGACCTTGTTAATCAAATGACAACTCCTTTGTCTATGGTTAGGAAACTTAACCATCTTTGATTAACAAGCTAGTCTAGTAGAGGCATACTAGTGACACTCTGTTTGTCTATGTATTCACACATGTATTATGTTTCCGGTTAATACAATTCTAGCATGAACAATAAACATTTATCATGAAATAAGGAAATAAATAATAACTTTATTATTGCCTCCAGGGCATATTTCCTTCAGATCCCACTTTGGTCAACCGTCCGTTCTGGAACAAGTTCCAGTTTGCCATCTATTTTGATGTTCTCAAGGCCAAGAAGAATCTCTATGTCAACGTGCACTCCATCGACATTGAGCATATGAAGAGTGATCCTGACTACTTTGGTGAAGCTCTTGAGATGTGCATGAAGGAAATATGCCCTAGAGGCAATAATAAAGTTATTATTTATTTCCTTATATCATGATAAATGTTTATTATTCATGCTAGAATTGTATTAACCGGAAACATAATACATGTGTGAATATATAGACAAACAGTATGTCACTAGTATGCCTCTACTTGACTAGCTTGTTAATCAAAGATGGTTATGTTTCCTAACCATGAACAAGGAGTTGTTATTTGATTAACAAGGTCACATCATTAGTTGAATGATCTGATTGACATGACCCATTCCGTTAGCTTAACACTAGATCGATTAGTATGTTAATGCTTTCTTCATGACCCATACATGTTCCTGTAACTCTGAGATTATGCAACTCCCTGCCATCGGAGGAACACTTTGGGTACTACCAAACGTCACAACGAATCGGGTGATTATAAAGGAGTACTACAGGTGTCTCCAAAGGTACTTGTTGGGTTGGCGATTTCGAGATTAGGTTTTGTCACTCCGATCGTCGGAGGGGTATCTCTAGGCCTTCGGTAATACACATCACCTAAGCCTTGCAAGCATTACAACTAATGAGTTAGTTGTGAGATGATGTATTACGGAACGAGTAAAGAGACTTCTACCGTAATCTAGATTGAACTAGGTATTGATACCGACGATCGAATCTCGGGTAAGTAACATACCGATGACAAAGGGAACAACGATGTCGTTATGCGGTTTGACCGATAAAGATCTTCAGAGAATATGTAGGAACCAATATGGGCATCCAGGTTCCGCTTATTGGTTATTGACCGAGAATGGTTCTAGGTCATGTCTACATAGTTCTCGAACCCGTAGGGTCCGTGACGCTTAACGCTTCGGCGACAGCTCATAATGAGTTTATAAGTATTGATGCGAAGGTTGTTCGAGTCCCGGATGTGATCACGGACATGACGAGGAGTCTCGAAATGGTCGAGACATAAAGATTGATATATTGAAGCCTACATTTGGACATCGGAAGTGTTCCGGTGAAATCAGGATTTTCGGAGTACCGGAGGTTACCGGAACCCCGGGAGGTCAATGGGCCTTAATGGGCCATAGGAGAAGAGGAAGGGCAGCCCAAGGTGGGCTACGCCTCCCTCCCCTCTAGTCCGAATAGGACAAGGAAGGGGCGGCGCCTTCCCCTTTTCCCTCCTCCAATCCTAGTCCAACTAGGAGAGAGTCCTACTCCGGTGGGAGTAGGACTCCTCCTTGCGCGCCTCCCCTTGGGCGGCCACCTCCCTTGCCTCCTTTATATCACGGGGCAGGGGCACCCTTGACACACAAGTTGATCTACGGATCTTTCCTTAGCCGCAGCGGTGCCCCCTTCCACCATATTCCACTTCGGTCATATCGTCATGAGCTTAGGCGAAGCCCTGCCACGGAGAAGTCATATCGTCATGGAGCTTAGGCGAAGCTTCTGCGTCGGTGGAGCATCATCATCGTCACCACGCCGTCAGGCCGACGGAACTCATCCCCGACACTTTGCTGGATCGAGTCCGGGATCGTCATCGAGCTGAACGTGTGCGTAACTCGGAGGTGCCGCACGCTCGGTGCTTGGATCGGTCGGATCGTGAAGACGTACGACTACATCAACCGCGTTGTTATAACGCTTCCGCTTTCGGTCTACGAGGGTACGTGGACGGACACTCTTCCCTCTCGTTGCTATGCCATCACGATGGTCTTGCGTGATCGTAGGAAAATTTTGAAATTACTACGTTCCCCAACAAAGGGCATCGAGCCAGGTTTTATGCGTTGATGTCATATGCACGCAGTAGAACACAAGTGAGTTGTGGACGATACAAGTCATACCGCCTACCAGGCATGTCATACTTTGGTTCAGCGGTATTGTGAGATGAAGCGGCCCGGACCGACATTACGCCAGACGCTTACGCTGAGACTGGTTTCACCGCCCGAGCACTCGTTGCTTAAAGGTGACCGGCGGGTGTCTGTCTCTCTCACTTTAGTTGAACCGAGTGGCTACGCCCGGTCCTTGAGAAGGTTAAACGGAGTCTATTTGACGAAGTATCGTTGTGGTTTTGATGCGTAGGTAAGAACGGTTCTTGCTCAGCCCGTAGAAAGCAGCCACGTAAAACTTGCAACAACAAAGTAGAGGACGCCTAACTTGTTTTGCAGGGCATGTTGTGATGTGATATGGTCAAGACGTGATGCTATATTATATTGTATGAGATGATCATGTTTTGTAACCGAGTTATCGGCAATCGGTGGAGCCATATGGTTGTCGCTTATTGTATGAAATGCAACGCCATGTAATTGCTTTACTTTATCACTAAGGAGTAGCGATAGTCGTAGAAGCAATAGTTGGCGAGACGACAACGATGCTACGATGGAGATCAAGGTGTCGCTACCGGTGACGATGGTGATCATGACGGTGCTTCGGCGATGGAGATCACAAGCACAAGATGATGATGACCATATCATATCACTTATATTGATTGCATGTGATGTTTATCCTTTATGCATCTTATCTTGCTTTGTTTGACGGTAGCATTATAAGATGATCTCTCACTAAAAATTATCAAGAAGTGTTCTCCTCGAGTATGCACCGTTGCCAAAGTTCGTAGTACCCGCATACACCACGTGATGATCGGTTGTGATAAGATCTACGTCCATCTACAACGGGTGCAAAACAGTTGCACACGCAGAATACTCAGTTTAAACTTGACGAGCCTAGCATATAACAGATATGGCCTCGGAACACGGAGACCGAAAGGTCGAACGTGAATCATATAGTAGATATGATCAACATAGTGATGTTCACCGTTGAAACTACTCCGTCTCACGTGATGATCGGACACGGTTTAGTTAATATGGATCACGTGATCACTTAGATGACTAGAGAGATGTCCTGCCTAAGTGGGAGTTTTTAATATGATTAATTGAACTTAAATTTATCATGAACTTAGTACTGATAGTATTTTGCTTGTCTATGTTTCATCGTAGATAGATGGCTCGTGGCCGTTGTTCCGTTGAATTTTAATGCGTTCCTTGAGAAAGCAAAGTTGAAAGATGATGGTAGCAATTACACGGATCGGGTCCGTAACTTGAGGATTATCCTCATTGCTGCACGTAAAAATTACGCCCCGGAAGCACCGCTGGGTGAGCTGTGCCTGCAGATCTTGAGCGAAGTTGTGAACGTCCGGCAAAGCAGAGCTGATGACTACTCTATAGTTCAGTGTGCCATGCTTTACGGCTTAGAACCGGTCTTCAACGACGCTTTTGAACGTCATGGAGCATATGAGATGTTCCAGAGCTGAAGTTAATATTTCAAGCAAATGCCCGGATTGAGAGATATGAAGTCTCCAATAAGTTCTATAGCTGCAAGATGGAGGAGAATAGTTACAAGGAGCACATACTCAAAATGTCCGGGTATAACAATCACTTAATTCAGCCGGGAGTTAATCTTCCGGATGATAGTGTCATTGACAGAATTCTCCAATCACTGCCACCAAGCTACAAGAGCTTCGTGATGAACTATAATATGCAAGGGATGACTAAGACTTCCCTAGTGGTTTTGGTGATTGATGACAATGCTTTTGCGGACTAATCGTGTGCGTTAAGTTCTTTCAGAAGATCATCCATTGGCACGAGACGATTTCCTCCCCTCGGTGTTTTTATTCAAGACGGTGTAGCTCCTGCGGTTCATTGTTGGTGGACTAGTTTCGTAGGAGTCACCGTACTATTAAGAGGGGATCCGCTTTGGTAAGGCTAGGGTGGAATCAACACGTACACATCCTTATCACACCCGTCGTCTTCCCTTCGCATCTTTGGAGCTGCCCTCTCTCTTCGTTCGGTTTAAGCCTGTGCGAGGTAGTACGCGACCTACAGCGGTAGTACCGAAGCCCTAAGCGGTAGTACGCTCACGAGTAGTACCGCTCCCAATGTAATCCCGCTGAGCAGTGATAGTACCGCTGGCTTCGGCTATACTACCTCAGTAGTACGCGCTTACTACCGCCTCGATTCGAGACGGTGTTTTCTCGTGGTCGGGTTTTGCGGCACTAGTTGCGTGATAGGAGCGGTAGTACCGCTCTGAGCGGTAGTACCGCTCTGCTCCCGTGGTAGTAATGCAACCGTGGCGATGGCCTGCCTCCCTCTTTAGCGCGGTAGTACCGCTAGGTAGGGAGCGGTAGTACCGCCCTCAGCGGTAGTACCGCCCTTCCTTAGCGGTAGTACCGCTCTGTGCGGGGCTGGTTAGTGGGGTAACGGTTGGATGTGTTCTCCCACTATATAAAGGGGTCATCTTCTTCCTTATTGACCTACCTCTTTTCCCCCAAGCTCCATTGTTGCTCAAAGCTCCATTTTCGCCCCATCTCTCTCCCTAGCCAATCAAACTTGTTGATTTGCTCGGGATTGGTTGAGAAGGCCCAGATCTACACTTCCACCAAGAGAAATTTGATTCCCCCCACTTATCCCTTGCGGATCTTGTTACTCTTGGGTGTTGAGCACCCTAGACGGTTGAGGTCACCTCGAAGCCATACTCCATTGTGGTGAAGCTCCGTGGGGTTGTTGTTGTTGTTGGGAGCCTCCGGTTGTTGTGGAGTTTGCCCCAACCTTGCTTGTAAAGGTTCAGTTGCCGCCTTCAAGGGCACCAATAGTGGAATCACGGCATCTCGCATTGTGTGAGGGCGTGAGGAGAATACGGTGGCCCTAGTGGCTTCTTGGGGAGCATTGTGCCTCCACACCGCTCTAACGGAGACGTACTTCCCCTCAAAAGGAAGGAACTTCGGTAACACATCCTCGTCTCCACCGGCTCCACTCTTTGTTATCTCATCCCTTTACTTTTGCTAGCTTATTTGTGTTCTTATCCTTGCTAGCTCGTGTGCTTGTGTTGTTGCATCATATAGGTTGTCCACCTAGTTACACATCTAGACAACCTTTATTATTGCAAAGCTTAAATTGGTAAAGAAAAGCTTAAAATTGTTAGTTGCCTATTCACCCCCCCCCCCCCCTCTAGTCAACCATATCGATCATTTCAATTGGTATCAGAGCGTCGTCTCTTTTTAAGGACTTTACCGTCTGAAGAGTATGGTTGACGTCGTAGATGATGTGGGGGAGCACTCCGGTGCGAATCCGACATCATCTATGGGAGATGGGAGTACCTCGATCTCTCGTGAGGAATTCAATGTGGCGTTGGACACATTGAAAACCTCCATGACGAGCGAGGTCAAGGACATGTTTAAGGATTTCCTAGAAGGGCTTAAACTTTCCACCGCACCCGTGAAAGTGGGTGATCCCGCCAACACGGGAGCAGATGCTAACTCCGATAAGGGGGAAGCTACGAGTGAGAAAGCCCCCTCGTCTAGTGGTAAGAATGGCACCGGCATCTTTGCCCATGTGCAACCTCCCGTTTATGGTGGGCCGATTCCTTCCACTCATTTGAATCATGCCGGTCAACCAACTAAGGTTGATTAAAAGGAGGATTTTGATTGTTGGGTTTATCGGTTTAAGAGTCATTTAAATCATGTGAACACTAACCTTTGGAGAATCATTGAAGAAGGTTTCTATCCGCATGATCCGAGCAACTTTTCTCCAAGAGAGGTCATGGACCATCAATTCAATGAGAATGCTCTCTTCATCATCCAAGAAGCAATCCTTCCGAAGACCTCCCTCATCTCCGGCCTTACATCCGTGCCAAAGATGCTTTGCTCAAGGTGGTTTCCATGTATCGAGGAAGCGCAAGCATTCAACGTTCCAATTATGAAGTGGTCCAAGACGAAGCCGATGAGTTTGCAATGAAGGAAGAAGAAGAACCTCGTGAGCTCTATCGGAGAGTAACCAAGCTTTCCGTCTCCTCCGGGATCATGGAAGTAAGGACACCGATGACAAGCTGGATCAAGCGCCAAATTTCTCAAGGCAATGATGCCATACCACAAAGCCATGTCCTCCGTCATCCGTCAACCATCGGACTTCCACACCTTGTCCTCAAGTGATGTGTTGGACGAGTTTGTGGCTATGAGCATATTGGACAAGACCGCCGACAATGCGGTGCTTCGCTCTCAAAGAGCAAAGAAGCCCAACCTCGCCTTTGAAGGCCAAGATTTGTGTCGAAGAAGATGGAGAGGAGGAAGAAGAAGAGAGCAACCTCGAAGATACTAAGTATGATTATCATGAACACATGGCCCTTGCTTCAAGACAATTTTGGAGCAAGAAGAACTCAAGACCCAACTTCAACAAGAGCAATTCAAGTGGCTCTAAGGGCAAGCAACGTGTGAGGACGTGTTTCAATTGTGGCAATGTGAGTCACTTTGTTGCGGAATGCCCATATGAGAAGAGGGAAGACAATGGTGGCAAGCTCATCCGTAAGGACAAGGTCAAGTCTTTCCCCAACAAGAGCAACTTTCCAAAGAAGACTCCTCACAAAGCCTTGGTGGTTCAAGAAGAGTACAATGAGGATGATGATGATGATGAGGATGGTGAACCGGTTGCCATGGCCTCCGTGGCCATTGCAATGACTCCTCGGGTGTCTCTTCGGTTCACCTAATGAAAACATCACCGCCAAGTGCCTCATGGCTAAAGCCACCAACAAGGTAACCCCCAACATCAAAACTACCATCATCCATCATTCCTCTTTAATGGATTGCATTGATGAACATGAGGGGACTAATGTAGAGGAAAATGAATTTGAGATCTTTATGAGTAAACTCAAGGGCAAATCCAAGATGCACTTCGTTGCTCTCTTGGAACAACTTGGTGAAGCCAATGTCATGATCGAGACTCATGAAGAAACCATCTCTAAGATGGAAGGGCATAGTCGTGACTATGCCGATGAGATTTCGGATATTTCCAATGCTCTTGAGGAAGAGCGTGGCCTTCGTTTGGCTCTTGAGGAGTCACACAACGATGATCACGCTAAATTAAAGAAAGACCTTGATCATACTCTTGTTGTGTCTCGTGTGCTTAGTTCCGAGAAGGCAAAGCTCGGAGTTGATCTTGCTAGACTCAACGAGGACTTTGACACTCTCGACAAGGCTCACAAAGTCTTGAAGGGTGCTCATGCTAGTCTCAAAGAGTCTCATGATCAACTCCAAGTGAAGCTAACCAAGGAGAAAGCCACCTTTCCTCATATGATATTGATTGATAATGCAAATGCTACTAACCCTTGTTGTGAGCATGTGCATATTGTTGAGGAGAATGCTAAGTTGAAGGAGCAACTTGAAAAGGGCCTTGTCTCATGCATTCAAGGTGAGAAGAACCTTAACGATCTTTTGAGTAATCAAAAGGAAGTTGTGGCCAAGGAGGGGATTGGGTTCGCGCCCAAGCCCAAGAGCAAGAAGAAGAATGACAAGACCAAGCAACCCCCCCACCCCTCTCAACAAAACTTTTGTGAAGGAGGGAGAGGGTGCTTCCAAGAAGAAGAAGAACCGTGCAAAGGGTGACAACGCCAAGAAGGACAACGTCATCCCCATGAACATAGCCGGCGACTTTAACCCCTCTTATGTGTTGTGCCGCGCTAGTGATGGGCATGTTTATGCTAAATTTGTTGGTTCTTCTTATGAGTACATTGAATGGTCTATTTGGATTCCTAAGACCCTCGTTACTAACATCAAAGGACCCATTACCCAATGGGTACCTAAAACCAAGCATTGATCTCTTGTAGGGGTTTGCTTCGGTGGGGGATCATGGTTGCTTGATAGTGGAGCAACGAATCATATGACCGGAGCAAGGACATGGTGGTGGACGTGCAAGAGATTCCATCTATGCCCACCGATGTCGAGTGGGGTGATGCATCACATTCTAAGGTATTGGGTCTCGGCAAGGTTGTCATTTCTCATGATCTTACGATCGAGAAAGTCATGCTTGTTGAGTCCCTTGCATACAATTTGCTTTCCGTTCGTCAACTTGCAGTCATGGGTTTTGCTACTTTCTTTGACATTGATTCCGTGGCCCTCTTGTGGAGCAAGACTCTTAAAGTAGCCTTTGTTGGGCATGTCGAAAACGGTCTCTATGCGATTAACTTTTCAGAGCGACCCACTAAGACCGCGACATGCCTAATGGCTAAAGTTGACGTGGGATGGCTTTGGCATCGCCGTTTAGCCCATGTCAATATGAGATCTTTGCAAAGTCTTCTCAAGGGGGACCATGTTCGTGGACTAACAAATGTTAGTTCTGCCAAAGACCGTGCTTGCAGTGCTTGTATTGAAGGAAAGCTTCATGAGAAGGCTCACCCTCCCACAACTATCATATACTCAAAGAGACCCTTGGAGCTCCTTCACATGGATCTCTTTGGGCCACCATCATTTGATAGTCTTGGAGGAAGAAAGTATTGCTTGGTGATCGTGGATGACTATTCAAGATACACTTGGGTATATTTCTTCAAGAGGAAGAGTGAGACCCAACAAACCGTCATCGACTTTTGCAAATGAAGCTCAACGTCAACATAATGCAAAGATCTTGACTATAAGAAGTGACAACGGCACCGAGTTCAAGAACTACACCTTGGATGAGTTTCTTAGTGATGAGGGAATCAAGCATCAATATTCTGCACCATATACCCCTCAACAAAATGGTGTGGCGGAGAGAAAGAACCGGACGTTGATGGATGCGGCGAGGACCATGATGGCGGAGTTCAAGTCTCCATACAACTTTTGGGCGAAGCCATCAACACCGCTTGTCATGCATCCAATCGGCTCTATCTCCGCAAAGGCTTGAACAAGACTCCTTATGAGATACTCACCGCAACAAGCCCAACCTTAAGTACTTCCGGTGTTCGGGTGTAAGTGTTTCATTCTCAAGAAAGGTGTTCGTTTGTCTAAATTTGAAGCTAGAGCTCATGAGGGCATATTTGTTGGTTATGCTACAAACTCTCATGCTTATCGTGTCCTCAATAAATCCACGGGACTTCTTGAGGAGACGATGTAACGTGGAGTTTGATGAGAATAACGGCTCCCAAGTGGAGCAAAGTGGCACTTGTGATGTAGGTGATGAAATTCCTCCTCAAGCCATAAGAAGAATGGGAGTTGGCTTCATCCTACCCATTGAGGAACCCCTTGTGGCGAAGGAGAAGGACAATGCTCCACTCAAGTGGAGCCATCACCAACCCAAGGCCCACACGCTCAAGAACAAAGTGAAGGCCCTCAACCTCAAGAACAAGACCAAGGGCAAGATCGTGCTCAAGACGATGATATCACCTCAAATGATGCCCAAGGTCAAGTTCTCTCCCCCGAGCATGCTCAAGATGAAGTTCATGCTCAAGACGGCGCTCAAGATGATCAAGTGACCCCTCCTCATCTCACCTCCGAGGAGGAATTAGAGCGCCGTGCCGCCAAGATTGCTTCCAAACTCACAACCAAAGGCCATCTCATGGAGAATGTGGTTGGAAGCCTAAGAAAAGGGGTAAGCACTCGTAGACAATTGGCAAACTATTGTGAACATCACGCGTTTGTCTCTTGTGTTGAACCACAAAAGGTCTATGAGGCGCTTGAAGACTCGGATTGGCTCAATGCTATGCATGAAGAACTCAACAACTTTGAGTACAACAAGGTGTGGAGATTGGTGCCAAGGCCATCGGAGAACCACAACGTCATTGGGACCAAGTGGATTTTCAAGAACAAGCAAGATGCTCATGGGAACATCATTACGCAACAAGGCAAGATTGGTAGCACAAGGCTACTCCCAAGTCGAGGGTATCGACTACGGTGAAACCTTTGCTCCCGTTGCTCGCCTTGAATCCATTCGTTTGTTGATTGCTTATGCTTCCCATCACAACTTTAATTTGCAACAAATGGATGTAAAAAGTGCTTTTCTTAATGGTCCTATTAATGAATTGGTCTATGTTAAGCAACCCCCCGGGTTCGAGGACCCCTACTTTCCAGATCATGTGTATCAACTCGATAAGGCACTCTATGGCCTTAAACAAGCCCCACGCGTGGTATGACCACCTTACCGAGTTGCTACAAGATGCATTGGCTTTGAAGTGGGGCAAATCGATCCCACTTTTTACTAAGAAGATCAATGGGGAGTTGTTTGTATGCCAACTATATGTTGATGATATTATCTTTGGTTCTCCTAACAAAGCTTTCAATGAGGAATTTGCCGCTCTCATGACCTCCAAGTTCAAGATGTCTTCGATGGGAGAGTTGAAGTTCTTCCTTGGTTTCGACATCAAACAAAGAAGAGAAGGAACCTTCATCAAACAAGCCAAATACACTCAAGACATGCTCAAAAGATTCAAGCTAAGTGATGTCAAGCCGGCTACTACACCAATGCCTACTAAGTGCCAACTTGATATTGATCCCAATGGTAAAGCGGTGGATCAAAAGGTATATCGCTCCATGATTGGATCTCTGCTTTACCTTTGTGCATCTAGACCGGATATCATGTTGAGTGTGGGTATGTGTGCACGGTTTCAAGCCGCACCGAAGGAAAGTCACTATGTGGCAGTCAAGCGAATCTTTCGATATTTGGCTCATACCCCAAACTTTGGCTTATGGTACCCAAGAGGAGCAAACTTCAAGCTTGAAGGATTTACGGATTCCGATTGGGCGGGAGACAAAGTGGATAGGAAGTCCACTTCCGGAGGGTGCCAATTTCTTGGTTGCTCTTTGGTAAGTTGGTCTTCCAAAAAGCAAAGTTGTGTGTCTCTCTCGTCCACCGAGGCGGAGTATGTGGTGGCGGGTAGTTGTTGTGCTCAACTCCTATGGATGAGGCAAACTTTAAAGGAGTACGGTGTCAATTGTGACAAAGTGCCTCTTTGGTGTGATAATGAAAGTGCCATCAAGATTTCTCTCAACCCGGTGCAACACTTCAAGACGAAGCACATTGAGATTCGGTATCACTTCATCAGGGATCACATTAGGCGAGGGGAGATCGAGCTCAAGTATGTCAACACTCATGATAACCTTGCAGATATCTTCACGAAGCCCTTGTATGAAGCAAGATTTCGCGAGTTAAGGCATGAGCTAAATATCATTGATTTGAGCAATGTGACTTGAACCCGTGCAACTCCCACCACACTCAATGTAATGTCTAGTTTAGGTGTAGGCATGGACATAGGGGGAGTGTTGTTCTATTAATGAACTCTCCCTCCCCCCTTTATGCATAAAATGATCAACTCTTTCACTTTAGCCATTGTTGATGGCGCCTGTGCTTCAAAGAGGAGTTTTGGTCATGGACCCAAGGATAATTCTTCGCGGTGCCATACCAATTGACTCAAACATAGGTGGCTCCGGCCACCGCCCTCTCTCGAGAGAGGCCTGAGCTTGCTCCCTTTTGTGTTGTTTGCTTTGAAGGAGTGGGTTCCGGTTCATGTTTCGTGTGTTTTGTTTTGATGGTCTCTATCTTGTCATCGACTTTCTGTTCCTTTCGTGTATTTTTCCTCATTTTGTTTGCCTAGGAGGCCTCTCATTTGGTTGCTGGCGGTACTACCGCTGCTGGTAAGCGGTACTACCGCTCCAAGCGGTACTACCGCTCTCCAGTGTGATACTACCGTGGGAGGCGTATGGGGTTATTTTCAAGGCGGGGAGTTTCTTCTCCCCCATACCCATTCGCTCGCCCTCTCGCCTGTCTCTCTCCAGCAACCGGCGCCGCGGGTGGGCTCCGGCGGATCTCCCTCTCCGGGCCGTCTCTCTCCATTCCCTTCGGTGGAGTCGATCCCCACCTCGTCCTCTTGCCATGGATGCCGGTATTGCCCCCGTTCTCTTGTTCTTTTTGTCTAGGTTTTCAATCTAGCTTCTTAGGGGCATTAGCGGTTGCATCCTTAGATTTTTGGCCAAATCTAGGCTTGAGTAGGATGGAGAAGGCTTCTAGGCTGTTTGGATTAGTGTTTGGTTGGAGTATTTTTGAATTTGGTAGGACGGAAGTACCGGATCTGACCACGGTAGTAGGAAACGGCTGTTTCCCCGCCCCGAGCGGTACTACCGCTCTCCGGAGCGGTACTGCCGCTTGGAGCGGTACTACCGCTCTCCCGAGCGGTACTACCGCTTGGAGCGGTACTACCGCTTCAGGGTCACGGTACTACCGCCCTCTACCAAAATCCATCTTACTCCTACCTCTTTGTGATCCTCTTTGTTCGTTCTTGTGGCTTATCCTCGTTTCGTCTGGTTGTTTGCGTGTTTTGTGTGTGTGGTTCCAGGTGATGAGGTTCCTGAGCCTCAAGCTCGTCGTGTCAACCCCGGTCGTGCTACGTCCAAGCGCTACCGCACCACTGAGCCTGCCGGAGGATCTTCTAGTGCTCCACCTCCTCCCCAAATGCAGAAGAAGACTGCGGTCAGGTCAAAGCCGGGGAAAACTGTGCCAGAAATGCCACCCAAGGAGTTCTGGGCAAGGCGCCGTCGCAACCCGTATGAGGTTGACCAAGATCCCACTTTGGTCAACCGTCCGTTCTGGAACAAGTTCCAGTTTGCCATCTATTTTGATGTTCTCAAGGCCAAGAAGAATCTCTATGTCAACGTGCACTCCATCGACATTGAGCATATGAAGAGTGATCCTGACTACTTTGGTGAAGCTCTTGAGATGTGCACTCAGCTGAACATTCTCCAGATCATGCAATTCAACAAGGACTTTAATGCTGATGTTGTGGCCCGATTCTATGCCACAGTTCACCTTGGGACTGATGAGGACAGGACTCGACACGGATGAAAATGGCAAGTTCTTTGTCGATCAAGTGGAAAGCTTTCATGCAGTTGATTGGGGTGGAAGACCTTGGACTTGAGTCTGCTGTCGGCTTTTGCCCCCACCTTCGAGCCACTGCCACTCACAAGCAAGCTCTGTGGCCCTACTGCACTCTGAGAATCAACCCTGAGACAAAGAAGGAGACCTATGAGCTACCTGCCTATCTGGATATACTTCACCGTATCTTCAGAGAAACTCTTTTCCCTCGCATCGGGAATCTGGACCAGGTTCACTCTTATCTTGTGGACATGCTTATCTTACATCACCGGGAGAAGGGCGAGCACGGAGAGACCTTGGATATCTCTCATGTTATGTGGTCTCGAGCTGGTTTTACGCCATCTCCAGCGCAAATGTCCGATTTATGGTCCGTTCATTATGTTTGCTCATTGAGAAGGCACAGGATCATGTCTATCCCAAGGAGGCGCTGGAGCTTGGAGACTTGGTCTCTCACGATGTCAAGCGCCCGAGGAAGAAGGATAACTGGGGCACTCAAGCCCCTAAGACCGGTGTGTTCCGTCATCTGGCCGCTGCTATGGAGATCAAGAGGAGGCCGAGGTCGAGGATGAGGATGATGACTACGTGCCCTCCGGGACAGAGCCATCTTGGGCCCAAGCTCAAGGCCAAGGTAAAGAAGCTCTTGCATGGAGTCTCACGGTCGATTACATGGCTCACGTGGCAGAGAAGAAGGCCCGAGGTCGTCACAAGGAGCTCATGCGTCCGCTTAGGCGCCACCGTCGAGTGGATCGAGGACCACCATCGAGGAGGAGGAGTGGATTCAGCAACACTGCCCATGTACCGATTCTGAGACCGAGCACTTCCAGACTGACGACGGTGGTGCCGATGATTCTGCTGGGCTCTGATGCATGTGCTCCTTATTTGCTCTCACCTGGGGCCGTAGCAGCGTTCCCTCTCCTTTTGGTGTCTCGATGCCAAAGGGGGAGAGAGCTTAGGGATTTGCGATTTGTGTCTCTTTCGTTCGTGTGTCTTGTCTTATTCGTGTTTTAGTTGGCTTGCTTTGGTTGGTTTGTCCGTGAGACCTAAGTTCGTAAGTTCGAGTCATATGGTGTGAGACATATGCTACCCTACCCCTTCAGTATCTTTATCTATGTCTATCTAGCTCATGAGTTGCGTGCTTTATCTATGTCTATCTATGCTGCTCTCATACACCATGCTTAGTTTTTTTTGGTCTCTAAAATGTAGAGGGAGCTTTGATCCGTGTATGTGTGCTGTGCAGTCCAAAGCACCTATCTAAATAGCACACATCGAGGGGGAGCCCAACTACATGTTAGGACCGTCGGGTTTGTATGCTTACTATATATCGTGTTTATGCAAATCCCGTATTGTCATCAATCCACCAAAAAGGGGGAGATTGTAAGGGCATATTTATTCCCTAGTGGTTTTGGTGATTGATGACAATGCTTTTGCGGACTAATCGTGTGCGTTAAGTTCTTTCAGAAGATCATCCATTGGCACGAGACGATTTCCTCCCCTCGGTGTTTTTATTCAAGACGGTGTAGCTCCTGCGGTTCGTTGTTGGTGGACTAGTTTCGTAGGAGTCACCGTACTATTAAGAGGGGATCCGCTTTGGTAAGGCTAGGTGGAATCAACACGTACACATCCTTATCACACCCGTCGCCTTCCCTTCGCATCTTTGGAGCTGCCCTCTCTCTTCGTTCGGTTTAAGCCCTGTGCGGTAGTACCCGCGACCTACAATGATAGTACCGCCGAAGCCCTAGGCGGTAGTACCGCTCACCAGAGCGGTAGTACCGCTCCCAGCTGATAATGCCGCTCCGCTGGCGGTAGTACCGCTTCGCGAACTTCGACTATACTACCTCAAGAGTGGCGCCTACTACCGCCTCGATTCGAGACGATGTTTTCTCGTGTCGGGTTTTGCGGCACTAGTTGCGGCAGTAGGAGCGGTAGTACCGCTCTGCTCCCGCGGTAGTACCGCTCTGTGGCCAGTGGCCTGCCTCCCTCTTTAGCGCGGTAGTACCGCTAGGTAGGGAGCGGTAGTACCGCCCTCAGCGGTAGTACCGCCCTTCCTTAGCGGTAGTACCACTCTGTGCGGGGCTGGTTAGTGGGGTAACGGTTGGATGTGTTCTCCCACTATATAAAGGGGTCATCTTCTTCCTTGTTGACCTACCTCTTTTTCCCTAAGCTCCATTGTTGCTCAAAGCTCCATTTTCGCCCGATCTCTCTCCCTAGCCAATCAAACTTGTTGATTTGCTCGGGATTGGTTGAGAAGGCCCAGATCTACACTTCCACCAAGAGAAATTTGATTCCCCTCACTTATCCCTTGCGGATCTTGTTACTCTTGGGTGTTGAGCACCCTAGACGGTTGAGGTCACCTCGAAGCCATACTCCATTGTGGTGAAGCTCCGTGGGGTTGTTGTTGTTGTTGGGAGCCTCCGGTTGTTGTGGAGTTTGCCCCAACCTTGCTTGTAAAGGTTTGATTGCCGCCTTCAAGGGCACCAATAGTGGAATCACGGCATCTCGCATTGTGTGAGGGCGTGAGGAGAATACGGTGGCCCTAGTGGCTTCTTGGGGAGCATTGTGCCTCCACACCGCTCTAACGGAGACGTACATTCCCTCAAATGAAGGAACTTCGGTAACACATCCTCGTCTCCACCGGCTCCACTCTTGGTTATCTCATCCCTTTACTTTTGCTAGCTTATTTATGTTCTTATCCTTGCTAGCTCGTGTGCTTGTGTTGTTGCATCATATAGGTTGTCCACCTAGTTACACATCTAGACAACCTTTATTATTGCAAAGCTTAAATTGGTAAAGAAAAGCTTAAAATTGTTAGTTGCCTATTCACCCCCCCCCCCCTCTAGTCAACCATATCGATCCTTTCACTGTGTACTGCTTGGCAAACTGTAGCAATGAGTTGCCAGGGCTGACGTACCGCTTCAAAACAGCATTGAACCCCTCGCTACGCTGCGTAGTCTGCAGAAATGGGAAGAATCACTGCATGAAGTAGGCCGGCACCCAGTACATTCGCTTCTCCCACAGGTTAGCAAGCGTCTCGTTGTCTTGGACTTGATGTGTTTCAATCATGGCCATCCAGATCCATTCCAACACCTCCACCGGCTGTTGTGGTCCACGACAGCTCGAATGCCTTGTGCAGCTCGACGGGCCAGCAAGAAAGAACGGTCCTAGCGTCTCCTCAGCCTTCTTTATAATGTACCACCTGCGGTGCACTGTAATCGCCAACGGAAAGACCTCCTCTATGCCTGCACGCATGCTGAAATCTTGGTCTGTTATTATGTTCATCGGAGCAAGTCCATCCATGCACTCCAAGAAGGTCTTGAACAGCCAAACGTACCCATCCGTGTCTTTGTTCCGGACGAGCCCGCAGCCGAACTGCAACGACTGATTATGGTTATTTATTCCTATGAACGGAGCGCATGGCATCTTGTACATATTGGTGAGGTACGTCGCGTCGAATGAAATGCAATCTCGGAAATGTTTGTATGCTCTCCTTGCATCACCATCCACCCAATACATGTTCCTGACACGGTCCTCATCGTCCAACCTTATCCTGTAGAAAAAATCTAGATTTTCCTTCGCTTTCTCATCGAAGTAGGCAATTGTGGCCTCTATGTCTGCCAACTTGCTCTCTCTACGGTACTTGGCCTGTAGGTTTGTGACGTCAGCTAGTATGTACGGCATGCTACTCAGTTTCCCCTTCTTGCTGTGGATGAGAGATAGTATCTGTACCATTCTTGATGGACCGACGTTACAATCATGTAGCAGCTTTACGAATTGCCTTCGACGGGGTGAACCCTCCGTGGGCGGTCAGAAATTTTACCGGTCGAACTTCTTTATGAGTTGGTGGTTGTGCTCGTCAAAATATTCAGCGACCACCCAATCGTACCATCTACGTTTAGCTTACACGGACATGGCATTCAGTCTTGAGAATGATACCTCTGTTTCGTTCCGGGACGTCAGGCGCAACACCTTTCCCCTTCTTGTTCCTCCGTGCCTTGTGGCACCTCATCTCACCTCTGCTGTATTCGTTAGTTTTCTTAATTTTTCTATGGTATTCGGTGTTGACCGCAAATCCATGGAACTTTGCATATGTCTGGTAGAATTCCTTTGCTTCTTCGAATGATTCAAATCTCTGCCCAACGTCACGGTGGCTGAGGTACCATGATCTCTGATTGCCCACCATCTTCATCCCCTTGTGCGTCGTCATTGGTTTCATCATTCACTTCAAAGATCGGCGGCAGTTCCATCTACTTGAGTGTTGGCGGTGCTTGTGTTCAAAGGGGTGCTTGTCGGCATTGCGGAATGATTGCCATTCCGACTCGACTCGAAATTGTTTATGCGGCATGATTGTCACCGGCTGGTGGAACGCGTCTTCGCGCGCCAGAGCTCCCCGCAGTAGATGTCTCCGCGCCGCTGTTCACTACAGTTGTAGGCCCTGTAATAGAAAAAACAGGTACGAGAGTAAGATTTTTGTTTGAATAACATGTGTATCGCAACGGATCACACCATCTTTGAGTGAGTTGGCATGACATCATTTCAAACAGCAAGCCGTGAGGCTGCGCGTGGACATGTATGGCAGTTGTAACTGTCCAGTCATGGCAGCTACTATTCAACAAACATGGCAACTATTGTTTTGCCTACAAATAACTACAAATAACAAATGTAGTGCTGTTTTTGTGGTTCAGTTTTTCTCCTTGCCTTGTTGTGCTGCATTTGACCATCTTGTGTGGTCTGTGACACCAAAATGACGTGCTCCACCTGCAGTTTGTGAAGCTTGCCACGAGACGTTTGCCGGGTTACCACCAGCGCAATAACCTGCAACCATAGTAGTGGTTGGTCAATTCATGGCAAATGCAGTTTGTGCTAGCACGGCATCTGCAGTTGCCCCTGATGTGGCAATCGCAGTTTTATCGGCATGGCAACTGTAGTTGCATCGGTATGGCAACCGCGATTGTTCCTTCATGGCAATCGCAGTTGCCATGGCATGGCAAATGTAGTTGCATCGGTATGGCAACTGCAGTTGTTCCTCCATGGCAACTGCAGGTGTCTATGGATGGCAACAACAGTTGCCCAAGGATGACAAGTGTAGTTTTTAATTCATGGCAATTGTAGATGTCCAGTCATGGCAATTGTAGATGTCAACTATGCTCCTTCTGCTAATTGAGCATCCGCAACTTCACTTTTTTTTATGAACTCACCTGTGTATGACGTCGATGGCAGGTACATGGGAGTTGCCTGATGCCACGCTCGCATGAACGCCTCGCATTTTCACCCGTGATAACTCGTGAGTCCTTTTGCCGCTTTTTTTGCATGTTCATTTTTCATGTCAACAGCAGTATGTGCTCTTTTTCGCTTTTGCATTACCTTGATTAGCCATACTAGCTAGTTGAAGTTGGCTGCCCGCACATTTGTCGTTGTTAGCGCCTTTGTGACCGAACTTGCCACGGGGCCCCATAAGAGTGTTTTGGTCATAAGAACCTGCGAAAAAATGAGAGTATACGACATAAGTAGAATGTCATCTTCATCGCTATGCGAAGATGGCAACTGTTCTTCTTTTGTTATCACGCATCATACCTACGCCGTGACATCGTTTCTAGTAGTGGCAGCAACGGCCCCGCAGAGATGAGTTGACTGTACTCTGATGCATTCCAAGGGGGTGTTTCTGGCCTTTGAGAACCCCAAGCATCAGCGCCATCTTCGTGATTCATTCTTTCCGTGTCTCGCTTCTTTCCGATGTGCTCTCAATCACTGCATGAACAAGAAGGCATCAACAATCCACAAGAATTGTATTCTTCGCTGCTTGCACATAGAAGATAGGGATGGCAAGCAACAGTCAAAATAGGTGGCAGCTATCGACAACGAAAGGTGGCAACTGTCGTTATACACAAGTGGCAATTAATTTTTCCCAACCCCTTCATTCCAAAAATTGTCCTTCCCGTCCTTTTTAGGGATTCCTACTCATCCATTTCATACGCAACTACTGCGTCAATTAAACTAGGAACTTAAGTTGATCTCAACACGTAGATCATAAAACCATCGGATCTCGTAATCCATCGGTGTTGCCACCCTCCTATAGCATGGATCCAAGACAAGATCGGGGAGATTTTCACCAAGGATGAGAAGGATGAGATAGGGAGATTTTTCACCGATTTTAGCCGATCGTCTCAAGGGCTGGGTTGGAGTGGGGTAAATGGGGAGGGTTGGGATGTGGTTTGCGGTGGGTTTGCCTCACGGATCTGCTCGCTGCCATGGCAACCGTAAAATGCCGCGACGGAGGTAGGGGTTTGAGAGGTGGGGGACGATGGCGGCAATGAGAGAGGCGATCGAGCGGAGGACGTGAACGGCTCGGCTTGCAAGGCGGGCGATGGGTCGTGTGGCGGACGAGGCAAAGGCGGGCGGGTTGCCATGCACCGGACGGGCGGGCCGTGGTTTTGTGCGCGCGGACGTGGTCGTGCGGGCCAGTTTCCGTCCATGTCACACGAGGCATGCGGGCGGGTTCCCGTCCATGCCCACACGTGTAGCAGTTATTCAGACCCTAAACAAAAAAAGATTGGCAGGATCGAGAGTCCAAACCGAAACTATGTGAAACATACGGACTATGACCCGGATAGGTTTTTGACGGATGGAGGGATTTTGCTTAACAACGGGGTCGGTCGGCCTTTGGGCTACCATGACCCTGAGACCAGTCCATCGGCATTGCGTGTGATGGCCCCACCAATTCATGCCCTGTTATCCGCGACAAATGTATTTTTGTTTTTGAAATGTACTTCCTTAGTGTAAAAAATGCTCTTATATTATTAGGGTTCTTCCAAGAGCAACTTAATTCGCAAGCATCATCTTCCTTTGGGTCCCAGCACCAATCGATTCTCCATCTTCTGCAAAAACATGCAGCTGTAATTCTCATCCATTTTTGCACAATACAGTTTTTTAAAAAATTTGGCAATGTTTACTGCGTCTTTGTGGGACCTGGGTCCTCAGATGCCTTATTCCACAACAAATAAAACACGGCTAAAATAAGCTCATACACACACTAATGGTGATTGTTAGTCACTGACTGAAAATAACTACTTTTAATTTAATTACAACAGCAGTACTGTTTCATAGACTTCACATGGAAATAAAAATTCCTAAAAGTTGGTGCAGCAACTGAAGAAAAAAAAAGGAGCGATCGACACCCTATGCGGCGACAGGTAGCAGGCCGTTGTGCCTGAGGAGTGGCTCCGGCGACGGCTCCCGTCCTCTGAAAGCAACGAAAACCTGCAAAAAAGATTTTCCGGCGTCGGTAGCGGTCTTCCAACAACTCTAACACAGGGAGAAGATATACTTCAAAAGTAGCTTGACGACTGACCTCGAGCGGAGATTTTCCGCCACCAAGTGCAAGAACCGTTTCTCTGAATCGTCTGCCCGTCTCCTCAATGGCCTGCAAACAAACAAACAGGGCATTCGTCAACAAGATTGAAAAATCATCGCGTTTCTTTATTAGGCTGGACGCAGTATGGAAATTTATAAATTTGGCAAGATAATCAAATAAAGTTGAGCGAACAAGTAACAAAATAGGACATGATTCAGTCGCAGGCTAGTAGTCTCAGTTTCCTCTGAGCGAGCGGACAGCATACCTTCTCATTATCCAGACCAACATCTTCAAATGCTGAGAATGCATCAGCTGATAGTACTTCAGCCCACTGCAAGGAAAGGAGGACATGAAAAGATACAAGCTTTAGTCGTGTTCACCATCCGTGGTCAGGACAAACAGAAATTCAGATGTGCCATGACAATCTACCTTGTAACTGTAGTATCCAGCTGCATAGCCACCTGCACATAGCCCATGGTGTAAATGAGAAGCAAAATCCATGATGAATCGGATGGTTTTACATGTTAGTTAAAGCGTGGCAAACCTGCAAAAATGTGGCTGAATCCACACAGGAATCTGTCCTCTGGCAGAGGAGCGAGAACCTGGGTTTTTTCTGCGACCCTTCGGTCAACATCATACACGGACACTGGTCCACTGGGATCATAAGTTGTATGCAGCTCCATATCTACACTTGCAAAACGTATCTGCAGACAAACATTTAATTTTCAAATAAACGGACGATGGAACAACAAGGAAATGGCCAGAAAAAGCACATAAGATCGCAGCATTCACTCAATCATGTGACAGGTTCCTCAAACATGTAGAAGTGGTTAAAAATATGTCAAAATGGTGAATGTCACCTGGAAACAATTGCAGACGGGTAAATTAAAGTAAATAGTTTCAAAAACACGCAAGTTTAAGGACGTACGGTGAAATTTGCGATATGCAATGTAACCATTACAAAACAATACCAAATAATGATAACAACAAGGAAAGCATGAGAGCCCAAGCCAACATACCTGACGGAGACTGAAGGTGCCAGCACGGAAATTCTTTGCAGCCACAAGCTTAGCATAGATTTCCTCTGGAAGAGGTTCACCGGTTTCATAATGCTTTGCAATGCTCAAAAGAGTATTCCTGTTACACCAATGCAACAAGTCATTAATTTACCAGAATCAGGCAAGACTCAAGCCAAACCGAACAAAATAGAGCCATCGTACTTGTGATAGCACCAGTTTTCCATGAACTGAGAGGGTAACTCTACAGCATCCCATTCTATTCCACTGATACCAGCAACAAAGGCTTCATCTTGTCTGGTAAGCATATGCTGCAGCGCGTGACCAAATTCATGGAACACGGTTTCAACCTACAGAAGCCATGTGCAATGAATTTTTTCTTACAAACCATAATATGGATAGAAGATCTTCCTATATATTTACAGCATGCATACATATCATAACTTTTTTTTTTATGTATAAAAGAATACCCAGAATAATATACCATAACAAGTACACTGCTTACCTCACGGAAGGTCATAAGACTGGGCTTGTCGCCAACTGGTGGCATCTGATTACACACCATATGGGCAACAGGCAGCCTTACAGAAGACCCATGGCGAGCTAGCACACTACTACGAGAAAAGACGACATTCATCCAAGCCCCGCCACGCTTTTCAGATGGTCTTGAGTATGGGTCGAAGTAAAAATAAGCAACGGGGCTATTGGAAGAATCTTTGACACAATAAAATTTGACGTCACTGTTCCAAACCTGAAAGAGTGATCACTGGTCAGCATTTGCAGAATATTTACTTATGTTAAGAGAAGTAAATGGATATACTTACAGGAGCCAATCCATCTGCAGCTTCAACGGTTATTCCAAAGAGCTTATTCGCAAGACTGAAGAGGCCATCCATAACCTTGGGCAGTGCAAAGTAAGGACGCAGTCCTTCCTGCAATGGCAACGCTCAAGTCAGCTCAGTGGCACATATCATTAGGATGTGCAGTATAACAGTACTTTGTTTCAAGCAGAGCATTGGATTTCAGCAACAAAAATGCAAGGAAATGTAGTCAAAACAGTTCCCAAAACAGTTCTGAAAGCAGACTAACGAAAAACCTATCAAACTGCAATAAAAAAGTATGGAAATATACTTCTGTAAAGACAGAACCTCATCGATGTCGTATTTAGATTCCCGCAGTCGTTCACTCCAGAAGTTAAGGTCCCAGTGTGCTAGATCATTGGCTTCTGCAGAACCAGAATCTTTCACAAAGGCTTTTAGATCTTCCATATCTGTATTAAGAAAAGCAGCAGTTAAGATATTTGTGGTATTTCAATCTAGTCCTTGGCCTTAATACAAAAATACATGAGAAAAATATTTGATGATGGAGACATATAATGATGCTGATGGATAGTTGCTCCTACTTTTGCTTGATATCTCTCAAGAGAGTTAAGGTAGGACTACAAAAACAAGAAGCACAACATCGAACATAAATAATAAAGGAGAAGTCTAAACTCCAAAATGTATCTTCTGCTACTACAACTCCAGAATATCTTAATAAAATAGGCAAAAAGAATTTAGAACTCTGGCTAGAAAAAAGGATCTTATTAATCTGATGTAAAGAATATCAAAGAGAATAACTTGGCTGGTTTTACCTTGGACAGCATGATCCCAGGAAGCAGCACGGATTTTCTCAAGAAGCTCTTGCACCCGGTCAACAGTTGCCATTTTCCGAGCCATGCTTACCTTCATGATTGTCATCAGTTAGCTAAAATAAGATAGTACTGGGCACTGTTTTAAACGTGGATGGGGCAATGGTAAGCTTGCGCACCTCAGCGAAGTTCTTGTAGCCAAGTAGTTTAGCCTTCTCTAGCCTCAACTTCAGAATCTGACTTATGATATCGGTGTTATCAAGATCGCCGCTTGATGCACGGGTTAGATAAGCACGATATACTTCTTCACGGAGAGCCCTGTTCTTAGCATGTTGCATGACAGCCATGAAGCTTGGTGCGTCTAGTGTGATCATCCAAGGTCCATTTTCAGCTGAAGCATTTTCATGACCCTAACAAAACAAGTTGTCAGCATAAAAAATCATGGAGGAGGAGCAAACTCCTAAGCTACCATATTTTTGTTTACACTTCATAATGCTCACCTTTGAAACAGCAGTCTGTGCTGCTAAGCCAAGAGCTGAGGCAGGTAAACCATCGATTTCTTTCTTATCGGTAATCAATTTCTCAAATTTCTTTGTTGCATCCAGCACATTTTCACTGAACTTCTCTGACAGCTTTTCAAGTTCCTGAAAAAAAAAAAGCAATTCATTAACTAACATACATCAACAAGAAGCGGAAATATGAAAAATAATTGATAACACAGTAGTATGTCAGACATTGGAAGTACCTAACAACATGCGATCAGCAACAAGACTAAAAACAAACTACACACACCGTAACAAGTGACAACAAAGGTATGCATGGCGAGGAGGTACACTTAGCATATGTACAATAAATATAATCTGTCAACATCTGATAAGAACAAATAGCCTACTTGTTGGATTTGATTGAATTTCTCCCTCTGGTCATCCTCAAGCGCAACTCCACCAAGAACAGCATCCTTTATTTGGCCTGGCGAGGAAGAGAAAATACATCATTAGGAACGTAAAATGCATATGCAACATGTGCAGTGAAGCAGGAAATAAAAGCAACAAAACTGACACGAGCCTTCTCTTAGTAAGTATTGAGAGACAGCAACGTTGCTTGCTTCTTATTGGCAGCAACACAATTGACTCGGAGTGGCACTGAAATAGATATTGACGAGGTTACCTTCGACGACACGCTTGCGGGCGTCGCTGAGGCTGTCCCAGTCTGAAGAATTCCTGATGGCGTTGAAGGCCTCGTAGATAGGCTTGCTCTGCCCCAGCCTCAGGTAGAATTTCACTTTCTCAGGCTGTTTAAATTCAAGAAGATGGATCGAGTCAGCCGGTGATGCGGCGTAGCATGTGCGATAGCTATCTATCAAGCACTTGATTGAAACAGCAAGTATCCCACAAGAACCATGCGGACCAAAGTCGTAATAAGCACTAAAACAGGTTACAGCAAGGATCTACAATAATTTTCTATCTAATGTATTAGTATTGCTGGATAACTCGTGGAGCGTCACCTGGCACAGATGATAGACACAGGATCTGACGATGCGCTAACTAATATGGACGTCCAGATCACGGGTGGCGCAAGGGAGGAAGGGGAGTGTGACCTGGACGTCCTCGACGGCGGCGCGGAGGTCGGCGGAGTCCTTGACGGCCTTGAGGTGGTCGACGACGTTCCAGACGACGTCGAGCCTGTCGACGATGCGCTCGAGCGGGTGGACGAGCTTCTCCCACGCCGGCTCCACGCCCTTCTCCAGCTGCTCCAGCTCGCCCTCCTGCACGCACACACGGTCAGATCCAGACGGGCGACGAGCGAGCGAACGGGGAAGGGGATAAGGGCGGCGGGCGTACGAGGCGGGCGAGGAGCGCGCGGATCCCGGGGCGGACGTGGGCCGGCTCGACGCGGTCGAAGGGCGGGAAGTCGAAGTCGGCGAGCAGCGGGTTGCTGCTGGTGTCGTCGTCCGCCATGGCGGAGGAGGTGGAGTAGGCGGAGCAGGCGATGGGGGAGGCGCGGGCGCGGGGGCAGAAGGCGCGGAGCGGGGAGGAGGCGGGGAGGAGGGAGAGGAGAGGGAGGCGGAGGGGGCTGCTGGGGTTGCGGGGGAGGCGGCGGGCGGAGTGGGAGAGGCGGAGGAGGTGGGAGGCGCAAGTGAGGAGGAGCGTGGGAGTCATGGCCGCCGCCAGGAGGAGGAGGGCGAGGAGCACGAGGGGGGTGCGCTGACGTGCCGGGCCCATCGCTCGGTCACACCACGTGTGGGCTTTGGATGGGCCGCCGCGGCGGGGAGAGAGATTATCCATCCTCTCGGGGTTTTTGTTCTGGACGGCGCACGGCACGCCACGCCGTCCTTTGTCAAAAAATAAAGTGCAAATATCCATACTAGCTCTTTTTTTTAAGGAAAAACAAATATTCATAGCTCAATCCACACGAGAAACAACCAAAAGCTACGCCAACCAAACTTGTGGTTGGACGATTAAAGGGACCATGGTATCCCCAGCCCAACAGGGTTCAAATCCTGGTGCTCGCATTTATTCAGTCTTTCGAAGGTACTCATAGGGGTAGGGTGTGCGTGTATGCGTTGGTAGGGTGAGTGTATGCGCGTGTATATAAGCATTTGCGTCTGTATTGTGTTAAAGAAAAAAACTACGCATCCATTGTTACTTTGTTTGTGTACACAACAAGCCATGATATCTCTGCAAAAACTCGTCCATTTTTCCGGTAAATATTCACCTGATTTGATTTGGGTAGCATTTCTAGCGGCGGAGAACTGGACTACCTGCTTTATTTAGCTTTTGAGAAACCAGAGTACTTTATATAGCTTTTGAGTAACCAGAGTACACATACAGACATGCCCACACATCCCAGCCTCAAGTTTAAAAACTTCAAAATTAACATCAAAATGCTATGTATGTACTCCCTCCGTACGAAAATACTTGTCATCAAAATGAACAAAAAGAAATGTATCTAGAACTAAAATACATCTAGATACATCCCCTTTTATTCATTTTGATGACAAGTATTTTCGTACGGAGGGAGTACTTGTTTTAGAGGATACCCGGAAAAAGAAAAAGAAAAGAAAAATGTTGTCTCGGATGATATAATAATATCAAAATGCTATGTATGTACTTGTTTTTTCATTTTAGCTCTTCCAAATTTAATATTTTGTAAACCAATTCCAACAATTGCTCAATCAGATTCTTTGAATTGATTGCTGGCCTGCCGCTTTACTGTTTCACAGTTAGTGGTGGATTTCATACATTGGCAAGTAAAGGAATGCTACATACATTCCGTGGGTCGCCATGGAATTCATTCGGTTTCGATTTCACCATGGAATTGGAATGCAACCCTGCAGCAGACGCATGTACATGGGATTATCTCGTCAGTGAGAACTCAACAGAGGGGGATTGGATTAGCAAGCTAGCAGACTAGCAACGGTCAGCAGCACGGCACACGCCGGCGCCGTGACCGACCGACCGGCCGTTGCTACCGCATGGGCATGGCGGCGATGGCCCGGCTGCAGAGGCGGGAGACGTCGGAGGGGCGCACGGGCTTGATGAGGAACTCCTCGGCGCCCTCGTCGAGGCAGCGCCGGATCCTGGCGGGGGAGTTCTCCGACGACATGATCACCACCGGGATGCCGCGCAGCTCCGCCGACTCCTTGACCCGCTTGAGCAGGTCGTAGCCGGTCATCTCCGGCATGCAGTAGTCCGTGATGATGAGCTGCACGCTCTCGTGGCCCAGGCTCAGCACCTCCAGCGCCTTCTTCCCGCTGTCCACCGTCGTCACTGCACAAATTAAAGAGAAGTTTCAGTTCAGTTCAATTCAGTTCATTCAAGGCTCAGCTCTCAGTTCAGATTCAGCCATGGAATGGGAATATGGGATGAAGTGGTACCTCTGTACTTGGAGCTGCGGAGGAGCCTGGAGATGACGACGCGGTCGACGAGGCTGTCGTCCACGGCCAGGACGTGCGGCGGCTCCTGCACCGTCGTCGACATCGGGCAGCGGCGGCAGAAGGGGATGGGTGAAGAAGCTGGTGCCTGTTGATTTGGTTGACAAGTAAGTGGCTTAGCTGGGCAAGGTGGCAACAGGAAGCAGCGGTTTTATATATACATACAGGGGTGGTTAGCGAGGGGCCGTCCCACGGAGTAAAACAGAACCCCAAAAAAGAGGCAAAGTACAAAGTACTGAAAGAAAAAGAAATGGAGGAGATCTAACCAAATCTCGAGAGCCGGTGGCGCAGCGCTGGCCTACGCCTACGCGAAGCAGAACGGAATACTATCCAAACCAATCAATAATCAATCCCCAAGTTTTGTAATTCGATTCCCCGGGTCCCCAGATTATACTAGTACATGTTGCACATGCCGCAATTGAGCCGAGCGCTGTGACCCCATGGCAGATGATGATGATGATCAGCACCCTCATCTAAAGAAATGCCACCATCAAGCAAGTCAAACGCAGGTGTGAGTGATTAGGAGGATTAGGGCGCTAACTAAACAACCTCGCTCGATCTCATCCGCTCCGTTCCTGATGACTCACCGGCTATCGCTTGGTTTTGTTATGCTGAAACCTAAACGAGATCCAGATCCTGACTAGTATACTGATTCGGTAGGCTGATCTCTAGACAATGGGCATGCATGCTTGCTTCACTCTCATGATTTCATATCGTGCTAGTTGGTTGCCTAATTCGGATACATCTCAAGGAGTCAGGCAACTTTGCTAGGTGCACTGTCTCTTGTTTCGGCCAACAAAAACTATGGCCCGAACACTGAACCTGTCGACGGTTTCAGGCCGAGCAAGGAAGGGTTAAGATAAGCAATGTAAGGCACTGAAATCGGAGATGAGTTCAAAATATAACCTTTAAGAGGAGGTCTGGGCGTCATATATCTACCCCGGCCACAGCCTATGTTGCCCACCCAACAGCAGGTGCACTAAACCATCCACGTCGCGAAGAGTAGCTAATTCTGGAGCACCACAGAATAATGTTTGTGATCACGCACGAACTGTGCACATTCAGCATATGATTAAGAAATAGAGCATCTTTCGGATCATTACTTTTTGTGCGCGGCAACTACTGCCCCCACCCTGACCCTGCTCCAATATTGAACTGGCAGAAGCGTGCAATAATTCGTGGGGCAACCAAAGATATAAGAGCCCAGAGATTCTGAAACATGATGTCTGACCTGAAGAAGCCCCTTTTTTAACCTCCCGGAGTCAGTTCCTCTGCATCTGGACCGCCATTCAGAGAGCCCGCGTCCATGCTCCAGCGGATGGCGTGTGATGGCAACATGGCTGGTCGCGGAAGGGGGATTGGTACTGCTCATCGATCTTGGAAGCTGCACAACTTTTATTTCTTTCCGGGGTATTTTACTGGCTCATATTCAGAAGCGTACAGGCGTTAGCTGTCCATGCACGAGCCGCTGCTCCTGCGTAAACATCAAAAGAACACAAGCAATAAGGTCAACTCAAGAGAAACGCAATTCAGCTGTTGCTTCTGGTAAACATAAGAACTACTCCCTCCGTCCCATAATGTAAGACGTTTTTGACACTACACTAGAGTCAAAAAACATCTTACATTATGGAACGGAGGGAGTACAAGGCTAAATGTCAACCATGTGATGTGGTACATGCACTCAAATGAAGATGGTACAAATTTAGGACCTGAAAAATATAATCTACAGGAAAACTGATGCAATATACCGAGTTTGTGGCACATTGCTTACTATCAGAGTCCTTCAACTCCGAGGGCACCTATTGTGGGTTTGCATTAGAAAAATATACGAACTCAGACTACACTGCCTGCATGACAAGACACATCTTTCATCAGACAGATGGCATCATGGAGCACATGAGGTCCCTGATTTCAGGCTGTTCACATCAAGCATTATCATCCAAAAGATTTAATGGGTTGACATACAGTTAACCACAGCACTACATGAGATTGACAAAAAAATATTAAAGTTTGGGATCGATACTCTATGCAAGTCAACCATGTCACTGTGATCTGAAGCATCTACCATGATCCGCCGACCAAAAACCACGAGATTGTAACAGTTCATTGACAGCTGGCGGCATGAATGCAATGATGCACAACTGAGAGGTTAATCAATCAAAGTGCATTGTATCAGACAAGTACTGACAAACCAGACAAGCCTCATTAAACATGGTTCATCTAGGGTGACTGATTATAGGCTGACAGTTCTCAGGATATCCTAACAATCACACAAATCACAGAAATGCACCCAAATTTTATATACATGACAAGTAGACAAACTAGGTTGGACCGAACTATAGTTTACTAGTACTGGACCTTATCAGAATCAAAATAGTACTCCCTCCGTCCAAAAATAAGTGACTCAACTTTGTACTAACTATGTAGTATTAAAGTTAGTACAAAGTTGAGTCACTTATTTTAGGACGGAGGGAGTATCACACATCTTGTAACATGAGATGCAACAATTTTGAGTTACCAAATGTAGTATCTCTCCGATGGGGTTGTCTCAGGACATGGTTGGGATGGATGGTCTTCACAGAGAGAGCCATTGTTTGACTGGTAAAGAACTGCAACACAATAGTTATGTACAATAGCTGCAGGATAAATTTATAATGAAAGCCTCGGTAATTCACAAGCCACAAAAAAGAGCAAAAATTATTGAAGAAAAATAAATTAGAATGCATATGAGTATATGACAAAACTAGGAAAAATATTTGACAAGATATATGATGTACCAACTTGAAGTGCACTAGAAGAATCTCTCGCTTTTACTCATTACCAAAATCAAAAACAGAAACTTCTGTTGTAAAATTGCAATGCTTTAATACCCTTCAACTCATACAAAAAAAGGCACCAAATGAGGCACTCATGCAAAGTACCCCTGCCTAAAGAATATCACACTATGGCATATTATACATGGGCTACTGATGGCAGTATATTTACCCAGATATACAGAACTATACAACTTCAACCCAAACTAAAAAACGAAGAGAGAGCAAACTATGAAAGATAGCCTTATCTTTCAACAAATCCTAGATTCTTGATGGCAAAAGGCAAGAACTAGGACAATCCCACTCCAAGCACAAGCAACTCAATCCAGAGGTGATTCCAAATTTTCACCTCCAGATGATGATTTTTGAGAACTCTCGTATTACTTTGTACAAAACCCCCATGTATTGGACTTCTTTCCCTCATCCTCTGAGCACACAAAACTAACAAGAACAATCTCGAATCTGCACTTCTCCAGTATTAGAAGCTTTAAAAAAAGCACAACAGAACCAGCTCCAGTTGCAAGGTTTTAGATGCTCTTGTGGGAGGTTATTCAGCAGTTGACCATTCTACTGAAACACGTGCAGCTTTATCATTTAACCTGCTTCAAATATCTGTAGCAGCAGATGAAGGTAGAGGAGCACTAAGAGTTTCAGTATCATCATCAACCGACTCGGTGTACTGCAAATCAGCTAGCTCAGATACATTACTGTTCCCAGTGCTATGACTGATGGTGACTACTGGTTTCCTCTGCAGAAATCATATCAAGCCAGTAAGCAGAGTTCAGTTACCTTGTTCAATCATGATTAAAAAAATCATACAACTCACCTCAATAAAGAAGATACAAGTTCAAAGCAGCATCTGAGGGAGTGCTACTCACCTCATGGTCGTCATCCAAATCTTTGGCAGCCTCTTTCATGTCCTCCGATTCACTGTCTTTTGGTTTCTTATCCTTGAGCAGAACTGAAGAATAAGAAGGCATCAGTTAATAAGGATCCAATTTCATTTTCTCCAATGAAGTGACAGTACAGATTCGACGGACATATATATAGCTGTAATGTCTAATAATCGATAAAGCAAGGTTCCCTTTTTTTCACTTTGAATAGCACTGTCACTATTTTCATAGCACTCTTTCTATTTCTTATTTTAGATTCTGTAAACATATAGGACACTATCTTAGCCACCTTATTATTTGATAAATGCACTATGAGTGAGTGCAGATTGTTCTATGCAAAACCACTCATTTCAGATCTAAATATTTTCTAAGAAAGGCAGCATATCAAATAACAGCAATAACAGGGATCTATTTTCAGAAAGTTATTTTCACAGGCATTCACCTTTTTCCCTTCGAGCGTCTATAGGCAGTTCCTGGGGCTGAGGAGCCTCCATGAAGCTGATGTCATGACGAGATGAAGCGGAGCTGGAATTACCACGATTTGAGCTACTTGATTCTTCAGTATCAACCTCATATGGGGAGATAGAATTAACTGCATTTTCATCTTCTGGCTTGAAAGACCCTTCTTGAAGACCAGGGAGACTTGTTGTGTCAGTCTGTGCAGTATGCATACCAGAACCTGAATTGTTAGGAAAATCCTCACCATTGTCATCACCATCTAGAGATATTAATGTCCCCTCAAAACTGAACATGCCATCGTAAAGTATCTCAGATGATGATCTCTCTGCGGCTTGAAGACTCTCCGCCACAGTGACATCTGGAATATCTAGGGACCCTGAATTGTCATAGTGATCTTCAGAATTGGCTTCCTCAAAACCCAACATGGTTTCATCCTGTTGCTGAGTTCCTTCGTGAGCAATGCCACAAGGTTCAGCCAAGTTGGCCTCTGTAGAATACAAGGATGACTTTGCACCGTCTAAATCATTTTCAGTTTTCAAACCCTCTGGATGAACCAAAATCTCCTCAGAACTCAAGGGGTCCTGAGAGTCAGGTGATACTTTTTCGCTGAAGCAGTGGTTCTCTGGCATGTGAGGAAGATCTGAAGCATAATCATCAGCCAAAGAATTTTTGACTTCGCTGATATCTTCAAGAGACATGTAAGCCTTATGAAGAGTTAAATCATCTTCATCTTCCAAAGCTACAGTTGATGTTCTCTCACTATCTTGAGGATCATCAATTGTATTGGTGAAATAGTTTTCAGCATCGTCAACCTCCTTAGGGGACATTTGGGTCTGCTCAAACGTAACATCATTTTCAAGTTGAGGCTCAGAAAAAACCTGACCACTTTGCAATGTTTCAAATGCATCAACCACTGGAGCAAATGAAGAGGATGATAAGTCCAAGTGTTGATCTGATTGTGTCATGCCATTGATTACATCTGGAGCTACAAAAGATTCCAGAAAGTTTGAAGAAACTTCGTGCGGTGAACCAGCAGTTGTTTCATCAGCAATATTAAGAGTTTCAACCATGTTGGTCTCCAGGATAGATTCATCAGTCACTGGGTTGTTTGTGTTATTTTCTGTACTGTCCATGTTGTGAAGTATCACACGGTTCCTCTCATCAAAGCTTAAACCACGATCATTTTCTGGTTCAGAAGATGTTCCACTTCTGAGAGATTCCAGCATGTTGATCTCTGAAACACATGAAGATGACCTGGAATAGAGCGAAAATATTTCGGAGTTTATACCCTCATCTGAAGATGTGTGACTTCCCTCGAGAAGAAAATTAATGTCTTGCAGTGTTTCAGATGGAGCTTGTTCCTGGTCGTGAAGAGATTGAAACCCGTTGCTGTCTGGAATAGACTGAGAAGGTCCAGAGTTGGCCGTCAAATTTTCTGCAGTTGTAACCTCATCGAGCAAGATGGAAGTCTCTAGAGAAGTCAAAGCTATTTCATCTTCAGACTTAGAAAGTCCATCCTGACCAGAAAATGGCGCTTCGGCTGTCACTTCATCATGATTGACCTCACCTGAAGATAGGAATGTTCCTTCAGAATGGCAAATGCTTTCATGTAGTGGCTCAGGCAATGCTTCCTGACCAGCTTGAGAAGCTTCCTTTACACTGGTGTCTGGAATGACCTGGGCAGATATTGAATTACTTGTCAAATTTTCAGCGGTGCTATCATCATCTGGAGAGGCGAGAACAAGGTTTGGATGGTCAAATGCTGCCTCGTCTTCTGATTCAGAGAAAACTTCCTCGACGACTCCATGAACTTCGGTCATCTTGACCTCTTCACTGCATATCAGAAGTTCTGATGTAACCAACGCATCTTCAGCAGTATCAACTACAAGTGGATCCAGAAAAGGCTCCTCCAAATTAGAAGGTAGGGCCTTCTGCTCATGTAAGTGCAAGTCAGACGTTTCATCCTCGTGTAAGTCCCTGTCCCCCTCTGAAAGTAACTCTGGAGATGCAGAGTAGTTTAATTCAGGACTGACTGTAACAAAGCTAACAATCTCTGGAACATCCGTTGTCTTGGCAACTTCACTAGATAAAGAAAACTCTGATGTTTCCAAGCACTGATCAGTAGTACTGACCACAGGCGCAGCTTGCAAAGGTTCCTCCTCCAAATTGATGAGTGTCTCATTCTCCTCATTTGTGTTTAATTTGCGTGTTTCTTTCTCCCTAGCATCCTGACCACCCTCCCCAACAAACTCTGGAGAGGATAAGAAGCTCGACTCAGGACTGACCTTAATATAGCTGACACTTTCAACAACTTCCATTTCTTCACTCTCATGATTGTATAAAGAGAACTCTGGAGTCTCCGCACAGTATTCAGTATTATTGACCGCAACTGGGGATAGCAAAACTTCCTCCTCCAAATTGAAGTGTGTTCTGATTTCCACTGGTAGAGGGAACTTGGACTGTTCATTCTCCTCAACTCCCCCACCACGCAGCTCCGCTTGAAGGCTCAGTTTAGGACTGACTATATCAATGCCTGCACTTTTAACCTCATCCAGGCAGATGGGAGTATCTGAAGAAGCAATAGACATTTCATCTTCAAACTTAGAAAGTCCTTCAGAGGGTGCGGCATCTTCCACCACATTGGCATATGAATTTGAGTTGCTTGAATAGACTTCATCATTATTGATCTCCACTGAAGATAAGAACATTCCTTCAGAATAGCGAGTGCTTTGACGTAGTGGCTGAGAAAATGCTTCCTGGCCACCTTCAAGAACTTCATTTAGGTCGCTGTTTGGAATGAATTTCACTGGCATTGAATCAATAATCAAATTTTGAGTGTCACTATCATCCTCCGAATCTGTGACAGCAAGCTTTTGATAGTTAAATGCTTCCTCGCCTTCTGACTCAGAAAATCCTTCCTTGACAACATAATGAACCTCTGTTAGTGTTATCTCGACGTCCTCGGCAGTATCAGCTACAGGTGAATCCAGAATAGGTTCCTTTTCAAAATTAAAAGGTAGACCATTCTGCTCCGGTATGTGCGAGTCAGACGTTTGATCCTCCTTGAATTCTTCATTATATTCTCCAAGTACCTCTGGAGATGGTGGGTACACCAATTTAGGATTGGCATCTTGAATGCGTAAAGAGACATCTGAAGTTTCCAAGCATTGTTCAACAGCACTGGTACTGACCATAAGCGGATCTTGTAAAGCTTCCTCCTCCATATTGACGAGCATAGCATTGTCCTCCTTTGTATTTAATTCACATAATTCTTTCTTGGTGGCATCCTCAGCACTCTCCACAACTAACTCTGGAGAAGATAAGAAGCTCAACTCAGGACTGACATTGATAAAGCTGACACTTCCAGCAACTTCCATTTTATCAGTCTCTTCACCACATACAGAGAACTCTGGAGCCCCGGGGCAATTTTCTACATTACTGACTGCAAGCGAGCACGGTAGAACCTCCTCCGAGTTGAAGGGTGTCAAACTCTCCTCTGGCATATGGAACTTGGACGATACTATCTCCTTGACTCCCTCGCCAAATAACTCTGGGTAGCTCTCCACGTCAGGAGTGATTGGCAGTTCCTTTTGATTGACTGCATACAAAGTAGGGCTCTCCATTGGAGTCAAAGAATAGACTTCGTCATCATTGATCTCCCCTGGAGATAAGAAAACTTCTTCAGAATGGCGAGTGACATGGTGTAGCGGCTCAGAAAATGCTTCATGACCACCTTCAAGATCTTCATTTGTGTCGGAGTTTGGAATAAATTGAACACAAATTGAGTCAGTTATCAAATTTTGAGTGTTACTATCACCATTTGAAGAAGCGACAACAAGCTTTTGATAACTAAATGTTTCCTTGCCTTCTGATTCAAACAAATCCTCCTTGACAACATCATGGACCTCTGTTATCTCGACGTCCTCGGCAGTATCAGCTACAGGTGAGTCCAGAATAGGTTTCTTTTCAAAATTAAAAGGTAGGCCATTCTGCTCCGGTAAGTACGAGTCAGACATTTTATCCTCCTTGAAGTCTTCATCATATTCTCCAAGTAACTTTGGAGATGCTGGGTACATTAATTCAGGATTGGCTGTAACAAAGTCTGTAATTCCAGGAACTTCCCTCGCATTGGCATCTTGAATGCATAAAGAGAAATCTGAAGTTTCCAAGCATTGTTCAACAGTACTGGTACTGACTATAAGTGGATCTTGCAAAGCTTGCTCCTCCATATTGATGAGTATAGCATTGTCCTCCTTTGTGTTTAATTCACATAATTCTTTCTCGATGGCGGTATCCTCAGCACCCTCCACAACTAACTCTGGAGAAGATAAGAAGCTCGAGTCAGGACTGACATTGATAAAGCTGACACTTCCAGCAACTTCCATTTTCTCAGTCTCTTGACCGCATACAGAGACCTCTGGAGCCCCGGAGCAATGTTTCTCCTCTGGCATATGGAACTTGGACGATACTATCTCTTCGACTCCCTCGCCAAAGAACTTTGGATAGCTCTCCACATCAGGGGTGATTGGCAGTTCCTTGTCATTGACTGCATATGAAGTAGGGCTCTCCATTGGAGCCAAAGAATAGACGTCATTATTGATCTCCCCTGAAGATAAGAACATTCCTGCAGAATGGCGAGTGCCATGGTGTAGCGGCTCAGAAAATGCTTCCCAGCCACCTTCATATGCTTCATTTATGTCGGGGTTTGGAATAATTTGAACACCGATTGAGTCAGTTATCAAATTTTCAGTGTTACTATCAGCATTCGAAGAAGCGGCACCAAGCTTCCCATGACTAAATGTTTCCTCGCCTTCTGATTCAAACAAACCCTCCTTGACAACATCATGAACTTGTGTTATCTCGACATCCTCAGCAGTGTCAGCTGAACCCAAAATAGGTTCCTTTTCAAAGTTTATAGGAAGGCCGTTCTGCTCCAGTAAATGCAAGCCACATGTTTTATCCTCCTTCAAGTCCTCGTCGCCTTCTGCAAGTAACACTGGAGACGCTGTGTACATTAATTCATGATTGGCTGTAACGAAGTTTATAGTTCCAGAAACTTCCCCCGCCTTGGCATCTTGAATGCACAAAGAGACATCTGAACTTTCCAGGCATTGTTCACTAGTACTAGTACTCACTATAAGTGGATCTTGCAAAGCTTGCTCCTCCATATTGATGAGCATGGCATTCTCCTCCTTTGTGTTTGATTCACATAATTCTTTCTCAGTGGTATCCTCAGCACTCTCCACAGCTAACTCCAGAGAAGATAAGAAGTTTAACTCAGGACTGTCATTAGTAAAGCTGGCACTTCCAGCAACTTCCATTTTTTCAGTGTCTTGACCGCACAAAGAGAACTCTGGAGTTCCCAAGCAATGTTCAATATTATTGACTGCAACAGGGCACAGTAAAACCTCCTCTGAGATGAAGGGCGGCGTACTTTCCTCTGGTATATGGAACATGGACGATTCTGTCTCCTTGACTCCCTCGCCAAGCAACTCTGAATAGGTCCCCATGTCAGGAGTAACTGACAGCTCCTTATCATTGACTGCATATGGAGTAGGGCTCCCCTTTGGAGTCAAAGAATACATATGCAACACTTCTGACTTTTGCAAATCAAGCGATGCTTCCTCCTTGACACTCACTGGAGGCAACATTCTCAAGGTTTCTGATGCAGGTAGTACCAGAGCAGACAGGTCAGGGCTGAAGTCATTTAAGCTATTATGAGCAACAAAGTTGTCTGGTGGAGATGCAGGGGAGCGTGAATCGTCTCCGTCATAAAAATTATTATGAGAACCAACTGGAGATATGGGATTCTCCTTGCTGGAATTGGAACGAGTTTCCACAATGTCCCATAATCCATCAAACCCTTCTTCGTCACCATCTCCTTCAGACAATTCTTGAGGGGTATCTGCAGGTTGAGCATGCATGCTGCGGCAATCATCAAAAGGATACGAAATATTATCTTCAGTGGAAATAGGGACATGGACATGCTGATCTGAATGTGCAGAGACAGATGGCGTTTCCTGTGTCTTTTCCACACTTCTTTCTATAAAACTGCTGCTGGTCATGTATGTTTTTGTACTTGACAATCTTCTCATCCTTAGTCCACCTGAGGGTGCTGATTGGAAATCCTTGCTATGACCCCAAGCCATATCTGCTCCACCATCCTCTCTATGCTTAATGCTCGACTGGCGATGTTTCATAAGCTTAGCAGTTTGTGCTGCTGAATCAGTCCCAACCAGAGAATTACTAGCATCGTCCGCATCATCACAGTTCTGCACCAGCAAACAAACACCAATATGTTAACTAGAAGGACGATGTCAGAAGAACAGGACTAGAAGGCACCGGTGGATTAAAACTATCTGCAGAACATTAGGTTGAAACAAACAGACAGACCTGGACATTGTTTTCGTTGTTCCGGTCAAACTCCCTTGGTTCAGACTCAGTTTGCTGCTTGTCCTCTTGAAGTCTTTCAAGCGTTTCCTTGTCCTTAAGGTCAATCGACTCCCTTGGTTTACACTCAGTTTGCGGCTTGTCCTCTTGAAGTCTTTCAAGTGTTCTCTTGTCCTTTAGGTCAACTGCGGAGCAAGATTAGCTGGGGTCACTCAGGAGATACTTGTCACCGACGCATTATCAGAACATACAAGGCACTCATTTTAGCAGTTTGGGAAGATTTTGCTACACTAACTTTAAAAAAAAAACAAGTTTATAACTGCACATTGGGTGACCTGTGACCAGGGAGGATAACTGCTTTAGAACTAGCAGCATCATTCATATGTTTTGGGTGCGTGCACAAACGAATGCCGAAACCCAGATATGAAATGGGGAGAGAAAATTCTTACGCATTCTGGTGAAGCGGACGAAGGCGGCGTAGATGAGCGTGGCAAGAGCAGGGACTGCGAGCACGGGCAGCACCTGGATGGGCTGCCTCCAGGTCAGACTCCGTCTCCTCGCCCTCCAGAACGCGTAGATGAATACCAGCACCTGCTCAATGCAAAAGACAAATGAACAATCCGTGTAGCAACCCCAGCGCGGAAACAGCAAACAGGTGAAATACTGCAGCCTACTATCACTGTCACAAGCAGGCATAAAATTGTTTGTGAAATGACAAAAACAGAAGAGATTGTCCATTCTAGTTGAACAGGAGTAGTTACTACTAGTTTGAAACAAGCAAGAACGTTACAGATTGTGCAGTCCAGTTGTGTGTGCATCGTCGCTACATCAATCAACGAATACTGAATTAAGGATCACTGAATAACTCTGGTTTCTACTACTAGTTTAGTTTGTCGAAAGAACTGGAGGCGAATTGCTCCAGCAAATTTCAGCTGTAGGTACTAAGAACTAAGGACTCATCCGTGATCGCGGGCAGCAACGGACTGCTTGACTTGGCTTGCGCATACAAGCAACCACCTGAAGCGCGCCCCCTACCTCCCACCCGAAGCAATCTCTCTTGGGAGAGAGCGGGAGCAAGAGCAAGAGCTAGCTCACCTCGAGGTTCAAGGAGACGAAGGCGAGCTTCCGGCCGACCCGCCGCGCCGCCGCGGCCCGCCTCGCCAGGCGCGACCGCACGGTGGCCTCCTGCTCCTCCTCCTCCGCCTCGCCGTCGCGGGAGGCCTGGCCCCGGCGGTGCCAGACGGAGGCCGCGGCGTGGAGGCGGGACCAGACGCCGGAGAAGAGCCCCGCGGGCGCGTCGTCGCCGGCGGCGGCCATGGAGTTGGTCGGGGTGGGAATCTGGAGTGGAATTTTGGCTGGCTTCCGACCAATCGGAGACGTCGTCGCCCACCACCACGGCTGCACTACGCCACCTTCCTCTTTCTTTTCTGCTTTTTTTTTTCTGCTTTTCTTCTTTTAGCTGGCAAAATTATTATTAGCTCAAGCAGAAGGTGAGCAGCTAGCATGATTCCATTTTAATAATTTAACTGGTTTTAGTGTTTGTTGTTGTATTACTTGTTTTCTTTCCTGTTTTTTATTTACCCGATATTTCACGCAGCTAGAGCAGGCCGCGTGCATGTAGGTCTGCGGCTGGCGCATCATCTATTCACCGAGATGATGCATGCACATTTTTTATGACTAGTGGAATATACCATCTTTGACGTTGTCGTCATCCTCATGCTTGTCCGGGCTGAATAGGGTCTCTGGTTCATCGCCGTTAGGTATGTCCAAGCAAACACCTTGCAAGTAGCTGTATCAAACATGATCCTCCTATGTCTGTTGTTCCCATCGTACATGCCAAGTGGAGCTATCCAGGAGGACCGCAGCTGCTTCCGGACTAATTCTGTCCAAGCTGTTCGATCAATTTGACAAAGTTGCTCCCAACATTGTTGTTGGTTAGGGTAATATATCCCTCAGCGGCCATATATGGCACGAGCCATGACGGTGACCAATTTTTTTGTGGTAGACGCATAAGCACCCATCCAGCTCAGTCATTCTGACTGAAGCATGCTTCATATTGGGCGGTGGCTAAGGAAGTGGATATAGGGGAGTTAATTACTAATTGGCACCAACGAGCTAAGAAGACAGTGGATAAAGGGGAGTTTTGGAATAATATTTTGGTTAAAGGGGGTGTTTATAACCTGAATATGCACAGTTAAATAAAAAATGATATGTGCTTATAAAGGGGTGTTCCCCACTCATGGATACTAGGTGAAATGAAATGATACTGATTGTTTACATTGGGGGGGGGGGGGGCAAAGCAGCCCACCCTTTTATCCATGGCCTGATAGTTAATAGTGTGACCTATTCTATTCTATTCTACTAAGAGCCTATGTCCGCGATATGAATAAGTCAGATGAATGATGAAGCAATTCCATGAGGACGAGCGTGCCGATCACCCGACCTCCGGTGTAGTTGGTTGGTGTCTGGACGAAGTGAAGTGCAGCGAGGAGAGCTGGATCCCACGGTGCAGGAGGGAGTTGGGGCGCCATGTTGGTGTAGTAGGTGGCGTCAGGTTGCTCTGCTGTTGTGTAGGAGCCGGCAGCCTAGGGAGCCCACCTAGCTGCTGTTATCCATAGGGTTGTGGTGCAGCGTGAAGCGCATGATGCGCAGCCAGCCGAGGGCCGAGGAGGTCGGGGACGGGTGCGCGAAGGACGGGCATCGAGTACGCATGTATGATGCCCGTCCAAGGGTTCTGCCCCGCATACCAAGGCGCCGGTGGCTGCTGCTGTTAGCGGAGTGCCCCTCCCTGGTTGCCGCACTGCTGTTGTTTGCGTCCGTGGCGGTCGCCATGATGGCGATCAGTGGAGGTCGGCGGCTGCTGCTGTGGAGGCGGGAAGCCCGTCGGTGGGAGCGATGGGTATTGCGGCGTCGGGAACCGCTGCTGTGGGGAAGCCGGGGTGGGCAGTGCTTGGCCACAATGAGATGTCCTAGCAGCGAGTGCGGTGTGAGCCGCCCGGGTTTTTACCATCTTTTTCTGATGCTCCTCCATGCGCAGGTACGCCACAACCGCGCGAGAAGGTCGGTGAAGGGAGCAAAGTGAGGTTGCACACCATGTTGTCGAAGTCCTCATTGAGGCCGGCGCTGAGGGTGCTGAAAAGGAGCTCGTCGAAGATCGTCTCGCCGAGATTGTGGAGCTCATCAACAAGCTTTTTGAGGTGCATGCAATAATCGTCAATGGACGAGTCATGCTGATGGCACCCAAAAAATTCCTGATGTAGGAAGACTCCATGCTGAAGTTGATTGTGGTGAAGAGCCCGGTGAGCTTTGTCCACACAGCATGAGCATCATCTTCATCGGTCACAACCGTGTGAAAAGATCGAGGTACTTCGAGATGGTGAGGAATTTTGGCTTCTGACCAATCAGAGACGTCGTCGCCCACTACCACCGCTGCACTACGCCACCTTCCGCTTTCTTTCTCTTTTTCTGCTTTTTTTTTGCTTTTCTTCTTTTAGCTGGCAAAATTAGCTCAAGCAGAATGTGAGCAGCTAGCATGATCCTACTTGAATAATTTACCTGATTTTAGCTTCTTCTTTTTTTGTTGCTCCATTACTCTTGTTTTTTCCCCTGTTTTTATTTACCCGATATTTCACCCGGCCGCCTACATGTAGGTCTACGGTTGGTGCATCATCTATTCACCGAGGAACGTGCATATTTTTTATGACTCGCGAAATATATCATCGCCGTCAGCGTCATCGCCATCCTCCTCCTCTTGCATTGCTGAGTGATACGGAAAGATGTTATGGGTTTGTGGCACGATATATTTTCCTATTGAGGGAATCGGCTCGGCCACACAACGTTTTCTTAAATTTGTTCCTGGAAACAAAGAGGGTTACATTTTGTCTATCGTCCATCTCACTTCTTGGCTTTCTCTTCTTTCCTCGGAGGAAATATAAAAAACAGTGCTATAAAAAGTTGCAAATGATTTCTCTCGCAAAGAAAATGTTGCAAATTATTTGATGCAAGGGAAATCAAGTCAAGTCTGCACTTGTTAGTCCATCTGAATATTTGATGCAAGGAACAAGTGTTATGCTCACGTCCTAACATGACAAGAGATTCCAGACAGACAACCATGCATGCCACTACGTACGCATGCCAGCATATTGAGAAACAGTAAAATGGAGCCACCTAGGAGCCCTCACAGCGCTTTGCCGTAGCTAACCGTCCGATCCATCCATCGTACGTTCTCCTGAACGTCTTCGTTTATCTCTTGGGCCGCTGCTCCAGGGAACTATCTAGGCCTGCTATTGTTGATCGGGCCGGAATTATGCGTTGGGTTGGTGCACTCACTTTAGTGGCCCGCTAATTCCCGCATATGTCGCCATATCCTGGCCCTGCATACTCTGGTAATTCGTTAGTACTCGGTGATGTGAGAATGTGTCCGGCGATATGGGAGTTTATATACTACAAACTAAAAGAACAAATATAGAGTACATAGGAACACCCTCTATTCGATGTTCTACAAATCTAAATTCAAAACACAACCTGAAAAGCAAAACTGATTTAATTTAGTGTTGATGAACTAACGCAAATTCATGACCCATTGGTAATTAACGACTGTTCATATAGGGATTTTTTTCCTTGGTATGATTTTCAAATTTAAATTAGAAAACATGAATCATGGTAGATAGATGATTATCACCATGCAAATTTTGTTTTTAGATTTGTCTGAGGTTTCGAATATATAAACTGAGGCCGGGCGCACCGAATGCACCACTCTTCAGTGCACATCATAACTTTATCAAAACTTTGTGGTTGTTGATTCGGGGTCGTTAGTTTCAATTTGAGATGGAACTTTCGCTAAGTTGCCACAACCGCAGCTACCGACTTATTGATTATTAGTTATTCATTATTCTCAGTTGAATTTCCCTTTCGACGGTTCATTAACAAAAATGGACGGGCGCGGCAACGCGCGCCTTCATGTTCTAGTCCAAAAGTAAAACTAATTGGCTAGTGCCAACGGCCAACCTTTCAGCCCAAGAAAAGAAAACAGATGAATCTGACTCGCTAATAAGGCCGTGTACCATTGAATGTATTCAATTAGTGGCTCGGTATATCGGATGTGCTCATAGGGTTGAATGTGTGTGCGTGCGCGTTCATAGGTGTAAGTGTATCTGTATGTATGTGAGCATCTGCGTTTGTACTGTGTTCAACAAAAAGTTAGAGGGGTGTTGTACAAAAAACAACTAGTTTTTCTTAGCAACTCTGGTGTCGAAATAAGAAATGACCCTTAAAAGGTGGATGAGATATTTCGCACAAAAAGGTGAATGAAATCACACAACATTAATCAAACCCAACTAGAACTGGCAGGGAGAAGTAACCGCATATTTTTGCAAAAGATACAAGTGGCATAGAAAAAGAAAACAAAAAGATCGATTGGGGAACAACTATCTCCTCAATTGCGCATCGCCTCATTCCATTAGCGCGAGGCTCTCCTCAAATAATCCCAACCTAGGCTTATTGTAGTCATGAAAGCTGCCGGCAATCGCCTCATCCTCGTCCGGGCTGAATAGGATCTCTGGTTCATTGCCATTAGGTATGTCTAGAGCAAACACCTTGCAAGTACCTGTATCGAACATGATTCTCCTATGTCCGTTGTTCCCATCGCACATGCCAAGTGGGGCAATCCAGGAGGACCGCAACTGCTTCTGAATAGATTTTGTCCAAGTCATCGGATCAATTTGCCAACAATTTGAAAAAACAATTACTGCACTTGCCGTAGGAAAAGCGCTGCTCGAGGTTAGTCATGCTACTTTACAAGTCTTTAGGTTGTTTATAGAACACTATTAATGCCGGACCCTGCACAAAAAAAAAACTATTAACGCTGGTAAGTCTCTACTCCTAATGTCTTAGTTGGTAGGTCGCATTCCGGGTTTTATTTTCGTCCCACCTTACCCGGTCTTTTTTGGTACTTCCTCCCACCTCCCCCTCGGCTGTGAAAAATCAAGAAAAACCCCGCGATCGAGTCCCGCACACGCCCAAACTCCCGTCGTTATCTCTACTCCTAATGGAGCAGTTGGTAGCCTCGTACGGTTTATTTTCGTCCCACCACTTTCAACCGTTTTATTTCGCTGGTTTTTTTTTCGTCCCTCCCTCACCCCACCGGTTTAGTTTCGCGTCATCCTCTCACACAACGAAAAAAATCTTAACGGATCATAACTTTCCATGCCGGTGCAAGTTATTTTTAGTAATGTCTTTAGGTGAAAGAATCAATCACGATCAATCTCTAAATATCAAATCTAAATTAATTAATTAACCTTACCTTAAATTGCTCAATCACATTAATTAGGAAACAAAATAACCGATTTTAAGAAAATATCTACTCTTAATGGAGGGTATTACATACCAAACATAGGTACGTCATTAGCTCGCTTCCTTCCCTTCTCTTCCCTTCGTCCCCTCGGTCCCATGCTCGTGGCGCTGAAGTGGCATCGACAGGCGATGGCGGCGAGGACAGCACGTGGCAGCCCCTGAAGCACGAACACGACTACACCTCGGGTCTGCCGTCTCCCAAGATATGGGTGAGTTCTCGTGATGCCCACCCCAAACCCTCACGCCCTACAAATTTCTCAACCTCTACCATCTCGATTTCGTCCATGCTCTGATCCAAATGACGATGCAGCTCCGGCCGATTGACAATGATGGTTCACCATCCTTCCTCTCAGCACCCACTCCTAGAGGAACGACACGCCATGCCGATCGAACCCGGTCGAGATCACTCACCAAGATTGCTATTCGGAAGTTTTTTGTCAAAAAGTGAAGAGTGAGCCACTTGTGCAGGTGCAGGTTTTGTTTTAAAAATCCAATTTGTTTATCCTTTTGTCGCTGAAATTATTTATTAATTATGTCATTCGTCCCACCTCCTATGATTTTTTTGCTACCTCCTCCCACCTTCGCTGGTTTTTTTGTAGATTTTTTTCGTCCCCTCCTCTCACTTTATCGGTTTATTTTCGTGTCACCCTCTCACACAATGAAAGAAATCTGAAAAGATCAGAACTTTCCATACTGGAGCAAGTTATTTGGTAATGTAGAATCAATCACGAACAATCTCTAAAGATCAAATCTAAATTAATTAACCTTACCTTAAATCACTCAATCACATTAATTAGAAAACAAATAATTGATTTTCAGAAAAGTCGCTCAATCACATTAACCTTACCTTAACTCACGGATGGTAATCAATCTCCAAACAAAGGAAACAATACATCGAGGGAGCAGTAAATAAACTCCCTTTCTTATGACATGTATATGATCTTCCCTTCCCTCTCCGTTGTCGAGCGTTCTTGATTCTCGAGGCCGATGCTTGGGCTGTATCACCGAGGACGGCGAGGCCGGGTGCCACGGCACCGCGTTGGCCGCGACCGTGAAGGGGGCGAAGAAGGGCGGCTTCCCTGGCCCTGGGAGTTGGTGCGGTGGAAGCGGCACTTGAAGGATCCGGCGTGGGTGGCTGGCACGCAGACGCACTTGGAAGCGGGCCCGTGGCGTGCGCCGGACAACGTCGATGCCGACCCGTGCCACCTCCTCCACGTATTCTTGGAGCTGTGGCTGGCCCATTTACATGAAATTAATTTCCTCAGTTGTGGCGGCAAATATAATACACATAATCCATATTGTTATGCACTAGCGCGTGTGTGTGAAATAGATGGATTATGGTCGCGTATCCAATAAGATGGATATGTGTGTGTTAGAGAGAGAGGGGAGAGGGGGAGAGAGAGTGAGGAAGAGGGAGGGAGAGAGAGTGTGTGTGAGAATTTGATGGTAAAAAAGGTCGCCAATGTCACTTGATATGTATGAGTATATTAATATTGAACTCTTAAATTTAATGTGACCCCGTTGCAACGCACAGGCGTTCTTCTAGTCTTTGTAGGTTTTCACTTCTTTTTCTCAAAAAAAAAACTTCTTTCCGAGAACGGGGGCAATCGCTGGAACCACTGCTCAGGCACAATGGCTATCTCCTTGTCGCTGCATAGCGTGTCAATAACTTCTTGTTTTTCAGTTGCCACAACAATAATTTGTAGAAATTTTTATTTATTTTCATGCAACATCACTGCATGAAACAGTTCTGCTGTATCAACTAGTTATTTTCAACCAGTCTATTTTAGCCGTGTATAAATCATTCCACCTCAGGGCTCAAGTTCCACAAGACGCAAGTAAACAATGGCACGATAAATAAAAAGGTTACAATTTCATGTTTCCGCAAAAGATGGATAATGGGTTGGTGCTGGAAAATTAAGTCACTCATGAAAGGACCCAAGTGTGCTGACAAAACTTTCATGGCAGATAATAGGGCAGAACTTTGGGTTGTCCCCCGCCCTGTCAACATCGCTGTAGATGCTCTCCATTGTCTTCGTCACGGGGTCGTAGTAGCCCAGTGATCGACCCGTGTTGAGCAAAATATGTCCACCCGTTGGATCAACAACCAATGGTGTAGTTTTCTCCGCCAAATACTCCGGCGAGAACTCGTCTAGGTCTATGTGATACTCTATTAGCCAGGTGCCAATGTCCTTCATCGTCCATATGTCGATGGCATTGTTACCCGGATCCGAACAAGACACACTTAATGCACCATTAAGCTGGAGGATGGACATGTGCCCGCTAGCTTGGCTGCCGCATGGAGGACCTTGTAGAACCTTGAATTGCTCAGTCTCGACATCAAATGCGATGATCTCGCAGTCTAGAGACAATGGACCGAGGTTAGGCTCCACCAACCAGAAGATTTTGCCGTCGACGTAGGTTGGTGGCACGCCGGCGACTGGTCTAGGAGGAGGATCTACCGAATAGCAATCTTCGTCATTCACGTACCGCAGTTCGCACTTAAGTTTGTACTCACGTGTTGCCAAGTTCTTCTCTTCGTAGGTGACAAGCACTAGCACGTGCTTGTCATTCTCCAAGTCGTAACCCAACCCAGTTTGACCGGCAAAAAATGTGTCATCCTCGACACCATCAACCACGATGTTTTCACTGTATCCCATGACAGGATTGCACACAAAGCTCCAAGAACCAGTAGTCCCTGCGTTGAGACCGTGACATGGCTGAGAACATACAAGATTGTGAAATAGAGGGCAACCCACACTTCCATCAATGATGTCCTCCAAATCACTATAGGTGCTGAAGGTGGGATCTGTGATCATCATTATCCAAGGACTTTTATTCAAGTTCGCATAGACGACATGCGACCGAATAAAATGATTATCCTTGACCATCGCGCGCCATTCCTTACAAACCAAGCTCAGCCTTGCAACTGACCATGTCGGCATCCACTTGAGGATGTCGAACCAAGCTTTGGTAGTCGTTGATGACATGGCCATCTCCTTGATTGTGCGTCCCACGGACACGAGGCTCTCCTGTAATATTCCTAAGCTAGGTTGTCCGTAGTCCTCAAAGATGCCAGCAAATGCCTGGTCTGCGCTAAATAAGATCTCCGGTGTACCACCGTTAGGGACATTTACCGACAACACCTTAGAAGTAGCCGTTCCAAGCATAATCTTCTTCTGTTTGTTGTCTCCATTGTACATGCCGAGTGGAGCCATTGTCTCTGGTGCACCATCATTAGAGACGATTACAGCAGGCGTTTGGTTAGTGTATGTCCAACCCGTTGCATCGACGCGACAAATTTGCTCCCACTGATGTTGCTCATAATTTGTCAACAACCATACATAGTACACACCATCATCGTAACCGTTACCTCTATGGCAGATGCATAAGCACCCATCTAGCTCCGTCAGTTTGACTGAAGCATCCTCCAGATTGGGCGGTTGTAGGACTGAGCCGAAGGTCTCACTGCTGACATTGAAAGTGACGATGCCACCGCTACTGCAGAGGAAGTGTAAACACCCGTTCAGGAACACGCCAGGGTTCTCCTCCTCAACGACGCACACGGGAGGTTGTTGGGCAGTAGGCCTCCAGTATGCCAACCTATTGAGGACAAAGATCTCGCAACAGTTGGCGCCAAACCCGCCATCTGCATACTCCAAGGCACTGAATAGACGCACCGCCTTATACTCGCCGATCACTGAGCAATAACCAAATCCGTATGCCACGTGCCGGTAGCACGGTAGCGTGGCTTGCCAAACAGGCCAGTCGACCATCTTGGACGGCGGTTTGGTGTCAGGCAGAGCCAAGGCAGCACCGGTGCAAGGGTTGTAGACGTTGTACCCGGTGTCGCCACAGAGGACTAGGACAAGGCCATGGAGAGGCCTGGTGAGAGGAGACGGTAAGCAGAAATTGTTGGGCATGAGCTTCTCCACATCAGCAGAGCCGGGCAGCCAAGCATAGAAATAGGATTCTTCTTGTTTCGAGACCCCTTTGGTAGTGCTGAAGAAAAGCTTGAGTTGGCCTGGCCTGTTGGCTCGCTGGTGGTGGAGCTCGACGGCGAAGTACGCTGACGAGAGGGCGGCGTGCCATGAACGCGACAGGCTTCAGAAGCGGCCGACCGACTTGGCCGGCAGGTAGGAGAAGACCTCGGTGAGGATGTCATCAGGCAAACTTGCCATTGCTGTGCCTTCGCTGGACAATCTCTCGTTCAATAGCAAAAAATTGCAATGTTGGGGATCGAATCTGCAAAGTGCAACGTGTTGTCTTCCGCGATTAATTCTTAGGAGGCAAGGAAGACCCCTTATATCGATATGTGATATGTGATTGAGACAAGGGCGACACGTACGTACGTAGGTCTTTCTGGTGTACTACATGTGATACAACAATAACTCTAAACCTAGCTGGCTAGCCACACCAATGCATTTTTTTTTAGATTTACACCAATGCAACTTGGAAAGGTTCATGGCTACGGAGGAAAAAAAAATGCAAAACATTGACCAACAGCAAAATACCCTCGACGAAGGAAGGGAGCAACCACAACGGAGGCTTCAGGAAGATGGCGACGCCTCCATCGGTCTGGCCAAACCAGACCGGGTTTTCACCCTGGCACGCAAACTCCACTTCCGACTTGGTGGGCCAGGCAAGAACCATAGCTGACCACCGGCGAAGAACGTCGAGATGGCACCCACCACACCTCCTACACGGCCATGGCCACTAGGCGCCCGCACTTGAGCCGTGAGCTCAGCCCACAAGCACCACGGCTCCCACCACCCAGGCCGTCGCCCATGAAACAAGATGCCCCAAAAGATCCTCCATGACTATGAGTGAAGAACAGACCAGCATGCTCCGATCGCCAATAGAGCCGCTAGCGATTGGAACGGACCAAATCGATCAGGGAGCAAACAGGTCGGAGAAGAGGTCAGGCAGGAGCGGACTACATCGATGTCCGGCACCCATCGCTCCCACCCCTCTCCAAACATCACCCCTGATGCCATGTGGGCCCATGTTGTAAGTGAGAGTAGAATCAATCCCGGCTGGGATCACGCCTTTTCTATTACAAACAAATAGGATTTTACTCATGCAGGGTTTGGATTCACCGGAATCTGTAAATACAGGGTACCAATTTCAGGGATTTAAAGGTGAGGGTTCGTTTACGTCGACCCCTACAACCTTAGGGTTTATTTTAGACTTCACTCTATTGGGCTTAAGTCGCGATCGATCTGGCCGTGATTAGGTTAGAAAAAAAGTAACAGAGTCCGGTTTGAATTTAAAGTCATATCCGTGTATGTCTAGGAGTTCGGCTTGGGTCGGCTGCTTGTGCTTGTTCCTTTGGTCATTGTCACTGTTGCTTGATCATCTATTGGTGCTGGATTCTTTAAACCCTCTTGACATGTTATTTCATAATAAGTGCTAGCTCCAAAACATAACATGTGTTGTCCTACCTTTCGGTTTCCTGAGTGCCTGTCATATGGTTTTTTTGGTGCAGCTGATGGTGGATGGCTCTCGTTAGCTGATGGTTTCTGGTTGCAATGTTGGTGTGACTGAAGAAGGGAGGGAAGGACAGACGACGTCATGGTCGTGAAGCCTTAGGCCGCCATGATGATGGACGGACCAGCGGTGGTCAAGATTAGCCACAACTGTAGTTGTTTTGAGAATTGTTGTGTTGGTAGGATGGATGCATTGGACTAGCTTGGAGTAGATATCATCCGTCCTGGTAACGGTATTGTGTAGGACGAGGCAAAGCACAAAAGGGCTTTGTATTTCCGATCTCGACAGTATGTATGTGATATATATAATAATGCAATTTGTTTCAATGCTTCTCAAATTTCTGTCCCATGCGTCATGCTGCCGAAATTTCTATTGAAAGTTTCCCCGACTTGTCAAAATTTAGGCCTTGTTTGTAAGGAAACAAAATTTCTAGGCCCTTCATTGCACAATGTTTCTCAAAACTCTCGAAACAAATGTACCGTCGTCATCATCGTTGTCGCCATGATCATCCTCTCATTCAATTGCAGAGTGACACTGGAAAATGTTCTCGGTCAGTTGGGCAACACGATACTTTCTTTCATTTTATCTTTTGGAGGCAATCGATGACAAGATGTCTTCTTAAATTTGTCCTACAAATAGAGATTGTCTCATTTTCTGTATTTTGCATCTCAGTCCTCCGTTTCTCTTTTTTCCGGAGAAAATAAAGCGGCGCTAAAAAATGTCTAACTAAATATCTGATGCAAGGGTGATCGAAGTCAAGTCTGGACTTGCCCGTCCCTCTACTTATAAATATCTGATGCAAGGAACAAGTGTTATGATCACGTCCTAACATGTAAAGATTCCAGACAGAGATGCATCCAAGAAAGAGGTGGCATGTATAAGCATGATATGATATCCACAAAGGTAAAACTAACTGGCCAGTGACAACTGGCAGCCTTTCAGTCAAAGAGCAAAAAACATAGGTATACTTGCCTAGATAATAAGTTCATGTATAATGCAATGTTTTATCCCTTTCTGGCTTGTTGTATTGTTGCCTCTCTAATTCTTATTTGTGGACCTTCGTTCTCGGTTGGCTTTGTATTGTGGTTGTGACTTTATCATCTATATAAAGCGGGGCGTTGATCCTTTTTCAGTAATGCAATGCTTTAAGAAGGATATTCAGAAAATAAACAAATCAATTAACGTTTTTTAAGCACTAGTGTTTTTAATAGATTATGGGTGCATAATTAGGCTCCTCTGTTGTAGAAATAATCCGTGGTGCTTGAGAATAACTAACTTAACTTTACAAGCACCTCCATAAACACTCTGCTTTGTAGATTGCCTAATGCGGTATGAAAGTATTGTACCATTGGGGTTGCCACCAGCTGAGGCATATTTCTCTATTGTTGACCTAAGATGAGATTTTTTTTGGGGGGAATACATAAATGAGATTCTTATTTTTTTGCGGGGACCTAAGATGAGATTCATATATCCAAGTAAAAAATGTATCCCTGCCAAAGCTATGCGTTTCAGTGTAAGAAAGATGTGATCATATATATTTTAGTACAGACAGATATGAATCATACCTTAAGTCAAAGACTTTACCACACTAGCGAAAAAGTGGATGAGATCTTTCGCATAAAGAAAAACCAAAAACATGGACGATATAACTCAGGATAATTAAGTTCCAGCAGAATTGCGAGCGAAAAGATTAACAACTTATTTTCGCAAAAGATACAAGATCCAATAAGCCCAAAAAAAAGACAACCCAGGGGATTTTAAGTCACTTGGGGAACATCCATCTCCTTAGTTGTGTGTCGCCTCATTCCATTGGTGCAAGGCTCTCCTCGAACAGTCCTAACCTAGGTTTATTGGAGTCAAGAAAGCTGTCGGCAGAAGTTGGGCTGAATAGGATTTTTGGTGCATCACAGTTAGGTATGTCCAGAGCAAACACCTTGCAAGTACCCGTATCGAACATGATCCTCCTCTGTCCATTGTTCCCATCATACATGCCAAGTGGAGCTATCCAGGATGACCGCAGCTGCTTCCGGTCAAATTCTGTCCAAGCCATTGGATCAATGCGACAAAGTTGCTCCCACCGCCGTTGTCGTTTCGGGTAATCCCTCATCACCCATATATGGCACGAGTAATAAAGGTGACCAATATATTTGTCATAGACGCATAAGCACCCATCCAGCTCAGTCATCCTGACCGAAGCATGCCCCGTATTGGGCGGTGGCTCCACTGTGCCAAAGGTCTCACTGCTAATATCGAAAGAGATTATGCGACCAAAACAAAGGAAGTGCAGACGTCCTTCGAGGAAGACACCCGGGTTCTTATCATCCACGATGCACGGAGGAGGCCTTTTGGCAGTAGGCCTCCAGTACGGTGTGCCACCGAGGATGAAGACCTCACAACAGGTGTTGCCTTCTTCGTAGGTGTTGCTGAATAGGCGCACCGCCTTGTACTCTTCACTCACCGAGCAGTAACCGAGGCCATATGTCACGTACCGACCATAGAGACAGTTGATCATCTTCGCCGGCTGGGCTGTGTCGGGGAGAGAAAGGGCTTCACCGGTAGATGGGTTGCAGACATGGTACCCGGTGCCGGGGCAGCTGATGATGACGAGGCCATGGAGGGGCCTGGTGAGAAGAGCCGGCCGGTGGAACTTGTGGAGCGTGAGCTTTGTGGGCAGTGGACCACCAGGCTGCCAGGCGTAGAAGTACGGCGGTCCATATTCTTCTAATGTCTTGTCGTTAGCGCTGAAGAAGACCTTGAGCTGGCCCGGCCCGTTGGCTCGGCGGCGGTGGAGATCTCGGAAGGACGCCGAGGAGAGCACGTTGCACCACGAGCGCGAAAGGATGCGGAGGCGGCCAATCGACTTGGTCGGTAGGTAGGAGAAGACCTCCGTGAGGATTTCATCGGGCAAATCCGCCGTTGCCATCTCTCGCTGAATTACGGTATTGGCGATATCTATGGTCGAGTCCACAACATGTTGCCCAGGTCCAGTCCCGACGCCGAGTACTTTCTGGCGACGATAACCGTCAACGACGATGGATGAAGCATGCCGCTGCATTGGTTCTGCTCCTTGACGCTGCAATCTCATCAAGGTATTTTTTACGCTGAGATGCACCGCATCGCACGATCGTTGTGTTTTGCTTCACAATCCACGGTACAATTTACAAGCTGCTAGCTACCTAAAATAATACTACTCGATCGGTTGTTACCTAATCTTGTTCCTACTTAAGATATATACTAGATGTTTACCAACCTTGGCACGTACGTACGGACATTGGGAGGTTAATTTTGTCGTACGTGTTTAACTCCAACACACACGCCAGAATCCAGACGTAGTACGCAGGTTTCTGGAGTACTTACTGTAGTATATATAGATGTAATAATAGATCAATGACTCTAGACCAAGCCTGCCAATGCAAGTTGGAACGTACATGGACGTGACATAACCTATCAAACTGCAATTTTGCGAGTCCAAAGTGAAACCACAAATGGAAAAAAACATCGTAAAATTCAACCAAGGTTAAATACGTTTCTTGAAAATTCGGAATAATTCTTTGAATTACCAAGTTTTTTGACAACCACGATATTATTTGGAAAATGTGCACATTGCTTCGATTTGTGAATAAATTCAGAAAAAAAAATCATGCATTTCTGAACAAATTTTCAAAATCATGCGATGAGATGTCAACAAAATGTGGTCATCGTAGTTGGACATTATAATTTTTTTCTCCCGTTGCAAGGCACGGGCCCTTTTGCTAGTAGAGAAAAATATCTATATCTATAGGTATGTCCGTTATAGGTATGTCCGTGAACATACCTTTTTCCGAGGAAGAAATTTTGAACTACACGGGGTTTCGCTCCGGACGAATAGTATGGAAGTTGCTAAATCTGAACGATTTACTTGATATAGAGGCTGAATAGCGAACGAAACGGACCAAATCGATCAGGGAGCAACCAGGTCGGAGAAGAGGTCAGGCAGGAGCGGACTACATCAACGTCCGACACCCCTATCAGTGACAGGTGGCCCGACTACATCAGCGCCACCCATCTCTCCCACCCCTCCAAACATCCCTCCTCATGCCCAACCGGATCTCCCTGCCTGGATCTGCACCTAGCGCAACCTGTTACCCGCTCAACAACATGAGAATCCGGACCGGTCACCACCTGCAACTATGGGAGAGACCTAGAAGCATCCACAAGGACCGTCAGCAGACGAGCAGATGCCGGAGCACGCCCAGCCGCCGTTGCGCACGGCCCGCACATCGCCGTGAGCCGCCACCACGCCGGCGCAGCTCAACCCATGCTTCAGCCCCGAAGGCCTCCGCCAATACCTTGCGTCCACCACCGTCGACAATAGGTACCGGAACCGGCAACACACACACCACCAGAGCCTCCCGCAGCCGACCATCATCGGCCTAGACGCTGCTACCACGCGCCCAGACCCCGTCGACAAAGCCCCACTCGCCGCTAGACCTAGTCAAGAGATCTGGGCGCATGAGGGCAGCTGCTGCCGCCGGCATGACGCGCACCGTCGCCACTAGGAGGACGCGACCCCACCGCCAGCTCCTTGTGAACGTTGTCGCACCCTTTGCAAGCGACGCACCTCGGCCCGACGGCCTCGGTCCGCGCCGAGCCATCCCATACAGGGGAAGAGGGGAGGCCCCGCCGCCGCCGCCCTGGAAAGCCCGGCCAGCATGCCGAGGTGGCGGCGGGAAGTAGAGGAGTTGGGGAGCGGAGGGGAGGAGCTCTGTTGTAGAAAAATCCCACAACACGACCTACTTTGCAACAACAAAAAACCGCACCACAACATATGTTGCAAAAGAATTCCGCAACATAAACTTTGTTGCAAATATTTCTGCAACAAGATCTCTGTTGCGAAGTAGAGGAAGACTTTAAGCCATTAGATTGTGCCACATCCAACGACCGCGAGGCGGCGGATCTTTGAAAAGATCCGCCGACCGACGCGTAGCAGCCCCCCTTATTTATATATGTCTTTGAGGCTCCAGGATTTCAAGGAGGCATCTCAGGAATAGATAAAGGAAAGTGAGCCGTTGGTCCGGTTTATCCAAATAAAGAGGAATTAAAGAGGATTTGATGGAAGGGCAAACCTATATATGGTTGGATAATTAACGAGTTAATAAGGAAAGAGGAAGGCTCTGGCCCGGCAAGAGAGGGATAACGCGGAGGAAGAGATCTATATATGGTCGGCTAATTAAAATGATGCAGAAATTTCCTGCAGTACATATGATAAAGAAAGACGCACACATTTAAGAGGACATGCAAAAGTGGCATATGGAAAGAGATGGTCGGCTACAGGTATAATAAAATACCCTCGATCGATGAATGCAAAAAGAGTGGAGACCTAAAAAAATGCTTACAAAAAGCGGCCCTAAAAGCGCAACATTTGTAAAATCAAAAAATTGCGATGAAAGCCCCAATCCTCAAAGGAGGAGAGAGCCACGCCGCATGGCCCACAAGTCCAACAACACATATGTTAAGACTTTTCTTTTTTTTGAAATCACGCTTACGTTAAGATATTTTACAAAGAACTTAAAATTTTTTTCTTCTTCATGTTACAGATATTTGACATGGGTCATAAATCAAATCATCATTATGTTTTAGGCCACACTTATTGTTTTTTGAGAATTCACAGTGACTGGATTATGAGTGCCCAATGCGATTTTATCCCGTTGCAACGCACGGGCCCTTTTGCTAGTATGTCTCATATAAATTAATAAATAAGTGATAAGTTGTATTGCAATATATATCTCAGGAATAGATGTTACCACACCATCAAAAGAAAGTTGACGATATCACTTTCAATAAAAAGGTTGATGACATCACCCGGGGTAATTAAACCCAACTAAAAGGGTGTGTCTAGCGGGCGGCTGTTGGCCCGTTAGTGCTTCACAGCAGCCGGCTATTAAATGGAAAGTATTTGTCTCTTTATCCTGATTAGGAAAGATTCCTATGGTCCCAGCTAGTTAAATAAGAAATATCCAACAGACATGTGTCCGGCTGTTCCTACTTTTAATGCATGGACGTAGATGGCTTTGTATCATTTAATTCATGATTTACAAATTTCAAAAAGCCATATCTTTCAAACCGCGCATCAAAATTAAGATCCGTTTTCACCCTCCGAATCCTCGCGGCGAGATCTTTGAAACTAGATCCCGCATGAGTATGTTTTGACGATTTTTTTTTTTGCAATTTAGTGCCTCGTTTTGTGCAACTGCCTAGTAGTTGATGTGCAACTAGCTGACCGTGTATGTGCAACTTTTTGCCTGTCCCGTGGACGTGCAGTTTTCACTGATGTCACTTCCACCCCCTCAAACTACCCCTTCCCGTGAGATGTGCAATTTCGTCTATTGCGCAGGCCAACTGCCTAGTAATTGATGTGCAACTTTCCCCTTGCCCGTGGATGTGCTTTCACTTTTTGCTGCATCCGCCAACTTCCTAGTAGTGGATGTGCAACTTCGAATATTGTCACGACCAAATGTCTAACAGTGATGTGCAACTTTTGATCATACCCCCCATGGATGTGTAGTTTTTTCTTCTAGCAACCGGTCCAAACCACCCCTGTTTTTGAGATTTACAAACTTTAGCACCCTGTCTATATGCAGCTTTTCACTATCCTCGTGGATATGGAATTTTTTACCATCCAACTATCCCTGCCTGTGAGATGTGCAACTTCACATGTTTTTTTGGCCAACTGCCTAGTAGACTATGTGCAACTCCGTTTGTTGCCCTCGCCAACCGAAACTGCATATCGACAAGCAGGGAGAGGAAATAGTTGCACATCGACTAATAGACAGTTGGCTTGAACAACATACTGAGTTGCACATATCCCTAGTAGGGGAGGTGGCAGAGTGTGCCAACAGTAGACATCCACAAGTAGGGAGGAGAGTTGCACATCTACAATTAGGTAGTTGGCCGGGCAGTAGACTAGTTGCACATCACAAAAGTCGGTTGTTATGGTTGCTATGTTGTAACATCATTGGAAGTTCGATCATGTAGCTCTAAATTTGGTTTTGAAAAACAGTTGCATCATGCAGTACTAAAGTTGCACCATATAAGCCTCAAAATTGGCATTAAATTTTTTTCGTCAAAACAAATCCATGAGGGATCTAGTTTCAAAGATCTCGTCGCGAGGATTCGGAGGGTGAAAATAGATTTGAATTCTGATGTGCGGTTTGAAAGATATGGCTTTTTGAATTTTTGAAAACCCGAAATAAATACATATGGATCTGTCTTTTTCCAAAGTAAAGGGACAGCGTGAAGGCATTTAATGCCGTAGTCACATGTAGTCACATGCACTAGCGGACAAAAAGATTAGGCATGCATGCGCTGTGAGCCAGGCCGCTCGTTTCCTCTAAACGGTGCGCGCGCACTTTAAAGAATTTGGGCAACTAAAATTACCAAGGGAAAAGAAACTGTCTGTATTTACAAAAGATACAAGAGACACAACAAGCAAAAAAGGAAAAGGATGATCGGGGGAACTAAGTCACTTGGGTAACAACGGTTTCCTAAATTGTGCATCACCTCATTCAAAAGGAAAAGGAGGCGTGAGGCTCTCCTCGAGTAGTCCCAACCTAGGCTCACCGTAGTTATCAAAATTATTAGCAATTGCCTCGTCCTCGACCGGGCTGAATAGGATCTCCAGTGCATCACCGTTAGGTATGTTCACAGCAAACACCGTGCAAGCACCCGCATCCAACATGATCCTCCTCTGCCCATTCTCTCCATTGTACATGCCAAGTGGAGCCATCCAGGAGGACCTCAACTGCATCCGGTAAGATTTTGTCCAGGACGTTGGATCAATGCGACAAAGCTGCTCCCACCGCTGTTGTGGTTTCACGTAATCCCTTAGCACCCATATATGATACATGCCTTGACAAATATTTGCGTAGTAGACGCATAGGCACCCATCTAGTTTGGTCATTCTAGCCGAAACATGCACCGACGGATTCGGCGGCGCCTCTAGTTCGCCAAAGGTCTCGCTGCTAACATCAAAAGAGAGGATGCAACCACCACGGCAAAGGAAGTGCAAACGCCCGTCGAGGAAGACGCCCGGGTTCTTCTTATCCACGATCCACCCGGGCTGCAGTTGGGCAATACACTTCCAGTACGGCCGACCGCCAAGGACAATGACCTCGGAGCGGGTCGGGGCACGAGGGCCGCTGAATATGCGTACTACCTTGTACTTGTCGGTCACCGAGCAATAACCAAGTCCATATGTGATGTCTTCGACGTAGAATGGTACATACGTAATCATCTCCAATGGCAGAGCGGTGTCAGGGAGAGCCAGGGCTTCACCCGTAGAAGGGTTGTAGACGTGGTAGCCGGTGATGGCGCAGCGGACAAGGACGAGGCCATGGAGGGGCCTGGTGAGCGGAGCCGGCCAGCGGAACCTGTGGGGCGTGAGCTTGGTCGCAGGTGCGCCACCGGGTTGCAAGGCGTAGAAGTATGACGACGGTCCATCATGGTCCCACATCTTGTCGGTAGGGCTGAAGAAGACCTTGAGCTGGCCCGGCCTGTTGGCTCGCCGGTGATGGAGATCGAGGAAGGACGCTGACGAGAGGGCGGCACGCCATGAACGCGACAGGCTCCGAAAGCAGCGGACCGACTTGGCTGGCAGGTAGGAGAAGACCTCGGTGAGGATATCGTCGGGCAAAGCCGCCATTAATTGCTGTCTCTTGCTGAGTTCGTTACGATCGACGATGGTGATGTCTACGGTTGATTCCTGTGTGCACCCTCGTCACCCTTTAGGAGGGAAGGCAAGCAGAATCGGTATGTACGTACGTAGTTTTCTTCTGGTGTATATATGACCAGGTTGGACCAACCGAAACTTACTCGAAACAACCACGTCTAAACATACTCGGACATAGCTTCCGATTGAACCTGCGTCTAGACTGGGACACCAATATCCAGCGTCTTAGAATTTTTTTTGTGCGGCAAAGAGAGTTTTATTCCAAAATTATAGGATTACAATTTACTAGCAAGAGATCCTCGATACACAGAGGGCCTCTCTGAAGCCAAACAGCAGTACACGATTATGTACGGCTGTAATTAGCCAGACAATCTGCTATCCTATTTTGATCCCTACAAATCTTCTGGGGAATAAACTCCCTCTTCTCCATCAGGGCCTTGATCTCAGCTACCAAGTGCCCATAAGCTGAACGTGAGAGATTCTCATTTGATAAGATGGACAAAGCCTCAATTCAATATGACTGGATGAGCACTTGCAGTTCTGTGTGTTGGAGAGCTAAAGCCATGACTTGCATAAGCGCATGGATCTCCGCTTCAAGAGCATCATTGTGTCTAGAATTTGTTTTTGACATGCTAAACTTTAAAACTACCATCATCTATATAAAAAATGCCACGAACAAAAAAATACGCACAAATTTATAAAAATGCCATGCTCAGATTTATTTTTCAAAAATTTCCATTTTACTTTGTAAATACCATCCTATAGATTAAATATTTTATCTAGATAAACCCAAAAAACTGCTATGCAATAAAAAAATAAAAAAAATACCATCCTCACGACATTAAAAATGCTGTTCTCTTGACATTAAAAATGCCATCCTATTTTTCTAACAAAAATGTCATGTCAACAATAATAAAAATGAAATGCTCTCAAAAATAAAACTGACACCTGTTAATAATGAAACTGCCATCCTGCTAATCATAAAATATCGTGTTATTAATAATAAAAATGTCATGCTCTTAATCATAAAAATCCCATCCACTTGACAAATAAAAAATGCCATGTTTTTAATTAATAAATGCAATGCTCTTGATAATAAAGCTGACATCTTCTTAATAATAAAAATGGCATGTTACTAATTATTAAAATTTCATGCACTTATTAAAAATTGCCATCGGGTATTAAAAACATGGAAATTGCCATGAAAATATAATTTAAATTTACATGAAAAAATTAGTAGGAAAAATACCTATAATTTTTTTTATTTTTGTTCTTTCAAACAATGGAAAATCTAGTGATTTATGGAAAAAAATTGAAATGAAAGAACTAACTTAAACACGAATAATTCGAATACATAAAAGGTGTTTGAGCGCAAAGTTTTCACAAACACCTCTCTAATATTCCGAATTACTATCGAATATCGGACTAAACCCAAGTCAACAACTGACCTACTGGCCAGATTTAACATTGGTCTACCTAATTTGATGCATTTATGAAAGACTGTGAGCAATGAGCAGAGAATCGAAGAAACTTGCTTGCCACTTACATTTAGTTTATAGCCTAAATCGATAGAAAATTCAATGTTTCTATAAAAATATATTTACATATACGGATATTCTTTGAGAACCAGAGCTAGCTATACTCTCGATCAATACTAACCCTTTATATGGTCATCTACCGTGTTACCTTGGCTGGTGGAGGTGCTTTCATAGACTACATCGTCCAGATCGTCCTCTGTGAGGCCCAGGTCCTTAGTCTTCGCTGATAGCCCTTCCTTGGTGCCTTCAAACAACATCCCTCAGGTGCCATTTTAGAAAACCTAGCCTGAGACAACCAGACACTTTTTCCCATAACCCTATTACCCGCTGAGGTCAACAAGGATGAGAAATGATGCCAGATCGTTCCTAAAAATCAGCCCTAACAATGACGTCGTGAGGAGAGGGGGGGTTGGGAATTTGGTGAAGAAGGCCCAATGCCGCCGTCATGGAGAGGGAAGGAGAAACCCCAACATGAGAGAAAAAGTGGCGTGTTAGTTTATTTCATAACTACTTAAACTAGACTTGTGGAATTTTCTGGGATGGTACCACTAACATCTCAGGACCAGGGCATAGTCTTTCACCTCCAGGCAAGTTTCGTCTAGCTCCACCACTAGTCGCAGCTCGCAACTTACAGGGCGGTCGGGCTATCCTTTCATATGTGATATGTGTTGGTTATAATGAACCGCCTCGGCAAACCACGAGAGACCCATCGAGCCCTTTTAGGTACTCCCTCTGTTCCATAATATAAGAGCGCTTTTGACACTATAGTAATGTCAAAAACGATATTACATTATGAGACGGAGGGAGTATCTTGATACTTTAGTAGCTTATAAGTAGGTGTCCATGCTAGTTTAGCTAGTTGGTTGAGTTCTGAGTCTAATTACGCTAGGTTTATTAGGCAAGCATGCACGTAATACATAGCTTGGTCGTGCACGAAAGTTTGTGTAGGAGTCATATATTGGGCTTAAGTAGCGATCGATTTGGCTGTGATTAGGTTAGAAAAGAAGTAACAGTGCAGAGTCCGGCTTGAATTTAAAGTCATGTCCGTCTATGTCTAGGAGTTCGGCTTGGGTCGGCTGCTTGTGCTATGTATAGCACGTTGTGTCACGTTGTACCATCGAGAAAATCGTAAGGAAATAAAGAGAATAATTACAGGGTATACGAGACACCCTTGGCTATAATAAGTATTGAAACGCGCAGCAGCTCACCTTCTCACTGACATGACTTCCTTTTTCCTCTATGTGTGCAGCAGCTCACCATTGGTATGTGTTGCTGTACCTAGACCCAAGCTCAGGTCCATGGAGGTACCTTCCTGCTCCTTTTTTTCTTGACCCCTTTGTAGGTTCTTCTTTTCCCTTATTGATTTGACCTCTTTTCCTTCATGTGCAGCCGGAGGACTCCTCTGCTCCCAGTGAGCGGCTCCTCTGCTACCAGGGAGATCCAGCTATCTCCAAAACCACACATCGGCAGCCATGGAAGGCCCTCTCTGCTCCGACCACGACCATGCTGCTGCGTCCCTCTCTGCTCATCATGGCAGGTCCCTATTCTCCTCCCCACCTCACTCTCCCCCTCTCTTCTGCTCGTTTTGATTTATACTGTATTAGCTTTGCTATTTTTCCGCTAGTATAAGGAACTGATTCGTAACATACAGATATACTTATACTCGCTTTTTTGATGAAACATCCAAAACAAGTCCCTGTACCGTGACAGGCGCCCACCCATATCTCCAATCTTTTCTATCTGCATGCTTATCCAGAATCACTGAAATTGTACTTGGAGATTTACTTGTGGCGGTCTGAAGATTTAGTAATATGGAGAATTCGAAGTTGATTTTGGGAGCAGACCATGTTGACAAATTATTGCATTTCATGTTGTCGTTGTTATCCTGACTCTGCTAAGTGCTGACCTGCTTCCTTTACTAATCAGAGATTGATTGGCAACAAAGAATAAAAAGAAAGATCCATTTTTCTCCATGGAGGAGGGGACGTCTTGATAGCAAATGGCTGATTGTAAGCAACTGAGAGAGGTAAGATGCATGCTAGCCCTGCTGGTTTTCCAAGTTTGTTGCTCTGACCTTCTCAAGGACACAAAGCAAGCAAGGATTCTCAGTTTGTGGTGCTCCAAAACGATGTTGTTCGTGGCAGTATTGTTGAACTACGATACTATGGTTAATTCCATTGCTGTCGCGTCCTCTGAATTTGGAGTGGCTGTTTTGGTTAGTGCAGCTAGGCTAGGCATAATTTTGGTATAATCGAACAACCATATATACGTAGAGGCACCGTTGGTGTTTAATCCAGCTACATTGCAAGTTAGGCAGATGGCTCTGCACTTGTGGCTACATGCCATCAAGATTAATTACAACAAATTATCTTTAATTCAGTTTCTATATCTCAATTTTTGGTTTAACTTTGACTGAAAATTTATATAAGTGTTTGTGATCGCAGTCACAATCCGAGACCAATTTCTTCCTATTTGGTGCTTGCCTTGAACAAACAAATTGCTTGATAGGTAGTACTACAACTGTAAGTGGAGCATCTCTCTACTGTAGGTAGCACCACCATTTGCTTCAAACACTAGCACTAGCACTCCGTGTATTATATGATGAACAAGTCCAATTTTTGTGGTTGGTTTATTTAGTTAGTTACCAGAGAGGGAAGATGAGGTCCAGTTTACTTAATTTTCGTGCCACCACATGGATGGATTTGCATGTATGTATGCAACCATCTTGTTGCTGTTTGCTATTGTTTCAATCTCCAAAACCACACTATTTGTATTGATCAAGACACTATCCACCGGGCTTCGCCACCTCTGTAAATGACCATCCTTGTTTTACGTGGCCTTGGCCTTGCGGCTCTTATGCCTTCTACATGTATCACCTAGCAGTAACATGACGTTTACTTTAAGGCATTTTTGAACTTGGCAGCCGATGTATGATTGACTGTCAAGCCAGAGTAGCATGTGTGTTGTTTCACCACATGATTGACTGTCATGCGGTTCTAGTCAACTAAAGCACTTGCATTTCAACTTTTGGGTGCAAGATGATCGACATGGTTTCTGCCATTGAAGAAGAATGACCTTAGTGGGTCCTACAGTGCAAGCCACAAGATGGAGCTTCAGACCAGGTACCTATATACCTGTATGTATAGGTGCAGTGATATGCTTGCATCTACTCCCTCCATCCCATATTAGTTGTCTCTCAAACGGATGTATCAATACTAGATCCATCCTTTTGAGCGATAACTAATATGGGATGGAGGGAGTATGTTTCAGTCACCTTCTCGCTGACATGACTTCTTTTTTCCTCTCTATGTGCAGCAGCTCACCATTGGTATGTGTTGCTGTACCTAGACCCAAGCTCAGGTCCATGGAGGTACCTTGCTGCTCCTTTTTTTCTTGACCCCTTTGTAGGTTCTTCTTTTCCCTTGTTGATTTGGCCTCTTTTCCTTCATGTGCAGCGGAGGATTCCTCTGCTCCCGGTGAGCGGCTGCTGCTCTGCTACCAGGAGATCCACCTACCTCCAAAACCACACATCGGCAGCCATGGAAGGCCCTCTCTGCTCCGACCACGACCATGCTGCTGCGTCCCTCTCTGCTCATCATGGCAGGTCCCTATTCTCCTCCCCACCTCACTCTCCCCCTCTGTTCTGCTCATTTTGATTTATACTGTATTAGCTTTGCTATTTTTCCGCTAGTATAAGGAACTGATTCGTAACATACAGATATACTTATACTCGCTTTTTTGATGAAACATCCAAAACAAGTCCGTATCAGGATTAGCGCCCACCCATATCTCCAATCTTTTCTATCTGTATGCTTATCCAGAATCACTGAAATTGTACTTGGAGATTTACTTGTGTGGTCTGAAGATTTAGTAATATGGAGAATTGAAGTTGATTTTGGGAGCAGACCATGTTGACAAATTATTGCATTTCATGTTGTCGTTGTTATCCCGACTACGCTAAGTGCTGACCTGCTTCCTTTACTAATCAGAGATTGATTGGCAACAAAGAATAAAAGAAAGATCCATTTTTCTCCATGGAGGGAGGGACGTCTTGATAGCAAATGGCTGATTGTAAGCAAGCTGGGAGAGGTAAGATGCATGCTAGCCCTGCTGGTTTTCCAAGTTTGTTGCTCGACCTTCTCAAGGACACAAAACAAGCAAGGATTCTCAGTTTGTGGTGCTCCAAAAGCGATGTTGTTCGTGGCAGTATTGTTGAACTACGATACTATGGTTAATTCCATTGCTGTCGCGTCCTCTGAATTTGGAGTGGCTGTTTTGGTTAGTGCAGCTAGGCTAGGCATAATGTTGGTGCAATCGAACAACCATATATACGTAGAGGCACCGTTGGTGTTTAATCCAGCTACATTGCAAGTTAGGCAGATGGCTCTGCACCCTTGTGGCTGCATGCCATCAAGATTAATTACAACAAATTATCTTTAATTCAGTTTCTATATCTCAATTTTTTGGTTTAACTTTGACTGAAAATTTATATAAGTGTTTGTGATCGCAGTCACAATCCGAGACCAATTTCTTCCTATTTGGTGCTTGCCTTGAACAAACAAATTGCTTGATAGGTAGTACTACAACTGTAAGTGGAGCATCTCTCTACTGTAGGTAGCACCACCATTTGCTTCAAACACTAGCACTAGCACTCCGTGTATTATATGATGAACAAGTCCAATTTTTTGTGGTTGGTTTATTTAGTTAGTTACCAGAGAGGAAGATGAGGTCCAGTTTACTTAATTTTCGTGCCACCACATGGATGGATTTGCATGTATGTATGCAACCATCTTGTTGCTGTTTGCTATTGTTTCAATCTCCAAAACCACACTATTTGTATTGATCAAGACACTATCCACCGGGCTTCGCCACCTCTGTAAATGACCATCCTTTTTTTACGTGGCCTTGGCTGGCTCTTATGCCTTCTACATGTATCACCTAGCAGTAACATAGCGTTTACTTTAAGGCATTTTTTAACTTGGCAGCCGATGTATGATTGACTGTCAAGCCGAGTAGCATGTGTGTTGTTTCACCACATGATTGGTATCATCATGGTTCTAGTCAACTAGAGCACTTGCATTTCAACTTTTGGGTGCAAGATGATCGACATGGTTTACGCCATTGAAGAAGAATGACCTTAGTGGGTCCTATAGTGCAAGCCACAAGATGGAGCTTCGGACTGGTACCTATATGCCTGTATGTATAGGTGCGATGATATGCTTGCATCTACTCCCTCCATCCCATATTAGTTGGTCTCTCAAGCGGATGTATCAAGACTAGATCCATCCTTTGAGCGACAACTAATATGGGATGGAGGGAGTATGTTCGATCACCTTCTCACTAACATGACTTCCTTTTCCTCTCTGTGCAGCAGCTCACCATTGGTATGTGTTGCTGTACCTAGACCCAAGCTTCAGGTCCATGGAGGTACCTTGCTGCTCCTTTTTCTTGACCCCTTTGTAGGTTCTTCTTTTCCCTTGTTGATTTGACCTCTTTTCCTTCATGTGCAGCGGAGGACTCCTCTGCTCCCAAAGTGAGCGGCTCCTCTGCTACTGTGGAGATCCACCTACCTCCAAAACCACACATCGGCAGCCATGGAAGGCCCTCTCTGCTCCGACCACGACCATGCTGCTGCGTCCCTCTCTCGCTCATCATGGCAGGTCCCTATTCTCCTCCCCACCTCACTCTCCCCTCTCTTACGCCGTTTTGATTTATCTTTGTATTAGCTTTGCTATTTTTCCGCTAGTATAAGGAACTGATTCGTAACATACAGATATACTTATACTCGCTTTTTGATGAAACATCCAAAACAAGTCCTGTATGCCGTAAAGCGCCCACCCATATCTCCAATCTTTTCTATCTGCATGCTTATCCAGAATCACTGAAATTGTACTTGGAGATTTACTTGTGGCGGTCTGAAGATTTAGTAATATGGAGAATTCGAAGTTGATTTTGGGAGCAGACCATGTTGACAAATTATTGCATTTCATGTTGTCGTTGTTATCACGACTCTGCTAAGTCTTGGCGTGCTTCCTTTACTAATCGAGATTGATTGGCAACAAAGAATAAAAAGAAAGATCCATTTTTCTCCATGGAGGGAGGGACGTCTTGATAGCAAATGGCTGATTGTAAGCAAGCCGAGAGAGGTAAGCTGCATGCTAGCCCTGCTGGTTTTCCAAGTTTGTTGCTCGACCTTCTCAAGGACACAAAACAAGCAAGGATTCTCAGTTTGTGGTGCTCCAAAACGATGTTGTTCGTGGCAGTATTGTTGAACTACGATACTATGGTTAATTCCATTGCTGTCGCGTCCTCTGAATTTGGAGTGGCTGTTTTGGTTAGCGCAGCTAGGCTATGAAGGAAATATGCCCTAGAGGCAATAATAAAGTTATTATTTATTTCCTTATACCATGATAAATGTTTATTATTCATGCTAGAATTGTATTAAACCGGAAACATAATACATGTGTGAATACATAGACAAACAGATAGTCACTAGTTTGCCTCTACTAGACTAGCTCATTAATCAAAGATGGTTGTGTTTCCTAACCATAGACATGTGTTGTCATTTGATTAATGGGATCACCTCATTAGGAGAATGATGTGATTGACATGACCCATTCCGTTAGCTTAGCACTTGATCGTTTAGTATATTGCTAATGCTTTCTTCATGACCTATACATGTTCACGTAACTATGAGATTATGCAACTCCGTTTACGGAGGAACACTTTGGGTACTACCAAACGTCACAACGTAACTGGGTGATTATAAAGGAGTACTACAGGTGTCTCCAAAGGTACTTGTTGGGTTGGCGTATTTGAGATTAGGTTTTGTCACTCCGATTGTCGGAGAGGTATCTCTAGGCCTTCTCGGTAATACACATCACTTAAGCCTTGCAAGCATTACAACTAATGAGTTAGTTGTGAGATGATGTATCACGGAACGAGTAAAGAGACTTACCTGTAACGAGATTGAACTAGGTATTGGATACCGACGATCGAATCTCGGGTAAGTAACATACCGAGGACAAAGGGAACAACGTATGTCGTTATGCGGTTTGACCGATAAAGATCTTCGTAGAATATGTAGGAACCAATATGGGCATCCAGGTTCCGCTATTGGTTATTGACCGAGAATGGTTCTAGGTCATGTCTACATAGTTCTCGAACCCGTAGGGTCCGCACGCTTAACGTTTCGATGACAGTTCATAATGAGTTTATAAGTTTTGATGTACTGAAGGTTGTTCGGAGTCCCGGATGTGATCATGGACATGACGAGGAGTCTCGAAATGGTCGAGACATAAAGATTGATATATTGGAAGCCTATGTTTGGACTTCGGAAGGGTTCGAATGAAAGCAGGAAGTTCTGGAACACGGGGGTTACGGAACCCCGAAGGGGGTATATGGGCCTTAATGGGCCACAAGAGAGAAGAGGAAGGGCCGGCCGGGCAGGCGCGCCCCCTCCCCTCTAGTCCGAATAGGACAAGGAGAGGGGGCGGCGCCTCTTCCCTCTTCCCCCTCCCAATCCTACTCCAACTAGGAAAGGGGAGTCCTACTCGGTGGGAGTAGGACTCCTCGGCCGCCTCCCCTAGGGCCGGCCGCACTCCCCTTGCTCCTTTATATCTGAGGCAGGGGGCACCCCATGAACACACAAGTTGATCTACGGATCGTTCCTTAGCCGTGTGCGGTGCCCCCCTCCACCATATTCCACTTCGGTCATATCGTCGCAGAGCTTAGGCGAAGCCCTGCGCCGGAGAAGTCATATCGTCGCGGAGCTTAGGCGAAGCCTGCGTCGGTGGAGCATCATCATCGTCACCACGCCGTCGTCTTGTGGAACTCTTCCCGACACTTTGCCGGATCGGAGTCCGGGATCGCCATCGAGCTGAACGTGTGCAGAACTTCCGGAGGTGCCGTGACGTTCGGTGCTTGGATCGGTCGGATCGTGAAGACGTCGACTACATCAACCGCGTTGTTATAACGCTTCCGCTTCGGTCTCACGAGTGCGTGGACAGACACTCTCCCTCTCGTTGCTATGCCATCACCATGGTCCCGTGTGTGCGTAGGAATTTTTTTGAAATTACTACGTTCCCCAACGATGGTATCGAGCCTGGTTTTATGCGTTGATGTCATATGCACGAGTAGAACACAAGTGAGTTGTGGGCGATATAAGTCATCTTGCTTACCAGCATGTCATACTTTGGTTCAGTGGTATTGTGAGATGAAGCGGCCCGGACCGACATTACGCGTACGCTTACGCGAGACTGGTTTCACCGCTTCGAGCACTCGTTGCTTAAAGGTGACCGGCGGGTGTCTGTCTCTCTCACTTTAGTTGAACCGAGTGTGGCTACGCCCGGTCCTTGCGAAGGTTAAAACAGCACCAACTTGACAAACTATCGTTGTGGTTTTGATGCGTAGGTAAGAACGGTTCTTGCTCAGCCCGTAGCAGCCACGTAAAACTTGCAACAACAAAGTAGAGGACGTCTAACTTGTTTTTGCAGGGCATGTTGTGATGTGATGTGGTCAAGACGTGATGCTATATTTTATTGTATGAGATGATCATGTTTTGTAACCTAGTTATCGGCAAATGGCAGGAGCGATATTGTTGTCGATTTTTTGTTTGAAATGCAATAGCCCTGTTATTGCTTTACTTTATCACTAAGCGGTAGCGATAGTCGTAGAAGCAATAGTTGGCGAGGCGACAACGATGCTACGATGGAGATCAAGGTGTCGGCGCGGTGACGATGGTGATCATGACGGTGCTTGGCGATGTAGATCACAAGCTCAAGATGATGTTGACCATTTAATATCACTTATATTTATTGCATGTGATGTTTATCCTTTATGCATCTTATCTTGCTTTGATTGACGGTAGCATTATAAGATGATCTCTCACTAAAATTATCAAGAAGTGTTCTCTCGAGTATGCACCGTTGCCAAAGTTCAGTAGTACCCGGACACCACGTGATGATCGGGTGTGATAAGTTCTACGTCCATCTACAACGGGTGCAAAACAGTTGCACACGCGAATACTCAGGTTAAACTTGACGAGCCTTGCATATAACAGATATGGCCTCGGAACACGAAGACCGAAAGGTCGAACGTGAATCATATAGTAGATATGATCAACATAGTGATGTTCACCATTGAAACTACTCCATCTCACGTGATGATCGGACATGGTTTAGTTGATTTGGATCACGTAATCACTTAGATGACTAGAGAGATGTCTGTCTAAGTGGGAGTTTTTAATATGATTAATTAAACTTAAATTTATCATGAACTTAGTACCTGATAGTATTTTGCTTGTCTATGTTTCTTGTAGATAGATGGCTCGTCTTTGTTGTTCCGTTGAATTTTAATGCGTTCCTTGAGAAAGCAAAGTTGAAAGATGATGGTAGCAATTACACGGACTGGGTCCGTAACTTGAGGATTATCCTCATTGCTGCACGGAAAAATTACGCCCTGGAAGCACCGCATTTGGGTAGCGAACTGCTGCGGAGCTGAGCGAGAAGTTGTGAACGTCTGGCGAGCAAAGCTGATGACTACTCAATAGTTCGGTGTGCCATGCTTTACGGCTTAGAACCGGGTCTTCAACGACGTTTTGAGCGTCATGGAGCATATGAGATGTTCCAGGAGTTGAAGTTAATATTTCAAGCAAATGCCGGATTGAGAGATATGAAGTCTCCAATAAGTTCTATAGCTGCAAGATGGAGGAGAATAGTTACATCGGTGAACATATACTCAAAATGTCCGGGTATAATAATCACTTGATTCAAGCTGGGAGTTACTCTTCCGGATGATAGTGTCATTGATGTAATTCTCCAATCACTGCCACCAAGCTACAAGAGCTTCGTGATGAACTATAATATGCAAGGGATGACCAAAACAATTCGAGCTCTTCGCAATGATAAAAGCCGCGGAGGTAGAAATCAAGAAAGAGCATCAAGTGTTGATGGTCAACAAGACCACTAGTTTCAAGAAAAAAGGCAAAGGAAAGAAGAAGGGGAACTTCAAAAAGAACAGCAAGAAAGTTGCTGCTCAAGAGAAAAAACCCAAGTCTGGACCTAAGCTGGCCCGAGTGTTTTTACTGCAAGCAGACTGGACATTTGAAGCGGAACTGCCCCAAGTATTTGGCGGATAAGAAGGATGGCAAGGTGAACAAAGGTATATGTGATATACATGTTATTGATGTGTACCTTACTAGAGCTCGTAGTAGCACCTGGGTATTTGATACCGGTTACATTGCTAATATTTGCAACTTGAAACAGGGACTACGGAATAGACGAGCACCGCAAAGGACGAGGTGACGATGCGGCGTGGGAAAGCGGTTCCAAGGTCAATGTGATCGCGGTCGGCACGCTACCTCTACATCTACCTTCGGGATTAGTTTTAGACCTAAATAATTGTTATTTGGTGCCAGCGTTGAGCATGAACATTATATCTGGATCTTGTTTGATGCGAGACGGTTATTCATTTAAATCGAGAGAATAATGTTTGTTCTATTTATATGAGTAATATCTTTTATGGTCACGCACCCTTGAAGAATGGTCTATTTTTATTGAATCTCGATAGTAGTAACACACATATTCATAGTGTTGAAACCAAAAGATGCAGAGTTGATAATGATAATGCAACTTATTTGTGGCACTACCGTTTAGGTCATATCGGTGTAAAACGCATGAAGAAACTCCATACTGATGGGCTTCTGGAATCACTTGATTATGAATCACTTGGTACTTGCGAACCGTGCCTCATGGGCAAGATGACCAAAACGCCGTTCTCGGAACTATGGAGCGAGCAACTGATTTGTTGGAAATCATACATCTTGATGTTTGTGGTCCAATGAATGTTGAGGCCTTGTGGCGGGTATCGTTATTGTCTCACCTTCACAGATGATTTGAGTAGATATGGGTATATCTACTTAATGAAACACAAATCTGAAACATTTGAAAAGTTCAAAGAATTTCAGAGTGAAGTGGAAAATCATCGTAACAAGAAAATAAAGTTTCTACGATCTGATCGTGGAGGAGAATATTTGAGTTACGAAGTTTGGTTTACATTTGAAACAATGTGGAATAGTTTACAACTCACGCCACCGGAACACCACAGAGAAATGGTGTGTCCGAACGTCGTGTCGTACTTTACTTGATATGGTGCGATCTATGATGTCTCTTACTGATTTACCGCTATCGCTTTTGGGGATATGCTTTAGAGACGGCCGCATTTACGTTAAATAGGGCACCATCTAAATCCGTTGAGACGACACCGTATGAACTGTGGTTTGGCAAGAAACCAAAGTTGTCGCTTTCTTAAAGTTTGGGGCTGCGATGCTTATGTAAAGAAACTTCAACCAGATAAGCTCGAACCCAAATCGGAAAAATGTGTCTTCATAGGATACCCAAAGGAGACTGTTGGGTACACCTTCTATCACAGATCTGAAGGCAAGATTTTCGTTGCTAAATTCGGATCCTTTCTAGAGAAGGAGTTTCTCTCGAAAGAAGTGAGTGGGAGGAAAGTAGAACTTGATGAGATAACTGTATCTGCTCCCTTATTGGAAGGTAGTTCATCACAAGAAATGGTTCCTGTGACAACTACACCAATTAGTGAGGAAACTAATGATGATGATCATGAAGCTTCAGATCAAGTTACTACTGAACTTCGTAGGTCAACCAGAGTAAAATACGCACTGAGTGGTACGGTAATCCTATTCTGGAAGTCATGTTACTTGACCATGGCGAACCTACAAACTATGAAGAAGCGATGGTGAGCCCAGAATGGCTGGAAGCCATGAAATCTGAGATGGGATCCATGTATGAGAACAAAGTATGGACTTTGGTTGACTTGCCCGATGATCGGCAAGCCATTGAGAATAAATGGATCTTTAAGAAGAAGACCGACGCCGATGGTAATATAAGCATCTACAAAGCTCGACTTGTTGCGAAAGGTTTTCGACAAGTTCAAGGGGTTGACTACGATGAGACTTTCTCACCCGTAGCGATGCTTAAGTCTGTCCGAATCATGTTAGCAATTGCCGCATTTTATGATTATGAAATTTGGCAAATGGATGTAAAACTGCATTCTTGAATGGATTTCTAGAAGAAGAGTTGTATATGATGCAACCAGAAGGTTTTGTCGATCCAAAGGGTACTAACAAAGTGTGCAAGCTCCAGCGATCAATTTATGGTGCAGTGCAAGCCTCTCGGAGTTGGAATAAACGCTTTGATAGTGTGATCAAAGCATATGGGTTTATCTGAGACTTTTGGAGAAGCCTGTATTTACAAGAAAGTGAGTGGGAGCTCTGTAGCATTTACGATATTATATGTGGACGACATATTATTGATTGGAAATGATATAGAATTTCTGGATAGCATAAAAGGATACTTGAATAAAAGTTTTTCAATGAAAGACCTCGGTGAAGCTGCTTACATATTGGGCATCAAGATCTATAGAGATAGATCAAGACGCTTAATTGGACTTTCACAAAGCACATACCTTGATAAAGTTTTGAAGAAGTTCAAAATGGATCGTGCAAAGAAAGGTTTTTACTGTATTACAATGTGTAAGATTGAGTCGGACTCAATGCCCGACCACAGCAGAAGATAGAGAGAAAATGAAAGATGTTCCTATGCTTCAGCCATAGGCTCTATCATGTATGCAATGCTGTGTACGGACCTGACGTATGCTTAGCTGTAAGCTTGGCGGGAAGGTACCAAAGTAATCCAGGAGTGGATCATCGACAGCGGTCAAGAACATCCTGAAATACGAAAAGGACTAAGGATATGTTTCTCGTATATGGAGGTGACAAAGAGCTAGTCATAAATGGTTACGTCGATGCAAGCTTTGACACTGATCCGGACGATTCTAAATCGCAAACCGGATCGTGTTTTTATTAAACGGTGGAGCTGTCGGTTGGTGCAGTTCTAAACAAAGCGTCGTGGCAGGATCTACATGTGAAGCGGAGTACATAGCTGCTTGGAAGCAGCGAATGAAGGAGTCTGGATGAAAGAGTTCATTTCGATCTAGGTGTCATACCTAGTGCATCGGGACCGATGAAGATCTTATGTGACAATACTGGTGCAATTGCCTTGGCAAAGGAATCCAGATTTCACAAGAGGACCAAGCATATCAAGAGACGCTTCAATTCCATTCGGGACCAAGTCCAAGTGGGAGACATAGAGATTTGCAAAATACATACGGATCTGAATGTTGCAGACCCGTTGACTAAGCCTCTTCCACGAGCAAAACATGATCAGCACCAAGACTCCATGGGTGTTAGAATCATTACTATGTAATCTAGATTATTGACTCTAGTGCAAGTGGGAGACTGAAGGAAATATGCCCTAGAGGCAATAATAAAGTTATTATTTATTTCCTTATACCATGATAAATGTTTATTATTCATGCTAGAATTGTATTAAACCGGAAACATAATACATGTGTGAATACATAGACAAACAGATAGTCACTAGTTTGCCTCTACTAGACTAGCTCATTAATCAAAGATGGTTGTGTTTCCTAACCATAGACATGTGTTGTCATTTGATTAATGGGATCACCTCATTAGGAGAATGATGTGATTGACATGACCCATTCCGTTAGCTTAGCACTTGATCGTTTAGTATATTGCTAATGCTTTCTTCATGACCTATACATGTTCTTGTAACTATGAGATTATGCAACTCCCGTTTACCGGAGGAACACTTTGGGTACTACCAAACGTCACAACGTTACTGGGTTATTATAAAGGAGTAATACAGGTGTCTCCAAATGTACTTGTTGGGTTGTCGTATTTCGAGATTAGGTTTTGTCACTAGGATTGTCGTAGAGGTATCTCTGGGCCTTCTCGGTAATACACATCACTTAAGCCTTGCAAGCATTACAACTAATGAGTTAGTTGTGAGATGATGTATTACGGAACGAGTAAAGAGACTTACCTATAACGAGATTGAACTAGGTATTGGATACCGACGATCGAATCTCGGGTAAGTAACATACCGAGGACAAAGGGAACAACGTATGTCGTTATGCGATTTGACCGATAAAGATCTACGTAGAATATGTAGGAACCAATATGGGCATCCAGGTTCCGCTATTGGTTATTGACCGAGAATGGTTCTAGGTCATGTCTACATAGTTCTCGAACCCGTAGGGTCCGCACGCTTAACGTTTCGATGACAGTTCATAATGAGTTTATAAGTTTTGATGTACCGAAGGTTGTTCGGAGTCCCGGATGTGATCACGGACATGACGAGGAGTCTCGAAATGGTCGAGACATAAAGATTGATATATTGGAAGCCTATGTTTGGACTTGGAAGGGTTCGAATGAAAACAGGAAGTTAGGAACAGGGGTTACGGAACCCCGGGGGTATATGGGCCTTAATGGGCCACAAGAGAGAAGAGGAAGGGCCGGCCAGGCGGGCCGCCCCTCCCCTCTAGTCCGAATAGGACAAGGAGAGGGGGCGCCTTCCCTCTTCCCCTCCCAATCCTACTCCAACTAGGAAGGGGGGAGTCCTACTCGGTGGGAGTAGGACTCCTCCAGCGCCTCCCCTAGGGCCGGCCGCACCCCTTGCTCCTTTATATCTGAGGCGGGGGCACCCCATAACACACAAGTTGATCTACGGATCGTTCCTTAGCCGTGTGCGGTGCCCCCTCCACCATATTCCACTTCGGTCATATCGTCATGAGCTTAGGCGAAGCCTGCGCCGGAGAAGTCATATCGTCAGCGAGCTTAGGCGGAGCCCTGCGTCGGTGGAGCATCATCATCGCCACCACGCTGTCGTCTTGACGGAACTCTTCCCGACACTTTGCCGGATCGGAGTCCGGGATCGTCATCGAGCTGAGCGTGTGCAGAACTTCGGAGGTGCCGTCGTTCGGTGCTTGGATCGGTCGGATCGTGAAGACGACGACTACATCAACTGCGTTGTTATAACGCTTCCGCTTTCGGTCTACGAGGGTACGTGGACAGACACTCTCCCCTCTCATTGCTATGCCATCACCATGGTCCTGTGTGTGCGTAGGATTTTTTTTTGAAATTACTACGTTCCCCAACAGGCTAGGCATAATGTTGGTCGCAATCGAACAACCATATATACGTAGAGGCACCGTTGGTGTTTAATCCAGCTACATTGCAAGTTAGGCAGATGGCTCTGTACCCTTGTGGCTGCATGCCATCAAGATTAATTACAACAAATTATCTTTAATTCAGTTTCTATATCTCAATTTTTGGTTTAACTTTGACTGAAAATTTATATAAGTGTTTGTGATCGCAGTCACAATCCGAGACCAATTTCTTCCTATTTGGTGCTTGCCTTGAACAAAAATTGCTTGATAGGTAGTACTACAACTGTAAGTGGAGCATCTCTCTCTGTAGGTAGCACCACCATTTGCTTCAAACACTAGCACTAGCACTCCGTGTATTATATGATGAACAAGTCCAATTTTTTGTGGTTGGTTTATTTAGTTAGTTACCAGAGAGGGAAGATGAGGTCCAGTTTACTTAATTTTCGTGCCACCACATGGATGGATTTGCATGTATGTATGCAACCTTCTTGTTGCTGTTTGCTATTGTTTCAATCTCCAAAACCACACTATTTGTATTGATCAAGACACTATCGACCCGGGCTTCGCCACCTACGTAAATGACCATCCTTGTTTTACGTGGCCTTGGCCGGCTCTTATGCCTTCTACATGTATCACCTAGCAGTAACATGACGTTTACTTTAAGGAATTTTTTAACTTGGCAGCCGATGTATGATTGTTGTCAAGCCGTGAGTAGCACGTGTGTTGTTCCACCACATGTTGACTGTCATGCGGTTCTAGTCAACTAAAGCACTTGCATTTCAACTTTTGGGTGCAAGATGATCGAGATGGTTTCTGCCATTGAAGAAGAATGACCTTAGTGGGTCCTACAGTGCAAGCCACAAGATGGAGCTTCGGACTGTGTACCTATATACCTGTATGTATAGGTGCGATGATATGCTTGCATCTACTCCCTCCATCCCATATTAGTTGTCTCTCAAGCGGATGTATCAATACTAGATCCATCCTTTGAGCGACAACTAATATGGGATGGAGGGAGTATGTTCGATCACCTTCTCACGACATGACTTCCTTTTTCCTCTCTGTGTGCAGCAGCTCACCATTGGTATGTGTTGCTGTACCTAGACCCAAGCTTCAGGTCCATGGAGGTACCTTGCTGCTCCTTTTTTTCTTGACCCCTTTGTAGGTTCTTCTTTTCCCTTGTTGATTTGACCTCTTTTCCTTCATGTGCAGCCGGAGGATTCCTCTGCTCCCAAAGTGAGCGGCTCCTCTGCTACTGTGGAGATCCACCTACCTCCAAAACCACACATCGGCAGCCATGGAAGGCCCTCTCTGCTCCGACCACGACCATGCTGCTGCGTCCCTCTCTGCTCATCATGGCAGGTCCCTATTCTCCTCCCCACCTCACTCTCCCCCTCTCTTCTGCTCGTTTTGATTTATACTGTATTAGCTTTGCTATTTTTCCGCTAGTATAAGGAACTGATTCGTAACATACTGAGATATACTTATACTCGCTTTTTGATGAAACATCCAAAACAAGTCCCCTCAGACGGATAAAGCGCCCACCCATATCTCCAATCTTTTCTATCTGCATGCTTATCGAGAATCACTGAAATTGTACTTGGAGATTTACTTGTGGCGGTCTCAAGATTTAGTAATATGGAGAATTGAAGTTGATTTTGGGAGCAGACCATGTTGACAAATTATTGCATTTCATGTTGTCGTTGTTATCCCGACTACGCTAAGTGCTGACCTGCTTCCTTTACTAATCGTAGATTGATTGGCAACAAAGAATAAAAAGAAAGATCCATTTTTCTCCATGGAGGGAGGGACGTCTTGATAGCAAATGGCTGATTGTAAGCAAGCGAGAGAGGTAAGATGCATGCTAGCCCTGCTGGTTTTCCAAGTTTGTTGCTCGACCTTCTCAAGGACACAAAACAAGCAAGGATTCTCGGTTTGTGGTGCTCCAAAACGATGTTGTTCGTGGCAGTATTGTTGAACTACGATACTATGGTTAATTCCATTGCTGTCGCGTCCTCTGAATTTGGAGTGGCTGTTTTGGTTAGTGCAGCTAGGCTAGGCATAATGTTGGTCTAATCGAACAACCATATATACGTAGAGGCACCGCTGGTGTTTAATCCAGCTACATTGCAAGTTAGGCAGATGGCTCTGTACCCTTGTGGCTGCATGCCATCAAGATTAATTACAACAAATTATCTTTAATTCAGTTTCTATATCTCAATTTTTGGTTTAACTTTGACTGAAAATTTATATAAGTGTTTGTGATCGCAGTCACAATCCGAGACCAATTTCTTCCTATTTGGTGCTTGCCTTGAACAAACAAATTGCTTGATAGGTAGTACTACAACTGTAAGTGGAGCATCTCTACTGTAGGTAGCACCACCATTTGCTTCAAACACTAGCACTAGCACTCCGTGTATTATATGATGAACAAGTCCAATTTTTTGTGGTTGGTTTATTTAGTTAGTTACCAGAGAGGGAAGATGAGGTCCAGTTTATTAATTTTCGTGCCACCACATGGATGGATTTGCATGTATGTATGCAACCATCTTGTTGCTGTTTGCTATTGTTTCAATCTCCAAAACCACACTATTTGTATTGATCAAGACACTATCGACCGGGCTTCGCCACCTCTGTAAATGACCATCCTTGTTTTCTGTGGCCTTGTGCGGCTCTTATGCCTTCTACATGTATCACATAGCAGTAACATGACGTTTACTTTAAGGCATTTTTAACTTGGCAGCCGATGTATGATTGATCGCTGCCGAGTAGCATGTGTGTTGTTTCATCACATGATTGTTGTCATGCAGTTCTAGTCAACTAAAGCACTTGCATTTCAACTTTTGGGTGCAAGATGATCGACATGGTTTACGCCATTGAAGAAGAATGACCTTAGTGGGTCCTACGATTGCAAGCCACAAGATGGAGCTTCGGACTGTACCTATATACCGTATGTATAGGTTCGATGATATGCTTGCATCTACTCCCTCCATCCCATATTAGTTGTCTCTCAAACGGATGTATCAATACTAGATCCATCCTTTTGAGCGACAACTAATATGGGATGGAGGGAGTATGTTTCGATCACCTTCTCACGACATGACTTCCTTTTTCCTCTCTCGTGTGCAGCAGCTCACCATTGGTATGTGTTGCTGTACCTAGACCCAAGCTCAGTCCATGGAGGTACCTTGCTGCCTTTTTTTTTCTTGACCCCTTTGTAGGTTCTTCTTTTCCCTTGTTGATTTGACCTCTTTTCCTTCATGTGCAGCCGGAGGATTCCTCTGCTCCCAGTGAGCGGCTCCTCTACTACCAGGGAGATCCACCTACCTCCAAAACCACACATCGGCAGCCATGGAAGGCCCTCTCTGCTCCGACCACGACCATGCTGCAAGGCCCCTCTCTGCTCATCATGGCAGGTCCCTATTCTCCTCCCCACCTCACTCTCCTCCTCTCTTCGCTTGCTTTTGATTTATCTTTGTATTAGCTTTGCTATTTTTCCGCTTAGTATAAGGAACTGATTCGTAACATACAGATATACTTATACTCGCTTTTGATGAAACATCCAAAACAAGTCCCTGTGCCGTGATAAAGCGCCCACCCATATCTCCAATCTTTTCTATCTCGCATGCTTATCCGTAATCACTGAAATTGTACTTGGAGATTTACTTGTGGCGGTCTCAAGATTTAGTAATATGGAGAATTGAAGTTGATTTTGGGAGCAGACCATGTTGACAAATTATTGCATTTCATGTTGTCGTTGTTATCGACTACTGCTAAGTGCTGACCTGCTTCCTTTACTAATCGTAGATTGATTGGCAACAAAGAATAAAAAGAAAGATCCATTTTTCTCCATGGAGGGAGGGACGTCTTGATAGCAAATGGCTGATTGTAAGCAATCGAGAGAGGTAAGATGCATGCTAGCCCTGCTGGTTTTCCAAGTTTGTTGCTCGACCTTCTCAAGGACACAAAACAAGCAAGGATTCTCGGTTTGTGGTGCTCCAAAAGCGATGTTGTTCGTGGCAGTATTGTTGAACTACGATACTATGGTTAATTCCATTCTTTGTCGCGTCCTCTGAATTTGGAGTGGCTGTTTTGGTTAGTGCAGCTAGGCTAGGCATAATGTTGGTAGCAATCGAACAACCATATATACGTAGAGGCACCGTTGGTGTTTAATCCAGCTACATTGCAAGTTAGGCAGATGGCTCTGTACCCTTGTGGCTGCATGCCATCAAGATAAATTACAACAAATTATCTTTAATTCAGTTTCTATATCTCAATTTTTGGTTTAACTTTGACTGAAAATTTATATAAGTGTTTGTGATCGCAGTCACAATCCGAGACCAATTTCTTCCTATTTGGTGCTTGCCTTGAACAAACAAATTGCTTGATAGGTAGTACTACAACTGTAAGTGGAGCATCTCTCTCTGTAGGTAGCACCACCATTTGCTTCAAACACTAGCATAGCACTCCGTGTATTATATGATGAACAAGTCCAATTTTTTGTGGTTGGTTTATTTAGTTAGTTACCAGAGAGGGAAGATGAGGTCCAGTTTACTTAATTTTCGTGCCACCACATGGATGGATTTGCATGTATGTATGCAACCATCTTGTTGCTGTTTGCTATTGTTTCAATCTCCAAAACCACACTATTTGTATTGATCAAGTCACTATCGACCCGGGCTTCGCCACCTCTGTAAATGACCATCCTTGTTTTCTGTGGCCTTGTGCGGCTCTTATGCCTTCTACATGTATCACCTAGCGGTAACATGACGTTTACTTTAAGGCATTTTTAACTTGGCAGCCGATGTATGATTGTTGTCAAGCGAGTAGCATGTGTGTTGTTTCTACACTTGATTGACTGTCATGCGGTTCTAGTCAACTAAAGCACTTGCATTTCAACTTTTGGGTGCAAGATGATCGACATGGTTTACGCCATTGAAGAAGAATGACCTTAGTGGGTCCTACGATTGCAAGCCACAAGATGGAGCTTCGCACTGTACCTATATACCTGTATGTATAGGTGCAGTGATATGCTTGCATCTACTCCCTCCATCCCATATTAGTTGTCTCTCAAGCGGATGTATCAATACTAGATCCATCCTTTTGAGCGACAACTAATATGGGATGGAGGGAGTATGTTTCGATCACCTTCTCACGACATGACTTCCTTTTCCTCTCGTGTGCAGCAGCTCACCATTGGTATGTGTTGCTGTACCTAGACCCAAGCTCAGGTCCATGGAGGTACCTTGCTGCTCCTTTTTTCTTGACCCCTTTGTAGGTTCTTCTTTTCCCTTGTTGATTTGACCTCTTTTCCTTCATGTGCAGCCGAGGATTCCTCTGCTCCCAAAGTGAGCGGCTCCTCCGCTACTGGGAGATCCACCTACCTCCAAAACCACACATCGGCAGCCATGGAAGGCCCTCTGCCTCCGACCACGACCATGCTGCTGCGTCCCTCTCTGCTCATCATGGCAGGTCCCTATTCTCCTCCCCACCTCACTCTCCCCTCTCTTACGCTTTCGTTTTGATTTATCTGTATTAGCTTTGCTATTTTTCCGCTAGTATAAGGAACTGATTCGTAACATACAGATATACTTATACTCGCTTTTTGATGAAACATCCAAAACAAGTCCCTCAGTATCAGGATTAAAGCGCCCACCCATATCTCCAATCTTTTCTATCTGCATGCTTATCCGTAATCACTGAAATTGTACTTGGAGATTTACTTGTGGCGGTCTCAAGATTTAGTAATATGGAGAATTGAAGTTGATTTTGGGAAGCAGACCATGTTGACAAATTATTGCATTTCATGTTGTCGTTGTTATCCTCGACTACGCTAAGTCTTGACACTGCTTCCTTTACTAATCAGAGATTGATTGGCAACAAAGAATAAAAGAAAGATCCATTTTTCTCCATGGAGGGAGGGACGTCTTGATAGCAAATGGCTGATTGTAAGCAACTGAGAGAGGTAAGATGCATGCTAGCCCTGCTGGTTTTCCAAGTTTGTTGCTCTGGCCTTCTCAAGGACACAAAACAAGCAAGGATTTCCAATTTGTGGTGCTCCAAAATGATGTTGTTCGTGGCAGTATTGTTGAACTACGATACTATTGTTAATTCCATTGCCGTCGCGTCCTCTGAATTTGGAGTGGCTGTTTTGGTTAGTGCAGCTAGGCTAGGCATAATGTTGGTGCAATCGAATAACCATATATACGTAGAGGCACCGTTGGTGTTTAATCCAGCTACATTGCAAGTTAGGCAGATGGCTCTGCACTTTGTGGCTGCATGCCATCAAGATTAATTACAACAAATTATCTTTAATTCAGTTTCTATATCTCAATTTTTGGTTTAACTTTGACTGAAAATTTATATAAGTGTTTGTGATCGCAGTCACAATCCGAGACCAATTTCTTCCTATTTGGTGCTTGCCTTGAACAAACAAATTGCTTGATAGGTAGTACTACAACTGTAAGTGGAGCATCTCTCTCTGTAGGTAGCACCACCATTTGCTTCAAACACTAGCACTAGCACTCCGTGTATTATATGATGAACAAGTCCAATTTTTTGTGGTTGGTTTATTTAGTTAGTTACCGAGAGAGGGAAGATGAGGTCCAATTTACTTAATTTTCGTGCCACCACATGGATGGATTTGCATGTATGTATGCAACCATCTTGTTGCTGTTTGCTATTGTTTCAATCTCCAAAACCACACTATTTGTATTGATCAAGACACTATCGACCCGGCTTCGCCACCTCTGTAAATGACCATCCTTGTTTTCTCGTGACGCAGCTGGCTCTTATGCCTTCTACATGTATCACCTAGCATTAACATGATGTTTACTTTAAGGCATTTTTAACTTGGCAGCCGATGTATGATTGATTGTCAAGCGAGTAGCATGTGTGTTGTTTCACCACATGATTGACTGTCATGCGGTTCTAGTCAACTAAAGCACTTGCATTTCAACTTTTGGGTGCAAGATGATCGACATGGTTTACGCCATTGAAGAAGAATGACCTTAGTGGTGTTGGAAATATGCCCTAGAGGCAATAATAAAATAGTTATTATTATATTTCCTTGTTCATGATAATCGTTTATTATCCATGCTATAATTGTATTGATAGGAAACTCAGATACATGTGTGGGTACATAGACAACACCATGTCCCTAGTAAGCCTCTAGTTGACTAGCTCGTTGATCAATAGATGGTTACAGTTTCGACCATGGACATTGGATGTCGTTGATAACGGGATCACATCATTAGGAGAATGATGTGATGGACAAGACCCAATCCTATGCCTAGCATGATTGTGTAGTTCAGATGCTAAAGCTTTTCTAATGTCAAGTATCATTTCCTTAGACCATGAGATGTGCAACTACCGGATACCGTAGGAATGCTTTGGGTGTACCAAACGTCACAACGTAATCGGGTGACTATAAAGGTGCACTACGGGTATCTCCGAAAGTGTGCATTGGGTTGGCACGAATCGAGATCGGATTTGTCACTCCGTGAAAACGGAGAGGTATCTCTGGGCCCACTCGGTAGGACATCATCATAATGTGCACAATGTGACCAAGGGGTTGATCACGGGATGATGTGTTACGGAACGAGTAAAGAGACTTGCGGTAACGAGATTGAACAAGGTATCGGATACCAACGATCGAATCTCGGGCAAGTACAATACCGTTAGACAAAGGGAATTGTATACGGGATCGAATGAGTCCTTGACATCGTGGTTCATCCGATGAGATCATCGTGGAACATGTGGGAGCCAACATGGGTATCCAGATCCCGCTGTTGGTTATTGACCGGAGAACGTCTCGGTCATATGCGCATGTCTCCGAACCCGTAGGGTCTACACACTTAAGGTTCGATGGCGACGCTTAGGGTTATAAAGGAAGTTTGTATGTGGTTACGAATGTTGTTCGAGTCCCGGATGAGATCCCAGACGTCACGAGGACTTCCGGAGTGGTCCGGAGGTAAAGATTTATATATGGGAAGTCCTGTTTTGGTCACCGGAAAGGTTTCGGTTTTATCGCAGAACGCACTGGGACCACCGGGAGGTTCCTGGGGTCCACCAAGTGGGGCCACCAACCTGGAGGGTTGCATGGGCCAAGGGTGGTGAGGTACCAGCCCCTAAGTGGGCTGGTGCGCCCCACAAGGGCCCAAGGGGCAACTAGGAGAAAAAAAAGGGAGAAGGGGAAACCCTAGGTCCAGATGGGCCTTAAGGCCCACCTAGTGGGCGCCTCCCCCTCTCTCCCCTCTTTGGCCGCCTCCCCTTGATCCCATCTAGGGCTGCCGCCCCTCTAGGGGTGGGAACCCTAGAGGGGGCGCACCCTCCTCCCCTTCCCCTATATATATAGAGGCCTAGGGCTGCCCAAAAACACATGAGAACTTCTCCTCTCGTTGGTGCAGCCCTGCATCTCTTCTTCCTCCTCCTCTTCTCCTGTGGTGCTTGGCGAAGCCCTGCAAGATTGCCACGCTCCTCCACCACCACCACGCCGTTGTGCTGCTGCTGGATGGAGTCTTCCTCAACCTCTCCCTCTCTCCTTGCTGGATCAAGGCGTGGGACACGTCACCGGGCTGTACGTGTGTTGTACGCGGAGGTGCCGTCCGTTCGGCACTAGGATCTCCGGTGATTTGGATCACGACAAGTACGACTCCTTCAACCCCGTTCTCTTGAACGCTTCCGCTTAGCGATCTACAAGGGTATGTAGATGCACTCTCCTTCCCTCGTTGCTAGTTTCTCCATAGATAGATCTTGGTGAAACGTAGGAAAATTTTGAATTTCTGCTACGTTCCCCAACAGTGGCATCATGAGCTAGGTCTATTTCGTAGATTCTTTGCACGAGTAGAACACAAAGTAGTTGTGGGCGTTGATGTTGTTCAATATGCTTACCGTTACTAGTCCAATCTTGTTTCGACGGTATTGTGGGATGAAGCGGCCGGACCGACCTTACACGCATTTCACGTGAGACAGGTTCCACCGAATCGACATGCACTTGGTGCATAAGGTGGCTAGCGGGTGCCGCCTCCCACTTTAGTCGGAACGGATTCGATGAAAAGGGTCCTTATGAAGGGTAAATAGCAATTGGCATATCACGTTGTGGTTTTGCGTAGGTAAGAAACGTTCTTGCTAAAACCCATAGCAGCCACGTAAAACATGCAAACAACAATTAGAGGACGTCTAACTTGTTTTTGCAGGGTATGCTATGTGATGTGATATGGCCAAGATGAATGTGATGAATGATATGTGATGTATGAGATTGATCATGTTCTTGTAATAGGATTCACGACTTGCATGTCGATGAGTATGACAACCGGCAAGAGCCATAGGAGTTGTCTTTATTTATTGTATGACCTGCGTGTCATTAAACAACGCCATGTAATTACTTTACTTTATTGCTAACCGGTAGCCATAGTAGTAGAAGTAATAAGTTGGCGAGACAAATTCATGGAGACACGATGATGGAGATCATGATGATGGAGATCATGGTGTCATGCCAGTGACAATGATGATCACGGAGCCCGAAGATGGAGATCAAAGGAGCAAAATGATATTGGCCATATCATGTCACTATTTGATTGCATGTGATGTTTATCATGTTTATGCATCTTGTTTACTTAGAACGACGGTAGTAAATAAGATGATCCCTTACAACAATTTCAAGAAGTGTTCCCCCTAACTGTGCACCGTTGCTAAAGTTCGTCGCTTCTAAGCACCACGTGATGATCGGGTGTGATGGATTCTTACGTTCACATACAACGGGTGTAAGACAGATTTACACACGCGAAACACTTAGGGTTAACTTGACGAGCCTAGCATGTACAGACATGGCCTCGGAACACAGAGACCGAAAGGTCGAGCATGAGTCGTATGGAGGATACGATCAACATGAAGATGTTCACCGATGATGACTAGTCCGTCTCACGTGATGATCGGACACGGCCTAGTTGACTCGGATCATGTAATCACTTAGATGACCAGAGGGATGTCTATCTGAGTGGGAGTTCATAAGATGAACTTAATTATCCTAAACATAGTCAAAAGACCTTTTGCAAATTATGTCGTAAGCTCGCGCTTCAGTTCCACTGTTTAGATATGTTCCTAGAGAAAGTATAGTTGAAAGTTGAAAGTAGCGATTATGCGGACAGTAGAAAGCTTATGTCCTTAATGCACCGGGTGTGCTTTGAACCCCAAACGTCGTTTGTGGATGTTGCGAACATCGGACATACACGCTTTTGATAACTACGTGATAGTTCGGTAATGTTAAACGGCTTAGAATTGAGGCACCAAAGACGGTTTTGAAACGTCGCGGAACATATGAGATGTTCTGAGGGCTGAAATTGGGATTTCAGGCTCGTGCCCACGTCAAGAGGTATGATACCTCCGACGAGTTTTCTAGCCTACAAACTAAGGGAGAAAATCTCAATCGTTGAGCTTGTGCTCAGATTGTCTGAGTGCAACAATCACTTGAATCGAGTGGGAGTTGATCTTCCAGATGAGATAGTGATGTTTCTCCAAAGTCATTGCCACCAAGCTGCTAGAGCTTCGTGATGAACTATAACATATCAAGGATAGAGATGATGATCCTTGAGGTATTCGCGTTGTTTGACATCGCGAAGTTAAAAATAAAGAAGGAGCATCAATTGTTGATGGTTGGTGAAACCACTAGTTTCAAGAAGGGCAAGGGCAAGAAGGGACACTTCATGAAACGGCAAATCAGTTGCTGCTCCAGTGAAGAAACCCAAGGTTGAACCCAAACCCGAGACTAAGTGCTTACGCAATAAGGGAACAGCCATCGGAGCAGAATTACCCTAGATACTTGGTAGATAAGAAGGCTGGCAAGGTCGATAGAAGTATATTGGATATACATTAAGTTATTGTGTATTTTACTAGTACTCCTAGTAGCACCAGGGTATTAGATACGGTTCGGTTGCTAAGTGTTAGTAACTCCAAATAAAAGGCTACGGAATAAGCGGAGACTAGCTAAAGGTGAGTGACGATATGTGTTGGAAGTGTTTCCAAGTTTGATGTGATCAAACATCGCACGCTCCCTCTACCATCAAGATTAGTATTAAACCAGAATAATTGTCATTTGGTGTTTGCGTTGAGCATAGACATGATTGGATTATGTCTATCGCAATACGGTTATTCATTTAAGGAGAATAATGGTTACTCTATTTATTTGAATAATACCTTCAATGGTCTAGCACCTAAAAGGGAATGGTTTATTGAATCTCGATCGTAGTGATACACATTTTCATGCCAAAGGTATAAGATAGTAATGATAGTACCACGTACTTGTGGCACTGCCATGTAAGTCATATTGGTATAAAACGCATGAAGAAGCTCCATGTTGATGGATCTTTGGACTCACTCGGTTTTGAAAAGTTTGAGACATGCGCACCATGTCTATTGGTGCATACGCATGAAGAAACTCCATGCAGATGGATCGTTTGGACTCACTTGATTTTGAATCACTTGAGATATGCAAAATCAAACCACATGGGCAAGATGAGTGAAAAGCCTCGGTTTCAAAGAAGATGGAACAAGGTAGCAATCTGTTGGAAGTAACACATTTTGATGTGTGCAGTCCAATGAGTCTTTGAGGCATGCTGATGAATATCGTTATGTTACGACTTCACAGATGATTCGAGTAGATGTTGAGTATATTTACTTGATGAAACACAAGTCTGAATTATTGAATGGTTCAAGTAATTTCAGAGTGAAGTTTAAGATCTTCGTGACAAGAGGATAGAATGTCTATGATATGATCATAAAGATGAATATCTGAGTTACGAGTTTTGGCACACAATTAAGACATAGTGGAAATTGTTTCACAATTAGTACCGCCTGGAACACCATAGTGTGATGGTGTGTCCGAACATCATAGTTGCACTCTATTGGATATGGTGCGTACCATGATATCTCTTATCGAATTACCACTATCGTTCATGGGTTAGGCATTAGAGACAACCGCACTCACTTTAAATAGGGCACCACGTAATTCCGTTGAGATGACACCGTATGAACTATGGTTTAGAGAAACCTAAGCTGTCATTTCTTAAAAGTTTGGGGCTGCGACGCTTATGTGGAAAAGTTTCAGGTTGATAAGCTCGAACCCAAAGCGGACAAAATGCATCTTCATAGGACACCCAAAGCAGTTGGGTATACCTCCTAATTCAGATCCGAAAGCAATAGGGATTGTTTCTTGAATCGGGTCCTTTCTCGAGGAAAAGTTCGTCTCGAAAAGTGGAGTGGGAGGATGGTGGAGACTTGATGAGGTTATTGAACCATCACTTCAACTAGTGTGTAGCAGGGCACAGGAAGTTGTTCCCGTGGCACCTACACCAATTGAAGTAGAAGCTTATGATAATGATCATGAAGTTTCGGATCAAGTCACTGACGTACCTCGTAGGGTGACAAGGATGCGGACTGCTTCAGAGTGGTACGGTGATCCTGTCTTGAAGGTCATGTTGCTAGACAACAATGAACCTACGAGCTATGGGGAAGCGATGGTGGGCTCATATTCCGACAAATGGTTAAAAGCCATGAAATCCGAGATAGGATCCATGTATCATAACAAAGCATGGACTTTGGTGGACTTGCCCGATGATCGGCAAGCCATTGAGATAAATGGATCTTTAAGAAGAAGACGGACGTGGACGGTAATGTCACCGTCTATGAAGCTCGACTTGTGGTGAAGAGTTTTTCACAAGTTCAAGGAGTTGACTACGATGAGATTTTCTCATCCGTAGCGATGCTTAAGTCCGTCAGAATCATGTTAGCATAAGCTGCATTTATGAAATCTGGCAGATGGATGTCAAAACGAGTTTCCTTACCAGTCTTCTTAAGGAAAGGTTGTATGTGATACAATCAGAAAGTTTTTGTCGATCCTAAGGATGCTAAAGTTATGCCGGCTCCAAATGATCCTTCTAAGGACCGGAGTAAGCATCTCGGAGTTGGAATGTGCGCTTTGATGAGATGATCAAAGATTTTGGGTTTATACAAAGTTTATGAGAAACTTGTATTTCCAAAGAAGTGAGTGGGAGCACTATAGAATTTCGATGAGTATATGTTGTTGACATATTGATGATCGAAATGATGTAGAATTCTGGAAAGCATATAGGGTTATTTGAAAGATGTTTTCAATAGAAAACCTGGATTAAGCTACTTGAACATTGAGCATCGAGATCTATAAGGATAGATCAAAATGCTTAATAATACTTTCAAATGAGCACATACCTTGACATGATCTTGAAGGTGTTCAAGATGGATCGACCAAAGAAGGAGTTCTTGCCTGAGATGTAAGGTATGAAGTTAAGAGTTAAAGCTCTACCACGGCAGAAGAGAGAGAAAGGACGAAGGTCCTCCCCTATGCTTCAGACATAGGCTCTATAGTATGCTATGCTGTGTACCGCACCGGAAGCGTGCCTTGCCATGAGTCAGTCAAGGGGTACAAGAATGATCCAGGAATGGATCATTGGACAGCGGTCAAAATTGTCCTTGGAGTAAATAAGGACATGTTTCTCGATTATGGAGGTGATAAAGAGTTCGGCGTAAAGGGTTACGTTGATGCAAGCTTTAACACCTATCCGAGTGACTCGAGTAGCAAACTCACTACGTATGGTGGAGCAACCATTTGGAATAAGGTTCAAGTGGAGCGTGAAGCAGCATTTACAATATGACATAGAGAATTGCAAGTACACACGGATCTGAAAAGGTTCGCACCCGTTGACTAAAACCTCTCTCACAAGCAAAACATGATCAAACCTCGTAACTCATTGAGTCTTAATCACATGATGATGTGAACTAGTTTATGAATCGGTAAACTCTTTGGATGTTGGTCACATGGCGATGTGACATATCAGCGCTAATCACATGACGATGTGAACTAGATTATTGAATCTAGTGCAAGTGGGAGACTGTTGGAGATATGCCCTAGAGGCAATAATAAAATAGTTATTATTATATTTCCTTGTTCAAGATAATCGTTAATTATCAATGCTATAATTGTATTGATAGGAAACTTCAGATACATGTGTGGGTACATAGACAACACCATGTCCCTAGTAAGCCTCTAGTTGACTAGCTCGTTGATCAATAGATGGTTACAGCTTTCTGACCATGGACATTGGATGTCGTTGATAACGGGATCACATCATTAGGAGAATGATGTGATGGACAAGACCCAATCCTAAGCCTAGCACAGATCGTAGTTCAGTATGCTAAAGCTTTTCTAATGTCAAGTATCATTTCCTTAGACCATGAGATTGTGCAACTCCCGGATACCGTAGGAATGCTTTGGGTGTAACAAACATCACAACGTGAATCGGGTGACTATAAAGGTGCACTACAGGTATCTCCGAAAGTGTCTGTTGGGTTGGTACGAATCGAGATCGGATTTGTCACTCCGTGTAAACGGAGAGGTATCTCTGGACCCACTCGGTAGGACATCATCATAATGTGCACAATGTGACCAAGGGGTTGATCACGGGATGATGTGTTACGGAACGAGTAAAGAGACTTGCCGGTAACGAGATTGAACAAGGTATCGGATACCGACGATCGAATCTCGGCAAGTACAATACCGTTAGACAAAGGGAATTGTATACGGGATCGAATGAGTCCTTGACATCGTGGTTCATCCGATGAGATCATCGTGGAACATGTGGGAGCCAACATGGGTATCCAGATCCCGCTGTTGGTTATTGACCGGAGAACGTCCTCGGTCATGTCGCATGTCTCCCGAACCCGTAGGGTCTACACTTAAGGTGTGGCGACGCTAGGGTTATAAAGGAAGTTTGTATGTGGTTACCGAATGTTGTTCGGAGTCCCGGATGAGATCCCGGACGTCACGAGGAGTTCCGGAGTGGTTCGGAGGTAAAGATTTATATATGGGAAGTCATGTTTTGGTCACCGGAAAGGTTTCGGGTTTTATCGGTAACGCATCTGGGACCACCGGAGGGTCCCGGGGTCCACCAAGTGGGGCCACCAACCCTGGAGGGTTGCATGGGCCAAGGGTGGTGAGGGACCAGCCCCTAAGTGGGCTGGTGCGCCCCACAAGGGCCCAAGGGGCAGCTAGGAGGAAAAAAAGGGAGAAGGGGAAACCCTAGGTCCAGATGGGCCTTAAGGCCCACCTAGTGGGCGCCTCCCTCTCTCCCTCTTGGCCGCCTCCCTTGATCCCATCTAGGGCTGCCGCCTCTAGGGGTGGGAACCCCAGAGGGGCGCACCTCCTCCCCTTCCCTATATATATAGAGGCCTAGGGCTGCCCAAAACACATGAGAACTTCTCCTCTCGTTGGTGCAGCCCTGCATCTCTTCTTCCTCCTCCTCTTCTCCTGTGGTGCTTGGCGAAGCCTGCAGGATTGCCACGCTCCTCCACCACCACCACGCGTTGTGCTGCTGCTGGATGGAGTCTTCCTCAACCTCTCCCTCTCTCCTTGCTGGATCAAGGCGTGGGAGACGCCACCGGGCTGTACGTGTGTTGTATGCACGCGGAGGTGCCGTCTGCTCGGCACTAGGATCTCCGGTGATTTGGATCACGACAAGTACGACTCCTTCAACCCCGTTCTCTTGAACGCTTCCGCTTAGCGATCTACAAGGGTATGTAGATGCACTCTCCTTCCCTCGTTGCTAGTTTCTCCATAGATAGATCTTGGTGAAACGTAGGAAAATTTTGAATTTCTGCCACGCTCCCCAACAAGTGGGTCCTACTGGTGCAAGCCACAAGATGGAGCTTCTGCACTGGTACCTATATACCTGTATGTATAGGTGCAGTGATATGTTAGATTCATTCCCTCCATCCCATATTAGTTGTCTCTCAAACGGATGTATCAATACTAGATCCATCCTTTTGAGCGACAACTAATATGGGATGGAGGGAGTATGTTTCGATCACCTTCTCACGACATGACTTCCTTTTTCCTCTCTGTGTGCAGCAGCTCACCATTGGTATGTGTTGCTGTACCTAGACCCAAGCTCAGTCCATGGAGGTACCTTGCTGCTCCTTTTTTCTTGACCCTTTGTAGGTTCTTCTTTTCCCTTGTTGATTTGACCTCTTTTCCTTCATGTGCAGCCGGAGGATTCCTCTCGCTCCCGGTGAGCTGCTCCTCCGCTACTGTGGAGATCCACCTACCTCCAAAACCACACATCGGCAGCCATGGAAGGCCCTCTGCCTCCGACCACGACCATGCTGCGTCCCTCTCTCGCTCATCATGGCAGGTCCCTATTCTCCTCCCCACCTCACTCTCCCTCTCTTACGCTGCTTTTGATTTATAATGTATTAGCTTTGCTATTTTTCCGCTAGTATAAGGAACTGATTCGTAACATATGATATACTTATACTCGCTTTTTTGATGAAACATCCAAAACAAGTCCCTCAGATCAGGATAAAGCGCCCACCCATATCTCCAATCTTTTCTATCTGCATGCTTATCCGTAATCACTGAAATTGTACTTGGAGATTTACTTGTGGCGGTCTCAAGATTTAGTAATATGGAGAATTGAAGTTGATTTTGGGAGCAGACCATGTTGACAAATTATTGCATTTCATGTTGTCGTTGTTATCCCGACTACGCTAAGTGCTGACCTGCTTCCTTTACTAATCGAGAGATTGATTGGCAACAAAGAATAAAAAGAAAGATCCATTTTTCTCCATGGAGGGACGGACGTCTTGATAGCAAATGGCTGATTGTAAGCAACTGAGAGAGGTAAGATGCATGCTAGCCCTGCTGGTTTTCCAAGTTTGTTGCTCTGGCCTTCTCAAGGACACAAAACAAGCAAGGATTCTCAGTTTGTGGTGCTCCAAAATGATGTTGTTCGTGGCAGTATTGTTGAACTACGATACTATGGTTAATTCCATTGCTTTGTCGCGTCCTCTGAATTTGGAGTGGCTGTTTTGGTTAGTGCAGCTAGGCTAGGCATAATGTTGGTCGCAATCGAACAACCATATATACGTAGAGGCACCGTTGGTGCTTAATCCAGCTACATTGCAAGTTAGGCAGATGGCTCTGTATCCTTGTGGCTGCATGCCATCAAGATTAATTACAACAAATTATCTTTAATTCAGTTTCTATATCTCAATTTTTGGTTTAACTTTGACTGAAAATTTATATAAGTGTTTGTGATCGCAGTCACAATCCGAGACCAATTTCTTCCTATTTGGTGCTTGCCTTGAACAAACAAATTGCTTGATAGGTAGTACTACAACCGTAAGTGGAGCATCTCTCTCTGTAGGTAGCACCACCATTTGCTTCAAACACTAGCACTAGCACTCCGTGTATTATATGATGAACAAGTCCAATTTTTTGTGGTTGGTTTATTTAGTTAGTTACCAGAGAGGGAAGATGAGGTCCAGTTTACTTAATTTTCGTGCCACCATATGGATGGATTTGCATGTATGTATGCAACCATCTTGTTGCTGTTTGCTATTGTTTCAATCTCCAAAACCACACTATTTGTATTGATCAAGACACTATCGACCCGGCTTCGCCACCTCTGTAAATGACCATCCTTGTTTTCTCGTGACGCAGCCTTGCGGCTCTTATGCCTTCTACATGTATCACCTAGCTGTAACATGACGTTTACTTTAAGGCATTTTTTAACTTGGCAGCCGATGTATGATCGACTGTCAAGCCGTGAGTAGCATGTGTGTTGTTTCATCACATGATTGACCTGTCATGCGGTTCTAGTCAACTAAAGCACTTGCATTTCAACTTTTGGGTGCAAGATGATCGACATGGTTTCTGCCATTGAAGAAGAATGACCTTAGTGGGTCCTACATTGCAAGCCACAAGATGGAGCTTCGCACTGGTACCTATATACCTGTATGTATAGGTGCAGTGATATGTTTGCATTTCCTCTCCATCCATATTAGTTGTCTCTCAAACGGATGTATCAGTACTAGATCCATCCTTTTGAGCGACAACCAATATGGGATGGAGGGAGTATGTTTCACCACCTTCTCACGACATGACTTCCTTTTTCCTCTCTCGTGTGCAGTAGCTCACCATTGGTATGTGTTGCTGTACCTAGACCCAAGCTTCAGGTCCATGGAGGTACCTTGCTGCTCCTTTTTCTTGACCCCTTTGTAGGTTCTTCTTTCCCTTGTTGATTTGACCTCTTTTCCTTCATGTGCAGCCGGAGGATTCCTCTGCTCCCAAAGTGAGCGGCTCCTCCGCTACTGTGGAGATCCACCTACCTCCAAAACCACACATCGGCAGCCATGGAAGGCCCTCTGCTCCGACCACGACCATGCTGCTGCGTCCCTCTCTGCTCATCATGGCAGGTCCCTATTCTCCTCCCCACCTCACTCTCCCCTCTCTTACGCTTTCGTTTTGATTTATACTGTATTAGCTTTGCTATTTTTCCGCTAGTATAAGGAACTGATTCGTAACATACAGATATACTTATACTCGCTTTTTTGATGAAACATCCAAAACAAGTCCACAGATCAGGATAAAGCGCCCACCCATATCTCCAATCTTTTCTATCTGCATGCTTATCCGTAATCACTGAAATTGTACTTGGAGATTTACTTGTGGCGGTCTCAAGATTTAGTAATATGGAGAATTGAAGTTGATTTTGGGAGCAGACCATGTTGACAAATTATTGCATTTCATGTTGTCGTTGTTATCCCGACTCGCTAAGTGCTGACCTGCTTCCTTTACTAATCGAGATTGATTGGCAACAAAGAATAAAAAGAAAGATCCATTTTTCTCCATGGAGGGAGGGAGGTCTTGATAGCAAATGGCTGATTGTAAGCAACTGAGAGAGGTAAGATGCATGCTAGCCCTGCTGGTTTTCCAAGTTTGTTGCTCTGGCCTTCTCAAGGACACAAAACAAGCAAGGATTTCCAATTTGTGGTGCTCCAAAATGATGTTGTTCGTGGCAGTATTGTTGAACTACGATACTATTGTTAATTCCATTGCTGTCGCGTCCTCTGAATTTGGAGTGGCTGTTTTGGTTAGTGCAGCTAGGCTAGGCATAATGTTGGTCGCAATCGAATAACCATATATACGTAGAGGCACCGTTGGTGTTTAATCCAGCTACATTGCAAGTTAGGCAGATGGCTCTGTACCCTTGTGGCTGCATGCCATCAAGATTAATTACAACAAATTATCTTTAATTCAGTTTCTATATCTCAATTTTTGGTTTAACTTTGACTGAAAATTTATATAAGTGTTTGTGATCGCAGTCACAATCCGAGACCAATTTCTTCCTATTTGGTGCTTGCCTTGAACAAACAAATTGCTTGATAGGTAGTACTACAACTGTAAGTGGAGCATCTCTACCGTAGGTAGCACCACCATTTGCTTCAAACACTAGCACTAGCACTCCGTGTATTATATAATGAACAAGTCCAATTTTTGTGGTTGGTTTATTTAGTTAGTTACCAGAGAGGGAAGATGAGGTCCAGTTTACTTAATTTTCGTGCCACCACATGGATGGATTTGCATGTATGTATGCAACCATCTTGTTGCTGTTTGCTATTGTTTCAATCTCCAAAACCACACTATTTGTATTGATCAAGACACTATCGACCGGGCTTCGCCACCTCTGTAAATGACCATCCTTGTTTTCTCGTGACGCAGCTGCCATGCTCTTATGCCTTCTACATGTATCACCTAGCAGTAACATGATGTTTACTTTAAGGCATTTTTTAACTTGGCAGCCGATGTATGATTGGCTGTCAAGCCAGAGTAGCATGTGTGTTGTTTCACCACATGATTGACTGTCATGCGGTTCTAGTCAACTAAAGCACTTGCATTTCAACTTTTGGGTGCAAGATGATCGACATGGTTTCTGCCATTGAAGAAGAATGACCTTAGTGGTGTTGGAAATATGCCCTAGAGGCAATAATAAAATAGTTATTATTATATTTCCTTGTTCATGATAATCGTTTATTATCCATGCTATAATTGTATTGATAGGAGACTTCAGATACATGTGTGGGTACATAGACAACACCATGTCCCTAGTAAGCCTCTAGTTGACTAGCTCGTTGATCAATAGATGGTTACAGTTTCCTGACCATGGACATTGGATGTCGTTGATAACGGGATCACATCATTAGGAGAATGATGTGATGGACAAGACCCAATCCTATGCCTAGCACAGATCGTGTAGTTCGTATGCTAAAGCTTTTCTAATGTCAAGTATCATTTCCTTAGACCATGAGATGTGCAACTACCGGATACCGTAGGAATGCTTTGGGTGTACCAAACGTCACAACGTAACTGGGTGACTATACAGGTGCACTATGTATCTCTCGAAAGTGTCTGTTGGGTTGGCACGAATCGAGATCGGATTTGTCACTCCGTGAAAACGGAGAGGTATCTCTGGGCCCACTCGGTAGGACATCATCATAATGTGCACAATGTGACCAAGGGGTTGATCACGGGATGATGTGTTACGGAACGAGTAAAGAGACTTGCCGGTAACGAGATTGAACAAGGTATCGGATACCAACGATCGAATCTCGGGCAAGTACAATACCGTTAGACAAAGGGAATTGTATACGGGATCGAATGAGTCCTTGACATCGTGGTTCATCCGATGAGATCATCGTGGAACATGTGGGAGCCAACATGGGTATCCAGATCCCGCTGTTGGGTATTGACCGGAGAACGCCTCGGTCATGTCGCAGATGTCTCCCGAACCCGTAGGGTCTACACACTTAAGGTTCGATGACGCTAGGGTTATAAAGGAAGTTTGTATGTGGTTACCGAATGTTGTTCGGAGTCCCGGATGAGATCCCAGACGTCACGAGGACTTCCGGAGTGGTCCGGAGGTAAAGATTTATATATGGGAAGTCCTGTTTTGGTCACCGGAAAGGTTTCGGGTTTTATCGGTAACGTACCGGGACCACCGGGAGGGTCCCGGGGGTCCACCAAGTGGGGCCACCAACCCTGGAGGGTTGCATGGGCCAAGGGTGGTGAGGGACCAGCCCCTAAGTGGGCTGGTGCGCCTCCCACAAGGGCCCAAGGGGCAACTAGGAGGAAAAAAAAGGGGAGAAGGGGAAACCCTAGGTCCAGATGGGCCTTAAGGCCCACCTAGTGGGCGCCTCCCCCTCTCTCCCCTCTTTGGACGCCTCCCCTTGATCCCATCTAGGGCTGCCGCCCCTCTAGGGGTGGGAACCCTAGAGGGGCGCACCTCCTCCCCTTCCCTATATATAGAGGCCTAGGGCTGCCCAAAAACACATGAGAACTTCTCCTCTCGTTGGTGCAGCCTCGCATCTCTTCTTCCTCCTCCTCTTCTCCCGTGGTGCTTGGCGAAGCCCTGCAGGATTGCCACGCCTCCACCACCACCACGCCGTTGTGCTGCTGCTGGATGGAGTCTTCCTCAACCTCTCCCTCTCTCCTTGCTGGATCAAGGCGTGAGACGTCACCGGGCTGTACGTGTGTTGAACGCGGAGGTGCCGTCCGTTCGGCACTAGGATCTCCGGTGATTTGGATCACGACAAGTACGACTCCTTCAACCCCGTTCTCTTGAACGCTTCTGCTTAACGATCTACAAGGGTATGTAGATGCACACTCCTTCCCTCGTTGCTAGTTTCTCCATAGATAGATCTTGGTGACACGTAGGAAAATTTTGAATTTCTGCCACGTTCCCCAACAAAGGGCATCATGAGCTAGGTCTATTTCGTAGATTCTTTGCACGAGTAGAACACAAAGTAGTTGTGGGCGTTGATGTTGTTCAATATGCTTACCGTTACTAGTCCAATCTTGTTTCGACGGTATTGTGGGATGAAGCGGCCGGACCGACCTTACACGCATTTTACGTGAGATGTGTTCCACCGACCGACATGCACTTGGTGCATAAGGTGGCTAGCGGGTGCCGCCTCCCACTTTAGTCGGAACGGATTCGATGAAAAGGGTCCTTATGAAGGGTAAATAGCAATTGGCATATCACGTTGTGGTTTTGCATAGGTAAGAAACGTTCTTGCTAAAAACCCATAGCAGCCACGTAAAACATGCAAACAACAATTAGAGGACGTCTAACTTGTTTTTGCAGGGTATGCTATGTGATGTGATATGGCCAAGATGAATGTGATGAATGATATGTGATGTATGAGATTGATCATGTTCTTGTAATAGGATTCACGACTTGCATGTCGATGAGTATGACAACCGGCAGGAGCCATAGGAGTTGTCTTTATTTATTGTATGACCCATGTGTCATTAAACAACGCCATGTAATTACTTTACTTTATTGCTAACGGTAGCCATAGTAGTAGAAGTAATAAGTTGGCGAGACAAATTCATGGAGACACGATGATGGAGATCATGATGATGGAGATCATGGTGTCATGCCAGTGACAATGATGATCACGGAGCCCCGAAGATGGAGATCAAAAGGAGCAAAATGATATTGGCCATATCATGTCACTATTTGATTGCATGTGATGTTTATCATGTTTATGCATCTTGTTTACTTAGAACGACGGTAGTAAATAAGATGATCCTTACAACAATTTCAAGAAGTGTTCTCCCCTAAGCGTGCACCGTTGCTAAAGTTCGTCGCTTCTAAGCACCACGTGATGATCGGGTGTGATGGATTCTTACGTTCACATACAACGGGTGTAAGACAGATTTACACACGCCAAACACTTAGGGTTAACTTGACGAGCCTAGCATGTACAGACATGGCCTCGGAACACGAGACCGAAAGGTCGAGCATGAGTCGTATGGAGGATACAATCAACATGAAGATGTTCACCGATGATGACTAGTCCGTCTCACGTGATGATCGGACACGGCCTAGTTGACTCGGATCATGTAATCACTTAGATGACCAGAGGGATGTCTATCTGAGTGGGAGTTCATAAGATGAACTTAATTATCCTGAACATAGTCAAAAGACCTTTTGCAAATTATGTCGTAAGCTCGCGCTTCAGTTCCACTGTTTAGATATGTTCCTAGAGAAAGTATAGTTGAAAGTTGAAAGTAGCGATTATGCGGACAGTAGAAAGCTTATGTCCTTAATGCACCGCTCAGTGTGCTGAACCCCAAACGTCGTTTGTGGATGTTGCGAACATCGGACATACACGTTTTGATAACTACGTGATAGTTCGGTAATGTTAAACGGCTTAGAATTGAGGCACCAAAGACGGTTTTGAAACGTCATGAACATATGAGATGTTACGAGGGCTGAAATTGGGATTTCAGGCTCGTGCTCACGCCAAGAGGTATGATACCCGACGCAGTTTTCTAGCCTACAAACTAAGGGAGAAAATCTCAATCCTTGAGCTTGTGCTCAGATTGTCCGAGTGCAACAATCACTTGAATCGAGTGGGAGTTGATCTTCCAGATGAGATAGTGATGTTTCTCCAAAGTCATTGCCACCAAGCTGCTAGAGCTTCGTGATGAACTATAACATATCAAGGATAGAGATGATGATCCTTGAGGTATTCGCGTTGTTTGACATCGCGGAAGTAAAAATCAAGAAGGAGCATCAATTGTTGATGGTTGGTGAAACCACTAGTTTCAAGAAGGGCAAGGGCAAGAAGGGACACTTCATGAAACGGCAAATCAGTTGCTGCTCCAGTGAAGAAACCCAAGGTTGAACCCAAACCCGAGACTAAGTGCTTCTGCAATAAGGGGAACAGCCACTGGAGCAGAATTACCCTAGATACTTGGTAGATAAGAAGGCTGGCAAGGTCGATAGAAGTATATTGGATATACATTAAGTTATTGTGTATTTTACTAGTACTCCTAGTAGCACCAGGGTATTAGATACCGGTTCGGTTGCTAAGTGTTAGTAACTCCAAATAAAAGGCTACGGAATAAACGGAGACTAGCTAAAGGTGGTGACGATATGTGTTGGAAGTGTTTCCAAGTTTGATGTGATCAAACATCGCACGCTCCCTCTACCATCAAGATTAGTATTAAACCAGAATAATTGTCATTTGGTGTTTGCGTTGAGCATAGACATGATTGGATTATGTCTATCGCAATACGGTTATTCATTTAAGGAGAATAATGGTTACTCTATTTATTTGAATAATACCTTCAATGGTCTAGCACCTAAAAGGGAATGGTTTATTGAATCTCGATCGTAGTGATACACATTTTCATGCCAAAGGTATAAGATAGTAATGATAGTACCACGTACTTGTGGCACTGCCATGTAAGTCATATTGGTATAAAACGCATGAAGAAGCTCCATGTTGATGGATCTTTGGACTCACTCGTTTTTGAAAAGTTTGAGACATGCAGACCATGTCTATTGGTGCATACGCATGAAGAAACTCCATGCAGATGGATCGTTTGGACTCACTTGATTTTGAATCACTTGAGATATGCAAAATCAAACCACATGGGCAAGATGACTGAAAAGCCTCGGTTTCAGTAAGATGGAACAAGGTAGCAATCTGTTGGAAGTAACACATTTTGATGTGTGCAGTCCAATGAGTGCGAGGCATGCAATGAATATCGTTATGTTCGACTTCACAGATGATTCGAGTAGATGTTGAGTATATTTACTTGATGAAACACAAGTCTGAATTATTGAATGGTTCAAGTAATTTCAGAGTGAAGTTTAAGATCTTCGTGACAAGAGGATAGAATGTCTATGATATGATCATAAAGATGAATATCTGAGTTACGAAGTTTTGGCACACAATTAAGACATAGTGGAAATTGTTTCACAATTAGTACCGCCTGGAACACCATAGTGTGATGGTGTGTCCGAACATCATAGTTGCACTCTATTGGATATGGTGCGTACCATGATATCTCTTATCGAATTACCACTATCGTTCATGGGTTAGGCATTAGAGACAACCGCACTCACTTTAAATAGGGCACCACGTAATTCCGTTGAGATGACACCGTATGAACTATGGTTTAGAGAAACCTAAGCTGTCATTTCTTAAAAGTTTGGGGCTGCGACGCTTATGTGGAAAAAGTTTCAGGTTGATAAGCTCGAACCCAAAGCGGACAAAATGCATCTTCATAGGACACCCAAAGCAGTTGGGTATACCTCCTAATTCAGATCCAAAGCAATAGGGATTGTTTCTTGAATCGGGTCCTTTCTCGAGGAAAAGTTCGTCTCGAAAAGTGGAGTGGGAGGATGGTGGAGACTTGATGAGGTTATTGAACCATCACTTCAACTAGTGTGTAGCAGGGCACATGAAGTTGTTCCCGTGGCACCTACACCAATTGAAGTAGAAGCTTATGATAATGATCATGAAGTTTCGGATCAAGTCACTGACGTACCTCGTAGGGTGACAAGGATGCGGACTGCTTCAGAGTGGTACGGTGATCCTGTCTTGAAGGTCATGTTGCTAGACAACAATGAACCTACGAGCTATGGGGAAGCGATGGTGGGCTCATATTCCGACAAATGGTTAAAAGCCATGAAATCCGAGATAGGATCCATGTATCAGAACAAAGCATGGACTTTGGTGGACTTGCCCGATGATCGGCAAGCCATTGAGATAAATGGATCTTTAAGAAGAAGACGGACGTGGACGGTAATGTCACCGTCTATGAAGCTCGACTTGTGGCGAAGAGTTTTCACAAGTTCAAGGAGTTGACTACGATGAGATTTTCTCATCCGTAGCGATGCTTAAGTCCGTCGTAATCATGTTAGCATAAGCTGCATTTATGAAATCTGGCAGATGGATGTCAAAACGAAGTTTCCTTACCGTCTTCTTAAGGAAAGGTTGTATGTGATACAATCAGAAAGTTTTTGTCGATCCTAAGGATGCTAAAAGTTATCTTTGGCTCGGCTGATCCTTCTAAGGACTGGAGTAAGCATCTCGGAGTTGGAATGTGCGCTTTGATGAGATGATCAAAGATTTTGGGTTTATACAAAGTTTATGAGAAACTTGTATTTCCAAAGAAGTGAGTGGGAGCACTATAGAATTTCTGATGAGTATATGTTGTTGACATATTGATGATCGAAATGATGTAGAATTTCTGGAAAGCATATAGGGTTATTTGAAAGATGTTTTCAATAGAAAACCTGGATTAAGCTACTTGAACATTGAGCATCGAGATCTATAAGGATAGATCAAAATGCTTAATAATACTTTCAAATGAGCACATACCTTGACATGATCTTGAAGGTGTTCAAGATGGATCAGTCAAAGAAGGAGTTCTTGCCTGAGATGTAAGGTATGAAGTTAAGAGTTAAAGCTCTACCACGGCAGAAGAGAGAGAAAGGACGAAGGTCCTCCCCTATGCTTCAGACATAGGCTCTATAGTATGCTATGCCGTGTGTACCGCATCGAAGCGTGCCTTGCCATGAGTCGGTCAAGGGTACAAGAATGATCCAGGAATGGATCATTGGACAATGATCAAAATTGTCCTTGGAGTAAATAAGGACATGTTTCTCGATTATGGAGGTGATAAAGAGTTCGGCGTAAAGGGTTACGTCGATGCAAGCTTTAACACCTATCCGAGTGACTCTGAGTAGCAAACCTGCTACGTATGGTGGAGCAACCATTTGGAATAAGGTTCAAGTGGAGCGTGGAAGCAGCATTTACAATATGACATAGAGAATTGCAAGTACACACGGATCTGAAAAGGTTCAGACCCGTTGACTAAAACCTCTCTCACAAGCAAAACATGATCAAACCTCAGAACTCATTGAGTCTTAATCACATGATGATGTGAACTAGTTTACAGACACTGGTAAACTCTTTGGATGTTGGTCACATGGCGATGTGACATATCAGCGTTAATCACATGACGATGTGAACTAGATTATTGACTCTAGTGCAAGTGGGAGACTGTTGGAAATATGCCCTAGAGGCAATAATAAAATAGTTATTATTATATTTCCTTGTTCATGATAATCGTTTATTATCCATGCTATAATTGTATTGATAGGAAACTCGAGATACATGTGTGGGTACATAGACAACACCATGTCCCTAGTAAGCCTCTAGTTGACTAGCTCGTTGATCAATAGATGGTTACAGTTTCCTCGACCATGGACATTGGATGTCGTTGATAACGGGATCACATCATTAGGAGAATGATGTGATGGACAAGACCCAATCCTAAGCCTAGCACGGATCGTAGTTCGTATGCTAAAGCTTTTCTAATGTCAAGTATCATTTCCTTAGACCATGAGATTGTGCAACTCCGGATACCGTAGGAATGCTTTGGGTGTAACAAACGCCACAACGTAATCGGGTGACTATAAAGGTGCACTACAGGTATCTCCGAAAGTGTCATTGGGTTGGCACGAATCGAGATCGGGATTTGTCACTCCGTGAAACGAAGAGGTATCTCCGGGCCCACTCGGTAGGACATCATCATAATGTGCACAATGTGACCAAGGGGTTGATCACGGGATGATGTGTTACGGAACGAGTAAAGAGACTTGCCGGTAACGAGATTGAACAAGGTATCGGATACCGACGATCGAATCTCGGCAAGTACAATACCGTTAGACAAAGGGAATTGTATACGGGATCGAATGAGTCCTTGACATCGTGGTTCATCCGATGAGATCATCGTGGAACATGTGGAGCCAACATGGGTATCCAGATCCCGCTGTTGGTTATTGACCGGAGAACGTCTCGGTCATGTCGCAGATGTCTCGAACCCGTAGGGTCTACACACTTAAGGTCTGGCGACGCTTAGGGTTATAAAGGAAGTTTGTATGTGGTTACCGAGTGTTGTTCGGAGTCCCGGATGAGATCCCGGACGTCACGAGGAGTTCCGGAGTGGTTCGGAGGTAAAGATTTATATATGGGAAGTCATGTTTTGGTCACCGGAAAGGTTTCGGGTTTTATCGGTAACGTACCGGGACCACCGGGAGGGTCCCGGGGGTCCACCAAGTGGGGCCACCAACCCTGGAGGGTTGCATGGGCCAAGGGTGGTGAGGGACCAGCCCCTAAGTGGGCTGGTGCGCCCCACAAGGGCCCAAGGGGCAGCTAGGAGGAAAAAAGGGAGAAGGGGAAACCCTAGGTCCAGATGGGCCTTAAGGCCCACCTAGTGGGCGCCTCCCCTCTCTCCCCTCTTGGCCGCCTCCTTGATCCCATCTAGGGCTGCCGCCTCTAGGGGTGGGAACCCCAGAGGCGCACCTCCTCCCCTTCCCTATATATAGAGGCCTAGGGCTGCCCAAAAACACATGAGAACTTCTCCTCTCGTTGGTGCAGCCTCGCATCTCTTCTTCCTCCTCCTCTTCTCCTGTGGTGCTTGGGCGAAGCCTGCAGGATTGCCACGCCTCCACCACCACCACGCCCGTTGTGCTGCTGCTGGATGGAGTCTTCCTCAACCTCTCCCTCTCTCCTTGCTGGATCAAGGCGTGGGAGACGCCACCGGGCTGTACGTGTGTTGTATGCAGCGGAGGTGCCGTCCGTTCGGCACTAGGATCTCCGGTGATTTGGATCACGACAAGCACGACTCCTTCAACCCCGTTCTCTTGAACGCTTCCGCTTAGCGATCTACAAGGGTATGTAGATGCACTCTCCTTCCCTCGTTGCTAGTTTCTCCATAGATAGATCTTGGTGAAACGTAGGAAAATTTTGAATTTCTGCTACGTTCCCCAACAAGTGGGTCCTACAGTGCAAGCCACAAGATGGAGCTTCAGACCAGGTACCTATATACCTGTATGTATAGGTGCAGTGATATGCTTGCATCTACTCCCTCCATCCCATATTAGTTGTCTCTCAAACGGATGTATCAATACTAGATCCATCCTTTTGAGCGACAACTAATATGGGATGGAGGGAGTATGTTCGATCACCTTCTCGCCGACATGACTTCCTTTTTCCTCTCACGTGTGCAGCAGCTCACCATTGGTATGTGTTGCTGTACCTAGACCCAAGCTCAGGTCCATGGAGGTACCTTGCTGCTCCTTTTTCTTGACCCCTTTGTAGGTTCTTCTTTTCCCTTGTTGATTTGACCTCTTTTCCTTCATGTGCAGCCGGAGGATTCCTCTGCTCCCAAAGTGAGCGGCTCCTCCGCTACTGTGGAGATCCACCTACCTCCAAAACCACACATCGGCAGCCATGGAAGGCCCTCTCTGCTCCGACCACGACCATGCTGTCAAGGCCCCTCTCTCGCTCATCATGGCAGGTCCCTATTCTCCTCCCCACCTCACTCTCCCCTCTCTTCTGCTCGTTTTGATTTATCTTTGTATTAGCTTTGCTATTTTTCCGCTTAGTATAAGGAACTGATTCGTAACATACTGAGATATACTTATACTCGCTTTTTGATGAAACATCCAAAACAAGTCCTCGTATCGGATAAAGCGCCCACCCATATCTCCAATCTTTTCTATCTCGCATGCTTATCCGTAATCACTGAAATTGTACTTGGAGATTTACTTGTGGCGGTGCGAAGATTTAGTAATATGGAGAATTGAAGTTGATTTTGGGAGCAGACCATGTTGACAAATTATTGCATTTCATGTTGTCGTTGTTATCCTGACTACGCTAAGTGCTGACTGCTTCCTTTACTAATCAGAGATTGATTGGCAACAAAGAATAAAAAGAAAGATCCATTTTTCTCCATGGAGGGACGGACGTCTTGATAGCAAATGGCTGATTGTAAGCAACTGAGAGAGGTAAGATGCATGCTAGCCCTGCTGGTTTTCCAAGTTTGTTGCTCTGACCTTCTCAAGGACACAAAACAAGCAAGGATTCTCAGTTTGTGGTGCTCCAAAACGATGTTGTTCGTGGCAGTATTGTTGAACTACGATACTATGGTTAATTCCATTGTTGTCGCGTCCTCTGAATTTGGAGTGGCTGTTTTGGTTAGTGCAGCTAGGCTAGGCATAATGTTGGTCGCAATCGAACAACCATATATACGTAGAGGCACCGTTGGTGCTTAATCCAGCTACATTGCAAGTTAGGCAGATGGCTCTGTATCCTTGTGGCTGCATGCCATCAAGATTAATTACAACAAATTATCTTTAATTCAGTTTCTATATCTCAATTTTTGGTTTAACTTTGACTGAAAATTTATATAAGTGTTTGTGATCGCAGTCACAATCCGAGACCAATTTCTTCCTATTTGGTGCTTGCCTTGAACAAACAAATTGCTTGATAGGTAGTACTACAACTGTAAGTGGAGCATCTCTCTACTGTAGGTAGCACCACCATTTGCTTCAAACACTAGCACTAGCACTCCGTGTATTATATGATGAACAAGTCCAATTTTTTGTGGTTGGTTTATTTAGTTAGTTACCAGAGGGAAGATGAGGTCCAGTTTACTTAATTTTCGTGCCACCATATGGATGGATTTGCATGTATGTATGCAACCATCTTGTTGCTGTTTGCTATTGTTTCAATCTCCAAAACCACACTATTTGTATTGATCAAGACACTATCGACCGGGCTTCGCCACCTCTGTAAATGACCATCCTTGTTTTCGTGGCCTTGGCCTTGTGGCTCTTATGCCTTCTACATGTATCACCTAGCAGTAACATGACGTTTACTTTAAGGCATTTTTTAACTTGGCAGCCGATGTATGATTGACTGTCAAGCCAGAGTAGCATGTGTGTTGTTTCATCACATGATTGACTGTCATGCGGTTCTAGTCAACTAAAGCACTTGCATTTCAACTTTTGGGTGCAAGATGATCGACATGGTTTCTGCCATTGAAGAAGAATGACCTTAGTGGGTCCTACAGTGCAAGCCACAAGATGGAGCTTAGGACCAGGTACCTATATACCTGTATGTATAGGTGCAGTGATATGCTTGCATCTACTCCTCCATCCCATATTAGTTGTCTCTCAAACGGATGTATCAGTACTAGATCCATCCTTTGAGCGACAACTAATATGGGATGGAGGGAGTATGTTTCGATCACCTTCTCACGACATGACTTCCTTTTTCCTCTCTCTGTGCAGTAGCTCACCATTGGTATGTGTTGCTGTACCTAGACCCAAGCTCAGGTCCATGGAGGTACCTTGCTGCTCCTTTTTTCTTGACCCCTTTGTAGGTTCTTCTTTTCCCTTGTTGATTTGACCTCTTTTCCTTCATGTGCAGCCGAGGATTCCTCTGCTCCCAAAGGAGCGGCTCCTCCGCTACCAGGGAGATCCACCTACCTCCAAAACCACACATCGGCAGCCATGGAAGGCCCTCTCTGCTCCGACCACGACCATGCTGCTGCGTCCCTCTCTGCTCATCATGGCAGGTCCCTATTCTCCTCCCACCTCACTCTCCCCTCTCTTACGCTTCGTTTTGATTTATAATCTGTATTAGCTTTGCTATTTTTCCGCTAGTATAAGGAACTGATTCGTAACATACAGATATACTTATACTCGCTTTTTGATGAAACATCCAAAACAAGTCCTCAGATCAGGATAAAGCGCCCACCCATATCTCCAATCTTTTCTATCTGCATGCTTATCGAGAATCACTGAAATTGTACTTGGAGATTTACTTGTGGCGGTCTCAAGATTTAGTAATATGGAGAATTGAAGTTGATTTTGGGAGCAGACCATGTTGACAAATTATTGCATTTCATGTTGTCGTTGTTATCCCGACTACGCTATGTGCTGACCTGCTTCCTTTACTAATCAGAGATTGATTGGCAACAAAGAATAAAAAGAAAGATCCATTTTTCTCCATGGAGGGACGGACGTCTTGATAGCAAATGGCTGATTGTAAGCAACTGAGAGAGGTAAGATGCATCCTAGCCCTGCTGGTTTTCCAAGGTTGTTGCTCTGGCCTTCTCAAGGACACAAAACAAGCAAGGATTCTCAGTTTGTGGTGCTCCAAAACGATGTTGTTCGTGGCAGTATTGTTGAACTACGATACTATGGTTAATTCCATTGCTGTCGCGTCCTCTGAATTTGGAGTGGCTGTTTTGGTTAGTGCAGCTAGGCTAGGCATAATGTTGGTCGCTATCGAACAACCATATATACGTAGAGGCACCGTTGGTGCTTAATCCAGCTACATTGCAAGTTAGGCAGATGGCTCTGTATCCTTGTGGCTGCATGCCATCAAGATTAATTACAACAAATTATCTTTAATTCAGTTTCTATATCTCAATTTTTTGGTTTAACTTTGACTGAAAATTTATATAAGTGTTTGTGATCGCAGTCACAATCCGAGACCAATTTCTTCCTATTTGGTGCTTGCCTTGAACAAACAAATTGCTTGATAGGTAGTACTACAACCGTAAGTGGAGCATCTCTCTCTGTAGGTAGCACCACCATTTGCTTCAAACACTAGCACTAGCACTCCGTGTATTATATGATGAACAAGTCCAATTTTTTGTGGTTGGTTTATTTAGTTAGTTACCAGAGAGGGAAGATGAGGTCCAGTTTACTTAATTTTCGTGCCACCATATGGATGGATTTGCATGTATGTATGCAACCATCTTGTTGCTTTGTTGCTATTGTTTCAATCTCCAAAACCACACTATTTGTATTGATCAAGACACTATCAATTCCGGGCTTCGCCACCTCTCGTAAATGACCATCCTTGTTTTCGTGACGTGGCCTTGCGGCTCTTATGCCTTCTACATGTATCACCTAGCAGTAACATGACGTTTACTTTAAGGCATTTTTTAACTTGGCAGCCGATGTATGATTGACTGTCAAGCGAGTAGCATGTGTGTTGTTTCATCACATGATTGGTATCATGCGGTTCTAGTCAACTAAAGCACTTGCATTTCAACTTTTGGGTGCAAGATGATCGACATGGTTTACGCCATTGAAGAAGAATGACCTTAGTGGGTCCTCTGATTGCAAGCCACAAGATGGAGCTTGAGACTGTGTACCTATATACCTGTATGTATAGGTGCAGTGATATGCTTGCATCTACTCCCTCCATCCCATATTAGTTGTCTCTCAAGCGGATGTATCAGTACTAGATCCATCCTTTTGGCGACAACTAATATGGGATGGAGGGAGTATGTTCGATCACCTTCTCGCTGACATGACTTCCTTTTTCCTCTCTGTGTGCAGTAGCTCACCATTGGTATGTGTTGCTGTACCTAGACCCAAGCTCAGGTCCATGGAGGTACCTTGCTGCTCCTTTTTTCTTGACCCCTTTGTAGGTTCTTCTTTTCCCTTGTTGATTTGACCTCTTTTCCTTCATGTGCAGCCGGAGGATTCCTCTGCTCCCGGTGAGCGGCTCCTCTGCTACTGGGGAGATCCACCTACCTCCAAAACCACACATCGGCAGCCATGGAAGGCCCTCTCTGCTCCGACCACGACCATGCTGCTGCGTCCCTCTCTGCTCATCATGGCAGGTCCCTATTCTCCTCCCCACCTCACTCTCCCCTCTCTTACGCTCGTTTTGATTTATACTTGTATTAGCTTTGCTATTTTTCCGCTTAGTATAAGGAACTGATTCGTAACATACTGAGATATACTTATACTCGCTTTTTGATGAAACATGCAAAACAAGTCCTGTATCAGTAAAGCGCCCACCCATATCTCCAATCTTTTCTATCTGCATGCTTATCCGTAATCACTGAAATTGTACTTGGAGATTTACTTGTGGCGGTCTGAAGATTTAGTAATATGGAGAATTGAAGTTGATTTTGGGAGCAGACCATGTTGACAAATTATTGCATTTCATGTTGTCGTTGTTATCCTGACTCGCTAAGTCTTGACTGCTTCCTTTACTAATCGAGATTGATTGGCAACAAAGAATAAAAAGAAAGATCCATTTTTCTCCATGGAGGGAGGGACGTCTTGATAGCAAATGGCTGATTGTAAGCAATCGAGAGAGGTAAGATGCATGCTAGCCCTGCTGGTTTTCCAAGTTTGTTGCTCGACCTTCTCAAGGACACAAAACAAGCAAGGATTCTCGGTTTGTGGTGCTCCAAAAGCGATGTTGTTCGTGGCAGTATTGTTGAACTACGATACTATGGTTAATTCCATTGCTGTCGCGTCCTCTGAATTTGGAGTGGCTGTTTTGGTTAGTGCAGCTAGGCTAGGCATAATGTTGGTCGCAATCGAACAACCATATATACGTAGAGGCACCGTTGGTGTTTAATCCAGCTACATTGCAAGTTAGGCGAGATGGCTCTGTACCCTAGTGGCTGCTTGCCATCAAGATTAATTACAACAAATTATCTTTAATTCAGTTTCTATATCTCAATTTTTTGGTTTAACTTTGACTGAAAATTTATATAAGTGTTTGTGATCGCAGTCACAATCCGAGACCAATTTCTTCCTATTTGGTGCTTGCCTTGAACAAACAAATTGCTTGATAGGTAGTACTACAACCGTAAGTGGAGCATCTCTCTACTGTAGGTAGCACCACCATTTGCTTCAAACACTAGCACTAGCACTCAGAGTATTATATGATGAACAAGTCCAATTATTTGTGGTTGGTTTATTTAGTTAGTTACCAGAGAGGGAAGATGAGGTCCAGTTTACTTAATTTTCGTGCCACCACATGGATGGATTTGCATGTATGTAAGCAACCATCTTGTTGCTGTTTGCTATTGTTTCAATCTCCAAAACCACACTATTTGTATTGATCAAGACACTATCGACCGGCTTCGCCACCTCTGTAAATGACCATCCTTGTTTTACGTGGCCTTGAGCGGCTCTTATGCCTTCTACATGTATCACCTAGCAGTAACATGACGTTTACTTTAAGGCATTTTTAACTTGGCAGCCGATGTATGATTGACCGTCAAGCCGTAGTAGCATCTGTGTTGTTTCACCACATGATTGGTGTCATGCGGTTCTAGTCAACTAAAGCACTTGCATTTCAACTTTTGGGTGCAAGATGATCGACATCGTTTACGCCATTGAAGAAGAATGACCTTAGTGGGTCCCTGATTGCAAGCCACAAGATGGAGCTTCGCACCGTGTACCTATATACCTGTATGTATAGGTGGAGTGATATGCTTGCATCTACTCCCTCCATCCCATATTAGTTGTCTCTCAAACGGATGTATCGTACTAGATCCATCCTTTTGAGCGACAACTAATATGGGATGGAGGGAGTATGTTCGATCACCTTCTCGCTGACATGACTTCCTTTTTCCTCTCTGTGTGCAGCAGCTCACCATTGGTATGTGTTCTTGTACCTAGACCCAAGCTTCAGTCCATGGAGGTACCTTGCTGCTCCTTTTTTCTTGACCCCTTTGTAGGTTCTTCTTTTCCCTTGTTGATTTGACCTCTTTTCCTTCATGTGCAGCGGAGGATTCCTCTGCTCCCAAAGTGAGCGGCTCCTCTGCTACTGGGGAGATCCACCTACCTCCAAAACCACACATCGGCAGCCATGGAAGGCCCTCTGCTCCGACCACGACATGCTGCTGCGTCCCTCTCTGCTCATCATGGCAGGTCCCTATTCTCCTCCCCACCTCACTCTCCCCCTCTCTTCTTTCGCTTTTGATTTATCTTGTATTAGCTTTGCTATTTTTCCGCTAGTATAAGGAACTGATTCGTAACATGCTGAGATATACTTATACTCGCTTTTTTGATGAAACATGCAAAACAAGTCCCTGTCAGTGACAGCGCCCACCCATATCTCCAATCTTTTCTATCTGCATGCTTATCCAGAATCACTGAAATTGTACTTGGAGATTTACTTGTGGCGGTCTCAAGATTTAGTAATATGGAGAATTGAAGTTGATTTTGGGAGCAGACCATGTTGACAAATTATTGCATTTCATGTTGTCGTTGTTATCCCGACTCTGCTAAGTCTTGACCTGCTTCCTTTACTAATCGAGATTGATTGGCAACAAAGAATAAAAAGAAAGATCCATTTTTCTCCATGGAGGGAGGGACGTCTTGATAGCAAATGGCTGATTGTAAGCAAGCGAGAGAGGTAAGATGCATGCTAGCCCTGCTGGTTTTCCAAGTTTGTTGCTCGACCTTCTCAAGGACACAAAACAAGCAAGGATTCTCAGTTTGTGGTGCTCCAAAACGATGTTGTTCGTGGCAGTATTGTTGAACTACGATACTATGGTTAATTCCATTCTTTGTCGCGTCCTCTGAATTTGGAGTGGCTGTTTTGGTTAGTGCAGCTAGGCTAGGCATAATGTTGGTTTAATCGAACAACCATATATACGATAGAGGCACCGTTGGTGTTTAATCCAGCTACATTGCAAGTTAGGCAGATGGCTCTGTACCCTAGTGGCTGCATGCCATCAAGATTAATTACAACAAATTATCTTTAATTCAGTTTATATATCTCAATTTTTTGGTTTAACTTTGACTGAAAATTTATATAAGTGTTTGTGATCGCAGTCACAATCCGAGACCAATGTCTTCCTATTTGGTGCTTGCCTTGAACAAACAAATTGCTTGATAGGTAGTACTACAACCGTAAGTGGAGCATCTCTCTCTGTAGGTAGCACCACCATTTGCTTCAAACACTAGCACTAGCACTCCGTGTATTATATGATGAACAAGTCCAATTTTTTGTGGTTGGTTTATTTAGTTAGTTACGAGAGAGGGAAGATGAGGTCCAGTTTACTTAATTTTCGTGCCACCATATGGATGGATTTGCATGTATGTATGCAACCATCTTGTTGCTGTTTGCTATTGTTTCAATCTCCAAAACCACACTATTTGTATTGATCAAGACACTATCGACCCGGCTTCGCCACCTGTGTAAATGACCATCCTTGTTTTCTCGTGACGCAGCGGCTCTTATGCCTTCTACATGTATCACCTAGCGGTAACATGACGTTTACTTTAAGGCATTTTTTTAACTTGGCAGCCGATGTATGATTGACTGTCAAGCGAGTAGCATGTGTGTTGTTTCATCACATGATTGGTATCATCTTGTTCTAGTCAACTAAAGCACTTGCATTTCAACTTTTGGGTGCAAGATGATCGACATGGTTTACGCCATTGAAGAAGAATGACCTTAGTGGGTCCTCTGATTGCAAGCCACAAGATGGAGCTTCGGACCGGTACCTATATACACTGTATGTATAGGTGCAGTGATATGCTTGCATCTACTCCCTCCATCCCATATTAGTTGTCTCTCAAGCGGATGTATCGGTACTAGATCCATCCTTTTGGCGACAACTAATATGGGATGGAGGGAGTATGTTTCCGTCACCTTCTCGGCCGACATGACTTCCTTTTTCCTCTCGTGTGCGGTAGCTCACCATTGGTATGTGTTGCTGTACCTAGACCCAAGCTTCAGTCCATGGAGGTACCTTGCTGCTCCTTTTTTCTTGACCCCTTTGTAGGTTCTTCTTTTCCCTTGTTGATTTGACCTCTTTTCCTTCATGTGCAGCCGGAGGATTCCTCTTGCTCCCAAAGTGAGCGGCTCCTCTGCTACAGGGAGATCCACCTACCTCCAAAACCACACATCGGCAGCCATGGAAGGCCCTCTCTGCTCCGACCACGACCATGCTTTGCTGCGTCCCTCTCTGCTCATCATGGCAGGTCCCTATTCTCCTCCCCACCTCACTCTCCCCTCTCTTCTGCTCGTTTTGATTTATCTTGTATTAGCTTTGCTATTTTTCCGCTAGTATAAGGAACTGATTCGTAACATACAGATATACTTATACTCGCTTTTTGATGAAACATGCAAAACAGGTCCTCGTATCAGGATAAAGCGCCCACCCATATCTCCAATCTTTTCTATCTGCATGCTTATCGAGAATCACTGAAATTGTACTTGGAGATTTACTTGTGGCGATGCGAAGATTTAGTAATATGGAGAATTGAAGTTGATTTTGGGAGCAGACCATGTTGACAAATTATTGCATTTCATGTTGTCGTTGTTATCCTGACTCTGCTAAGTCTTGACTTGCTTCCTTTACTAATCGAGATTGATTGGCAACAAAGAATAAAAAGAAAGATCCATTTTTCTCCATGGAGGGAGGGACGTCTTGATAGCAAATGGCTGATTGTAAGCAACCCGAGAGAGGTAAGATGCATGCTAGCCCTGCTGGTTTTCCAAGTTTGTTGCTCGACCTTCTCAAGGACACAAAACAAGCAAGGATTCTCGGTTTGTGGTGCTCCAAAAGCGATGTTGTTCGTGGCAGTATTGTTGAACTACGATACTATGGTTAATTCCATTGCTTTGTCGGCGTCCTCTGAATTTGGAGTGGCTGTTACGGTTAGTGCAGCTAGGCTAGGCATAATGTTGGTCGCAATCGAACAACCATATATACGTAGAGGCACCGTTGGTGTTTAATCCAGCTACATTGCAAGTTAGGCAGATGGCTCTGTACCCTAGTGGCTGCTTGCCATCAAGATTAATTACAACAAATTATCTTTAATTCAGTTTCTATATCTCAATTTTTTGGTTTAACTTTGACTGAAAATTTATATAAGTGTTTGTGATCGCAGTCACAATCCGAGACCAATTTCTTCCTATTTGGTGCTTGCCTTGAACAAACAAATTGCTTGATAGGTAGTACTACAAGCGTAAGTGGAGCATCTCTCTCTGTAGGTAGCACCACCATTTGCTTCAAACACTAGCACTAGCACTCCGTGTATTATATGATGAACAAGTCCAATTTTTTGTGGTTGGTTTATTTAGTTAGTTACCAGAGAGGGAAGATGAGGTCCAGTTTACTTAATTTTCGTGCCACCACATGGATGGATTTGCATGTATGTATGCAACCATCTTGTTGCTGTTTGCTATTGTTTCAATCTCCAAAACCACACTATTTGTATTGATCAAGACACTATCGACCGGGCTTCGCCACCTCTGTAAATGACCATCCTTGTTTTACGTGGCCTTGGCCTGGCTCTTATGCCTTCTACATGTATCACCTAGCAGTAACATGACGTTTACTTTAAGGCATTTTTAACTTGGCAGCCGATGTATGATTGTTGTCAAGCCGTAGTAGCATCTGTGTTGTTTCACCACATGATTGGTATCATGCGGTTCTAGTCAACTAAAGCACTTGCATTTCAACTTTTGGGTGCAAGATGATCGACATCGTTTACGCCATTGAAGAAGAATGACCTTAGTGGGTCCTCTGATTGCAAGCCACAAGATGGAGCTTCGGACGGTACCTATATACTGTATGTATAGGTGCGATGATATGCTTGCATCTACTCCCTCCATCCCATATTAGTTGTCTCTCAAACGGATGTATCAGTACTAGATCCATCCTTTTGAGCGACAACTAATATGGGATGGAGGGAGTATGTTTCAGTCACCTTCTCGCTGACATGACTTCCTTTTTCCTCTCTGTGCAGCAGCTCACCATTGGTATGTGTTCTTGTACCTAGACCCAAGCTTCGAGGTCCATGGAGGTACCTTGCTGCTCCTTTTTTCTTGACCCCTTTGTAGGTTCTTCTTTTCCCTTGTTGATTTGACCTCTTTTCCTTCATGTGCAGCCGGAGGATTCCTCTGCTCCCAGTGAGCGGCTCCTCTGCTACCAGGGAGATCCACCTACCTCCAAAACCACACATCGGCAGCCATGGAAGGCCCTCTCTGCTCCGACCACGACATGCTGCGTCCCTCTCGCTCATCATGGCAGGTCCCTATTCTCCTCCCCACCTCACTCTCCCCTCTCTTACCTTTCGTTTTGATTTATCTTGTATTAGCTTTGCTATTTTTCCGCTAGTATAAGGAACTGATTCGTAACATACTGAGATATACTTATACTCGCTTTTTGATGAAACATGCAAAACAAGTCCCTGTACCGTGACGGTAGCCCACCCATATCTCCAATCTTTTCTATCTGCATGCTTATCCAGAATCACTGAAATTGTACTTGCAGATTTACTTGTGGCGGTCTGAAGATTTAGTAATATGGAGAATTCGAAGTTGATTTTGGCAGCAGACCATGTTGACAAATTATTGCATTTCATGTTGTCGTTGTTATCCTGACTCTGCTAAGTGCTGACCTGCTTCCTTTACTAATCAGAGATTGATTGGCAACAAAGAATAAAAAGAAAGATCCATTTTTCTCCATGGAGGGAGGGACGTCTTGATAGCAAATGGCTGATTGTAAGCAAGCTGAGAGAGGTAAGATGCATGCTAGCCCTGCTGGTTTTCCAAGTTTGTTGCTCGACCTTCTCAAGGACACAAAACAAGCAAGGATTCTCAGTTTGTGGTGCTCCAAAACGATGTTGTTCGTGGCAGTATTGTTGAACTACGATACTATGGTTAATTCCATTGCATGTCGCGTCCTCTGAATTTGGAGTGGCTGTTTTGGTTAGTGCAGCTAGGCTAGGCATAATGTTGGTCGCATAATCGAACAACCATATATACGTAGAGGCACCGTTGGTGTTTAATCCAGCTACATTGCAAGTTAGGCAGATGGCTCTGTACCCTAGTGGCTGCATGCCATCAAGATTAATTACAACAAATTATCTTTAATTCAGTTTATATATCTCAATTTTTTGGTTTAACTTTGACTGAAAATTTATATAAGTGTTTGTGATCGCAGTCACAATCCGAGACCAATTTCTTCCTATTTGGTGCTTGCCTTGAACAAACAAATTGCTTGATAGGTAGTACTACAACTGTAAGTGGAGCATCTCTCTCTTGTAGGTAGCACCACCATTTGCTTCAAACACTAGCACTAGCACTCCGTGTATTATATGATGAACAAGTCCAATTTTTGTGGTTGGTTTATTTAGTTAGTTACCAGAGAGGGAAGATGAGGTCCAGTTTACTTAATTTTCGTGCCACCACATGGATGGATTTGCATGTATGTATGCAACCATCTTGTTGCTGTTTGCTATTGTTTCAATCTCCAAAACCACACTATTTGTATTGATCAAGACACTATCGACCGGGCTTCGCCACCTCTGTAAATGACCATCCTTGTTTTACGTGGCCTTGGCCTTGGCTCTTATGCCTTCTACATGTATCACCTAGCAGTAACATAGCGTTTACTTTAAGGCATTTTTTAACTTGGCAGCCGATGTATGATTGGTATCAAGCCAGAGTAGCATCTGTGTTGTTTCACCACATGATTGACTGTCATGCGGTTCTAGTCAACTAAAGCACTTGCATTTCAACTTTTGGGTGCAAGATGATCGACATCGTTTCTGCCATTGAAGAAGAATGACCTTAGTGGGTCCTACGATTGCAAACCACAAGATGGAGCTTGGACCAGGTACCTATATACCTGTATGTATAGGTGCAGTGATATGCTTGCATCTACTCCCTCCATCCCATATTAGTTGTCTCTCAAGCGGATGTATCAATACTAGATCCATCCTTTTGAGCGACAACTAATATGGGATGGAAAATATGTTCGATCACCTTCTCGTGACATGACTTCCTTTTTCCTCTCTGTGTGTGCAGCAGCTCACCATTGGTATGTGTTGCTGTACCTAGACCCAAGCTCAGGTCCATGGAGGTACCTTGCTGCTCCTTTTTTCTTGACCCCTTTGTAGGTTCTTCTTTTCCCTTGTTGATTTGACCTCTTTTCCTTCATGTGCAGCCGGAGGATTCCTCTGCTCCCGGTGAGCGGCTCCTCTGCTACCGGGGAGATCCACCTACCTCCAAAACCACACATCGGCAGCCATGGAAGGCCCTCTCTGCTCCGACCACGACCATGCTGCTGCGTCCCTCTCTGCTCATCATGGCAGGTCCCTATTCTCCTCCCCACCTCACTCTCCCCTCTCTTACGCTTTCGTTTTGATTTATCTTTGTATTAGCTTTGCTATTTTTCCGCTAGTATAAGGAACTGATTCGTAACATACTGAGATATACTTATACTCGCTTTTTGATGAAACATCCAAAACAAGTCCTGTGTCGTGACAGTAGCCCACCCATATCTCCAATCTTTTCTATCTGCATGCTTATCCGGAATCACTGAAATTGTACTTGCAGATTTACTTGTGGTGTCTGAAGATTTAGTAATATGGAGAATTCGAAGTTGATTTTGGCAGCAGACCATGTTGACAAATTATTGCATTTCATGTTGTCGTTGTTATCCCGACTACGCTAAGTGCTGACCTGCTTCCTTTACTAATCGAGAGATTGATTGGCAACAAAGAATAAAAAGAAAGATCCATTTTTCTCCATGGAGGGAGGGACGTCTTGATAGCAAATGGCTGATTGTAAGCAAGCGAGAGAGGTAAGATGCATGCTAGCCCTGCTGGTTTTCCAAGTTTGTTGCTCGACCTTCTCAAGGACACAAAACAAGCAAGGATTCTCGGTTTGTGGTGCTCCAAAGCGATGTTGTTCGTGGCAGTATTGTTGAACTACGATACTATGGTTAATTCCATTCTGTCGCGTCCTCTGAATTTGGAGTGGCTGTTTTGGTTAGTGCAGCTAGGCTAGGCATAATGTTGGTCGCAATCGAACAACCATATATACGTAGAGGCACCGTTGGTGTTTAATCCAGCTACATTGCAAGTTAGGCGGATGGCTCTGTACCCTAGTGGCTGCATGCCATCAAGATTAATTACAACAAATTATCTTTAATTCAGTTTATATATCTCAATTTTTTGGTTTAACTTTGACTGAAAATTTATATAAGTGTTTGTGATCGCAGTCACAATCCGAGACCAATTTCTTCCTATTTGGTGCTTGCCTTGAACAAACAAATTGCTTGATAGGTAGTACTACAACCGTAAGTGGAGCATCTCTCTCTGTAGGTAGCACCACCATTTGCTTCAAACACTAGCACTAGCACTCCGTGTATTATATGATGAACAAGTCCAATTTTTGTGGTTGGTTTATTTAGTTAGTTACGGAGAGGGAAGATGAGGTCCAGTTTACTTAATTTTCGTGCCACCACATGGATGGATTTGCATGTATGTATGCAACCATCTTGTTGCTGTTTGCTATTGTTTCAATCTCCAAAACCACACTATTTGTATTGATCAAGACACTATCGACCCGGGCTTACGCCACCTCTGTAAATGACCATCCTTGTTTTACGTGGCCTTGGCCTTGGCTCTTATGCCTTCTACATGTATCACCTAGCGGTAACATGACGTTTACTTTAAGGCATTTTTTAACTTGGCAGCCGATGTATGATTGTTGTCAAGCAGTAGCATCTGTGTTGTTTCACCACATGATTGACTGTCATGCGGTTCTAGTCAACTAAAGCACTTGCATTTCAACTTTTGGGTGCAAGATGATCGACATCGTTTACGCCATTGAAGAAGAATGACCTTAGTGGGTCCTCTGATTGCAAACCACAAGATGGAGCTTCGGACCAGGTACCTATATACCGTATGTATAGGTGCGATGATATGCTTGCATCTACTCCCTCCATCCCATATTAGTTGTCTCTCAAGCGGATGTATCAATACTAGATCCATCCTTTTGGCGACAACTAATATGGGATGGAGGGAGTATATTCGATCACCTTCTCACGACATGACTTCCTTTTTCCTCTACGTGTGCAGCAGCTCACCATTGGTATGTGTTCTTGTACCTAGACCCAAGCTTCAGGTCCATGGAGGTACCTTGCTGCTCCTTTTTTCTTGACCCCTTTGTAGGTTCTTCTTTTCCCTTGTTGATTTGACCTCTTTTCCTTCATGTGCAGCGGAGGATTCCTCTGCTCCAGTGAGCGGCTCCTCTGCTACTGGGGAGATCCACCTACCTCCAAAACCACACATCGGCAGCCATGGAAGGCCCTCTCTGCTCCGACCACGACCATCTTTGCTGCGTCCCTCTCTGCTCATCATGGCAGGTCCCTATTCTCCTCCCCACCTCACTCTCCCCTCTCTTACGCCGTTTTGATTTATCTTGTATTAGCTTTGCTATTTTTCCGCTAGTATAAGGAACTGATTCGTAACATACTGAGATATACTTATACTCGCTTTTTGATGAAACATCCAAAACAAGTCCTGTCTGCCGTGACAAAGCGCCCACCCATATCTCCAATCTTTTCTATCTGCATGCTTATCCAGAATCACTGAAATTGTACTTGCAGATTTACTTGTGGCGATGCGAAGATTTAGTAATATGGAGAATTGAAGTTGATTTTGGCGTGAGACCATGTTGACAAATTATTGCATTTCATGTTGTCGTTGTTATCCCGACTCGCTAAGTCTTGACCTGCTTCCTTTACTAATCAGAGATTGATTGGCAACAAAGAATAAAAAGAAAGATCCATTTTTCTCCATGGAGGGAGGGACGTCTTGATAGCAAATGGCTGATTGTAAGCAACCGAGAGAGGTAAGATGCATGCTAGCCCTGCTGGTTTTCCAAGTTTGTTGCTCGACCTTCTCAAGGACACAAAACAAGCAAGGATTCTCGGTTTGTGGTGCTCCAAAAGCGATGTTGTTCGTGGCAGTATTGTTGAACTACGATACTATGGTTAATTCCATTCTTTGTCGCGTCCTCTGAATTTGGAGTGGCTGTTTTGGTTAGTGCAGCTAGGCTAGGCATAATGTTGGTCGCAATCGAACAACCATATATACGTAGAGGCACCGTTGGTGTTTAATCCAGCTACATTGCAAGTTAGGCAGATGGCTCTGTACCCTAGTGGCTGCATGCCATCAAGATTAATTACAACAAATTATCTTTAATTCAGTTTATATATCTCAATTTTTTGGTTTAACTTTGACTGAAAATTTATATAAGTGTTTGTGATCGCGGTCACAATCCGAGACCAATTTCTTCCTATTTGGTGCTTGCCTTGAACAAACAAATTGCTTGATAGGTAGTACTACAACTGTAAGTGGAGCATCTCTCTCTGTAGGTAGCACCACCATTTGCTTCAAACACTAGCACTAGCACTCCGTGTATTATATGATGAACAAGTCCAATTTTTTGTGGTTGGTTTATTTAGTTAGTTACCAGAGAGGGAAGATGAGGTCCGGTTTACTTAATTTTCGTGCCACCACATGGATGGATTTGCATGTATGTATGCAACCATCTTGTTGCTTTGTTGCTATTGTTTCAATCTCCAAAACCACACTATTTGTATTGATCAAGACACTATCGACCGGGCTTCGCCACCTCTGTAAATGACCATCCTTGTTTTACGTGGCCTTGTTGTAGCGGCTCTTATGCCTTCTACATGTATCACCTAGCAGTAACATGACGTTTACTTTAAGGCATTTTTTAACTTGGCAGCCGATGTATGATTGACTGTCAAGCGAGTAGCATGTGTGTTGTTTCACCACATGATTGGTATCATGCGGTTCTAGTCAACTAAAGCACTTGCATATCAACTTTTGGGTGCAAGATGATCGACATGGTTTACGCCATTGAAGAAGAATGACCTTAGTGCGTCCTACAATGCAAGCCACAAGATGGAGCTTGGACCAGGTACCTATATACCTGTATGTATAGGTGCGATGATATGCTTGCATCTACTCCCTCCATCCCATATTAGTTGTCTCTCAAACGGATGTATCAGTACTAGATCCATCCTTTTGAGCGACAACTAATATGGGATGGAGGGAGTATGTTTCCGTCACCTTCTCGCTGACATGACTTCCTTTTTCCTCTCTGTGTGCAGTAGCTCACCATTGGTATGTGTTGCTGTACCTAGACCCAAGCTCAGGTCCATGGAGGTACCTTGCTGCTCCTTTTTTTCTTGACCCCTTTGTAGGTTCTTCTTTTCCCTTGTTGATTTGACCTCTTTTCCTTCATGTGCAGCCGGAGGATTCCTCTGCTCCCGATGGCGGCTCCCTCTGCTACTGGGGAGATCCACCTACCTCCAAAACCACACATCGGCAGCCATGGAAGGCCCTCTCTGCTCCGACCACGACATGCTGCTGCGTCCTCTCTGCTCATCATGGCAGGTCCCTATTCTCCTCCCCACCTCACTCTCCCCTCTCTTACGCTCGTTTTGATTTATCTTGTATTAGCTTTGCTATTTTTCCGCTAGTATAAGGAACTGATTCGTAACATACTGAGATATACTTATACTCGCTTTTTGATGAAACATGCAAAACAAGTCCTGTCAGGTAAAGCGCCCACCCATATCTCCAATCTTTTCTATCTGCATGCTTATCGAGAATCACTGAAATTGTACTTGGAGATTTACTTGTGGCGGTCTGAAGATTTAGTAATATGGAGAATTGAAGTTGATTTTGGGAGCAGACCATGTTGACAAATTATTGCATTTCATGTTGTCGTTGTTATCCCGACTGCTAAGTCTTGACTGCTTCCTTTACTAATCGAGAGATTGATTGGCAACAAAGAATAAAAGAAAGATCCATTTTTCTCCATGGAGGGAGGGGCGTCTTGATAGCAAATGGCTGATTGTAAGCAACCGAGAGAGGTAAGATGCATGCTAGCCCTGCTGGTTTTCCAAGTTTGTTGCTCTGACCTTCTCAAGGACACAAAACAAGCAAGGATTCTCGGTTTGTGGTGCTCCAAAGCGATGTTGTTCGTGGCAGTATTGTTGAACTACGATACTATGGTTAATTCCATTCTTTGTCGCGTCCTCTGAATTTGGAGTGGCTGTTTTGGTTAGTGCAGCTAGGCTAGGCATAATGTTGGTCGCAATCGAACAACCATATATACGATAGAGGCACCGTTGGTGTTTAATCCAGCTACATTGCAAGTTAGGCAGATGGCTCTGTACCCTAGTGGCTGCATGCCATCAAGATTAATTACAACAAATTATCTTTAATTCAGTTTATATATCTCAATTTTTGGTTTAACTTTGACTGAAAATTTATATAAGTGTTTGTGATCGCAGTCACAATCCGAGACCAATTTCTTCCTATTTGGTGCTTGCCTTGAACAAACAAATTGCTTGATAGGTAGTACTACAACTGTAAGTGGAGCATCTCTCTCTTGTAGGTAGCACCACCATTTGCTTCAAACACTAGCACTAGCACTCCGTGTATTATATGATGAACAAGTCCAATTTTTGTGGTTGGTTTATTTAGTTAGTTACCAGAGAGGGAAGATGAGGTCCAGTTTACTTAATTTTCGTGCCACCATATGGATGGATTTGCATGTATGTATGCAACCATCTTGTTGCTGTTTGCTATTGTTTCAATCTCCAAAACCACACTATTTGTATTGATCAAGACACTATCGACCGGGCTTCGCCACCTCTGTAAATGACCATCCTTGTTTTACGTGAAGCCTTGCGGCTCTTATGCCTTCTACATGTATCACCTAGCAGTAACATAGCGTTTACTTTAAGGCATTTTTTTAACTTGGCAGCCGATGTATGATTGGTATCAAGCGAGTAGCATGTGTGTTGTTTCATCACATGATTGGTATCATGCGGTTCTAGTCAACTAAAGCACTTGCATTTCAACTTTTGGGTGCAAGATGATCGACATGGTTTACGCCATTGAAGAAGAATGACCTTAGTGGGTCCTCTGATTGCAAGCCACAAGATGGAGCTTGGACCAGGTACCTATATACCTGTATGTATAGGTGCGATGATATGCTTGCATCTACTCCCTCCATCCCATATTAGTTGTCTCTCAAGCGGATGTATCGGTACTAGATCCATCCTTTTGGCGACAACTAATATGGGATGGAGGGAGTATGTTTCCGCCACCTTCGCTGACATGACTTCCTTTTTCCTCTCTACGTGTGCAGTAGCTCACCATTGGTATGTGTTGCTGTACCTAGACCCAAGCTTCAGTCCATGGAGGTACCTTGCTGCTCCTTTTTCTTGACCCCTTTGTAGGTTCTTCTTTTCCCTTGTTGATTTGACCTCTTTTCCTTCATGTGCAGCCGGAGGATTCCTCTGCTCCCAGTGGCGGCTCCTCTGCTACCGGGGAGATCCACCTACCTCCAAAACCACACATCGGCAGCCATGGAAGGCCCTCTCTGCTCCGACCACGACCATGCTGCTGCGTCCCTCTCTGCTCATCATGGCAGGTCCCTATTCTCCTCCCCACCTCACTCTCCCCCTCTCTTCTGCTCGTTTTGATTTATACTGTATTAGCTTTGCTATTTTTCCGCTAGTATAAGGAACTGATTCGTAACATACAGATATACTTATACTCGCTTTTTGATGAAACATGCAAAACAAGTCCTCAGATCAGTACAAAGCGCCCACCCATATCTCCAATCTTTTCTATCTGCATGCTTATCCGAGAATCACTGAAATTGTACTTGGAGATTTACTTGTGGCGGTGCGAAGATTTAGTAATATGGAGAATTGAAGTTGATTTTGGGAGCAGACCATGTTGACAAATTATTGCATTTCATGTTGTCGTTGTTATCCTGACTACGCTAAGTCTTGACCTGCTTCCTTTACTAATCGAGATTGATTGGCAACAAAGAATAAAAAGAAAGATCCATTTTTCTCCATGGAGGGAGGGACGTCTTGATAGCAAATGGCTGATTGTAAGCAAGCGAGAGAGGTAAGATGCATGCTAGCCCTGCTGGTTTTCCAAGTTTGTTGCTCGACCTTCTCAAGGACACAAAACAAGCAAGGATTCTCGGTTTGTGGTGCTCCAAAAGCGATGTTGTTCGTGGCAGTATTGTTGAACTACGATACTATGGTTAATTCCATTCTTTGTCGCGTCCTCTGAATTTGGAGTGGCTGTTTTGGTTAGTGCAGCTAGGCTAGGCATAATGTTGGTGTAATCGAACAACCATATATACGTAGAGGCACCGTTGGTGTTTAATCCAGCTACATTGCAAGTTAGGCGAGATGGCTCTGTACCCTAGTGGCTGCTTGCCATCAAGATTAATTACAACAAATTATCTTTAATTCAGTTTCTATATCTCAATTTTTGGTTTAACTTTGACTGAAAATTTATATAAGTGTTTGTGATCGCAGTCACAATCCGAGACCAATTTCTTCCTATTTGGTGCTTGCCTTGAACAAACAAATTGCTTGATAGGTAGTACTACAACTGTAAGTGGAGCATCTCTCTCTGTAGGTAGCACCACCATTTGCTTCAAACACTAGCACTAGCACTCCGTGTATTATATGATGAACAAGTCCAATTTTTTGTGGTTGGTTTATTTAGTTAGTTACGGAGAGGGAAGATGAGGTCCAGTTTACTTAATTTTCGTGCCACCACATGGATGGATTTGCATGTATGTATGCAACCATCTTGTTGCTGTTGCTATTGTTTCAATCTCCAAAACCACACTATTTGTATTGATCAAGACACTATCGACCGGGCTTCGCCACCTCTGTAAATGACCATCCTTGTTTTACGTGTTGGCCTTGCGGCTCTTATGCCTTCTACATGTATCACCTAGCAGTAACATAGCGTTTACTTTAAGGCATTTTTTAACTTGGCAGCCGATGTATGATTGTTGTCAAGCGAGTAGCATCTGTGTTGTTTCACCACATGATTGGTGTCATGCGGTTCTAGTCAACTAAAGCACTTGCATTTCAACTTTTGGGTGCAAGATGATCGACATCGTTTACGCCATTGAAGAAGAATGACCTTAGTGGGTCCTCTGATTGCAAGCCACAAGATGGAGCTTGGACCAAGTACCTATATACACTGTATGTATAGGTGCAGTGATATGCTTGCATCTACTCCCTCCATCCCATATTAGTTGTCTCTCAAGCGGATGTATCAGTACTAGATCCATCCTTTTGAGCGACAACTAATATGGGATGGAGGGAGTATGTTCGATCACCTTCTCGCTGACATGACTTCCTTTTTTCCTCTCTGTGCAGCAGCTCACCATTGGTATGTGTTGCTGTACCTAGACCCAAGCTCAGGTCCATGGAGGTACCTTGCTGCTCCTTTTTTCTTGACCCCTTTGTAGGTTCTTCTTTTCCCTTGTTGATTTGACCTCTTTTCCTTCATGTGCAGCCGGAGGATTCCTCTTGCTCCCGGTGGCGGCTCCTCCGCTACAGGGAGATCCACCTACCTCCAAAACCACACATCGGCAGCCATGGAAGGCCCTCTGCTGCTCCGACCACGACATGCTGCTGCGTCCTCTCTGCTCATCATGGCAGGTCCCTATTCTCCTCCCCACCTCACTCTCCCCTCTCTTACGCTTTCGTTTTGATTTATCTTGTATTAGCTTTGCTATTTTTCCGCTAGTATAAGGAACTGATTCGTAACATACAGATATACTTATACTCGCTTTTTGATGAAACATGCAAAACAAGTCCTGTAGTGTGACAGCGCCCACCCATATCTCCAATCTTTTCTATCTGCATGCTTATCCGTAATCACTGAAATTGTACTTGCAGATTTACTTGTGGCGGTCTGAAGATTTAGTAATATGGAGAATTGAAGTTGATTTTGGCAGCAGACCATGTTGACAAATTATTGCATTTCATGTTGTCGTTGTTATCCTCGACTACGCTAAGTCTTGACACGCTTCCTTTACTAATCGAGAGATTGATTGGCAACAAAGAATAAAAAGAAAGATCCATTTTTCTCCATGGAGGGAGGGACGTCTTGATAGCAAATGGCTGATTGTAAGCAAGCGAGAGAGGTAAGATGCATGCTAGCCCTGCTGGTTTTCCAAGTTTGTTGCTCGACCTTCTCAAGGACACAAAACAAGCAAGGATTCTCAGTTTGTGGTGCTCCAAAGCGATGTTGTTCGTGGCGGTATTGTTGAACTACGATACTATGGTTAATTCCATTGCTGTCGCGTCCTCTGAATTTGGAGTGGCTGTTTTGGTTAGTGCAGCTAGGCTAGGCATAATGTTGGTGCATAATCGAACAACCATATATACGTAGAGGCACCGTTGGTGTTTAATCCAGCTACATTGCAAGTTAGGCGAGATGGCTCTGCACCCTAGTGGCTGCATGCCATCAAGATTAATTACAACAAATTATCTTTAATTCAGTTTATATATCTCAATTTTTGGTTTAACTTTGACTGAAAATTTATATAAGTGTTTGTGATCGCAGTCACAATCCGAGACCAATTTCTTCCTATTTGGTGCTTGCCTTGAACAAACAAATTGCTTGATAGGTAGTACTACAACTGTAAGTGGAGCATCTCTCTACTGTAGGTAGCACCACCATTTGCTTCAAACACTAGCACTAGCACTCCGTGTATTATATGATGAACAAGTCCAATTTTTGTGGTTGGTTTATTTAGTTAGTTACGAGAGAGGAAGATGAGGTCCAGTTTACTTAATTTTCGTGCCACCACATGGATGGATTTGCATGTATGTATGCAACCATCTTGTTGCTGTTGCTATTGTTTCAATCTCCAAAACCACACTATTTGTATTGATCAAGACACTATCGACCGGGCTTCGCCACCTCTGTAAATGACCATCCTTGTTTTACGTGGCCTTGGCAGCGGCTCTTATGCCTTCTACATGTATCACCTAGCAGTAACATGACGTTTACTTTAAGGCATTTTTTAACTTGGCAGCCGATGTATGATTGACTGTCAAGCCAGAGTAGCATCTGTGTTGTTTCACCACATGATTGACTGTCATGCGGTTCTAGTCAACTAAAGATCTTGCATTTCAACTTTTGGGTGCAAGATGATCGACATCGTTTCTGCCATTGAAGAAGAATGACCTTAGTGGGTCCTCTGATTGCAAACCACAAGATGGAGCTTAGGACCAGGTACCTATATACCTGTATGTATAGGTGCGATGATATGCTTGCATCTACTCCCTCCATCCCATATTAGTTGTCTCTCAAGCGGATGTATCAATACTAGATCCATCCTTTTGAGCGACAACTAATATGAGATGGAAAATATATTCGATCACCTTCTCGCTGACATGACTTCCTTTTTTCCTCTACGTGTGCAGCAGCTCACCATTGGTATGTGTTGCTGTACCTAGACCCAAGCTCAGGTCCATGGAGGTACCTTGCTGCTCCTTTTTTCTTGACCCCTTTGTAGGTTCTTCTTTTCCCTTGTTGATTTGACCTCTTTTCCTTCATGTGCAGCCGGAGGATTCCTCTGCTCCCGGTGAGCGGCTCCTCTGCTACTGGGGAGATCCACCTACCTCCAAAACCACACATCGGCAGCCATGGAAGGCCCTCTGCTCCGACCACGACCATGCTGCTGCGTCCTCTCTGCTCATCATGGCAGGTCCCTATTCTCCTCCCCACCTCACTCTCCCCTCTCTTACCTTTCGTTTTGATTTATCTTGTATTAGCTTTGCTATTTTTCCGCTAGTATAAGGAACTGATTCGTAACATATGAGATATACTTATACTCGCTTTTTGATGAAACATCCAAAACAAGTCCTCAGATCCGTAAAGTGCGCCCACCCATATCTCCAATCTTTTCTATCTGCATGCTTATCGAGAATCACTGAAATTGTACTTGGAGATTTACTTGTGGCGGTCTGAAGATTTAGTAATATGGAGAATTGAAGTTGATTTTGGCGGCAGACCATGTTGACAAATTATTGCATTTCATGTTGTCGTTGTTATCCGACTACGCTAAGTGCTGACCTGCTTCCTTTACTAATCGAGATTGATTGGCAACAAAGAATAAAAAGAAAGATCCATTTTTCTCCATGGAGGGAGGGACGTCTTGATAGCAAATGGCTGATTGTAAGCAAGCGAGAGAGGTAAGATGCATGCTAGCCCTGCTGGTTTTCCAAGTTTGTTGCTCTGACCTTCTCAAGGACACAAAACAAGCAAGGATTCTCAGTTTGTGGTGCTCCAAAACGATGTTGTTCGTGGCAGTATTGTTGAACTACGATACTATGGTTAATTCCATTGCTGTCGCGTCCTCTGAATTTGGAGTGGCTGTTTTGGTTAGTGCAGCTAGGCTAGGCATAATGTTGGTCGCAATCGAACAACCATATATACGTAGAGGCACCGTTGGTGTTTAATCCAGCTACATTGCAAGTTAGGCGGATGGCTCTGTACCCTAGTGGCTGCATGCCATCAAGATTAATTACAACAAATTATCTTTAATTCAGTTTATATATCTCAATTTTTTGGTTTAACTTTGACTGAAAATTTATATAAGTGTTTGTGATCGCAGTCACAATCCGAGACCAATTTCTTCCTATTTGGTGCTTGCCTTGAACAAACAAATTGCTTGATAGGTAGTACTACAACCGTAAGTGGAGCATCTCTCTACTGTAGGTAGCACCACCATTTGCTTCAAACACTAGCACTAGCACTCCGTGTATTATATGATGAACAAGTCCAATTTTTTGTGGTTGGTTTATTTAGTTAGTTACCGAGAGGGAAGATGAGGTCCAGTTTACTTAATTTTCGTGCCACCACATGGATGGATTTGCATGTATGTATGCAACCATCTTGTTGCTGTTTGCTATTGTTTCAATCTCCAAAACCACACTATTTGTATTGATCAAGACACTATCGACCGGCTTCGCCACCTCTGTAAATGACCATCCTTGTTTTACGTGGCCTGACGCAGCGGCTCTTATGCCTTCTACATGTATCACCTAGCAGTAACATGACGTTTACTTTAAGGCATTTTTTAACTTGGCAGCCGATGTATGATTGACTGTCAAGCCAGAGTAGCATGTGTGTTGTTTCACCACATGATTGACTGTCATGCGGTTCTAGTCAACTAAAGCACTTGCATATCAACTTTTGGGTGCAAGATGATCGACATGGTTTCTGCCATTGAAGAAGAATGACCTTAGTGCGTCCTACAATGCAAGCCACAAGATGGAGCTTCAGACCAGGTACCTATATACCTGTATGTATAGGTGCAGTGATATGCTTGCATCTACTCCCTCCATCCCATATTAGTTGTCTCTCAAACGGATGTATCAATACTAGATCCATCCTTTTGAGCGACAACTAATATGGGATGGAGGGAGTATGTTTCCGTCACCTTCTCACGACATGACTTCCTTTTTCCTCTCTGTGTGCAGCAGCTCACCATTGGTATGTGTTCTTGTACCTAGACCCAAGCTCAGTCCATGGAGGTACCTTGCTGCTCCTTTTTTCTTGACCCCTTTGTAGGTTCTTCTTTTCCCTTGTTGATTTGACCTCTTTTCCTTCATGTGCAGCCGAGGATTCCTCTGCTCCCAAAGTGAGCGGCTCCTCTGCTACTGGGAGATCCACCTACCTCCAAAACCACACATCGGCAGCCATGGAAGGCCCTCTCTGCTCCGACCACGACCATGCTGCTGCGTCCCTCTCTGCTCATCATGGCAGGTCCCTATTCTCCTCCCCACCTCACTCTCCCCCTCTCTTCTGCTTGTTTTGATTTATACTGTATTAGCTTTGCTATTTTTCCGCTAGTATAAGGAACTGATTACGTAACATACAGATATACTTATACTCGCTTTTTGATGAAACATCCAAAACAAGTCCTCAGACTGCGTGACAGCGCCCACCCATATCTCCAATCTTTTCTATCTGCATGCTTATCCAGAATCACTGAAATTGTACTTGCAGATTTACTTGTGGCGGTCTCAAGATTTAGTAATATGGAGAATTGAAGTTGATTTTGGCAGCAGACCATGTTGACAAATTATTGCATTTCATGTTGTCGTTGTTATCCGACTACGCTAAGTGCTTGACCTGCTTCCTTTACTAATCAGAGATTGATTGGCAACAAAGAATAAAAAGAAAGATCCATTTTTCTCCATGGAGGGAGGGACGTCTTGATAGCAAATGGCTGATTGTAAGCAACCGAGAGAGGTAAGATGCATGCTAGCCCTGCTGGTTTTCCAAGTTTGTTGCTCGACCTTCTCAAGGACACAAAACAAGCAAGGATTCTCAGTTTGTGGTGCTCCAAAACGATGTTGTTCGTGGCAGTATTGTTGAACTACGATACTATGGTTAATTCCATTGTTGTCGCGTCCTCTGAATTTGGAGTGGCTGTTTTGGTTAGTGCAGCTAGGCTAGGCATAATGTTGGTCGCAATCGAACAACGATATATACATAGAGGCACCGTTGGTGTTTAATCCAGCTACATTGCAAGTTAGGCAGATGGCTCTGTACCCTTGTGGCTGCATGCCATCAAGATTAATTACAACAAATTATCTTTAATTCAGTTTCTATATCTCAATTTTTGGTTTATCTTTGACTGAAAATTAATATAAGTGTTTGTGATCGCAGTCACAATCCGAGACCAATTTCTTCCTATTTGGTGCTTGCCTTGAACAAACAAATTGCTTGATAGGTAGTACTACAAGCTGTAAGTGGAGCATCTCTACTGTAGGTAGCACCACCATTTGCTTGAACACCGGCACTAGCACTCCGTGTATTATATGATGAACAAGTCCAATTTTTTGTGGTTGGTTTATTTAGTTAGTTACGGAGAGGGAAGATGAGGTCCAGTTTACTTAATTTTCGTGCCACCACATGGATGGATTTGCATGTATGTATGCAACCATCTTGTTGCTGTTTGCTATTGTTTCAATCTCCAAAACCACACTATATGTATTGATCAAGACACTATCGACCGGCTTCGCCACCTCGTAAATGACCATCCTTGTTTTTACGTGGACGCAGCGCCTTGCTCTTATGCCTTCTACATGTATCACCTAGCAGTAACATGACGTTTACTTTAAGGCATTTTTTTAACTTGGCAGCCGATGTATGATTGACTGTCAAGCCAGAGTAGCATGTGTGTTGTTTCATCACATGATTGACTGTCATGCGGTTCTAGTCAACTAAAGCACTTGCATTTCAACTTTTGGGTGCAAGATGATCGACATGGTTTCTGCCATTGAAGAAGAATGACCTTAGTGCGTCCTACGATTGCAAGCCACAAGATGGAGCTTGGACCGGTACCTATATACCTGTATGTATAGGTGCAGTGATATGCTTGCATCTACTCCTCCATCCCATATTAGTTGTCTCTCAAGCGGATGTATCAATACTAGATCCATCCTTTTGAGCGACAACTAATATGGGATGGAGGAGTATGTTTCGATCACCTTCTCGACATGACTTCCTTTTTCCTCTCTCGTGCAGCAGCTCACCATTGGTATGTGTTCTTGTACCTAGACCCAAGCTTCAGTCCATGGAGGTACCTTGCTGCTCCTTTTTCTTGACCCCTTTGTAGGTTCTTCTTTTCCCTTGTTGATTTGACCTCTTTTCCTTCATGTGCAGCCGGAGGATTCCTCTGCTCCCAAAGTGAGCGGCTCCTCTGCTACCGGGAGATCCACCTACCTCCAAAACCACACATCGGCAGCCATGGAAGGCCCTCTCTGCTCCGACCACGACCATGCTGCTGCGTCCCTCTCTGCTCATCATGGCAGGTCCCTATTCTCCTCCCCACCTCACTCTCCCCCTCTCTTCTGCTCGTTTTGATTTATACTGTATTAGCTTTGCTATTTTTCCGCTAGTATAAGGAACTGATTCGTAACATATGAGATATACTTATACTCGCTTTTTGATGAAACATCCAAAACAAGTCCTCAGACCGTGACAGGCGCCCACCCATATCTCCAATCTTTTCTATCTGCATGCTTATCCAGAATCACTGAAATTGTACTTGCAGATTTACTTGTGGCGGTCTGAAGATTTAGTAATATGGAGAATTCGAAGTTGATTTTGGCAGCAGACCATGTTGACAAATTATTGCATTTCATGTTGTCGTTGTTATCCCGACTCTGCTAAGTGCTGACCTGCTTCCTTTACTAATCAGAGATTGATTGGCAACAAAGAATAAAAAGAAAGATCCATTTTTCTCCATGGAGGGAGGGACGTCTTGATAGCAAATGGCTGATTGTAAGCAATCGAGAGAGGTAAGATGCATGCTAGCCCTGCTGGTTTTCCAAGTTTGTTGCTCGACCTTCTCAAGGACACAAAACAAGCAAGGATTCTCGGTTTGTGGTGCTCCAAAAGCGATGTTGTTCGTGGCAGTATTGTTGAACTACGATACTATGGTTAATTCCATTGTTGTCGCGTCCTCTGAATTTGGAGTGGCTGTTTTGGTTAGTGCAGCTAGGCTAGGCATAATGTTGGTCGTAATCGAACAACGATATATACATAGAGGCACCGTTGGTGTTTAATCCAGCTACATTGCAAGTTAGGCAGATGGCTCTGTACCCTTGTGGCTGCATGCCATCAAGATTAATTACAACAAATTATCTTTAATTCAGTTTCTATATCTCAATTTTTTGGTTTATCTTTGACTGAAAATTAATATAAGTGTTTGTGATCGCAGTCACAATCCGAGACCAATTTCTTCCTATTTGGTGCTTGCCTTGAACAAACAAATTGCTTGATAGGTAGTACTACAACTGTAAGTGGAGCATCTCTCTACTGTAGGTAGCACCACCATTTGCTTGAACACCGGCACTAGCACTCCGTGTATTATATGATGAACAAGTCCAATTTTTTGTGGTTGGTTTATTTAGTTAGTTACCAGAGAGGGAAGATGAGGTCCGGTTTACTTAATTTTCGTGCCACCACATGGATGGATTTGCATGTATGTATGCAACCATCTTGTTGCTGTTTGCTATTGTTTCAATCTCCAAAACCACACTATTTGTATTGATCAAGACACTATCGACCGGCTTCGCCACCTCTGTAAATGACCATCCTTGTTTTTACGTGGCCTTGGCCTTGCGGCTCTTATGCCTTCTACATGTATCACCTAGCAGTAACATGACGTTTACTTTAAGGCATTTTTAACTTGGCAGCCGATGTATGATTGATTGTCAAGCCGAGTAGCATGTGTGTTGTTTCATCACATGATTGGTATCATGCGGTTCTAGTCAACTAAAGCACTTGCATTTCAACTTTTGGGTGCAAGATGATCGACATGGTTTACGCCATTGAAGAAGAATGACCTTAGTGGGTCCCTACGATTGCAAGCCACAAGATGGAGCTTCGGACCAGTGTACCTATATACTGTATGTATAGGTGCAGTGATATGCTTGCATCTACTCCCTCCATCCCATATTAGTTGTCTCTCAAACGGATGTATCAATACTAGATCCATCCTTTTGAGCGACAACTAATATGGGATGGAGGGAGTTGAAGGAAATATGCCCTAGAGGCAATAATAAAGTTATTATTTATTTCCTTATTTCATGATAAATGTTTATTATTCATGCTAGAATTGTATTAACCGGAAACATAATACATGTGTGAATACATAGACAAACAGAGTGTCACTAGTATGCCTCTACTTGACTAGCTCGTTAATCAAAGATGGTTATGTTTCCTAACCATAGACATGAGTTGTCATTTGATTAACGGGATCACATCATTAGGAGAATGATTTGATTGACATGACCCATTCCGTTAGCCTAGCACTTGATCGTTTAGTATGTTGCTATTGCTTTCTTCATGACTTATGCATGTTCCTATAACTATGAGATTATGCAACTCCGTTTACGGAGGAACACTTTGGGTACTACCAAACGTCACAACGTAATCTGGGTGATTATAAAGGAGTACTACAGGTGTCTCCAAAGGTACTTGTTGGGTTGGCGTATTTCGAGATTAGGTTTTGTCACTCCGATTGTCGGAGAGGTATCTCTGGGCCTTCTCGGTAATACACATCACATAAGCCTTGCAAGCATCACAACTAATGAGTTAGTTGTGAGATGATGTATTACGAAACGAGTAAAGAGACTTGCCGGTAACGAGATTGAACTAGGTATTGGATACCGACGATCGAATCTCGGGCAAGTAACATACCGATGACAAAGGGAACAACGTATGTTGTTATGCGGTCTCGACCGATAAAGATCTTCGTAGAATATGTAGGAACCAATATGGGCATCCAGGTCTCGCTATTGGTTATTGACCGAGAATAGTTCTAGGTCATGTCTACATAGTTCTCGAACCGTAGGGTCCGCACGCTTAAGGTTTCAATGACAGTTATTATGAGTTTATGTATTTTGATGTACCGAAGATTGTTCGGAGTCCCGGATATGATCACGGACATGACGAGGAGTCTCGAAATGGTCGAGACATAAAGATTGATATATTGGATGGTTATATTCGGACACCGGAAAGGTTCCGGAAGTTTCCGGAGAAAACCGGAGTGCCGGAGGGGTTACCGGAAACCCCGGGGAAGTTATGGGCCTTATTGGGCCAAGAGGGGAGAAAGAGGGCTGCACCAGGAGGTGGTGCGCCCCCCCTCCATGGGGAGTCCGAATTGGACTAGGAGGGGGGGGCGCAGCCCCCCTTTCCCTCTCCCTCTCCCTCTCTTTCCTTCCCCCTTCCCTCTTCCTAGTAGGACTAGGAAAGGGGAGTCCTACTCCTACTAGGAGGAGGACTCCCCCCTCCCTTGGTGCGCCCCCAAGGCTGGCCGGCCCTCCCCCTTGCTCCTTTATATACGGGGGCAGGGGGGGCACCCTACGACACACAAGTTGATCTACGTGATCGTTAGCCGTGTGCGGTGCCCCCCTCCACCATATTCCACCTCGGTCATATTGTAGCGGTGCTTAGACGAAGCCCTGCGACGGTAGAACATCAAGATAGTCACCACGCCGTCGTGCTGACGGAACTCCTCCCCGACGCTTTGCTGGATCGGAGCCCGGGGATCGTCATCGAGCTGAACGTGTGCTAAGAACTCGGAGGTGCCGGAGTAACGGTGCTTGGAACGGTCGGATCGTGAAGACGTACGACTACATCTACCGCGTTAATATAACGCTTCCGCTTTCGGTCTACAAGGGTACGTGGACGGATACTCTTCCCTCTCGTTGCTATGCCATCACCATGGTCTTGTGTGATCGTAGGAAAATTTTTGAAATTACTGCGTTTCCCAACAGTGGCATCAGAGCCAGGTTTTATGCGTTGATGTCATATGCACGAGTAGAACACAAGTGAGTTGTGGGCGATACAAGTCATACTGCCTACCAGCATGTCATACTTTGGTTCAGCGGTATTGTTGGGCGAGACGATCCGGACCAACCTTACGCGTGCATTTTACGCGAGACCGGTTCCCTCGGCGTGCTTTGCACATAGATGGCTTGGAAGACTGTCTCTCCAACTTTAGTTGAACTGAGTGTGGCTACGCCCGGTCCTTGAGAAGGTTAAAACGGAGTCTATTTGACAAACTATCGTTGTGGTTTTGATGCGTAGGTAAGAACGGTTCTTGCTCAGCCCGTAGCAGCCACGTAAAACTTGCAACAACAAAGTAGAGGACGTCTAACTTGTTTTTGCAGGGCATGTTGTGATGTGATATGGTCAAGACGTGATGCTATATTTTATTGTATGAGATGATCATGTTTTGTAACCGAGTTATCGGCAATCGGCAGGAGCCATATGGTTGTCGCTTTATTGTATGAAATGCAACGCACTGTAATTGCTTTACTTTATCACTAAGCGGTAGCGATAGTCGAGAAGCAATAGATGGCGTGGCGACAACGATGCTACGATGGAGATCAAGGTGTCGCTACCGGTGGCGATGGTGATCATGGCGGTGCCGGAGATGGAGATCACAAGCGCAAGATGATGATGGCCATATCATATCACTTATATTGATTGCATGTGATGTTTATCCTTTATGCATCTTATTTTGCTTTGATTGACGGTAGCATTTTAAGATGATCTCTCACTAAAATTATCAAGTAGTGTTCTCCACGAGTATGCACCGTTGCGAAAGTTCTTCGTCTTTGAGACACCACATGATGATCGGGTGTGATAGGCTCTACGTTCAAATACAACGGGTGCAAAACAGTTGCGCACGCAGAATACTCGAGTTAAACTTGGCGAGCCTAGCATATAACAGATATGGCCTCGGAACACGGAGACCGAAAGGTCGGCGTGAATCATATAGTAGATATGATCAACATAAGATGTTCACCATTGAAAACTACTCCATCTCACGTGATGATCGGTTATGGTTTAGTTGATTTGGATCACGTAATCACTTAGATAACTAGAGAGATGTCTATCTAAGTGGGAGTTCTTAAGTAATATGATTAATTGAACTTTAATTTATCATGAACTTAGTCCTGGTAGTATTTTGCAAATTATGTTGTAGATCAATAGCTCGCGTTGTTGCTTCCCTATGTTTTTTTTATATGTGTTCCTAGAGAAAATTGTATTGAAAAATGTTAGTAGCAATAATGCGGATTGGATCCGTGATCTGAGGTTTATCCTCATTGCTGCACAGAAGAATTATGTCCTTAATGCACCGCTAGGTGACAGACCTATTGCAGGAGCAAATGGGGCGTTATGAGCGTTTGGCTGGCTCAATATGATGACTACTTAATAGTTTAGTGCACCATACTTAAACGGCTTAGAATCGGGACTTCAAAGGCGTTTTTGAGCGTCATGGACCATATGAGATGTTCCAGGAGTTGAAGTTAATATTTCAAGCAAATACCCGAGTTGAGAGATATGAAGTCTCCAACAAATTCTATAGCTAAAAGATGGAGGAGAATCGCTCAACTAGTGAGCATGTTCTCAGATTATGCAGGTACTTCAATCGCTTGAATCAAGTGGGAGTTAATCTTCCAGATAAGATAGTGATTGACAGAATTCTCTAGTCACCATCACTAAGTTACTAGAACTTCGTGATGAACTATAGTATGCAAGGGATGGCGAAAAGCGATTCCCGAGCTCTTCGTGATGTTGAAATCGACGAAGGTAGAAATCGAGAAAGAGCATCAAGTGTTGATGATTGACAAGACCACTAGTCTCAAGGAAAGGGCAAAGGGAAGAAGGGAACTTCAAGAAGAACGGCAAGCAAGTTGCTGCTCGAGTGAAGAAGCCCAAGTCTGGACCTAAGCCTGAGACTAAGTGCTTTTGCTGCAATGGAACTGGTCACTAGAAGCGGAACTACCCCAAGTTTTTTGGCGGATAAGAAGGATGGCAAAGTGAACAAAGGTATATTTGATATACAGATTATTGATGTGTATTTTACTAGTGTTCGTAGCAACCCCTCGGTATTTGATACTGGTTCAGTTGCTAAGAGTAGTAACTTGAAACGGGAGTTACAGAATGAATGAAAACTAGTTGAAAGGGAAGTGACGATGAGTGTTGGAAGTAGTTCCAAGATTGATATGATCATCATCGCACACTCCCTATACTTTCGGGATTAGTGTGGAACCTAAATAAGTGTTATTTGGTGTTGAGCATAAATATGATTTGATCATGTTTATTGCAATACGGTTATTCATTTAAGTAAGAGAATAAATTGTTGTTCTGTTTACATGAATAAAACCTTATATGGTTACACACCCAATGAAAACGGTTCATTGGATCTCGATCATAGCGATACACATATTCATAATATTGAAACCAAAAGATGCAAAGTTAATAATGATAGTGCAACTTATTTGTGGCCTTGCCGTTTAGGTCATATTGGTGTAAAGCGCATGAAGAAACTCCATCTTGATGGATTTTGGAATCACTTGATTATGAATCATTTGATGCTTGCGAACCGTGCCTTTTGGGCAAGATGACTAAAACTCCGTTCTCCGGAACAATGGAACAAGCTCTTGACTTATTGGAAATAATACATACCGATGTATGCGATCCAATGAGTGTTGATGCTCGTGGCAAGTATCGTTATTTGCTGACCTTCACAAGATAATTTGAGCAGATATGGTATATCTACTTGATGAAACATAAATCTGAAATAGTTGAAAGGTTCAAAGAATTTCAGAGTAAAGTGGAAAAATCATCGTAACAAGAAAAATAAAGTTTCTGCGATCTGATCGCAAGGACGAATAATTGAGTTACGAGTTTGGTCTTCAATTAAAATAATGTGGAAAAGTTTCACAGCTCACGCCTCCCGGAACACCACAGCGCAATGGTGTGTCCGAACGTCGTAATCGCACTTTACTAGATATGGTGCGATCTAAGATGTTTCTTACCGATTTACCGTTATAGTTTTGGGGCTATGCATTAGAGACAGCTGCATTCACGTTAAAAGGGCACCATCTAAATCCGTTGAGGCGACACCGTATGAACTGTGGTTTGGCAAGAAACCAAAGTTGTTGTTTCTTAAAAGTTTGGAGTTGTGATGCTTATGTGAAAAGTTTTCACCTGATGAGCTCAAACCCAAATCGGAGAAGTGCGTCTTCATAGAATACCCAAAGGTAACTATTGGGTACACCTTCTATCACAGATCCAAAGGCAAGTTTTTCGTTGCTAAGATGGATCCTTTCTAGAGAAGAAGTTTCTCTCGAAAAAAGTGAGTGGGAGGAAAGTAGAAACTTGATGAGGTAATTGTACCTTCTCCCTTATTGGAAAGTAGTTCATCACAGAAATCAGTTCTAGTGATTCCTACACCAATTAGTGAGGAAGTTAATGATGATGATCATGAAACTTCAGATCAAGTTGCTACCAAACCTCGTAGGTCTTCGAGTAAGATCCGCACTGAGTGGTACGGTAATCATGTTACGGAAGTCATGTTACTAGACCATGATGAACCTACGGACTATGAGGAAGCGATGATGAGCCCAGATTCCGCGAAATGGCTTGAGGCCATGAAATCTGAGATAGGATCCATGTATGAGAACAAAGTATGGACTTTGATTGACTTGCTCGATGATCAGCAAGCCATATTAAATAAATGGATCTTCAAGAGGAAGACGGACATTGATAGTAGTGTTACTATCTACAAAGCTCGACTTGTCACAAAAGGTTTTCGACAAGTTCAAGGTGTTGACTACAATGAGATTTTCTCAAACTGTAGCGATTCTTAAGTCTGTCCGAATCATGTTAGCAATTGCCACATTTTATGAAATCTGGCAAATGGATGTCAAAACTACATTCTTTAATGGATTTATTAAAGAAGAGTTGTATATGATGCAACCAGAAGGTTTTTCAATCCTAAAGGAGCTAACAAAATATATGCAAGCTCCAAATGATCCATCTATGGACTGGTGCAAGCATCTCGGAGTTGGAATAAACGCTTTGATAGTGTGATCAAAGCATATGGTTTTATCTGAGACTTTTGGAGAAGCCTGTATTTACAAGAAAGTGAGTGGGAGCATTACAACATTTACGATAAGTATATGTGAATGACATATTGTTAATCGGAAATAATGTAGAATTATTCGCAAAGCATAAAGGAGTATTTGAAAGGAGTTTTTCAAAGAAGGACCTCGGTGAAGCTGCTTACATATTGAGCATCAAGATCTATAGAGATAGATCAAGACGCTTGATAAGTTTTTCAATAAGTACATACCTTGTCAAGATTTTGAAGTAGTTCAAAATGGAACAGTCAAAGAAAAGTTCTTGCTGTGTTGCAAAACGTATGACTCAAATCCCGACCACGACGTAAAATAGAAAAGAGAATGAAAGTCATTCCCTATGCCTCGATCATAGGTTCTATGAAGTATGCTATGCTATGTACCAGACCTATTGTATACCTTGATCTGAATTTGGAAAGGAGTACAATAGTGATCTAGGAGTAGATCACTGGACATTGGTCAAGAACATCCTTAGTGAGGACTAAGGAAATATTTCTCGATTATGGAGGTGATAAAAGAGCCCGTCAGAAAGAGTTACATCGATGCAAGCTTTTTACACAGATCCAGATGACTCTAAGACTCAATCTGGATACATATTGAAAGTGGGAGCAATTAGCTAGAGTAGCTCCGTGCGAGCATTGTAGACATAGAGTATTTGCAAAATACATACGGCTCTGAATGTGACAGACCCGTTGACTAAGCTTCTCTCACGAGCAAAACATGATCATCCCTTAGTACTCTTTGGGTGTTAATCACATAACGATGTGAACTAGATTATTGACTCTAGTAAACCTTTTGGGTGTTGGTCACATGACGATGTGAACTATGGGTGTTAATCACATACAGATGTGAATATTAGTGTTGAATCACATGATGATGTGAACTAGATTATTGACTCTAGTGCAAGTGGGAGACTGAAGGAAATATGCCCTAGAGGCAATAATAAAGTTATTATTTATTTCCTTATTTCATGATAAATGTTTATTATTCATGCTAGAATTGTATTAACCGGAAACATAATACATGTGTGAATACATAGACAAGCAGAGTGTCACTAGTATGCCTCTACTTGACTAGCTCGTTAATCAAAGATGGTTATGTTTCCTAACCATAGACATGAGTTGTCATTTGATTAACGGGATCACATCATTAGGAGAATGATCTGATTGACATGACCCATTCCGTTAGCCTAGCACTTGATCGTTTAGTATGTTGCTGTTGCTTTCTTCATGACTTATGCATGTTCCTATAACTATGAGATTATGCAACTCCCGTTTACGGAGGAACACTTTGGTACTACCAAACGTCACAACGAATCGGGTGATTATAAAGGAGTACTACAAGTGTCTCCAAAGGTACTTGTTGGGTTGGCGATTTCGAGATTAGGTTTTGTCACTCCGATTGTCGGAGAGGTATCTCTGGGCCTTCTCGGTAATACACATCACATAAGCCTTGCAAGCATCACAACTAATGAGTTAGTTGTGAGATGATGTATTACGGAACGAGTAAAGAGACTTGCCGGTAACGAGATTGAACTAGGTATTGGATACCGACGATCGAATCTCGGGCAAGTAACATACCGATGACAAAAGGAACAACGAATGTTGTTATGCGGTCTGACCGATAAAGATCTTCGTAGAATATGTAGGAACCAATATGGGCATCCAGGTCCCGCTATTGGTTATTGACCGAGAATAGTTCTAGGTCATGTCTACATAGTTCTCGAACCGTAGGGTCCGCACGCTTAAGGTTTCAATAGCGGTTATTATGAGTTTATGTATTTTGATGTACCGAAGATTGTTCGGAGTCCCGGATATGATCACGGACATGACGAGGAGTCTCGAAATGGTCGAGACATAAAGATTGATATATTGGATGGTTATATTCGGACACCGGAAAGGTTCCGGAAGTTTCCGGAGAAAACCGGAGTGCCGGAGGGGTTACTGAAACCCCGGGAAGTTATGGGCCTTATTGGGCCAAGAGGGAGAAAGAGGGCTGCACCGGGAGGTGGTGCGCCCCTCCATGGGGAGTCCGACTGGACTAGGAGGCGCAGCCCCCTTTCCCTCTCCCTCTCCCTCTCTTTCCTTCCCTTCCCTCTTCCTAGTAGGACTAGGAAAGGGGAGTCCTACTCCTACTAGGAGGAGGACTCCCCCCTCCCTTGGTGCGCCCCCAAGGCTGGCCGGCCCTCCCCCTTGCTCCTTTATATACGGGGGCAGGGGGGGCACCCTACGACACACAAGTTGATCTACGTGATCGTTCCTTAGCCGTGTGCGGTGCCCCCCTCCACCATATTCCACCTCGGTCATATTGTAGCGGTGCTTAGACGAAGCCCTGCGACGGTAGAACATCAAGATAGTCACCACGCTGTCGTGCGACGGAACTCCTCCCCGACGCTTTGCTCGGATCGGAGCCGGGATCGTCATCGAGCTGAACGTGTGCTAAGAACTTCCGGAGGTGCCGGAGTAACGGTGCTTGGATCGGTCGGATCGTGAAGACGTACGACTACATCTACCGCGTTAATATAACGCTTCCGCTTTCGGTCTACAAGGGTACGTGGACGGATACTCTTCCCTCTCGTTGCTATGCCATCACCATGGTCTTGCGTGATCGTAGGAAAAATTTTGAAATTACTGCGTTCCCCAACAGGAGTATGTTCCAGTCACCTTCTCGCTGACATGACTTCCTTTTTCCTCTCTGTGTGCAGCAGCTCACCATTGGTATGTGTTGCTGTACCTAGACCCAAGCTCAGGTCCATGGAGGTACCTTGCTGCTCCTTTTTTCTTGACCCCTTTGTAGGTTCTTCTTTTCCCTTGTTGATTTGACCTCTTTTCCTTCATGTGCAGCCGGAGGATTCCTCTGCTCCCGGTGAGCGGCTCCTCTGCTACTGTGGAGATCCACCTACCTCCAAAACCACATATCGGCAGCCATGGAAGGCCCTCTCTGCTCCGACCATGACCATGCTGCTGCGTCCCTCTCTGCTCATCATGGCAGGTCCCTATTCTCCTCCCCACCTCACTCTCCCCCTCTTACCTTTCGTTTTGATTTATCTTTGTATTAGCTTTGCTATTTTTCCGCTAGTATAAGGAACTGATTCGTAACATACAGATATACTTATACTCGCTTTTTGATGAAACATCCAAAACAAGTCCTCTGCGGATAAAGCGCCCCACCCATATCTCCAATCTTTTCTATCTGCATGCTTATCCGTAATCACTGAAATTGTACTTGGAGATTTACTTGTGGCGGTCTGAAGATTTAGTAATATGGAGAATTGAAGTTGATTTTGGCAGAGACCAAGTTGACAAATTATTGCATTTCATGTTGTCGTTGTTATCTGACTCGCTAAGTGCTGACCTGCTTCCTTTACTAATCAGAGATTGATTGGCAACAAAGAATAAAAAGAAAGATCCATTTTTCTCCATGGAGGGAGGGACGTCTTGATAGCAAATGGCTGATTGTAAGCAATCGAGAGAGGTAAGATGCATGCTAGCCCTGCTGGTTTTCCAAGTTTGTTGCTCGACCTTCTCAAGGACACAAAACAAGCAAGGATTCTCAGTTTGTGGTGCTCCAAAAGCGATGTTGTTCGTGGCGGTATTGTTGAACTACGATACTATGGTTAATTCCATTGCCGTCGCGTCCTCTGAATTTGGAGTGGCTGTTTTGGTTAGTGCAGCTAGGCTAGGCATAATGTTGGTCGCAATCGAACAACCATATATACGATAGAGGCACCGTTGGTGTTTAATCCAGCTACATTGCAAGTTAGGCAGATGGCTCTGTGCCACTTGTGGCTGCATGCCATCAAGATTAATTACAACAAATTATCTTTAATTCAGTTTCTATATCTCAATTTTTGGTTTAACTTTGACTGAAAATTTATATAAGTGTTTGTGATCGCAGTCACAATCCGAGACCAATTTCTTCCTATTTGGTGCTTGCCTTGAACAAACAAATTGCTTGATAGGTAGTACTACAACTGTAAGTGGAGCATCTCTCTCACTGTAGGTAGCACCACCATTTGCTTCAAACACTAGCACTAGCACTCCGTGTATTATATGATGAACAAGTCCAATTTTTTGTGGTTGGTTTATTTAGTTAGTTACCGAGAGGGAAGACGAGGTCCAGTTTACTTAATTTTCGTGCCACCACATGGATGGATTTGCATGTATGTATGCAACCATCTTGTTGCTGTTTGCTATTGTTTCAATCTCCAAAACCACACTATTTGTATTGATCAAGACACTACCGACCCGGGCTTCGCCACCTCTGTAAATGACCATCCTTGTTTTACGTGGACGCTTACGGCTCTTATGCCTTCTACATGTATCACCTAGCAGTAACATGACGTTTACTTTAAGGCATTTTTTAACTTGGCAGCCGATGTATGATTGACTGTCAAGCGAGTAGCATGTGTGTTGTTTCACCACATGATTGACTGTCATGCGGTTCTAGTCAACTAAAGCACTTGCATTTCAACTTTTGGGTGCAAGATGATCGACATGGTTTACGCCATTGAAGAAGAATGACCTTAGTGGGTCCCTCTGATTGCAAGCCACAAGATGGAGCTTGCACCGGTACCTATATACCTGTATGTATAGGTGCAGTGATATGCTTGCATCTACTCCCTCCATCCCATATTAGTTGTCTCTCAAGCGGATGTATCAATACTAGATCCATCCTTTTGAGCGACAACTAATATGGGATGGAGGGAGTATGTTCGATCACCTTCTCACCGACATGACTTCCTTTTTCCTCTCTGTGTGCAGCAGCTCACCATTGGTATGTGTTGCTGTACCTAGACCCAAGCTCAGGTCCATGGAGGTACCTTGCTGCTCCTTTTTCTTGACCCCTTTGTAGGTTCTTCTTTTCCCTTGTTGATTTGACCTCTTTTCCTTCATGTGCAGCCGGAGGATTCCTCTGCTCCCAAAGTGAGCGGCTCCTCCGCTACTGTGGAGATCCACCTACCTCCAAAACCACACATCGGCAGCCATGGAAGGCCCTCTCTGCTCCGACCACGACCATGTTGCTGCGTCCCTCTCTGCTCATCATGGCAGGTCCCTATTCTCCTCCCCACCTCACTCTCCCTCTCTTACGCCTGCTTTGATTTATCTTGTATTAGCTTTTGCTATTTTTCCGCTAGTATAAGGAACTGATTCGTAACATACTGAGATATACTTATACTCGCTTTGATGAAACATCCAAAACTAGTCCCTGTCGTGACAAAGCGCCCACCCATATCTCCAATCTTTTCTATCTGCATGCTTATCCGTAATCACTGAAATTGTACTTGGAGATTTACTTGTGGCGATACGAAGATTTAGTAATATGGAGAATTGAAGTTGATTTTGGAAGCAGACCATGTTGACAAATTATTGCATTTCATGTTGTCGTTGTTATCTGACTCGCTAAGTGCTGACCTGCTTCCTTTACTAATCGAGATTGATTGGCAACAAAGAATAAAAAGAAAGATCCATTTTTCTCCATGGAGGGAGGGACGTCTTGATAGCAAATGGCTGATTGTAAGCAAGCGAGAGAGGTAAGATGCATGCTAGCCCTGCTGGTTTTCCAAGTTTGTTGCTCGACCTTCTCAAGGACACAAAACAAGCAAGGATTCTCGGTTTGTGGTGCTCCAAAAGCGATGTTGTTCGTGGCAGTATTGTTGAACTACGATACTATGGTTAATTCCATTGCTGCCGCGTCCTCTGAATTTGGAGTGGCTGTTTTGGTTAGTGCAGCTAGGCTAGGCATAATGTTGGTGTAATCGAACAACCATATATACGAGAGAGGCACCGCTGGTGTTTAATCCAGCTACATTGCAAGTTAGGCAGATGGCTCTGCACTTGTGGCTGCATGCCATCAAGATTAATTACAACAAATTATCTTTAATTCAGTTTCTATATCTCCATTTTTTGGTTTAACTTTGACTGAAAATTTATATAAGTGTTTGTGATCGCAGTCACAATCCGAGACCAATTTCTTCCTATTTGGTGCTTGCCTTGAACAAACAAATTGCTTGATAGGTAGTACTACAACTGTAAGTGGAGCATCTCTCTACTGTAGGTAGCACCACCATTTGCTTCAAACACTAGCACTAGCACTCCGTGTATTATATGATGAACAAGTCCAATTGTTTGTGGTTGGTTTATTTAGTTAGTTACCAGAGAGGGAAGATGAGGTCCAGTTTACTTAATTTTCGTGCCACCACATGGATGGATTTGCATGTATGTATGCAACCATCTTGTTGCTGTTTGCTATTGTTTCAATCTCCAAAACCACACTATTTGTATTGATCAAGACACTATCGACCCGGGCTTCGCCACCTCTGTAAATGACCATCCTTGTTTTCTGTGACGCAGCGCGCGGCTCTTATGCCTTCTACATGTATCACCTAGCAGTAACATGACGTTTACTTTAAGGCATTTTTTAACTTGGCAGCCGATGTATGATTGACTGTCAAGCCAGAGTAGCATGTGTGTTGTTTCATCACATGATTGACTGTCATGCGGTTCTAGTCAACTAAAGCACTTGCATTTCAACTTTTGGGTGCAAGATGATCGACATGGTTTCGCCATTGAAGAAGAATGACCTTAGTGGGTCCTACAAAGTGCAAGCCACAAGATGGAGCTTCAGACTGTGTACCTATATACCTGTATGTATAGGTGCAGTGATATGCTTGCATCTACTCCTCCATCCCATATTAGTTGTCTCTCAAACGGATGTATCAATACTAGATCCATCCTTTTGAGCGACAACTAATATGGGATGGAGGGAGTATGTTTCGATCACCTTCTCACGACATGACTTCCTTTTTCCTCTCTGTGCAGCAGCTCACCATTGGTATGTGTTGCTGTACCTAGACCCAAGCTCAGGTCCATGGAGGTACCTTGTTGCTCCTTTTTTCTTGACCCTTTTGTAGGTTCTTCTTTTCCCTTGTTGATTTGACCTCTTTTCCTTCATGTGCAGCCGAGGATTCCTCTGCTCCCAAAGGAGCGGCTCCTCCGCTACTGTGGAGATCCACCTACCTCCAAAACCACACATCGGCAGCCATGGAAGGCCCTCTCTGCTCCGACCACGACCATGCTTTGCTGCGTCCTCTCTCGCTCATCATGGCAGGTCCCTATTCTCCTCCCCACCTCACTCTCCCCTCTCTTACGCTCGCTTTTGATTTATCTTGTATTAGCTTTGCTATTTTTTCGCTAGTATAAGGAACTGATTCGTAACATACAGATATACTTATACTCGCTTTTTGATGAAACATCCAAAACTAGTCCCTGTATCAGTGATAAAGCGCCACCCATATCTCCAATCTTTTCTATCTGCATGCTTATCCGTAATCACTGAAATTGTACTTGGAGATTTACTTGTGGCGGTCTGAAGATTTAGTAATATGGAGAATTCGAAGTTGATTTTGGAAGCAGACCATGTTGACAAATTATTGCATTTCATGTTGTCGTTGTTATCCTGACTCTGCTAAGTGCTGACCTGCTTCCTTTACTAATCAGAGATTGATTGGCAACAAAGAATAAAAAGGAAGATCCATTTTTCTCCATGGAGGGAGGGACGTCTTGATAGCAAATGGCTGATTGTAAGCAAGCTGAGAGAGAGGTAAGATGCATGCTAGCCCTGCTGGTTTTCCAAGTTTGTTGCTCGACCTTCTCAAGGACACAAAACAAGCAAGGATTCTCGGTTGTGGTGCTCCAAAACGATGTTGTTCGTGGCAGTATTGTTGAACTACGATACTATGGTTAATTCCATTGCTTTGTCGCGTCCTCTGAATTTGGAGTGGCTGTTTTGGTTAGTGCAGCTAGGCTAGGCATAATGTTGGTCGTAATCGAACAACCATATATCACGTAGAGGCACTACCGGTGTTTAATCCAGCTACATTGCAAGTTAGGCAGTTGTCTCTGTACCCTTGTGGTTGCATGCCATCAAGATTATTTACAACAAATTATCTTTAATTCAGTTTCTATATCTCAATTTTTGGTTTAACTTTGACTGAAAATTTATATAAGTGTTTGTGATCGCAGTCACAATCCGAGACCAATTTCTTCCTATTTGGTGCTTGCCTTGAACAAACAAATTGCTTGATAGGTAGTACTACAACTGTAAGTGGAGCATCTCTCTACTGTAGGTAGCACCACCATTTGCTTCAAACACTAGCACTAGCACTCCGTGTATTATATGATGAACAAGTCCAATTTTTTGTGGTTGGTTTATTTAGTTAGTTACCAGAGAGAGGAAGATGAGGTCCAGTTTACTTAATTTTCGTGCCACCACATGGATGGATTTGCATGTATGTATGCAAACATCTTGTTGCTGTTTGCTATTGTTTCAATCTCCAAAACCACACTATTTGTATTGATCAAGACACTATCGACACGGGCTTCGCCACATCTGAAAATGACCATCCTAGTTTTCTGAGACGCAGCCTTGCTGCTCTTATGCCTTCTACATGTATCACCTAGCAGTAACATGACGTTTACTTTAAGGCATTTTTTAACTTGGCAGCCGATGTATGATTGGTGTCAAGTGAGTAGCATGTGTGTTGTTTCATCACATGATTGACTGTCATGCGGTTCTAGTCAACTAAAGCACTTGCATTTCAACTTTTGGGTGCAAGATGATCGACATGGTTTCTGCCATTGAAGAAGAATGACCTTAGTGGGTCCTCTGATTGCAAGCCACAAGATGGAGCTTCAGACGGTACCTATATACCTGTATGTATAGGTGCGATGATATGCTTGCATCTACTCCTCCATCCCATATTAGTTGTCTCTCAAACGGATGTATCAATACTAGATCCATCCTTTTGAGCGACAACTAATATGGGATGGAGGGAGTATGTTCGATCACCTTCTCGCTGACATGACTTCCTTTTTCCTCTCTCGTGTGCAGCAGCTCACCATTGGTATGTGTTCTTTGTACCTAGACCCAAGCTTCAGGTCCATGGAGGTACCTTGCTGCTCCTTTTTTCTTGACCCCTTTGTAGGTTCTTCTTTTCCCTTGTTGATTTGACCTCTTTTCCTTCATGTGCAGCGGAGGATTCCTCTGCTCCCAAAGTGAGCGGCTCCTCTGCTACTGTGGAGATCCACCTACCTCCAAAACCACACATCGGCAGCCATGGAAGGCCCTCTGCTCCGACCACGACCATGCTCAAGCGTCCCTCTCTGCTCATCATGGCAGGTCCCTATTCTCCTCCCCACCTCACTCTCCCCTCTCTTCGCTTTCGTTTTGATTTATCTTGTATTAGCTTTGCTATTTTTCCGCTAGTATAAGGAACTGATTCGTAACATACAGATATACTTATACTCGCTTTTTGATGAAACATCCAAAACTAGTCCCTCAGATCAGGATAAAGCGCCCACCCATATCTCCAATCTTTTCTATCTGCATGCTTATCCAGAATCACTGAAATTGTACTTGGAGATTTACTTGTGGCGGTCTGAAGATTTAGTAATATGGAGAATTCGAAGTTGATTTTGGAAGCGGACCATGTTGACAAATTATTGCATTTGATGTTGTCGTTGTTATCCTGACTCTGCTAAGTGCTGACCTGCTTCCTTTACTAATCAGAGATTGATTGGCAACAAAGAATAAAAAGAAAGATCCATTTTTCTCCATGGAGGGAGGGACGTCTTGATAGCAAATGGCTGATTGTAAGCAACTGAGAGAGGTAAGATGCATGCTAGCCCTGCTGGTTTTCCAAGTTTGTTGCTCGACCTTCTCAAGGACACAAAACAAGCAAGGATTCTCAGTTTGTGGTGCTCCAAAAGCGATGTTGTTCGTGGCAGTATTGTTGAACTACGATACTATGGTTAATTCCATTGTCGCGTCCTCTGAATTTGGAGTGGCTGTTTTGGTTAGTGCGGCTAGGCTAGGCATAATGTTGGTCGTAATCGAACAACCATATATACGTAGAGGCACACCGGTGTTTAATCCAGCTACATTGCAAGTTAGGCAGATGGCTCTGTACCCTTGTGGCTGCATGCCATCAAGATTAATTACAACAAATTATCTTTAATTCAGTTTCTATATCTCAATTTTTTGGTTTAACTTTGACTGAAAATTTATATAAGTGTTTGTGATCGCAGTCACAATCCGAGACCAATTTCTTCCTATTTGGTGCTTGCCTTGAACAAACAAATTGCTTGATAGGTAGTACTACAACTGTAAGTGGAGCATCTCTCTACTGTAGGTAGCACCACCATTTGCTTCAAACACTAGCACTAGCACTCCGTGTATTATATGATGAACAAGTCCAATTTTTTGTGGTTGGTTTATTTAGTTAGTTACCAGAGAGGGAAGATGAGGTCCAGTTTACTTAATTTTCGTGCCACCACATGGATGGATTTGCATGTATGTATGCAACCATCTTGTTGCTGTTTGCTATTGTTTCAATCTCCAAAACCACACTATTTGTATTGATCAAGACACTATCGACCCGGGCTTCGCCACCTCTGTAAATGACCATCCTTGTTTTCTGTGACGCAGCGCGCGGCTCTTATGCCTTCTACATGTATCACCTAGCAGTAACATGACGTTTACTTTAAGGCATTTTTTAACTTGGCAGCCGATGTATGATTGACTGTCAAGCCAGAGTAGCATGTGTGTTGTTTCACCACATGATTGACTGTCATGCGGTTCTAGTCAACTAAATCACTTGCATTTCAACTTTTGGGTGCAAGATGATCGACATGGTTTCTGCCATTGAAGAAGAATGACCTTAGTGGGTCCTACGATTGCAAGCCACAAGATGGAGCTTCGGACCAGGTACCTATATACCTGTATGTATAGGTGCAAAGGATATGTTAGCATCTACTCCCTTCCATCCCATATTAGTTGTCTCTCAAACGGATGTATCAATACTAGATCCATCCTTTGAGCGACAACTAATATGGGATGGAGGGAGTATGTTTCGATCACCTTCTCACGACATGACTTCCTTTTTCCTCTCTGTGCAGCAGCTCACCATTGGTATGTGTTGCTGTACCTAGACCCAAGCTCAGGTCCATGGAGGTACCTTGCTGCTCCTTTTTTCTTGACCCCTTTGTAGGTTCTTCTTTTCCCTTGTTAATTTGACCTCTTTTCCTTCATGTGCAGCGGAGGATTTCACTGCTCCCAAAGTGAGCGGCTCCTCTGCTACTGTGGAGATCCACCTACCTCCAAAACCACACATCGGCAGCCATGGAAGGCCCTCTCTGCTCCGACCACGACCATGCTGCTGGCCCCTCTCTGCTCATCATGGCAGGTCCCTATTCTCCTCCCCACCTCACTCTCCCCTCTCTTGCTTTCGTTTTGATTTATCTTGTATTAGCTTTGCTATTTTTCCGCTAGTATAAGGAACTGATTCAGAACATACAGATATACTTATACTCGCTTTTTGATGAAACATCCAAAACTAGTCCTCGCATCGTGATAAAGCGCCCACCCATATCTCCAATCTTTTCTATCTGCATGCTTATCCGTAATCACAGAAATTGTACTTGCAGATTTACTTGTGGCGGTCTCAAGATTTAATAATATGGAGAATTCAAGTTGATTTTGGAAGGCAGACCATGTTGACAAATTATTGCATTTCATGTTGTCGTTGTTATCCTCGACTCGCTAAGTCTTGACCTGCTTCCTTTACTAATCGGAGATTGATTGGCAACAAAGAATAAAAAGAAAGATCCATTTTCTCCATGGAGGGAGGGACGTCTTGATAGCAAATGGCTGATTGTAAGCAACTGAGAGAGGTAAGATGCATGCTAGCCCTGCTGGTTTTCCAAGTTTGTTGCTCGACCTTCTCAAGGACACAAAACAAGCAAGGATTCTCAGTTTGTGGTGCTCCAAAACGATGTTGTTCGTGGCAGTATTGTTGAACTACGATACTATGGTTAATTCCATTGTCGCGTCCTCTGAATTTGGAGTGGCTGTTTTGGTTAGTGCAGCTAGGCTAGGCATAATGTTGGTCGTAATCGAACAACCATATATACGTAGAGGCACCCTGGTGTTTAATCCAGCTACATTGCAAGTTAGGCAGATGGCTCTGCACTTTGTGGCTGCATGCCATCAAGATTAATTACAACAAATTATCTTTAATTCAGTTTCTATATCTCAATTTTTGGTTTAACTTTGACTGAAAATTTATATAAGTGTTTGTGATCGCAGTCACAATCCGAGACCAATTTCTTCCTATTTGGTGCTTGCCTTGAACAAACAAATTGCTTGATAGGTAGTACTACAACTGTAAGTGGAGCATCTCTACCGTAGGTAGCACCACCATTTGCTTCAAACACCAGCACTAGCACTCCGTGTATTATATGATGAACAAGTCCAATTTTTGTGGTTGGTTTATTTAGTTAGTTACCAGAGAGGGAAGATGAGGTCCAGTTTACTTAATTTTCGTGCCACCACATGGATGGATTTGCATGTATGTATGCAACCATCTTGTTGCTGTTTGCTATTGTTTCAATCTCCAAAACCACACTATTTGTATTGATCAAGACACTATCGACCGGGCTTCGCCACCTCTGTAAATGACCATCCTTGTTTTACGTGGCCTTGTGCGGCTCTTATGCCTTCTACATGTATCACCTAGCAGTAACATGACGTTTACTTTAAGGCATTTTTTAACTTGGCAGCCGATGTATGATTGACTGTCAAGCCAGAGTAGCATGTGTGTTGTTTCACCACATGATTGACTGTCATGCGGTTCTAGTCAACTAAAGCACTTGCATTTCAACTTTTGGGTGCAAGATGATCGACATGGTTTCTGCCATTGAAGAAGAATGACCTTAGTGGGTCCTACGGTGCAAGCCACAAGATGGAGCTTCAGACCAGGTACCTATATACCTGTATGTATAGGTGCAGTGATATGCTTGCATCTACTCCCTCCATCCCATATTAGTTGTCTCTCAAACGGATGTATCAATACTAGATCCATCCTTTTGAGCGACAACTAATATGGGATGGAGGGAGTATGTTCGATCACCTTCTCGTTGACATGACTTCCTTTTTCCTCTCTGTGCAGCAGCTCACCATTGGTATGTGTTGCTGTACCTAGACCCAAGCTCAGTCCATGGAGGTACCTTGCTGCTCCTTTTTTCTTGACCCCTTTGTAGGTTCTTCTTTTCCCTTGTTGATTTGACCTCTTTTCCTTCATGTGCAGCCGGAGGATTCCTCTTGCTCCCAAAGGAGCGGCTCCTCTGCTACCAGGGAGATCCACCTACCTCCAAAACCACACATCGGCAGCCATGGAAGGCCCTCTCTGCTCCGACTACGACCATGCTGCTGCGTCCCTCTCTCGCTCATCATGGCAGGTCCCTATTCTCCTCCCCACCTCACTCTCCCCTCTCTTCTGCTGCTTTTGATTTATACCGTATTAGCTTTGCTATTTTTCCGCTAGTATAAGGAACTGATTCGTAACATACAGATATACTTATACTCGCTTTTTGATGAAACATCCAAAACAAGTCCTCAGTCAGGATAAAGCGCCCACCCATATCTCCAATCTTTTCTATCTGCATGCTTATCCAGAATCACTGAAATTGTACTTGGAGATTTACTTGTGGCGGTCTGAAGATTTAGTAATATGGAGAATTCGAAGTTGATTTTGGGAGCAGACCATGTTGACAAATTATTGCATTTCATGTTGTCGTTGTTATCCCGACTACGCTAAGTCTTGACCTGCTTCCTTTACTAATCGTAGATTGATTGGCAACAAAGAATAAAAAGAAAGATCCATTTTTCTCCATGGAGGGAGGGACGTCTTCATAGAAAATGGCTGATTGTAAGCAAGCTGGGAGAGGTAAGATGCATGCTAGCCCTGCTGGTTTTCCAAGTTTGTTGCTCGACCTTCTCAAGGACACAAAACAAGCAAGGATTCTCAGTTTGTGGTGCTCCAAAAGCGATGTTGTTCGTGGCAGTATTGTTGAACTACGATACTATGGTTAATTCCATTGCTGTCGCGTCCTCTGAATTTGGAGTGGCTGTTTTGGTTAGTGCAGCTAGGCTAGGCATAATGTTGGTCGCAATCGAACAACCATATATACGTAGAGGCACCGTTGGTGTTTAATCCAGCTACATTGCAAGTTAGGCAGATGGCTCTGTACCCTTGTGGCTGCATGCCATCAAGATTAATTACAACAAATTATCTTTAATTCAGTTTCTATATCTCAATTTTTTGGTTTAACTTTGACTGAAAATTTATATAAGTGTTTGTGATCGCAGTCACAATCCGAGACCAATTTCTTCCTATTTGGTGCTTGCCTTGAACAAACAAATTGCTTGATAGGTAGTACTACAACTGTAAGTGGAGCATCTCTACTGTAGGTAGCACCACCATTTGCTTCAAACACTAGCACTAGCACTCCGTGTATTATATGATGAACAAGTCCAATTTTTTGTGGTTGGTTTATTTAGTTAGTTACCAGAGAGGGAAGATGAGGTCCAGTTTACTTAATTTTCGTGCCACCACATGGATGGATTTGCATGTATGTATGCAACCATCTTGTTGCTGTTTGCTATTGTTTCAATCTCCAAAACCACACTATTTGTATTGATCAAGACACTATCGACCGGGCTTCGCCACCTCTCGTAAATGACCATCCTTGTTTTACGTGACGCAGCGCTGCTCTTATGCCTTCTACATGTATCACCTAGCAGTAACATGACGTTTACTTTAAGGCATTTTTTAACTTGGCAGCCGATGTATGATTGACTGTCAAGCCGAGTAGCATGTGTGTTGTTTCACCACATGATTGACTGTCATGCGGTTCTAGTCAACTAAAGCACTTGCATTTCAACTTCGGGTGCAAGATGATCGACATGGTTTCTGCCATTGAAGAAGAATGACCTTAGTGGGTCCTACAGTGCAAGCCACAAGATGGAGCTTCGGACCAGGTACCTATATACCTGTATGTATAGGTGCGATGATATGCTTGCATCTACTCCCTCCATCCCATATTAGTTGTCTCTCTCAAGCGGATGTATCAATACTAGATCCATCCTTTGAGCGACAACTAATATGGGATGGAGGGAGTATGTTTCGATCACCTTCTCGCTGACATGACTTCCTTTTTCCTCTCTGTGTGCAGCAGCTCACCATTGGTATGTGTTCTTGTACCTAGACCCAAGCTTCAGTCCATGGAGGTACCTTGCTGCTCCTTTTTTCTTGACCCCTTTGTAGGTTCTTCTTTTCCCTTGTTGATTTGACCTCTTTTCCTTCATGTGCAGCCGGAGGATTCCTCTGCTCCCAGTGAGCGGCTCCTCTGCTACTGGGAGATCCACCTACCTCCAAAACCACACATCGGCAGCCATGGAAGGCCCTCTCTGCTCCGACCACGACCATGCTGCTGCGTCCTCTCTGCTCATCATGGCAGGTCCCTATTCTCCTCCCCACCTCACTCTCCCCTCTCTTCTGCTCGTTTTGATTTATCTTGTATTAGCTTTGCTATTTTTCCGCTAGTATAAGGAACTGATTCGTAACATACTGAGATATACTTATACTCGCTTTTTGATGAAACATCCAAAACAAGTCCATGTACTGTGATAAAGCGCCCACCCATATCTCCAATCTTTTCTATCTGCATGCTTATCCAGAATCACTGAAATTGTACTTGGAGATTTACTTGTGGCGGTCTCAAGATTTAGTAATATGGAGAATTGAAGTTGATTTTGGGAGCAGACCATGTTGACAAATTATTGCATTTCATGTTGTCGTTGTTATCCCGACTACGCTAAGTCTTGACCTGCTTCCTTTACTAATCAGAGATTGATTGGCAACAAAGAATAAAAAGAAAGATCCATTTTTCTCCATGGAGGGAGGGACGTCTTCATAGCAAATGGCTGATTGTAAGCAACTGGGAGAGGTAAGATGCATGCTAGCCCTGCTGGTTTTCCAAGTTTGTTGCTCTGACCTTCTCAAGGACACAAAACAAGCAAGGATTCTCAGTTTGTGGTGCTCCAAAACGATGTTGTTCGTGGCAGTATTGTTGAACTACGATACTATGGTTAATTCCATTCTTTGTCGCGTCCTCTGAATTTGGAGTGGCTGTTTTGGTTAGTGCAGCTAGGCTAGGCATAATGTTGGTCGTAATCGAACAACCATATATACGATAGAGGCACCGTTGGTGTTTAATCCAGCTACATTGCAAGTTAGGCAGATGGCTCTGTACCCTTGTGGCTGCATGCCATCAAGATTAATTACAACAAATTATCTTTAATTCAGTTTCTATATCTCAATTTTTGGTTTAACTTTGACTGAAAATTTATATAAGTGTTTGTGATCGCAGTCACAATCCGAGACCAATTTCTTCCTATTTGGTGCTTGCCTTGAACAAACAAATTGCTTGATAGGTAGTACTACAACTGTAAGTGGAGCATCTCTCTACTGTAGGTAGCACCACCATTTGCTTCAAACACTAGCACTAGCACTCCGTGTATTATATGATGAACAAGTCCAATTTTTTGTGGTTGGTTTATTTAGTTAGTTACCAGAGAGGGAAGATGAGGTCCAGTTTACTTAATTTTCGTGCCACCACATGGATGGATTTGCATGTATGTATGCAACCATCTTGTTGCTGTTTGCTATTGTTTCAATCTCCAAAACCACACTATTTGTATTGATCAAGACACTATCGACCCGGGCTTCGCCACCTCTATAAATGACCATCCTTGTTTTACGTGGCATGGCCTTGCGGCTCTTATGCCTTCTACATGTATCACCTAGCAGTAACATGACGTTTACTTTAAGGCATTTTTTAACTTGGCAGCCGATGTATGATTGTTGTCAAGCCAGAGTAGCATGTGTGTTGTTTCACCACATGATTGGTATCATGCGGTTCTAGTCAACTAAAGCACTTGCATTTCAACTTTTGGGTGCAAGATGATCGACATGGTTTCTGCCATTGAAGAAGAATGACCTTAGTGGGTCCTACGATTGCAAGCCACAAGATGGAGCTTCGGACTGTGTACCTATATACCTGTATGTATAGGTGCGATGATATGCTTGCATCTACTCCCTCCATCCCATATTAGTTGTCTCTCAAGCGGATGTATCAATACTAGATCCATCCTTTTGAGCGACAACTAATATGGGATGGAGGGAGTATGTTTCGATCACCTTCTCGCTGACATGACTTCCTTTTCCTCTCTGTGCAGCAGCTCACCATTGGTATGTGTTGCTGTACCTAGACCCAAGCTTCAGTCCATGGAGGTACCTTGCTGCTCCTTTTTTCTTGACCCCTTTGTAGGTTCTTCTTTTCCCTTGTTGATTTGACCTCTTTTCCTTCATGTGCAGCGGAGGATTCCTCTGCACTCCCAAAGTGAGCGGCTCCTCTGCTACTGTGGAGATCCACCTACCTCCAAAACCACACATCGGCAGCCATGGAAGGCCCTCTCTGCTCCGACCACGACCATGCTGCTGCGTCCCTCTCTGCTCATCATGGCAGGTCCCTATTCTCCTCCCCACCTCACTCTCCCCTCTCTTACGCTTTCGTTTGATTTATCTTGTATTAGCTTTGCTATTTTTCCGCTAGTATAAGGAACTGATTCGTAACATATACAGATATACTTATACTCGCTTTTTGATGAAACATCCAAAACAAGTCCCTCAGATTGCGGATAAAGCGCCCACCCATATCTCCAATCTTTTCTATCTGCATGCTTATCCAGAATCACTGAAATTGTACTTGGAGATTTACTTGTGGCGGTCTGAAGATTTAGTAATATGGAGAATTCGAAGTTGATTTTGGGAGCAGACCATGTTGACAAATTATTGCATTTCATGTTGTCGTTGTTATCCTCGACTCGCTAAGTGCTTGACCTGCTTCCTTTACTAATCAGAGATTGATTGGCAACAAAGAATAAAAAGAAAGATCCATTTTTCTCCATGGAGGGAGGGACGTCTTCATAGCAAATGGCTGATTGTAAGCAATCGGGAGAGGTAAGATGCATGCTAGCCCTGCTGGTTTTCCAAGTTTGTTGCTCGACCTTCTCAAGGACACAAAACAAGCAAGGATTCTCAGTTTGTGGTGCTCCAAAAGCGATGTTGTTCGTGGCAGTATTGTTGAACTACGATACTATGGTTAATTCCATTGCTGTCGCGTCCTCTGAATTTGGAGTGGCTGTTTTGGTTAGTGCAGCTAGGCTAGGCATAATGTTGGTCGCAATCGAACAACCATATATACGTAGAGGCACCGTTGGTGTTTAATCCAGCTACATTGCAAGTTAGGCAGATGGCTCTGTACCCTTGTGGCTGCATGCCATCAAGATTAATTACAACAAATTATCTTTAATTCAGTTTCTATATCTCAATTTTTTGGTTTAACTTTGACTGAAAATTTATATAAGTGTTTGTGATCGCAGTCACAATCCGAGACCAATTTCTTCCTATTTGGTGCTTGCCTTGAACAAACAAATTGCTTGATAGGTAGTACTACAACTGTAAGTGGAGCATCTCTCTACTGTAGGTAGCACCACCATTTGCTTCAAACACTAGCACTAGCACTCCGTGTATTATATGATGAACAAGTCCAATTTTTTGTGGTTGGTTTATTTAGTTAGTTACCAGAGAGGGAAGATGAGGTCCAGTTTACTTAATTTTCGTGCCACCACATGGATGGATTTGCATGTATGTATGCAACCATCTTGTTGCTGTTTGCTATTGTTTCAATCTCCAAAACCACACTATTTGTATTGATCAAGACACTATCGACCCGGGCTTCGCCACCTCTGTAAATGACCATCCTTGTTTTCTGTGACGCAGCGCGCGGCTCTTATGCCTTCTACATGTATCACCTAGCAGTAACATGACGTTTACTTTAAGGCATTTTTAACTTGGCAGCCGATGTATGATTGACTGTCAAGCCAGAGTAGCATGTGTGTTGTTTCACCACATGATTGGTATCATGCGGTTCTAGTCAACTAAAGCACTTGCATTTCAACTTTTGGGTGCAAGATGATCGACATGGTTTCTACCATTGAAGAAGAATGACCTTAGTGGGTCCTACGGTGCAAGCCACAAGATGGAGCTTAGGACCGGTACCTATATACCTGTATGTATAGGTGCAGTGATATGCTTGCATCTACTCCTCCATCCCATATTAGTTGTCTCTCAAACGGATGTATCAATACTAGATCCATCCTTTTGAGCGACAACTAATATGGGATGGAGGAGTATGTTCGATCACCTTCTCGCTGACATGACTTCCTTTTTCCTCTCTGTGTGCAGCAGCTCACCATTGGTATGTGTTGCTGTACCTAGACCCAAGCTCAGGTCCATGGAGGTACCTTGCTGCTCCTTTTTTCTTGACCCCTTTGTAGGTTCTTCTTTTCCCTTGTTGATTTGACCTCTTTTCCTTCATGTGCAGCCGGAGGATTCCTCTGCTCCCAGTGAGCGGCTCCTCTGCTACCAGGGAGATCCACCTACCTCCAAAACCACACATCGGCAGCCATGGAAGGCCCTCTCTGCTCCGACCACGACCATGCTGCTGCGTCCCTCTCTGCTCATCATGGCAGGTCCCTATTCTCCTCCCCACCTCACTCTCCCCCTCTCTTCTGCTCGTTTTGATTTATACTGTATTAGCTTTGCTATTTTTCCGCTAGTATAAGGAACTGATTCGTAACATACAGATATACTTATACTCGCTTTTTTGATGAAACATCCAAAACAAGTCCTGTCTGATAAAGCGCCCACCCATATCTCCAATCTTTTCTATCTGCATGCTTATCCAGAATCACTGAAATTGTACTTGGAGATTTACTTGTGGCGGTCTGAAGATTTAGTAATATGGAGAATTCGAAGTTGATTTTGGGAGCAGACCATGTTGACAAATTATTGCACTTCATGTTGTCGTTGTTATCCTGACTCTGCTAAGTGCTGACCTGCTTCCTTTACTAATCAGAGATTGATTGGCAACAAAGAATAAAAAGAAAGATCCATTTTTCTCCATGGAGGGAGGGACGTCTTCATAGCAAATGGCTGATTGTAAGCAACTGGGAGAGGTAAGATGCATGCTAGCCCTGCTGGTTTTCCAAGTTTGTTGCTCGACCTTCTCAAGGACACAAAACAAGCAAGGATTCTCAGTTTGTGGTGCTCCAAAAGCGATGTTGTTCGTGGCAGTATTGTTGAACTACGATACTATGGTTAATTCCATTGCTGTCGCGTCCTCTGAATTTGGAGTGGCTGTTTTGGTTAGTGCAGCTAGGCTAGGCATAATGTTGGTCGCAATCGAACAACGATATATACGTAGAGGCACCGTTGGTGTTTAATCCAGCTACATTGCAAGTTAGGCAGATGGCTCTTTACCCTTGTGGCTGCATGCCATCAAGATTAATTACAACAAATTATCTTTAATTCAGTTTCTATATCTCAATTTTTTGGTTTAACTTTGACTGAAAATTAATATAAGTGTTTGTGATCGCAGTCACAATCCGAGACCAATTTCTTCCTATTTGGTGCTTGCCTTGAACAAACAAATTGCTTGATAGGTAGTACTACAACTGTAAGTGGAGCATCTCTCTACTGTAGGTAGCACCACCATTTGCTTCAAACACTAGCACTAGCACTCCGTGTATTATATGATGAACAAGTCCAATTTTTGTGGTTGGTTTATTTAGTTAGTTACCAGAGAGGGAAGATGAGGTCCAGTTTACTTAATTTTCGTGCCACCACATGGATGGATTTGCATGTATGTATGCAACCATCTTGTTGCTGTTTGCTAATGTTTCAATCTCCAAAACCACACTATTTGTATTGATCAAGACACTATCGACCGGGCTTCGCCACCTCTGTAAATGACCATCCTTGTTTTACATGGCCTTGCGGCTCTTATGCCTTCTACATGTATCACCTAGCAGTAACATAGCGTTTACTTTAAGGCATTTTTTAACTTGGCAGCCGATGTATGATTGACTGTCAAGCCAGAGTAGCATGTGTGTTGTTTCACCACATGATTGACTGTCATGCGGTTCTAGTCAACTAAAGCACTTGCATTTCAACTTTTGGGTGCAAGATGATCGACATGGTTTCTGCCATTGAAGAAGAATGACCTTAGTGGGTCCTACGATTGCAAGCCACAAGATGGAGCTTCAGACCAGGTACCTATATACCTGTATGTATAGGTGCAGTGATATGCTTGCATCTACTCCCTCCATCCCATATTAGTTGTCTCTCAAACGGATATATCAATACTAGATCCATCCTTTTGAGCGACAACTAATATGGGATGGAGGGAGTATGTTCGATCACCTTCTCACGACATGACTTCCTTTTTCCTCTCTGTGTGCAGCAGCTCACCATTGGTATGTGTTGCTGTACCTAGACCCAAGCTCAGGTACATGGAGGTACCTTGTTGCTCCTTTTTGTCTTGACCCCTTTGTAGGTTCTTCTTTTCCCTTGTTGATTTGACCTCTTTTCCTGAGTGTGCAGCAGGAGGATTACTCTGCTCCCAGTGAGCGGCTCCTCCGCTACTGTGGAGATCCACCTACCTCCAAAACCACACATCGGCAGCCATGGAAGGCCCTCTCTGCTCCGACCACGACCATGCTGCTGCGTCCCTCTCTGCTCATCATGGCAGGTCCCTATTCTCCTCCCCACCTCACTCTCCCCCTCTCTTCTGCTCGTTTTGATTTATACTGTATTAGCTTTGCTATTTTTCCGCTAGTATAAGGAACTGATTCGTAACATACAGATATACTTATACTCGCTTTTTTGATGAAACATGCAAAACAAGTCCCTGTATCAGGATAAAGCGCCCACCCATATCTCCAATCTTTTCTATCTACGTGCTTATCCGTAATCACTGAAATTGTACTTGGAGATTTACTTGTGGCGGTCTGAAGATTTAGTAATATGGAGAATTCGAAGTTGATTTTGGGAGCAGACCATGTTGACAAATTATTGCATTTCATGTTGTCGTTGTTATCCTGACTCTGCTAAGTGCTGACCTGCTTCCTTTACTAATCAGAGATTGATTGGCAACAAAGAATAAAAAGAAAGATCCATTTTTCTCCATGGAGGGAGGGACGTCTTGATAGCAAATGGCTGATTGTAAGCAACTGAGAGAGGTAAGATGCATGCTAGCCCTGCTGGTTTTCCAAGTTTGTTGCTCTGACCTTCTCAAGGACACAAAACAAGCAAGGATTCTCAGTTTGTGGTGCTCCAAAACGATGTTGTTCGTGGCAGTATTGTTGAACTACGATACTATGGTTAATTCCATTGCTGTCGCGTCCTCTGAATTTGGAGTGGCTGTTTTGGTTAGTGCAGCTAGGCTAGGCATAATGTTGGTCGCAATCGAACAACCATATATACGTAGAGGCACCGCTGGTGTTTAATCCAGCTACATTGCAAGTTAGGCAGATGGCTCTTTACCCTTGTGGCTGCATGCCATCAAGATTAATTACAACAAATTATCTTTAATTCAGTTTCTATATCTCAATTTTTTGGTTTAACTTTGACTGAAAATTAATATAAGTGTTTGTGATCGCAGTCACAATCCGAGACCGATTTCTTCCTATTTGGTGCTTGCCTTGAACAAACAAATTGCTTGATAGGTAGTACTACAACTGTAAGTGGAGCATCTCTCTACTGTAGGTAGCACCACCATTTGCTTCGAACACCAGCACTAGCACTCCGTGTATTATATGATGAACAAGTCCAATTTTTTGTGGTTGGTTTATTTAGTTAGTTACCAGAGAGGGAAGATGAGGTCCAGTTTACTTAATTTTCGTGCCACCACATGGATGGATTTGCATGTATGTATGCAACCATCTTGTTGCTGTTTGCTATTGTTTCAATCTCCAAAACCACACTATTTGTATTGATCAAGACACTATCGACCGGGCTTCGCCACCTCTGTAAATGACCATCCTTGTTTTCTGTGGCCTTGGCCTTGCGGCTCTTATGCCTTCTACATGTATCACCTAGCAGTAACATGACGTTTACTATAAGGCATATTTTAACTTGGCAGCCGATGTATGATTGACTGTCAAGCCAGAGTAGCATGTGTGTTGTTTCACCACATGATTGACTGTCATGCGGTTCTAGTCAACTAAAGCACTTGCATTTCAACTTTTGGGTGCAAGATGATCGACATGGTTTCTGCCATTGAAGAAGAATGACCTTAGTGGGTCCTACAGTGCAAGCCACAAGATGGAGCTTCAGACCAGGTACCTATATACCTGTATGTATAGGTGCAGTGATATGCTTGCATCTACTCCCTCCATCCCATATTAGTTGTCTCTCAAACGGATGTATCAATACTAGATCCATCCTTTTGAGCGACAACTAATATGGGATGGAGGGAGTATGTTTCAGTCACCTTCTCGCTGACATGACTTCCTTTTTCCTCTCTGTGTGCAGCAGCTCACCATTGGTATGTGTTGCTGTACCTAGACCCAAGCTCAGGTCCATGGAGGTACCTTGCTGCTCCTTTTTTTCTTGACCCCTTTGTAGGTTCTTCTTTTCCCTTGTTGATTTGACCTCTTTTCCTTCATGTGCAGCCGGAGGATTCCTCTGCTCCCAGTGAGCGGCTCCTCTGCTACCAGGGAGATCCACCTACCTCCAAAACCACACACCGGCAGCCATGGGAGGCCCTCTCTGCTCCGACCACGACCATGCTGCTGTGTCCCTCTCTGCTCATCATGGCAGGTCCCTATTCTCCTCCCAACCTCACTCTTCCCCTCTCTTCTGCTCGTTTTGATTTATACTGTATTAGCTTGCTATTTTTCCGCTAGTATAAGGAACTGATTCAATATATAGGTGTACTTATACTCGCTTTTTTGATGAAACATCCAAAACTAGTCCCTGTCATGTGACCCACCCATCTCTCTCCAATCTTTTATATTGCCACGCTTATCAACCAATGCCATCTTTTAGTCATTTTTGTTTACCCTGAATCACTGAACTATACTTGTAAATGTACTTGTGGCGGTCTGACGATTTAGTAATATGAAGAATTCGAAGTTGATTTTGAGAGCAGACCATGTTGACAAATTATTGCATTTAGTGTTGTCATTGTTACCCTGACCCTGCTAAGTGTTGACCTGATTCCTTTACTAATCATGGATTGATTAGCAACAAAGAAAAAAAGAAAGATCCATTTTTTCTTCATGGAGGGAGGGAGTGCTTACTTTTCCTGCTAGAGCATGAATGGATTTGCATGTGTGCAACCGTCTCCTTGTTGTTTGTTATTGTTTGGATCTCAGAAACCACGCTGTTCTTGGTGAGAACACACTATTCACCCGGCCTTCGCCTCCTCTGTACATGGCCATCCTTGTTTCGCGCACGGCTCTTATGCCTTGGACATGTATCAACTAGCTGCAGCATAACGTACTTTTAATGCATTTTATTCGCTCGCCGCCCAATGAATGAATGAATCCACTTGTGATGTTGGGATATGTTTCTATAACCACTGCTCGCAAGCCAGAATAGCATGCGTGTTGTTTCTCCACATGATTGATTGTCCCGCGGCTGGTTTCAACTATAACACTTGTATTTCAATTTTTTGGGTGCAGATGATCGAAATGGTTTCTGCCATTGAAGAAGAGCGGGTTTAGTGGGTAGTGAGATGCTCACTAAGGGGGCGTCCTGCAGTGCAATGCAGAAGATAGAGAACTGGAGCAGGTGCCTACATACATTTATACTGGTGCAATGCTTGCATATATGTTTCAGTCATCTTATCGCTGACATGTCTTCTTTTTTCCTCTGTGTGAAGCAGCTCACCATTGGTACGAGTTGGTGTACCTACACCCAAGCTCAGGTCCATGGAGGTACCTAGCTGCTCCTTTGTTTCTGGACCCTTTTGTATTTTCTTCTTTTCCCTTGATTTTAGCTCTTGTCCTTCATCCTGCAGCAGCAGAATTCCATCGGCAAGTACAACAGAAAGAGCAAGGGGTTCATCCCGGAGGTGCGCTGTGCTAGTCTTTTTTCATTGGACCCACTCGCTATTTGACATGAGCTACATGGTGAGCTCCCCGCCTCCGGCTGCTTGCTTTGATCTTGTAGTCATTCAGAGGATTTAGTCATTTTTGTTTACCTGAACCACCTGTAACTTGTACTTGGAAGTTTACTTGTGACGGTCTGAAGATTTAGTAATATGGAGAATTCCAAGTTGATTCAGTAATATGGAGAGCAGACCATGTTGTTGGAACATTATTCTATGCCACTGCTGTTAAAAACAACTAGCATCTTCTCTACATATAGACATATACACATGAATAAGCACCACAGATTGGTTCAGTTTCAATGTGTCCATTTGTTTTATCTTTGACTGAAAGAAACTATGTGGATGCACTTTCATCTCTACATACATATGATTATGAATCAGCACCACGATTTGGTTCAGTTTTTATGTGCCATTTTTTTGGTTTAAGTTTGACTGAAAATTTATACGAGTATAATTGTGGTCACAATCCTGAGACCAATTCAGTTTGGAGCTTGCCTTGAACAAACAAACTGTTTTATAGATCCCACTCTAACTGGAGCATGTCTACTGTAGGTAGCACCACTGTTTGGTTCAAGCACTAGCACTCCGTGTAGTATATATGAACAAGTCCAGTTTTTTGTGGTCGATTTATTTAGTTAGTTACCAAAGAGAGAGACAAGATGGGGTCCAGTTTGCTTCATTTTCCTGCTAACACATGGATGGATCTGTATGTATGCAACCATCTTCTAGGTGTTTGTTATTGTTTCGATTTTGGAAACCACACGGTTTTAGCTCAAGACACTATTGACCCGGGCTTCGCCTCTGTACATGACCATCATTGTTTCCTGTGACACGCACGACCCTTATGCCTTAGACGTGTATCACTTAGAAGCAGCATAACGTTTACTTTTAAGGCGTTTTTTACTCGGCAGCCGAATGAATGAATGAATCCCCTTGTGATGTCAGAATATTGTTCTATAACCACTACTGCCAAGCCTGAATAGCATGCGTGTTGTTTGACCACATGATTGTTTGTCACATGGCTGGTTTCAACTAAATACTTGCATTTCATTTTTGGGTGCAGATGATCGGCATGGTTTCTGACATTGAAGAAGAGCGAGCTTAGTGGCTACTGAGATGTTAACTAAGGAGGCGTGCTGCTGTCCAAGGCACAAGATGGAGCTCTAGAGTAGGTACCTATACATATGTATATATATGTTTCAGTCACCTTCCTGTTGACATGTCTTATTTTTTCCTCTCTGTGTGCAGCAGCTCACCATTGCTATGTGTTGTTGTACCTAGACCCAAGCTCAGGTCCATGGAGGTACTTTGCTGCTCCTTTTTTTCTGGATTGCTTTGTAGTTTCTTCTTTTCCCTTGTTGATTTGAGCTCTTGTCCTTCATGTGCAGCAACAGGATTCCATCGGTAGGTACAGCAGAAAGAGGACAAGGGGTTCATCCAGGAGGTGCGTCGTGCTAGGCTCTTTCCGTTGGACCCGCTGTCTCTTCGGCATCGGCTACATAATGGTCATAGTGAGCTCCGCGCCTCCGGTTGGTTGCACTGTTTGAAGTATCTAGTTTTGATGGTGTTTCAGTTTGCACCTAGTTTAGCTCACTTTACCTATGATTTCATACTGGTTGCATACTTCCTGCTGATTTCATACTTGTCCTGTTCTTGCTTGGCTAGACTTATTTGTTTGTTAAATTTGGAGCAGCAGGCGCTTGACTGCACGGACGATGACCAGGACCCCAAGCCCGAATTGAGGAGGAGGACTTCGTCGAGGCTGACCTCCACCTAGACGATACCTGCACCAGGTTGATCTCCTTCTCTGCTTGCATTCATAAACGCTTCTTCTTGTACTGTGTATGCATGTATGTTGCAGAAGAATAAGCAACTCGGTCAGGGGCTACCTGCCTAGTTTGTATTCTGCTTGGTTGTGAATCAAAATTACCAGGGCAGGGCATGGCTGGGCTGGGATGGGTTGGGTGAGGTTTGTCCCGTGCATGGTTTACTGCTTGCTCCATGTCACTAGACGAAATTATGTAATTTGCCTCATGAGGTCCGTCAGGATAGTTCTACTCTGGTTCCAATTTGTATCATAAGATTTGGTCCAGTAGCATGATACGTTTGTGGTTCCTGATGGTCACTTACTAGCTAATGAATGAAGTAATTATCTCTTGTTCAGCGATGCTATAACTGATAATCGTTCCATGCATTCATTCGACCTGTTTTAGCTCCTTGCTGCTATGTGGTTAGCTTTGCGACCGTTAGGAGACATGGTGAGCAGAGATTTTGGTTTTTGCATCTAATAAATAACCACCACATAGCTACATGAAAACTAGAGATAGAGATCCCTAAGGATGTCTTGTTGGATTGAAATAATTAATTCATTATGATGATCTTTCTGCCAATTTTGATCATTGCAGCTACTACTCATATTTCTATGATTTGAGCTTGTTTAAGGTCAGAACCGAGTGACTTTACTTCTGTAGGAAGTCGCCTTTTCACATTGTTTAGTGGGTTCTTGAGATTAGATAGAGGTCCTGATTCACTTCTCCAGTTTTCATTATTTTCAAAATTGTGCTTGTGCTTCAGGTGATAGGTGATAATGAGCAGCAGCAAATCGTGCCTGCCAGTTCCATGGATGACATTGACGACGTGGACATGCGCCCAGGCTGACGAGGACATTGTCGAGTCCGACCTCAACCTCTACTATGAGGTCGTCCACCATGACTCCCCACAGAATTGGTCAATAGCAAATATTTTGTCTTTAGAAGCTCTCAGACTTGACTCGGTTCTTCTTTTTCGTGTTGTGTTGTTTAGAGAGCAGAAGGAAAGCTGTCTGGCGATTAGGCCCAAAGAGCACGGTGACATCGCTGGCCCTGCCGTCAATGGTGGGCGACTCAGCCCTCGCCCTGCACTACATCAACATCGTCATCATCATCATCGAGAAGTTACTGCAGTACCTGCACATGGTGGGCCTGGTGGCGCATGATGACAACAACATGATGCAGTGGCAGGCTGTGAGGAGCTTCGAGTAGCAGCAGTTTGTGCCTGCCAGCAAAGGGGTAAGCCACTCACCCTTTGACACACGGTTTACTGCTTGCTTGATGCCACTACATGAAATTTTGTAATTTGCCTCATGAGATCCTTCATGATAGTTCTACTCCGGTTCCAATTCGTATCATAAGATTTGGTCCGGTTGCATGATACATGTGTGGTTCTTGATGGACACTTACTAGCTAATGAATGAAGTAATTCCATCTTGTACATCGATGCATTCATTCGACCTTGTTTTAGCTCCTTGCTACTACGTGGTAGCTTTGCGACCGTTAGGAGACATGGTGAGCACATATTTTGTTTTTTGCATCTAATAAATAACCACCATGTAGCTACATGATCCATGGATAAAAGTATGAGAGAGAGATAGATAGAGATCTCTTAAGGATGCCTTGCTGAATTGAAACAATTCACTATGACGATCTTTCTGCCAATTTTGATTATTGCATCTACTACTCATATTTCTATGATTTTAGCTTGTTTAAGGTCGGCCCGAGTGATTTTACTTTATTTATTACCATGAAATGCCTGTAGGAAGTCACCTGTTCACATTGTTTAGTGGATACTGGAAATTAGAGAGAGGTCCTGATTCACTTCTCTAGTTTTGATTATTTTCAATTTTTTGCTTGTTCTTCAGGTGATAGTGAGCAGCAGGTGCCCTCCAGTTCCGTGGATGACATCGATGAAGTGGACATACGCCCAAGCTGACGATTAGGACATACTCGAGTCCGACCTCAACCTCTACTATGAGGTCGTCCACCACGACTACCAACAGAAGGTCAATAATCCCTCTCGACTGTGAGGTTTTTTTCAAGTTAGCGCGCCTCTGTTGCGGCCTAGTGTCTAAACTAAACTTGGATGCATAAAAAAAGTTATCATCTTTGGCAAAACACATTTGACAACTTAATTCACATACTAGCTCATGTAGTATTCTTCTTTTCTAGGAACCGATCCTGCTTTCTAAATTGGGTCTATTGTTTTTGGGGGTGTCCATTTGTTGGTGCTACCCTTGTTGATGCTGTCTTGCCCAGCAAATCAAAAGAGTTTAGGAAGTTTGTTTCTCCTCTTGCTCAACAAGGTTGTTAATAATCATTGATGAGCAGTACAGTTTTTCTCCTCCGGCTATGACTTTCCTTGATTTTTTTATGCGGCACTGTGACTCATAGTGTCCCGAGCATTCAAATTTCTTTTTTGCAATAATCCCAAGTGGTTCGGGCTCTCTGATGTTGCTACAGTGCCAGTACTTGTAGCATATGTTCTTTGTTAGCTCCTTCAATTACTGAAGTTTGAGATGTGTTCTTATATCGTGAGTAGTAATGCAGCAGTGGCCATGTTGGTCACAAGACACAACTTTTAGTTTTACACTCCAAGATGCTAGTGTTCTCTCGCGACTTGTCAAAAAATAAGCCTTGTCTGTAAAGAAACAAGCTTTAGGGCGTTGACTGCAAGATGCAAACACTTGAGCTTCTCATGATGATTCTGGTAATTATAGTCCTGTGAGTTTTTTCTATTTTGCCGCTGTAGTTGCATGTGCTGGAGTGTTTCCCTTGTTGATGTGCTAGAATATGTGTATGCTGGTTGTAGTTGGTCGGTGCTTCCCTTGTTGTGGATCTTCAGGCCAGTGGTTGGTCTGTTTTGGCTGTGTGATATTGAAGGAGAATGGTTTACCCAGCCTAAATCTTTGATTACTTTTATAGCAGCCCCTTATGGCCTTTTCTCTATAAATGTTTGTTTGACTCCTAGGGCTCTTGTGAAATTATGGCCTAGGTACCCTAGCATTGCATTCCCTGAGATTCTATTGTTTCTATGACCATGTACTATTCCTTTGGTCATTTTCGCTGTTGCTTGATCATCTATTGGTGCTAGATTCTTTAAACACTCTTGATTTGGAAGTCTGGACATGTTATTTCCTAATAAGTGCTAGCTCCAAAACAGAACATGTGTTTCCCTTTTGGTTTCCTGAGTGCATGTCCTGATTCCACTTCTCCAGTTTTCGTTATTTTCAAAAAAAAATTGTTCTTCAGATGCAAACACTTGAGCTTCTCGAGATGATTCTGATATAATAGTTAGTGGATTTAGCCCTCAAGTTTAGTCATGTGAGTTTTTCTTCGTGATTCTGATATATAGTTAGATGATTCTTGGGTTTCCTCTTTTGAATCCTGGAGTTGTGTGCTGTGCTGGAGCGTTTCCCTTGTCGATGTGCTGGGCAATGTGTATGCTTGTTGTAGTTGGTGCTTGGATGGTCTTCAGGCTAGTGGTTGGTCTGTTTTGGCTGGGTAAAATTCAAGTGCTTGGAATGGTTTAGCCAGCCTAAATCTTTGCTTTCTAATAAAGCAGCCCCCCTGTGGTCCTTTCTCTAAAAATTTGACCTTTGATCTTATCTACTGGTGATGATGTGGTTGTTTGACTCCTAGGGCTCGTGTGAAATTATGGCATGTCCTGTCCTAGGTACCCCAACATTGCATTTCCTGATATTCTACTGTTCCTATGACCATGTACTATTTCTTTGGTCATTTTCGCTGTCACTTGATCATCTAGTAGTACTGGATTCTTTAAACCCAATTGATTCAGAAATCTGGACATGTTATTTCCTAGGTGCTAGCTTCAAAACTGAACATGCATTTACCTTTGGTTTCCCGAGTGCTTGCCGCTTATGGTTTTTGGCCTTGCCGTGGCTCCGCCAGTGGTGCCAATGTGTATGATGGTTGTAGTTGGTGCTTGGTTGATCTTCAGGCCGGTGGTTGGTCTTTTTTGGCTGTGTGATATTTAAGGGGAATGGTTTAGCCAACTTAAATCTTTGCTTTCTTATAAAGCATACTGTATGGCCTTTTCTCCCAAAATTTAGCTTTGATTTTATCTACCGGTGATGATGTGGTTGTTTGGCTCCTAGGGCTCTTGTAAATTATGGCATGTTCTGTCCTAGGTACCCCAACATACATTGCATTTCCTGATATTCTATTGTTTCTATGACGACCATGTACTGTTCCTTTGGTCATTTTCGCTGTTGCTTGATCATCTATCGGTGCTGGATTCTTTAAACCCTCTTGATTTGTAAATCTGGACATGTTATTTCCTAATAAGTGCTAGCTCCAAAACATAGCATGTGTTGTCCTACCTTTTGGTTTCCTGAGTGCTTGTCGTATGGTTTCTTGTTGCAGCTGATGGTGGCTGGCTCTCGTTACCTGATGGTCTCTGGTTGCAGTGTTGGTGTGACTGAAGAAGGGAGGGAAGGACGGACGACATCGTGGTCGTGAAGCCGGAGGCCGCCATGATGATGGACGGACCAGCGGTGGTCAAGATTAGCCACTCTAGTTGTTTTGAGAATTGTTGTGTTGGTAGGATGGATGCATTGGACTAGCTTGGAGTAGATATCATCGATCCTGGTAATGGTATTGTGTAGGACGAGGCAAAGCACAAAAGGGCTTTGTATTTCCACTCTCGACATTAGGTATGTGATATATATAATAATGCAATTTGTTTCAAGGCTTCTCAAATTTCTGTCCCATGCGTTATGCTGCCGAAATTTCTATTGAAAGTTTCCCCGACTTGTAAAAATTTAGGCCTTGTTTGTAAGGAAACAAAACTCGTAGGGCATTCATTGCACAATGTTTGCTCTTGTTTATAAGGAAATAGAACTTCTAGGGCCTTGTTTGTAAACTTTATCATGATTGACCTCACCTGAAGATAGGAGTGGCCAAGCTGGGATTGGCAGGTGCGTGCCCCTGCGAATTTCCGCTCTCACAGCTTAATTCGAACCAGCTACTACTCACAACATGATTTTTCCTTTTTCCGAGAGGTTTGAAATTGAATCTGGAATTTTGTGACATGGTTGATGCAGGAAATTTAGCGCGTTTGCTGGAGCTATAGCGTCTCGCCATATTTTGCAGCGGTTGCTGGAGCAAACGCCCTGCTGCGCGCAAAGAAAAACTATTTTGGCGCTGTAAAAAATAGTTTAGCACGCCGCTCGGTTGCGTGCTTGTTGGAGATGCTCTGAAGAGATATTTCAACAAGTGGCGGTTTGACGAATATTGTTTTATATAAATTTATATTAGAACTAAATTTTAAATAAATAAAAGTGCACCCGCCAAAAAGAAAAGTGAACGTGGACAGGACCTGGTTACGTATCCGAGTCGCCTCTGATCTACTTCTGCTCCTTATTTATATGCACGTTTCCCTCCCAACATGCAGCAGCGAAGGCGCGGGAGGAAGAAAAATAAAGTCGGCGACTTGGGAGAGGTAGGTGATCGAATCCGGAGGAGAGGAACCATGGTGCAGCGACGGCGCGTCCTTCCCGTCGTCGTGGACGACGGCGACTGCGGGTACCTCCTCTTCAGGATCAACGTCAACCGTCTCTTCTCCTCCTCCCAGTCACAGGAGACAAAGATGCGGCGCCTCCCGGCTCCCGTCACGCGGTTCGCCACGATACCCGACAGGCCCGAGCGCATCGACTTCGCGCTGGCCGGCGGCGGCGCCACCCTGGTCGGCGTCAGCAGCCAGCACCGCACCGTCCTGCACGACGCCGCGTCCGGCGTTACCTCGGCAGGGCCGGAGCTGGCGCACGACAAGGTCGGCTGCTGCTTCGTCGTCCCGCTCGGCCGTCGCCGGCTCTGCGCGGTCAAGCGCCGCCACTATGACTATCCCGCCAGCCCGGACGAGCCAACTGAGCCACTCGGCGAGACCCTGATCGGCGGCCTTGGCGCCAGAGCCTGGCGCGCGCTCCCGGACCCGCCGCCCGACCTCATCCGAAGTAGACGTGGCAACCCGGCGTGCCTGCTCACCGCCTGCTTCGCCGCGGGGACGCGCCTCTGGGTCTCGGCAACGGACAGGGGCACCTACTCCGTCGACACGACAGCGCGCGCCGCCGATGGTTGGCGCAAGGAGGGCGACTGGCAGCTGCCGTTCCAGTGCCGCGGCCTCCTGGCCCCCGACCTGGCTCCTGGCCTCTGCTTCGGCCTCTGCCCCCGGACCACCCGCCTCTGCGCCTGCGACGTCCGGCGCTCACCTCCGCCGGTCCGGTACGCCTGGGACGACACCCGGCCGTGCTGGCCGACGTCCTTCAGCCAAGAGAACATCGCCACCGTCGCGCGGCTCCCGGACAGCAGCCTGGCCTACCTCGGCGACGGCGAGTTCTGCATCGCCTGGACCATTGCGATCAGCGAGGACAACTCGACCATACGGCAGCGTGCGCTCTGGTTGATGGGCGTCAAGATCGGCAAGAACTCCCCGTCGGCACCCCTCCGCCTGCTCCACCACAAGGCCTGCATCTACGAGTTGCCAGACCGAGCTCTGATGGCCTACGCTCTTCATGCTGATTGATTCGTTGTAGGAGCAGTAGATTCCTTTGTACTCACACGTTTTTTTGTGTGTATGTAAATAATACTGATTTTTTTTTTCAATGTAAATATTAGATTGCATATATTTGTGTTAAAACAGATTTTCTATATATATATATAACTTGGCATTTTTTGAAGCTTTTTTGTTTTTAAATTCTTTGGAAAATCCTTTTATTTACTTTCTCACATGGCAGTTCTTTTATACGAGGATTGCATTTCTTATTGCAAGAGGGATGACTATTATAAAGGATGACATTCTTTTATAATAAGAGGATGGCAGTTTTATTGTATAAGATGGCATTTGTATTATTGTGAGGATGGCATTTTTATTATAAGAAGATGGCATTTGTATTATTGTGAGGATGACATTTTTATTATAAGAAGATGGCATTTGTATTATTGTGAGGATGGCATTTTTATTATAAGAAGATGGCAGATTTATTTATAAGAGCATATTATTTTTATTTTATAATAGAATGTGCATTTTTATTATTGTGAGGGTGGTATTTTTATTATTTTAAGAGGGATGACATTTTCAACATTGTGAGGTGGCGTTTTTTTGCTGCCACTTTTTTCATACAAGTTTGTTGGGTGTTTTGATTAGAAACATGGCAACTTTTGTGGATATTTTTTCATTTTCTATTTTTTTTTCATGTTTACAACATGATATTTTTTTTGTATTTGGCCCATGAAATAAATAAAGATTATTGGCATGGCAGTTTTATAAAGTAGCATGGCATTTTTCGTCACCCTGGTCCTCCAAGGCCCCACACCTATACGCCATCACCAATTTTTAAGGCCATCGCCCGCGAAACCACCTTCCACTCCCTCCGAGTGAGACTTTGAATTCAAATTTAGTATGCAGAAAGAAACCTAAGTGTCTCACGCTTTATGTTCATCTTCGATGGAAGCCAACTTCTTGATTTCGAATGGAAATCAAGCAAAACGGCGATCCTGACAAAGAAAAAAACTATATCTCAAAAGAAAAAATTATACAAACGAAATGGAAAAAAAAGGGGCAGCTTTCTCTCTCTCTCTTTCAATCATTGTCTCCACTCACATAGTCTTCCTCGCTCCCACAGCCCGCCCAGCCTCGACAAATCCGGCGAGCCCCGTTCCCTGGCTCTAACGCCCGAGGCTCCTCCCCACCACTGCCACTACAAAATTTGCTCTATTTAGTGACGAAAACCATGTGACGAAATAGAAAACATCGCCAAAGATCATTCTCAGTGACGGTCAACCGTCACGAGGTGTTTTCCTCCTGTGGTAGCGCCCTCGGTAACATCGGTAACGTTCTGGCGATTTTATGCGACAAATTTGGCCATCATTGGGTGTGCCCATTGAGGGAGTCCTGGACTATGGGGTCCTCGAGGAGCCGACCTATGTGATATGGATCGGACTGATGGGCCGTGTAGATACAAGGCAGAAGGGACACACCCCCGCCCCCCCCCCCCCCCCGCGTGTTCGGATGGGACTCTCCTTTGTGTGGATGGCAGGCTTAGCGTTCGGATCATGTACCTTCGTTTCTCTGTAACCGACTTTGTACAACCCTAGATCAATCCGGTGTCTATATAAACCGGAGGGTTTCATCCGTACGGCAGGATCACAATCATACAGGCTAGACATCTAGGGTTTAGCCATTACAATCTTGAGGTAGATCAACTCTTGTAACCCATATACTCATCAAAGTCAATCAAGCAGGAAGTAGGGTATTACCTCCATTAAGAGGGCCCGAACCTGGGTAAAACATCATGTCCCCTGCCTCCTTGTTACCCTCGATCCTCGGGCCGATTGGGACCCCCTACCCGAGATCATCCGGTTTTGACACGAACATTGGTGCTTTCATCGAGAGTTCATCTGTCTTTGTCGGCCGGAAGGATTGATGGCTCGCCTTGTCATCAAGGACAACATCACTTCCGGAGAAACCCTGGCTTCAGGGCAAACCCTCCGGCTCGGCAGCTTCGTCATGGGCGCTCGCCCGGCCGTTAAACCACAAGCAGCCCAACTCGTCGACAAAAATCGCCTCCGCGTCGACCCTGAATACGCCGACAAGATGGATCCGGCAGATGTTTCAGCCTTAAACAAACTGCTAGATCGCGTCGCCGCCCTAGGGGTCGCAACTGACTATGATCAGATTGGGCTTAAACCTGATAAGGGAGAAATCAAATCTCCACCGATCACCCATCATGTGGCAATAATGGAGGAAAAAGCCGACAATGACTCTTCTCCTACGTTGAGAACAAAGTATGTTCGGGTTTCTGAACCCGGAGAACCGGACTCTCGTATTCTGGAAGACACTTCTTGTCCTCCAAACATGGAATCGGGCGCTAAGCCTAAAAACACACCAGATGCTCCTGATCCCAGGCCTGTAACCTTGGAAACTCTTCAGAATCCGGACTTATCAGTGGGTCAGGATTCGAATTTGATCCTGCCCACCCGACCCACCACAAGAAATATTCCCCAAGCAACTCCGGTCCTCCGAACATATGCGACTTAATGTATGTGCGGCAGCAGCCTCAAGAAACAGTCCACCACTTTTGGGCTAGATTCCTGCTTGTTAAAAACAAGATCATGGATTGCTGTGACGACGACACGATCTCAGTATTCTGCAACAATTGCAAGGAAGAGGGAATCCTTAATGCCCTCAACCGCCGTCGCGTACTGCACTTTGCTGATTTGGCACACATAGTACAGAAGTACCGCACAATGGAAAGCACCTGGAAAATCCAGACAGCCCGCTGGGAACCACATGCCTTTAGGCCATCCCCTGGACAGGCAAAGAGGACGTACCCCCGCGGAGCACCTAATCATCATCCCATGGACAAGAAAATTAAACCCGTTACGGGGCATAAAACTGTCCTCGAGGAATGGCTCGGTAAACCCTACAAAATTCACATGACGCCGGACAATGAACCAACGCATAGCCTTCGAGCATGTTGGATACTCCGGCAGGTGGCCAAAAGTGGCGATGGTCTCCTCACTAACAACACTCCAGAGAACTATTCTTCGGAGGACAATGATCCCGAAGTATTCACGGTCTTCGAGACCTTTTCTTCAAATAACCGGCGCAAAAGGGCACTCCGCGACCTCGCCAAAATCTGCCACGTGGCAGCAGTAAATCCTTGGAACAACACATCGATCACTTTCAATGCCGATGACGAACCAAGAGCCCGCTCAGTCCGGGCACCAGCCGCTTTGGTCCTAAACCCAATCGTAGACGGTTTTCGGCTCACTAAAGTGCTCATAGACAGCGGTAGCTGACTAAACTTTATCTACGAGGACACGCTCAACAAAATGCAAATGGACAGGAGTCGCATTGAGCAAAGTAACACAGCCTTTCGCGGCATTATCCCTAGTCGAGAAGCCAGATGCTTGGGAAAAATCAAACTCGACGTGGTATTCGGCACGCCGGAGAACTATAGGTCCGAAGAGTTACTCCTCCATGTGGCACCATTCAACAGCAAGTATCATGCTTTGCTGGGACGGGACGCGTTCACGCGCTTCCAAGCCATACCCCATTATGGGTATATGAAGCTCAAAATGCCCGGGCCCAATGGAGTTATCACCATTACCAGTGGTCCGGACATATCACTCCGCGCCGAAAAAAACCCGCCTCTCTAGCCCTCGAGGCACTATCTGAGGCCTTCGCGGCCAAGGAATTGACCACTCTACAGTCTAAAGTAGATAGGGACGATGTAATCCTCGACAAGAGACCCAAATCTACTTCCTTCAAGATGGCAGACGAAATAGTCAAATTCCAGGTCCACCCGACGGACCCCAAGAAAATAGCTTCCATTGGGGCACAACTGGATCCGATGGTGGACGCTGCATTACGCGCATTCTTGCGTGAGAACTGGGACATTTTTTCCTGGCACCCATCCGATATACCAGGTATCCCACGAAGACTGGCCGAGCATAGTCTCAATATATTGAAAGGATACAAACCAGTCAAACAAACTCTTTGTCGATTCTCCAAACCCAAACGACGGGCTATGGGGGAGGAGCTAGCCAAGCTACTCGAAGCCGGGTTTATCAGAGAGATCAAACATCCGGACTGGCTAGAAAACCTGGTCATGGTACCTAAGAAGGATAAATCCTGGCGCCTGTGTGTCTATTTCAAAGACCTTAACAAGGCTTGCCCAAAGGACCCCTTCCCACTACCTCGAATCGACCAGATCATTGATGCAACCGCAGGGCACGATTCCTTGTGCTTCCTGGACGCATATTCCGAATATCATCAAATTAAGATGAAAGAATCTGACCAGGCCGCAACGGCATTCATCACTCCGTATGGGCCCTTCTGCTTCAATACTATGCCTTTCGGGCTCAAGAACGCCGGCGCAACTTACCAATGCATGATTCAAACATGCCTGAAAAAACAGATCGGCAAAACTGTGGAAGCGTATGTAGATGACGTAGTCATTAAGACCAAACATGTCGATTCATTGGTGGATGACTTATGCCTTACATTCGACAACCTCCGAACATATGACATACGGCTCAATCCGGAAAAAATGCGTTTTCGACGTTCCAGCCGGAAAACGGCTTGGGTTCATCGTCTCTAATAGAGGAATCGAAGCAAACCCCGCTAAAATCCAAGCCTTGTCGCAGTTGGAAACACCAACATACCTCAAGCAGGTCCAAAAATTAGCTGGGTGCATGGCAGCTTTAAGCCGTTTTATCTCCAGATTAGGGGAAAGGCATTGCCATTATATCGTTTGCTACGCCGCACTGACAAATTCGTTTGGACGGACGCTGCCACAGCCGGACTAGAGGAAATAAAGGCTCTGTTAGTGAGCAACCCAATCCTGGTCGCACCAAATGTCGGCGAACAAATGCTGCTCTACATATCTGCAACTCACCAGGTAGTGAGTGCGGTGCTCGTCATCGAACGGGATGAGGAGGAACAATCTACTACATGCTCACAAAGGTATTGACTTAAAATTTTTGTTTCTTTGATGTCAATGTTTGCAAGCTATTTAAACGACGATGACAAAACGAAATCATGAATACTCATATAGAAACTTAAACAACCAACTTGTTTAATTTGGTGATGTTCCTCCATGCTAAGAGCTAATCTGCTGCATTGTTATTCAACTTTCATTGACAGTTTTAGTTTCGCTGAAATCATGTTTTCTTTTCTATGCTTATGTCTGTTGATGAACACTACTAGCTCCAGAAGGACCGACATTACCATCAAGTACGCCATCGAGGTAATTCACCAATCCATCATGAACTATGCTTTGCTCTCCTTAGTTTTCCTCTTTGCTGTAAAGCACAAAGAAAATTGAAGCTATGTAGATTAATTGATATGAAGAGGGTCAAAGAGGATGTGACAACATGTTTACTGCCTTATTATCTTCTGCTTGACCTGACACTATTTATGTCCAAACCTGGGAGTATATTTTTCGCTTGTCGTCATCACCCATTTGTTGGGCCGTATAAGTGTATCTGTTGTCCGATTTGCTCCATAATATTTCCTGATGTACTTCTACATATATATGTTGGTTGTAATCTGCTTGAACGATCCAAGTACTCGATATTCCATTCTGTTCTTGTAGGTGAATGGAGCTTGTGTTGTTGTTAGAACTCTGGTGATGACTTCTTCCTATGTTGAAGAGCATGTTCCGTGGTATCCAAGAGTTGCTAGCTTTACACTGGCAGAGCGTTTTATTTGTCGATCGCAATATTTGTTATTGTGTGAAATATTGTATGGTTATCTACGTGAAGTTTGAAGTTCCTGGGCATGCAATATTTGACGGTTAAACTGGTTGTTGTGACGTGAATGAGTTTATGGAGTTTCACATGTTCTGTTTTGTATTGAATATATTGTAATAGGCCTATTTTGGTTGTTATTTGAAGATTTTCATATGCTTCTCTCTTCTTTCTGTTTGATATATACTGCTTATTAATAAGCTGTGAATAAACAATTTGGAACCACTGCTAGGAAAAATATGACAATTGGGACCCATCTAAAAACTGGAGCTGACAAAAGAATTGGAAATTAAAAAGAAATGGACCGCAAAAGGCCATGTCCTAGAAAATAAAAAGGCCAAATTGTTGGGCCAGGCCCATGTACCTAGCAAAAATTAACAGAAAAAATATATATTAAAAAGGCTGGATCGTTGGGCTCGGCCCATATAGACACCGAATTGGACCAGGCTGAATCTTATCAACGACCTTTTCAATTGGTCGCAATTTTGCCATGTCAGATTGCCACGTCGGATCCGACGTGGCGTGGGCAGACAATCAGTAACCAAAACAGAAGGTCGTACGATCCATGACCTTTTGTTTTTCTCATTGCCTTCCACGACCTTATCACAAAGAAGGCCGCTAATTTCAGTTTACAATGACCAGCTTTTGACCCTCTGTTTTTGGTCAAAAAAAGGTCGCAAATGAAAAACAATGGCCATTCAATGACTAATAGTGTTGGTCGCAAGTTGACGTATTTCTTGTAGTGCACGTCAGCACTACAATGGGCCCACATGTCAGAATCTTTGACTAGTCAAATGACACATCGTCATAGAAAAAACAGTGCATGGTCCCACATGTAGGTAGCCACGTCAACCTCTTCTGGGCCCATATGTCAGCAGCATTGACCAAATATATAGGTACATCTGTTAAACCATATGGTTTAACAAATATATGGCTAAATTTGTACAATTTCTAATCCCTCACATATGCTTTCACAAATATATGGTTAAATTTGTGCATGGGTGCTCAAAAACGAGTATATCTCAAACAATCACTCACGTATGGTTAAATTTTACTCTGGAGTTTTCTACAAATATGTATTTTCTAATCATATAGTATGTCCACTATTAGATACTTGTTAAATCATTTGTGTTAGAGTTGCCTAACATAGATATGTATAAACAATATAGTTGATAAAAGTATCAAAAAATAATTTTTGTTACGAAGTAACATTAAATCAGTGTAAAACATGAGTATTATTAAATGATATACATTACAAATATTGAATAAAATATAATACAACTTATATTTAACCTTTCCCTGTGTTTAAGTATGCGAAATAAGTAATGAAAAATTATACTCTTAACACTGCACTATGGTAAGTATAAAACTTTAGTATAAAATACGTATTGATCGAGTGACACTACCAAATATAAGGTTATTAACGACCAACCACCAATAATTTTTCATCGTTACTTGTAATAATTAATTTATTTCACGTGCAACTTTGGTTCACGATGTCTTCACAAGATATAGAAGAATGAAGTAACCACAAAAGAAAATAATAAAGTTTAATGTTTTTTCACCCATCCACTCTCACACGTGATCAACTCTTTATATAAAAGAGCGAGCACACACCCATTATTTATTTATTTTACAATGATGAAACACGATTAGTTGACGAGCTTGGTTGACATAAGAAACTCCGGCGATCTTTGCGTCTATTGCTTGACGATTTTTTTCAAGTCAGTGAGATTCAAATATTTTAGCTTGTGTAGGGCGGCCATGAGGCTCGAAGATAGTTTGCGAAGAACACTTAGCAACATGGTGATGAGCCCACTAAGGTAGTATAGTTCCTGCTTGTTCTTCACGGACAATTTGAGGCCGTGCGTCCCGGAGTTCCTGTAAAAGGTCATGACTTCTTCTTTACATTTGTTTCTGTTGTGCAGATGATGACCTCGGCATGTTGGTATTGGCCCTTGGGTGATGCGTAGCTGATGATGAAGCTTGCACGCAGTTCCTTGGCTGTTGGGTAGCTGATGACACCAACGATGAAGCTTGCATGCTGATCCTTGCCTGCTAATTAGATGTTGAGGCTGGAGTTGGGACATGAGGAGAATTGCCCTTCTGAGCCTTCTTTTTCTTCTAGTTGTCAAGTTTCCTAGCATTGTAACAAGCAGATAGGTAAGTGTTCAATTTAGTCGGAGTTTCCCAATCGAGTAGGAAGTCAAGTGAAGCTAGTATGTCTTGGTAATCAGTAGGACTGCAAAGTTTCACGCAGTTCAGCACAAATGTATACGCTCTAACAAAATCCTCATTTTTCTCACCCATATCTAGCGGCAAGGGGTGGACGTATATGAGGTCTCTATTTGCAGAGCCATTCAAGGCAAGCAAATCAAGGAGGTCCTCGATCTTAGGCGCTATATTTGGATAGCCAGCCAGCACGTTTTAACAAAGAATGCGACCAAGAACGGCCAGATTGTTATCAATCATGTCATTAGTTGCTCTTACTTACGTGAGACCCTACCTAAACTTGGTCACATTCCCTTCATCCAAAAGCATAAGGATGTCATCTGGTTGGAGGTTTTTCAGGCAAAGATTCTCATCAAACATATTTTTAAACAGTTGTACTTTGTAAGAGGTTTATTGTAAGCACTCGGCCTACATTGGAAAAGTGGGGTAAGGTAGGGTATAGTACGTGAGCTAAATGGCGAGGGACACGAGGAACAACTATGTCAAGTACTCTTATAATTCTGGTTCTCACAACGCGATCAGGAAGTTTGCTCGTCCTATGCGACACGATTCTGTTCTGCTGGGTTAAGCAATCATAGCATATGAATTGATAATACTTGCTGCGAACATCAATTAAGTTACTCGTTTTCAATGAGAGCAAAAGGGAGTAAGGGAAACCCCCTGGGTTGGTTTGTTGACAGGGGATGAAGCTGGAGCTCTAACGCTTTGTCGAGCCCATCCCTCGCAATCGATCGATACTGTCCAGCCCGTCCGGCGAGGAAATCTCACAATACTACGAAGACATAGTGAGCATGCATCTGATTAACTTTGCTGACATTTAACGGTTTTGTTCATCACATAGCAAGATAATAATCATGGTTCGGCACATGGCCTAGGAAAAAAACTGGTGCGTAATTAACCCAGACTGATGTTTTATTACCACCGGCAAGGACATCCACACCTATTGCCACTTTTTTTGTTTCATTACCATCTGTCATGTTTTATGTGATGAAAAGAAGAAAAGAAGTCGATCATCAAATAGCGTTTTCTTGGAGGCATGAACCAAATAGCAACATTTTCTTGATTATGAGATCGATGGATCAACCAATCAACGATCCAACAAACAGCTTTTCCTTTTTGCTTTGAGATCGACGAATGAACGGAAAGAGCAAAAAAGCAAAGAGATGCATATTTTTTGTCAGGTTTCGTTCCGATGGCTAGGGTTCGTACCCGCCTGATCCAGCGGCAGCGACCCGCCCGACCCAATCCGGTGGCGTCAGCGAGACAGACAAGCGGGACCTACAAAACTAGGGTCTCAAGCCCGTGGCCGGCAGCGGAGCACTTAATATAGCCTGCCAGTCTGCCCGATTCATGAAGCATTTTTTCCTGGCTCCCTCTCAGGCCCATGCACGGCCCATGACGCGAACCCACTAGGAAACTCTATCGAACCGACCTCGCTAGCCTGGCCTGCGGTCAAAAGCCCGACCTGCAAGCCCGGTACCCATGCCACGTTCAACCAAAAGAGTCTCCCATCCGCCTCTCTCTCTGTATTGCTCCCCACGTCTCCACCCCCACCCACCACACCCCACCCCACACCTAGCTAGGGTTTTCGCTTCTCCGATGCTGTTGGTGGGCGGAGCGACGACTTCCACCTGGCGTGGCCCGAGCGGGGGCCGGCCGATAGACGACGAGAACCTGACCTCCGAGACCTCGGCGGGGGTCGAAGTGGTGGGCAACTTCGACGCCATGGGCATCCGCGAGGACCTCCTGCGTGACATCTACTCCAATATGTGAATTTGTTCACGAATACCTTCCAACCAATTTTCTCCATCATCTTCCAATCTTTTGACATAATTCTTTTTCCTCGTGTCCGAAGCAAATGCTTTGGAAAAAGTATTGTCGCGGTTACCACTTGTCAACCAAGTGGCTCGGGATCGCTGCATTACTTGAATTTCTTCAAGTTCTAACAAATACACAATTAACTCGGCCAATTTTTCTCTCTTTTCAGCATTAGCATCATTTATAGGCTCAACCATAACTCTTTCAAGCTCTCTGTGAGCTTTCCTTAACCGCTTCTTCGACTTCTTAAGGACCCGATGGTCCCAATCATCGAAGCGCACATGCATCTTGTTTAGTTTTTCTTATATATTCGTCAGATTTGGATATGTTGCAGCCTTTGTCCATCACTGTTTATCAAACTTCTCTTCTCCCAACCATCTCGCTTCAAATCTTTTTACATGCATGGTTGTTATTTGATGTACCGCGGTGCTGCACATATAGTAGTCTGCATCAATAAACAGAGGTTGGTTTTTTTCTCGAATACGCACGAGTGTGTGTATCATCTTATATAGAAAAAGAAGGGGGGAAGAATCCCAGCCACCGTTGATGTTACAAAGATTTAAACGCTACATAACATCACATCAGCACACAGCGCGGCCGACAGTCCACCTGCGCAACAACTAACCCGACTACTCGCTGCTTGCCCACCCTGCTAGAAGCTGAAGCGTGCTGTCCACTTCACCTTTCAACAGGCCCGCGTGCTGCCAAGCTCTACCCTCCGCGACGACGCGCCTAACGACCACCTCTAGTGATGGAGAGGCGCCATCGAAGACAACCGCATTCCGGTGTTTCCAAAGCTCCCAACAGAGGTTGGTGGTCTGAGTGGTTATGCTTAATTTTTTACAGCGTCCATGCATCATTTAAAAGACCCCACAGATTCTCCCACCGCCGGGGTCGAAACCCCACACGAATCGTTATTTTTCTGTCACGAGAGCGGCCCACTCATGATCCACGACGCAAAACCCCCAGGAAACTCTGTCGAACCGACCTCGCCAGTCAGGTCCGCGGTCAAAAGCCCGCCCCGCCAGCCCGGCACCCACACGCAAGCAAAAGAGTCTCCCCTCCGTCTCTCTCCCCATGTCTCCCCACTTCTCTCAAGAATGCTCGTGTGCTGCTCCCCACGTCTCTACTGATGATTAATTGGTGACTTCAAGTAAAGCATCTGATCGAGGTAACAAAACACTGTTTGCATTAGATGATTAGTTAGACTGATTAGCTCCAATTTTATTTTATTTTAAGTCACCACTTCCCCGTCGGCACCCCTCCGCTTGCTCCACCACGAGGCCTGCATCTACGAGTTGCCGGACCGGGCTCTCATGGCCTACGCTCTTCATGCTGATTGATTCGTAGTAGGAGCAGTAGATTCCTTTCTACTCACACGTTTTTTTATAATACTAATTGTTTTTTAATGTAATATTTTTTGAAACTTCAATGTAAATATTAGATCGCGATATTGTGTATTTAATACTATTGATTACCGGAAATCTTATCTGGCTGACGTTCCCTAGGAGCCCAACCCAGTAAACGCCCCCATCGCCATCGCACAGATCTCGACCCAAGGGCAATGGCACATCGGATGGCCGGAGGCGTACGTTGTCTGCCGACCGCCGATTCATGGCAAACGCTCATGTCCCTTTTAGGGTGTGTTTGGTTCGGAAACGAAGTGGAATGGAATGTCATGGTTTCATTCCACTAGAATGGGTCTGTTCCGTCCTTACGTTTGGTAGAAGGAATTAAGAGGAATGGAATGATTACATTTGGGTGTTTGGTTTATGAGATGGAACCAAATGGGTTTGTTCATCGCACTACTCAAATACAGTATTTACATCAAATACAAACAACACACATATACAAAGGTAAAATATCATGTAAATACAAAGAAATTCAAGAGGTAAAAAATCAGACGAGGATCTCGTTGTGCGTACTGGGGAGGATGAGGAGGCGCCGCAGGCGCGTGCGGGCGGGGGTGCGCTGTAACCATCGGTGGGGAACGAACGCCGGCATAGGAGACATGCGACGACAGAGGCAGGCTATGGCGGCGGAAGCCATGGCCGGCGGCGCAGCGGCAAGAGCCTTCAGGCGACGCGGAAGGAAGGGTCGGGAGGTAAGGAGAGAAAGGGAAAGAGAGGAAAGGAGCAACGGCGCGGCTGCGTTGCTCACCGTCGTGTACGGGTCGGTCAGGGGAACCTCGGGAACAAGGGCAGCAGAGGGGTTGGGAGGAGGGGCTAGCTCGGCGGCGTGATTGGGGGAGGAACGAGGGCGAATGAAGCGCGGGGTCAGGGCGAGACGAGGGACAAACCTCATACAGGAGCCGTTCCGCGTGGTACCGCAGATTCGGAGGAATCACTTGATTCGGCATATCGGGGGTATATTCCCTCGCGGGGAACCATATTCCATTCCCTCTCGTTCGCAAACCAAATGCTGGAATCGGTGCCAGGTACGGAACCGACCCGTGACGTTCTACTTGATTCCATGAACCGAACACACCCTTATTTTCTTCCAAAAAATGCATCACGCGCCCGTGCGGCGAGACCAACTCGAGAACTCTCGCGAGAGAGCAGGGGCTTCTAGCCATTGGGCCGGAGAGGTGGTTCGTAAACATTTGTGTTAAAGCATAATTTCATATATAACTTGGCATTTTTAAAGATTTTTTGTTTTAAAATTTGTCGAAAAATCCTTTTATTTACTTTCTCACGGGGCAGGGCAGTTCTTTTATAAGGGATGGCATTTCTTATTATATAAGAGGGATGCAATTTTTATTATAAGAGGATGACATTCTTTTATTATAAGAACCCTAGATTGCGTCCTCCTTCTAAAAAAAGCTAGGGTTTGTGCCTCTCGCCGGCACCGTTGTAGGTCCGCCTCGTCTCCGGTGGCCATAGAACCATGGGGATGCGGTGGATCCTGGAACGGAGCGGCGGGAGGGCTCCATCGTTAGTTGTTTTTTTTGAGTTTTGTTAGGGTTTGTGTCCTACTCACGAAGGCGAGATGGCGTCGGCTCCCTGAAGATGTAATAAAGGTCTTCCCGCCTAGCCTCCGTTCCGTTGGTGTGTCTAGCATCGTTGGTGTGCGTGGAGGCGTGTCTCCGACGGATCTATCCTCGATGGATTTCCTGGATGTGGTTATTGTTCGTCTATGTTTGTGTGTCTTCGGGTTGGATCCTTTCGATCTACGTTATTCTTCATTGGTGGCGGTTGCTGTTCTGTTGTGCTGGTCTTATGGGGTCTTGGCACGACGACTTTCTGACTGTCTAATACAACAAGTTGTGCCCGACTGCGGCGAGGGAGGAGCGATGACGACGGCGCGCCTTCGGCTCGCTTCAGTGCTTGTAGTCATCGCTAGGTGTTCTATGAATCTGAATGTATTTTTTTTATTTTTTTTGTGTTCGTTGTACTGCATGATTGAAGATGGATAGATTGGAAGTTTCCTTGCAAAAAAAGAGGATGACAGTTTTGTTGTATAAGATGGAATTTATATTATTGAGTGAGGATAGCACTTTTATTATAAGAAGAAGATGGCAGTTTTATTTAGAAGAGCATGTCATTTTTATTATTTTGAGGATGGCGTTTTTATTATTTTAGGAGGGACAACATTTTTAACATTGTCAGGTGGCATTTTTTGCTGCCACTTTTCTCACACAAGTTTTTTTTGGGTGTTCTGATTAGAAACACAACAACTTTTGTGGAATTTTTTCATTGTCTGAAAATTTTCCTATTTTTACAGCATGGCATTTTTGTATAATAAAATAAAGTTTTTTTTCATATTGGCATGGCAGCTTTATAAAGTGGCATGGCATTTTTCAGTTTTCAGGATTGTCACCCTAGTCCTCCAAGGCACCACACCTACACGCCATCACCAGTTTTTTCGGCCATCACCCACTCTTTGATCTCCGATGGAGGGGACCCCATGGGGAGGAAGACAAGGGGGTCCAACCGAAACCACCTTCCTTTTCCTCCGAGTGAGACTTTGAATTCAAATTTAGGTCTCCTTTGGTTTGTATGAGTTTTGTTGGAATTCTATAGGATAGGATTTGCAAAGGGAAAATTCCTTTGAAACCCTTTGGTTTGTAGGAATGGATTTCTTTTCCTATGTAGGATAGAAATCAATCATTCACATTTTGAAGGAAAAAAATAGCCTAGACTCAATGGAAAAATTCCTCCTATGCATGAAATGGCATCTCTTTTTTATAGGAATTGAGATGCATGCCATCTCACTTCTTATGATTTTTCTATTTCTATAAAAGTATTGTCCTATGAACCAAAAGAGGCCTTACTATGCAGAAAAGAAACCTAGGCGTCTCACGTTTTATTTTCATCTTCGTCTTTTTGATAACTGGCACTTTATTTCTTAAAAGTTTTAAGCATTACACCCAGACTCTGCATACTGAGATGCACACAACTAAGTCCACTCAGAGAACAAAAAACAAAAAAAAAAGTGAAATACAAAGAAACATCTAAGAGTTTGTATAATGCCTAAGTTGTAGGGGGTCAATTCTAAGATCATGTTGCCACCCATGCTAGGTAAAAGTATCCATCGTCGTAGCCTTCAATCATGTACACACCTCGGTAAACAGGTCGTGATTCTCCCCATGTTGTAGAGGCGACCATAAACTAAGCGTCCTGATACATCTGTAGATAACCTGCATAAGAGAAGTAATTTTCTCAATAAAAAACTTATCATTTCTAAATAGGCCAGGCGACCAAATAACGACGAGCGCTCTCACCCTGAGATCCTTCCCTCAAGAACATCAATCCACACTAGTATTAATAATGTTGGTGTATTTGGTGGACACTCCCTCACTGATATTTCGACCATCGGTGATGGTAGGTTCTCCTCCTTCCCTGAGTGCATTACGAAGGTCGATATAGCACAAGGAGAAGAAAGAGAAACGTCCCCACAACAACAGTCGGGATTCTTCCTTCAAGAACATCAATCTATCACACAGGGAGCCCCATCAGACTGAAAGTCAACCCTAAGCATCGATCAACATTACAAATATATTGAATAATGACATAAAAAATTAATCAAGATTACGGAAAAAATTGGCATGTCTTTTGCTAAAAATAGGACATACTGAGTGCCCGAAATTTGCCGGAAAAGAAATTAATCAACATTCTGGCAAAAACATAGGAACTCACAAGTTCCCTGCAAAACCAATAATGCATGAATCAAGTGTCTTGAAGGTTATGCAACTCCCCCTTCCCCGTCGCCCCCCGCGTGGGCGGCCGGGAGGCCCTCAGATCCCGTCGGCCGGCCCTTCCCCTCTCCTCCTCCTCCTCCCTCGCCGCCGCCCAAGGCGCTGCCAGTAACCTGCCGTCGCCGGGCCGGCTGGGACTTCGGCCCTCTCGCTCGGGAGGGCTGGCGTGAGCCAGCGCCCGGGCAGGCGTGGCGTGGCGGGCGGAAGCCACGGCGGGTGGTGGCGGCGCCTCGGCGACTTGGCTCCCCCGCGGCAAACAGCCTCGCGATCTGGTGCGTCGCGGTCGCCAGGGACGGCGGCGGCGTGGTCGGATCGGTTCGCGGCGGCGCGGCCGGATCTATGCGCAAGCGTGGGCCTTGATCGCTGGACTGCCGTCGGCACGGTGGCGGGTGCGACTCGTCGGCAGCTGGGCAGATCCGCCGGGATTCTACCCTTGTCTGGTCCTTGACAGCGCGGGCAACTCCGGGGGAAACCCTAGATCTCCTTGGGATCGAGCGATGGCGGCGCTTTTGCGTCGTAGTCCCTATTTAGGGCATCGTTTTGGAGTTTACTCCGGTTGAAGGGACCAGCGACGTTGGCGGCGCACGTCTGGTGGAGCAACTGCCGATGAAAATCGCGCCGACTACGGTCATGGCGGACGATGGCGGCGTCTTAGATGTCGTTCCCTTGTCGAGGCATTGTCGTTGCAGTCTGCTTCATCAGGCTTGGGATGCTCCGGGGGAAACCCTAGATCTGGGTCTTCCGGATCGGATGATGATGGCGTTTTCTCGCTTTCCCTCCTGGGGGCATCGTTTTGGAGCAAGTGATGGCTGGGGGATGGTGGAACGGTGCTTCATCTCACACATTGATGGCGGCGGTTATCGGCGGCATGGCGCTGTGGAGGCTCGGCGTCCGATGCGCGGGATGGACTCGCGCAGGAGGAGGTAGCTGTCTGGCGTCATGGTAACATCAATGGCTGAGTGGCCAAACAAGGTAGATGCCTCAATATAATCTGAAGACGGACCTGTGGAAGATGGCGGCGACGACACACGAGTGCGTCTGACCGGATTGTGCCCCAGACCCGGTATGTGGCTCGGCTGGGGCTTCCGGCTTTTGATGTTAGGCTTAGGTGAGTGTTCTGAGTGGCCCAGCTAGCACCCCTTCATTGTATGGATAGGAGTAGCGGCATATGTTGCCAAGATGGTGGATTCAGGCATATTGTTGTAATACTTTGTAAGGTCCTCGAGAATAATCAATAAAGTGGCCGTATGCATCTCCCTGGTGCAGAGATCGGGAGTCATCCTCCTTTTCTAAAAAATAATAATTTTGTGGTGCATAACCCTATGGTGCGCTGGACAAACTTGAACTTAAAATTCGAGACAATATTAAGAACCAAATCATCTCATGCCACCCAAATTGCCCGGGCCACTTTCGAGGCAAAAACTTTGTAGTACTTAACACGACCACAAGATTAAGACAAGGCATGCCATTTCCTCTAACAAATGATCAATCAAATTTGATTTCCTTCCTTTGGATTATGCTTATGGACATGGTCTTGACAACACACGAGCAGCTTCACAGCTGGAAGGAGAGGAGGGCATACCTTGATGGTTTATTCTTGCCGGTCAACATGCATGCAGATGCTGGCGCCTTTGATCGACCTTCAGTGTTCACGTCGCCTGCTCTAGGGCTTGGGGGTGGACGTCCAGTGCTGGGACCCTACAACAATTTATTACAGCAGCTCTTGTCGGTTCCACCAACTACACACAACATCTAGTCTAGGTCTAGTGTATCTCAACTTAGTAAACTCCTAAAACATGCATATCCACAGGACATGACATATAGAGTTTTGCTGGTAATAAAGGATGCTAATTTGCTATAAAAAACGCAAGAGTTTACTTGTTTTGTCAATTTTCATGAGACACACAGACTATAACACGTACCATAGATAATGTCCTATAGTAACTACATAATATGAACATTAGCACTTTCCAAACAATGTCACCACCGAGCATCATGAACAGAGAAGAATTATGAAAATAAAACAATAACAAGTGCACTGAACAACTAACACATCTTCTTGTGAGTTCCATGAATCACACACAACATATATACTAGTGTATGCCAATCAATATATAAAGCTAAAACATACAAAAATCATGAAATCCCTAAGCCCAACCTTGAATGTTGCATCTTTGGAAACCCATCTCCCAGGAGAAGTATTTGCCCATGGATGCTAGAACAAGGGGGAGGAGGAAGAAGGGCTGGTTGATGACCCACAAGTGTAGGGGATTTATCGTAGTCCTTTCGATAAATAAGAGTGTCGAACCCAACGAGGAGCAGAAGAAAATGACAAGCGGTTTTCAGTAAGGTTTTCTCTGCAAGCACTGAAATTGTAGGTAACAGATAGTTTTGTGATAAGATAATTTGTAACGGGTAACAAGCAGTGAAAGTAAATAAAGTGCAGCAAGGTGGCCCAATCCTTTTTGTAACAAAGGACAAGCCTGGAACAATTTCTTATAATGAGAAAAGCGCTCCAGAGGACACATGGAAATTATCGTCAAGCTAGTTTTCATCATGCTCATATGATTCGCGTTCGGTACTTTGATGAGCAGCAGCAGGTCAGCCGCCTGGAACTCGACAATCAGCTTTGGCCTCGGCTCAGGGCTACAACAGACAATGCTGCAGTTAATACCACCAGGAAGAGTGTGGAATCCAGACAAGAAAGACATGACGGAATCCAATTTAACTGGAGGCGTATCAGGCAGCCAGGCAAGCAGTTACATAGAGAAGACAGGTAAGCCAAGCAACATCTAACATGAAGATGGGTTCATTTGAATCATTTACACACAACAGCAAGATTTGATTGCTTTACGCACAACAACAAAATCTGATTTTTGATAGCGTTGCACACAAGTCCAGGATATGAGAGGAAGGGGGCGGAAGGAAAGGAGGGCATACTGGAACCTCGTCTACAAGTCACATGCAGGTCATCGGGAGGGGGGTGGAGTTGCTGTTGCAAGTTGCAGACTTGCAGCTCCTCCGCAGGTATGTGGGTGGACCGGTGCTTGGGGCTGCCCTTACTTGGACAAGCATCCCACTTATGATTAACCCCTATTGCAAACATCTGCAACTATAAAAGAAGTATTAAGGTAAACCTAACCACAACATTAGACATATGGATCCAAATCATCCCCTTACGAAGCAACGCATAAACTAGGGTTTAAGCTTCTGTCACTCCAGCAACCCATCATCTACTTATTACTTCCCAATGTCTTTCTCTAGGCCCAAATAATGGTGAAGTGTCATCTAGTCGACGTTCACATAGCATCACTAGAGGAGAGACAACATACACCTCATCAAAATATCGAACGAATACCAAATTCACATGACTACTGATAGCAAGACTTCACCCATGTCCTCAGGAACAAAAGTAACTACTCACAAAGCATATTCATGTTCATAATCAGAGGAGTATTAATATGCATTAAGGATCTGAACATATGATCTTCCACCAAGTAAACCAATTAGCATCAACTACAAGGAGTAATCAACACTACTAGCAACCCACGGTACTAATTTGTGGTTTTGATACAAGATTGGATACAAGAGATGAACTAGGGTTTTGAGAGGAGATGGTGCTGGTGAAGATGTTGATGGAGATTGACCCCTCCCGATGAGAGGATCGTTGGTGATGACGATGGTGATGATTTCCCCTCCGGAGGGAAGTTTCCCGGCAAAACAGCTCATGGGAGCCCTAGATTAGTTCCGCCTCGTGGCGGCGGAGTTTCATCCGTAAGCTTGCCTCTGATTTTTCCAGGTAAAAGCCTTCATATAGCGTAAGATGGGCACCGGAGGGCCACCAGGGGGCCCAGGAGACAGGGGCGCGCCTAGTAGGGGTGGGCGCGCCCCCCACCCTCCTGGCCAGGGTGTGGGCCCCCTCTGGTGTTTTCTTCGCTCAATAATTCTTATTAATTCCAAAAGTGACTTCCGTGGAGTTTCTGGATTTTTGGAGCTGTGCAGAATAGGTTTCCAATATTTGCTCCTTTTCCAGCCAGAATTCCAGCTGCCGGCATTCCCCCCTCTTCATGGTAAACCTTGTAAAATAAGAGAGAATAGCCATAAGTATTGTGACATAACGTGTAATAATAGCCCATAATGCAATAAATATTGATATAAAAGCATGATGCAAAATGGACGTATCAACTCCCCCAAGCTTAGACCTCGCTTGTCCTCAAGCGGAAGCCGAAATCGAAAAATATATCCACATGTTTAGAGATAGAGGTGTCGATAAAAATACGGACATGTGGGCATCATGATCATTCTTATAACAGCAACATAAATAGATTTTGTCATATGATTTCTTATGCTCAAGTAACAATCGATTCACAATGTCAAGTATGGTTCATAAACTTCATTGGGAGCTAACAACTATAATCTTAGTCATTGAAGCAATTGCAATTTATCATAACATCAGAAAGAGTCAAGAATAGAGCCTTTCAGCAAGTCCACATACTCAACTATCATATAGTCTTCTACAATTGCTAACACTCACGCAATACTTGTGGTTACGGAGTTTTAATCGGACACTGAGAAAGATAGGGGCTTATTGTGTTGCCTCCCAACGTATTCACTTTTGGGTGATGTCAACAATAATAACTCATGCTAACTTACATCCAATTGGATATATATATCAGGATCTTTCAAACACGAGGAGCTTGCCAAAGGATAAAATGAAAAAGGGAAAGGTGAAGATCACCTTGACTCAAGCATAAAGTAAAAACATAAAATAAAAGATAGGCCCTTCGTAGAGGGAAGATGAGGTTGTCATGTGCTTTTAGGGTTGGATGCACAAAATCTTAATGCAAAAGAACGTCACTTTATATTGCCACTTGTGATATTAACCTTTATTATGCAGTCCGTCGCTTTTATTACTTCCATATCACACGATCGTATAAAGCTTATTTTCTCCGCACTAATAAGTCATACATATTTAGAGAGCAATTTTTATTGCTTGCAACATGACAACTTACTTGAAGGATCTTACTCAATCCATATGTAGGTATGGTGGACTCTCATGGCAAAAACTGGGTTTAAGGATATTTGGAAGAACTAGTAGTATCTCTACTTGGTGCAAGGAATTTGGCTAGCATGAGGGGGAAAGGCAAGCTCAACATGTTGGGAAGATCAATGACAATATACTTTAACTGAGATGTGAGAAAACATAAACCATTACGTTGTCTTCCTTGTCCAACATCAACTCTTTTAGCATGTCATACTTAATGAGTGCTCACAATCATAAAAGATGTCCAAGATAGTATATTTATATGTGAAAACCTCTCTTTCCTTATTACTTCCTATTAATTGCAACGATGACCAAAACTATGTTTGTCAATTCTCAACAACTTTTAAGCCTCAAACTCTTTATATGTGAAGTCATTACTATCCACAAGATCAATATGAACTCTTTATTCTTTTTATTCTTTCTACTTCCTCAAGATCATAGCAAGATAGCAAAGGCCTTGACTCAACACTAATCTTTATTATAGATAGCTCACGGACTCGATTACATAAAGAGATCACAAAGCAAAACTCGAAACTAATTCATACCAAAACTTCAATCTACTAGATCAAGATATTACTAAAAGGATCGAACTAAATAAAACGATAAAGATAGGAGTGTGATGATGATACGATACCGGGGCACCTCCCCCAAGCTTGGCAGTTTCCAAGGGGAGTGCCCATACCCATGTGATTATGTCCTCGGAGGTGGTGAAGTAGGAGTTGTCGATGATGCATGCTTCTTTCTCAATTTACGCTTGAGTATAGTATTTTGCTCCTTTAGGTCATCGATCTCCTACTCAAGACTTAATATTCTTTTGCATAATTCCTGTTTATTTTCCTGCAAGAGATGAAAAGGGATAAACTCGATCTTTGGCTTCTTTGCTCTATCAGGGAGGCTTGAATTTTTAAACTCCACATGCATGTCCCCAGGTTGAGGTAATGGGGCTTCGTCTTCGTCTGAACTCGTCTCCTCCTTTCCCTTAGGCTCATAGTCTTCCTCTTCTTCAGTGGTCCAGCCATCATGCTCCAAGTCCCCGTAGACCTTAGGGTCTGCAAGGTATTCAGCCACATATTGCTCTAAATCTGTAACAGAAATAGCTCGAAACGAAAACAGAGGATATTTGCGTGATACGGTGGTCAAAACCTTCGGGAGATTATATAATGAATTTTTACCGACAAAAATACGTAACGTGCAAGAAAACGGAGTCCGGGAGGCACACGAGGTGGCCACGAGACAAGGGGCGCGCCCAGGAAGGGTGGGTGCGCCCTCCACCCTCGTGGAGGCCTCGTGTCCTTCCCGGATTACTTCTTTCTTTCCAAAATTCTTAAATATTCCAAAACGGAGAAAAATTGCCATTAGAATTGTTTTCGAGTCGGTTTACTTACCGTACCACATACCTATTCCTTTTTGGAGTCTGAAACGTTCTGGAAAGTGTTCCTTATGTATTCCTCTAGGGTTACGGTCTCAATAATATTAGTTTCAACATTGATAGGATTACCTGAGATATAATGTTTAATTCTTTGACCGTTCACCACCCTCGGACTTGTGCCTTCGAAGTTATTGATTTTTATGGCACCGAAACGATAAACCTCCTCGATAACGTAAGGACCTTCCCATTTAGAGAGAAGTTTTCCTGCAAAAAATCTTAAAGGAGATTTGAATAATAACACATAATCACCTACGTTAAATTCTCGCTTTTGTATTCTTTTGTCATGCCATCGTTTAACTTTTTCTTTAAACAGTTTGGCATTCTCATAGGCTTGAGTTCTCCATTCATCAAGTGAGCTAATGTCAAATAACCTCTTCTCACCGGCAAGTTTGAAGTCATAGTTGAGCTCTTTAATATCCCAATATGCTTTATGTTCAAGTTCAAGAGGTAAGTGACATGCTTTTCCATAAACCATCTTATACGGAGACATACCCATAGGATTTTTATATGCAGTTCTATAGGCCCATAATGCATCATCAAGTTTCTTGGACCAATTCTTTCTAGATCTATTAACAGTCTTTTGCAAAATTAATTTGAGCTCTCTATTGCTCAACTCTACTTGACCACTAGACTATGGGTGATAAGAAGATGCGATTCTATGATTAACATCATACTTAGCAAGCATCTTACGAAAGCACCCTGAATAAAATGTGAACCACCATCAGTCATAAGATATCTAGGGACTCCAAACCTCGGAAAAATAAGTTCTTTAAGCATCCTAATAGAAGTGTTATGATCAGCACTACTAGTTGAAATAGCTTCTACCCACTTAGTAACATAATCAACAGCAACTAAAATATGTGTATAACCATTAGAGGCAGGAAAAGGTCCCATATAATCAAATCCCCAAACATCAAATGGTTCAATAATAAGAGAATAATTCATAGGCATTTCTTGACGTCTACTAATATTACCAATTCTTTGGCATTCATCACAAGACAAAACAAACTTACGAGTATCTTTGAAGAGAGTAGGCCAATAAAAACCGGATTGCAATATCTTATGTGTAGTTCTATCTCCAGCGTGGTGTCCTCCATAAGATTCGGAGTGACACTTGCGTAGGATTTGTTCCTGTTCATGCTCAGGTACACAACGTCTAATAACACCATCTACTCCTTCTTTATAAAGGTGTGGGTCATCCCAGAAGTAATGTCTTAAATCATAAAAGAACTTTTTCTTTTGCTGGTATGTGAAACTAGGTGGTATAAATTTAGCAACAATGTAATTAGCATAATCAGCATACCAAGGAGCAGTGCGAGAAGCATTAACGACCGCTAGTTGTTCATCAGAAAAGCTATCATCAAGAGGTAGTGGGTCATCAAGAACATTCTCTAACCTAGACAAGTTGTCTGCAACGGGGTTCTCAGCTCCCTTTCTATCAATAACTAGATCATCAAAGGCGCGCGTTGCCGCACCCATCTGTTTTGTCAATAGGTTGATAGAAATTTCCAAAAATATAAGATGACAAGAGGTAAACATAATTGAAATAGAAACTATTAAAAATTCTAAAATAGGCTTATGAAAGTTGTTTGGCAAAAGTTTCTTTTGTCTTGAAAGGGACGGTACTACGTATAACCAAAACGATGATAATACTAAGCTGGACATGTTATACACATTTTAGTTTCATGTACACAATGTATGTATGCCCATTTCTATTTGATGGCTACTTTCAAATGAAAATGTTTTTTAATGTAATAGCCTCTTGCGTCAACTTATACTCGTCACTGGACTACTATGAGTATTCTCGAAAACAAATCTATAAATTAATAGCCATGATCAAGGAGCAACAAGCTAACCTTCACTTAATTAATAGAGTAACCGCATTAACTTGAAGGAAACCGCAAGAGTTATATAACTTCAGGAAATGGTGAAACATCAGTGCACGGATTAACTCGGCCATATCCCTTGGATGTAAGCTATGCTTTTTGTGAGTGATGCAGTACACACTTCATGACATGTCAAATAATTGTTGAACCTGAGATTCAAACTTGAATTGCATTGTATGAAGAAAATAACACACATATGCATCTCTGATGAATGAACATAATAACAATTTCCACACTGAAAGAAAACTACACACCTTCAAAAGAAACCACACATGATTATTCTTGTATCAGAAAAACCAAAGGTTTATACAAATGGTTCACCTTTGGTTGCTAATGTCATCTTGGATTGACTCGCGTTTTCCCCTATGTCTTGCAAGTTGCAACTGTCCTTGCGGAGATGTGTGCAGTGTATCTGGTAAAATCATTTGTAGCCAAAAGACAAATAACTTATTAAATAGAGTATACAACATACATGGGATTAAAACGCAAGAAGGTGCATAAATAAAGTATCCAATATGCGCAGGAGATCATGCAATGTTTTAGAGGTAAATCTTAACTGAAATGAGAATAAATAAGCATTGCTTGACCTTTTGGTAGATGAAAACCTATATTATCTTTCTTCCACTCCTACTTGGATTGGTATTTAGTTCAATGCCTACAAAGCTACAGGCACCTGTACTTTCGCAGATATTCTCAAACATTTGAAAATTAAGAAAACATGCATGTGATGTGAGCGTATACATGTAGTAGTTTCTAAAGACCACCCTTTTTGTAAGAAAGCTTCTGAATAACCTATGGTTTTCTAAATTTCTAATAAGAGGTAGATCTATAATACTGCCCTAGGAACAAATTTGTGGTTCAGTATAGACCTCACCAATTGATCGATCGTTGGACCAAAAGTAAAATTACTAAATCAACAGTTCAGTTTATGGGTAATGTATTTACTGCAGTACCCATGCATCATCCACATAAGCTGAACGTAAGTTTTACTACGCATGATAGAAGTAAATCTGAAAGAACTCCCAGTCGGTACCATCACCAAAATATAGAAATTTTACAACTTAACAGTAACTGATCATCTTCTATCCCAAGAAGATGAGTCCTCATGAAACTTTATACCTAGTTGTAAACTCTATTTGACCTGACCTGTACAGAAACAAAAGAAAAATTAGAAGAAGATGGAGGGGGATTGAGATGGAGTTGATCAGCTAAAAAAGACATACCTAGAATAAACTTAATTTCACACCCTTAGTTTTTTCCCTTACCTCCCTTGTCGTTGATCTCCTCTCTACCATCAGCAGTAGCACCGTTGCTTGTGTCCTTGTGATGCTGCAATGATTCCTCCCCTTTCTTTGAGAGGACCATCCACGCCCGCATCTGACTCTCTCGTATCAAATTGTGATATGACTGTCAAGCATGTGGTCCTTTACTTATATTTCTTAAGAAAGAAATTCTACAACTATATCACCCAATAGTGTTTCTCTAGTGAGCTTAGAAAACAGACTTCAAGCGAAAAAGTCTACAACTATATCATCCCAATAGTGTTTCTAGTGAGCTTAGAAAAGAGAAATACAGACAGAGAAGGACACGGCGAGCAGGGACAACAATATAAAATACAACACAACTACACAAGCATGAAAAAATGATCTGCCGATGAATTACCTCAGTCCCGAAATGGTTTGCAAACCTAAATTTATCTATAGCTCCAAATGACCTGAAAGAGGAAATTCATGATTAGATGTTGTGCAGGGAGGGTAACAGAAGATGCCACGGGACAGGAGAAGAGAGGAGTTTCTGCTCGGTGGCGTTTAGAGGCAGGGGAAGGGGAGATGGACGTGGGTGTCACTCACCTGCATCAGATGATGGTGAGGACGAGGGCGGCGAGACAACGTCACGGAGAGGGGTGCAGGGAGTCGAGGTCAAATAAGACGCAATTGAGGTCGCGGGAGAGTTGGTGATTTGCAGTGGTGTCCGATCAGTTGACCACGATAGGGGTTGTGCAAGATCGGAGAACATGGCGGCGGCGGCGAGGTTAGGTCGCGCGTGAGAGAGTCTCGCCAGCCTCACGCGAGGGACGAAAAGAGTGTTTTTTCTTTTGGATTGCACGGCTGGAGGCTGTTACAGGCCCAGTAGGCCCAATTTAATCCGAGAAGCTGAAAAATGCCACCAGAGTAGCGGCCCAAGAAGGGTTAGCGCTCGTTAGGATCGAACGAAGCAACTCGGGGTGGGATTGAGAGACAATCGGATGGCTAAAAACACCCTTAAGTGACGATCCAACGGATACAAATGTTAATGGCCTGAGAGGGCAGGAAAGGTGCTCAGTTATAATGTATCTAAATATGCAAATCAAATTCTTGGAGCAAGAGAACCCATCTAATAAGTCTAGGCTTAGCATCTTTCTTTTCCATAAGATATTTAATAGCAGCATGATCAGTGTGAATAGTAACTTTGGAATCAACAATATAAGGTCTGAACTTATCACATGCAAATACGACTGCTAAAACCTCTTTTTCAGTAGTAGCATAATTTCTCTGGCAGTATCAAGAGTTTTACTAGCATACTGGATAACATTCAATTTCTTATCGACTCTTTGCCCTAGAACAACACCTACAACATAATCACTAGCATCACACATAATTTCAAAAGGTAAATTCCAATCAGGAGGCTGAACAATAGGTGCAGTGATCAAAGCTTTCTTAAGTATTTCAAATGCTTCTACACAATCATCATCAAAGACAAAAGGAATATCTTTTTGCAATAAATTAGTCAGAGGCCTAGAGATTTTAGAGAAGTCCTTAATGAACCTCCTATAAAAACCGGCATGACCAAGGAAACTTCTTATACCTTTTATGTCCTTGGGACATGGCATCCTTTCAATAGCATCAACTTTAGGTCTATCAACTTCAATACCTCTCTCAGAAATCTTGTGCCCCAAGACAATGCCTTCATTAACCATAAAGTGGCACTTTTCCCAATTCCAGACGAGACTAGTGTCTTCACATCTCTGCAAAACTCGATCAAGGTTGCTCAAGCAATCATCAAAAGAGGATCCATAAACGGAGAAATCATCCATGAATACCTCACAAATCTTTTCACAACAGTCAGAGAAAATAGCCATCATACATCTTTGAAAGGTAGCGGGTGCATTACATAAACCAAAAGGCATACATCTATAAGCAAAAGTACCGAAAGGGTAAGTAAAAGTAGTTTTTGATTGATCCTTCGCTGACACAGGTATTTGAGAGAAACCAGAATAACCATCTAGAAAGCAGAAATGTGTATGTTTGGATAGTCTTTCTAGCATTTGATCAATAAAAGGTAAAGGGTAATGATCTTTCTTAGTAGCTTTACTTAATTTACGGAAATCAATTACCATCCTATAACCTGCAATGATTCTTTGCGGGATCAATTCATCTTTATCATTAGGAACAACAGTAATACCTCCCTTTTTAGGAACACAATGGACAAGACTTACCCATTCACTGTCAGCAACGGGATAAATTATACCTGCCTCAAGAAGCTTTAGTATCTCCTTTCTTACCACTTCTTTCATCTTAGGATTTAATCGTCGTTGAGGATCTCTAATTGGTTTGGCATCTTTCTCCACTTTAATTTTGTGTTGGCATAGAGTGGGACTAATGCCCTTAAGATCATCCAGAGTATATCCAATAGCAGCATGGTGCTTCTTCAGAGTTTTCAATAATCTTTCTTCTTCTTGCTTTGAAAGGTTAGCACTAACATATCCCCTAAGCCAATTGTAACAACATCCTTTTTGCAATCAATCCTAGCATTAACAGTATTCAAGAAGGGTCTACCAAAAATAATGGGACAAAAGTCATCTTGTGGGGAACCAAAAACAAGAAAATCAGCAGGATATTTAACCTTCCCACACAAGACTTCAACATCTCTAACAATCCCAACTTGCTTAATGGTGTCCCTATTGGCAAGCTTAATAGTAACATCAATATCTTCTATTTCAGCGGGTGCAATATCATGCATAATTTCTTTATATAAGTCATAGGGTATTGCACTAGCACTAACACCCATATCACATAAGCCATGATAACAATGATCTCCTATTTTAACAGAAATAACAGGCATGCCTACAACAGGTCTATGCATCTTAGCATCTGGTCTAGCAATATTAGCAACCTGTTCACAGAAGTAAATAACACGCCCATCTAAATTATCATCCAAGAGATCTTTAATCATAGCAATACTAGGTTCAACTTTGATTTGCTCACGGGGTGTATAAGTTCTAGTATTACTCTTATGAACAACTGTTGAAGTTTTAGCATGATCCTTTATCCTAACAGGAAAAGGTGGTTTCTCAACATAACTAGTAGGAACAATAGGATCATTATAAGTGATGGTCTTTTCTTCAACTGTAATAGGTGCAACTACTTTTACTTCAATGGGAGGATTATATTTAAACCACTTCTCCTTAGGGGGATCAACGTGAGTAGCAAAAGATTCACAAAAAGCAGCTACTATCTCAGAGTCTCCATACTTAGCGCTAAATCCACGAAAAGCACCGGTATTCATAAAAGATTTAACACAATCAAACTTAGGTGTTATACCTGACTCCTTACCATCGTCGGAACCCCAATCTTCAGAATTGCGTTTAATTCTTTCCAATAAATCCCACTTTAATTCAGTAGTCTTCAGCATATAAGAACCAGCACAGGAAGTATCGAGCATGGTGCGATCATTGAGAGAAAGCCGAGCATAAAAGTTTTGAATAATCATTTCTCTTGAGAGCTCATGATTGGGGCATGAATATAACATTGACTTAAGCCTCCCCTAAGCTTGAGCGATGCTTTCTCCTTCGCGAGGCCAGAAATTATATATGTAATTACGATCACGATGAACAAGATGCATAGGATAGACCTTCTAGTGAAATTCCAACTTCAATCGCTTATAGTTCCAAGATCCCGTATCATCACATAGCCTATACCATGTCAATGCATCTCCCTTCAAAGATAAATGGAAGACCTTCCTTTTGACAACATCATCGGGAATACCTGCAAGCTTAAATAATCCACAAACTTCATCCACAAAGATAAGGTGTAAATCGGGATGCAATGTTCCATCTCCTGCAAAGGGATTAGCTAGTAGTTTCTCTATCATACCCGAAGGAATCTCAAAGTAAATATTTTCAGTAGGTTCAGTAGGTTGAGGAGCAACTCTTTGCTCTACTGGTCGGGGTGAAGATACCCCAAACAAGCCCCTCAAAGGATTAGTGTCCATAGTAACAAGTGACAGAAAATTTCAGCACACTATATAAATGTTTCCTTACCAAGTTCCACTTACCAAAGGCGCTTCACTCCCCGACAACGGCGCCAGAAAAGAGTCTTGATGACCCACAAGTGTAGGGGATCTATCGTAGTCCTTTCGATAAGTAAGAGTGTTGAACCCAACGAGGAGCAGAAGGAAATGACAAGCGGTTTTCGATGAAGGTTTTCTCTGCAAGCACTGAGATTGTAGGTAACAGGTAGTTTTGTGATAAGATAATTTGTAACGGGTAACAAGCAGTGAAAGTAAATAAAGTGCAGCAAGGTGGCCCAATCCTTTTTGTAACAAAGGACAAGCCTGGACAGTTTCTTATAATGAGAAAGCGCTCACGAGGACACATGGGAATTATCGTCAAGCTAGTTTTCATCACACTCATATGATTCGCGTTCGGTACTTTGATAATTTGATATGTGGGTGGACCGGTGCTTCGATACTGCCCTTACTTGGACAAGCATCCCACTTATGATTAACCCCTATTGCAAGCATCCGCAACTACAAAATAAATATTAAGGTAAACCTAACCACAGCATTAGACATATGGATCCAAATCAGCCCCTTACGAAGCAACACATAAACTAGGGTTTAAGCTTCTGTCACTCTAGCAACCCATCATCTACTTATTACTTCCCAATGCCTTCCTCTAGGCCCAAATAATGGTGATGTGTCATGTAGTCGACGTTCATATAACACCACTAGAGGAGAGACAACATACATCTCATCAAAATATCGAACGAATACCAAATTCACATGACTACTAATAGCAGGACTTCACCCATGTCCTCAGGAACAAACATAACTACTCACAAAGCATATTCATGTTCATAATCAGAGGAGTATTAATATGCATTAAGGATCTGAACATATGATCTTCCACCAAGTAAACCAATTAGCATCAACTACAAGGAGTAATCAACACTACTAGCAACCCACAGGTACCAATTTGTGGTTTGGATACAAGATTGGATACAAGAGATGAACCAGGGTTTTGAGAGGAGATGGTGCTGGTGAAGATGTTGATGGAGATTGACCCCCTCCCGATGAGAGGATCGTTGGTGACGACGATGGTGATGATTTCCCCCTCCCGGAGAGAAGTTTCCACGGCAGAACAGCTCCGCCGGAGCCCTAGATTGGTTCCGCCTCGTGGCGGCGGAGTTTCGTCCCGTAAGCTTACCTATGATTTTTTTTCCAAGGTAAAAGCCTTCATATAGCAGAAGATGGGCACCGGAGGGCCACCAGGGGGTCCAGGAGACAGGGGGCGCGCCCAATAGGGGTGGGCGCGCCCCCCACCCTCCTGGCCAGGGTGTGGGCCCCCTCTGGTGCTTTCTTCGCTCAATAATTCTTATTAATTTCAAAACTGACTTCCGTGGAGTTTCAGGATTTTTGGAGCTGCGCAGAATAGGTTTCCAATATTTGCTCCTTTTCGGCCCGAATTCCATTGCCGGCATTCCCCCTCTTCATGGTAAACCTTGTAAAATAAGAGAGAATAGTCATAAGTATTGTGACATAACGTGTAATAATAGCCCATAATGCAATAAATATTGATATAAAAGCATGATGCAAAATGGACGTATCACTGGTGTCCCGGCACCGCCGGTCGGCCAGCCGGTCCCGGGCCTCCGGGAAGAGTGGCGGAAGGGAAGGAAGAAGGGAGGAGAGTTATCTCGGAAGGGGAGGTCGGGGACGCGAGGACGGCGACAACGTGGGAGATAGGCGGGCGACGGCGGGAGGATGAGCGGGGCGACGACTAGCGAGGGAGAGGGAGTGAGGAAGGGATATGGAGAGGGATATATGAGGGTGCTGCACTTGGTAGTAGCGCCGAAAGGGAGTGAGGAAGGGACAGGGAGAGGGATGTATGAGGGTGCTGAAGGAAATATGCCCTAGAGGCAATAATAAAGTTATTATTTATTTCCTTATATCATGATAAATGTTTATTATTCATGCTAGAATTGTATTAACCGGAAACATAATACATGTGTGAATACATAGACAAACAGTGTCACTAGTATGCCTCTACTTGACTAGCTTGTTAATCAAAGATGGTTATGTTTCCTAACCATGAACAAGGAGTTGTTATTTGATTAACAAGGTCACATCATTAGTTGAATGATCTGATTGACATGACCCATTCCGTTAGCTTAACACTTGATCGTTTAGTATGTTAATGCTTTCTTCATGACCCATACATGTTCATATAACTATGGGATTATGCAACTCCCGTTTACGGAGGAACACTTTGGGTGCTACCAAACGTCACAACGTGAATCGGGTGATTATAAAGGAGTACTACAGGTGTCTCCAAAGGTACTTGTTGGGTTGGCGTATTTCGAGATTAGGTTTTGTCACTCCGATTGTCGGAGAGGTATCTCTAGGCCTTCTCGGTAATACACATCACTCAAGCCTTGCAAGAATTACAACTAATGAGTTAGTTGTGAGATGATGTATTACGGAACGAGTAAAGAGACTTACCAGTAACGAGATTGAACTAGGTATTGGATACCGACGATCGAATCTCGGGTAAGTAACATACCGATGACAAAAGGAACAACGTATGTCGTTATGCGGTTTGACCGATAAAGATCTTCGTAGAATATGTAGGAACCAATATGGGCATCCAGGTTCCGCTTATTGGTTATTGACCGAGAATGGTTCTAGGTCATGTCTACATAGTTCTCGAACCCGTAGGGTCCGCACGCTTAACGCTTCGATGACAGTTCATTATGAGTTTATAAGTATTGATGCACGAAGGTTGTTCGAGTCCCGGATATGATCACGGACATGACGAGGAGTCTCGAAATGGTCGAGACATAAAGATTGATATATTGGAAGCCTACATTTGGACATCGGAAGTGTTCGGGTGAAATTGGGATTTGTCGAGTACCGGAGGTTACCGAACCCCGGAAGTCCATGGGCCTTAATGGGCCATAGGAGAAGAGGAAGGGCCGGCCAAGGTGGGCTGCGCCCCCTCCCCTCTAGTCCGAATAGGACAAGGAGTGGGGGGGCGGCGCCCCTTCCCTCTTTCCCCTCCTCCAATCCTAGTCCAACTAGGAGAGGGGGGGGAGTCCTACTCCCGGTGGGAGTAGGACTCCTCCAGGCGCGCCTCCCCTAGGGCCGCCACCTCCCCTTGGCTCCTTTATATCTGAGGCAGGGGCACCCCATGACACACAAGTTGATCTACGGATCTTTCCTTAGCCGTGTGCGGTGCCCCTTCCACCATATTCCACTTCGGTCATATCGTCGCGGAGCTTAAGCGAAGCCCCGCGCCGGAGAAGTCATATCGTCGCGAGCTTAGGCGAAGCCCTGCGTCGGTGGAGCATCATCATCGCTACCACGCCTGCCGTGGTCGACGTGGAACTCATCCCCGACACTTTGCTGGATCGGAGTCCGGGATTGTCATCGAGCTGAACGTGTGCAGAACTCGGAGGTGCCGACGTTCGGTGCTTGGATCGGTCGGATCGTGAAGACGTCTGACTACATCAACCGCGTTGTTATGACGCTTCCGCTTCGGTCTCACGAGTGCGTGGACGGACACTCCCCTCTCGTTGCTATGCCATCACCATGGTCTTGCGTGATCGTAGGAAATTTTTTGAAATTACCACGTTCCCCAACAGTGGCATCCGAGCCTGGTTTTATGCGTTGATGTCATATGCACGAGTAGAACACAAGTGAGTTGTGGGCGATACAAGTCATACTGCCTACCAGCATGTCATACTTTGGTTCAGCGGTATTGTGAGATGAAGCGGCCCGGACCGACATTACGCCAGACGCTTACGCGAGACTGGTTTCACCGCTCCGAGCACTCGTTGCTTAAAGGTGACCGGCGGGTGTCTGGCTCTCTCACTTTAGTTGAACCGAGTGTGGCTACGCCCGGTCCTTGAGAAGGTTAAAACGGAGTCTATTTGACGAAGTATCGTTGTGGTTTTGATGCGTAGGTAAGAACGGTTCTTGCTCAGCCCGTAGCAGCCACGTAAAACTTGCAACAACAAAGTAGAGGACGTCTAACTTGTTTTTGCAGGGCATGTTGTGATGTGATATGGTCAAGACGTGATGCTATATTTTATTGTATGAGATGATCATGTTTTGTAACCGAGTTATCGGCAACTGGCAGAGCCATATGGTTGTCGCTTATTGTATGAAATGCAACGCCATGTAATTGCTTTACTTTATCACTAAGGAGTAGCGATAGTCGAGAAGCAATAGTTGGCGAGACGACAACGATGCTACGATGGAGATCAAGGTGTCGCGCCCGGTGACGATGGTGATCATGATTTGCGTCGGCGATGGAGATCACAAGCACAAGATGATGATGACCATATCATATCACTTATATTGATTGCATGTGATGTTTATCCTTTATGCATCTTATCTTGCTTTGATTGACGGTAGCACTATAAGATGATCTCTCACTAAAAATTATCAAGAAGTGTTCTCCCTGAGTATGCACCGTTGCCAAAGTTCGTAGTACCCAGACACCACGTGATGATCGGGTGTGATAAGTTCTACGTCCATCTACAACGGGTGCAAAACAGTTGCGCACGCAGAATACTCAGGTTAAACTTGACGAGCCTAGCATATAACAGATATGGCCTCGGAACACGGAGACCGAAAGGTCGAGCGTGAATCATATAGTAGATATGATCAACATAGTGATGTTCACCATTGAAACTACTCCATCTCACGTGATGATCGGACATGGTTTAGTTGATTTGGATCACGTAATCACTTAGATGACTAGAGAGATGTCTGTCTAAGTGGGAGGTTTTAATATGATTAATTAAACTTAAATTTATCATGAACTTAGTCCTGGTAGTATTTTGCAAATTATGTTGTAGATCAATAGTTCGTTGTTGCTTCCCTATGTTTTTATATGTGTTCCTAGAGAAAATTGTATTGAAAATGTTAGTAGCAATGATGCGGATTGGATCCGTGATCTAAGGTTTATCCTCATTGCTGCACGTAAGAATTATGTCCTTAATGCACCGCTAGGTGACAGACCTATTGCAGGAGCAAATGCAGACGTTATGAACGTTTGGCTATCTCAATATGATGACTACTTGATAGTTTAGTGCACCATACTTAACGGCTTAGAATCGGGACTTCAAAGGCGTTTTGAACGTCATGGACCATATGAGATGTTCCAGGAATTGAAGTTAATATTTCAAGCAAATACCCGAGTTGAGAGATATGAAGTCTCCAACAAGTTCTATAGCTAAAAGATGGAAGGGAATCGCTCAACTAGTGAGCATGTTCTCAGATTGTCTGGGTACTTCAATCGCTTGAATCAAGTGGGAGTTAATCTTCCAGATAAGATAGTGATTGACAGAATTCTCTAGTCACCATCACTAAGTTACTAGAACTTCGTGATGAACTATAGTATGCAAGGGATGACGAAAACGATTCCGAGCTCTTCGTGATGTTGAAATCGACGATGGTAGAATTCAAGAAAAGAGCATCTAGTGTTGATGTTTGACAAGACCACTAGTCTCAAGGAATAGTGCAAAGGGAAGAAGGGGAACTTCAAGAAGAACGGCAAGCAAGTTGCTGCTCGAGTGAAGAAGCCCAACTCTGGACCTAAGCCTGAGACTAAGTGCTTTTGCTGCAATGGAACTGGTCACTAGAAGCGGAACTACCCTAAGTATTTGGCGGATAAGAAGGATGGCAAAGTGAACAAAGGTATATTTGATATACAGATTATTGATGTGTGCTTTACTAGTGTTTATAGTAGCCCCTGAGTATTTGATACTTGTTCGGTTGCTTAGATTAGTAACTCGAAACAGGAGTTACAGAATGAACAGAAACTAGTTGAAGGGGAAGTGACGATAAGTGTTGGAAGTAGTTCCAAGATTGATATGATCATCATCGCACACTCCCTATACTTTCGGGATTAGTGTGGAACCTAAATAAATGTTATTTGGCGTTTTCGTTGAGCATAAATATGATTTGATCATGTTTATTGCAATACGGTTATTCATGTAAGTTAGAGAATAATTGTTGTTCTATTTACATGAATAAAGACCTTCGATGGTCATACACCCAATAAAAATAGTTTGTTGGATCTCGATCGTAGTGATACACATATTCATAATATTGATGCCAAAAGATGCAAAGTTAATAATGATAGTGCAACTTATTTGTGGCACTGCCGTTTAGGTCATATTGGTGTAAAGCGCATGAAGAAACTCCATGCTGATGGGATTTTGGAATCACTTGATTATGAATCGTGTGATGCTTGCGAACCGTGCCTTTTGGGCAAGATGACTAAAACTCCGTTCTCCGGAACAATGGAACAAGCTACTGACTTATTGGAAATAATACATACCGATGTATGCGATTCAATGAGTGTTGATGCTCGTGGCAAGTATCATTGTTTTCTGACCTTCACAGATGATTTGAGCAGATATGCGTATATCTTCTTGATGAAACATAAGTCTGAAATAGTTGAAAAGTTCAAAGAATTTCAGAGTGAAGTAGAAAATCATCGTAACAAGAAAATAAAGTTTCATGCGAGCTGATCGTGGAGATGAATATTTGAGTTACGAGTTTGGTCTTCAATTAAAACAATGTGGAATAGTTTCACAGCTCACGCCACCGGAACACCACAACGTTATGGTGTGTCCGAACGTCAGAATCGTACTTTATTTTGATATGGTGCAATCAATGATGTCTCTTACCGATTTACCAATATCGCTTTTGGGGTTATGCATTAGAGACAACTGCATTCACGTTTAATAGGGCACCATCTAAATCCGTTGAGGCGACACCATATGAACTATGGTTTAAACAAGAAACCTAAGTCGTCGTTTCTTAAAAGTTTGGAGTTGTGATGCTTATGTGAAAAAGTTTTCACCTGATAAGCTCAAACCCAAATCGGAGAAGTGCGTCTTCATAGAATACCCAAAGGTAACTATTGGGTACACCTTCTATCACAGATCCGAAGGCAAGTTTTTCGTTGCTAAGATGGATCCTTTCTAGAGAAGAAGTTTCTCTCGAAAGAAGTGAGTGGGAGGAAAGTAGAAACTTGATGAGGTAATTGTACCTTCTCCCTTATTGGAAAGTAGTTCATCACAGAAATCAGTTCTAGTGATTCCTACACCAATTAGTGAGGAAGTTAATGATGATGATCATGAAACTTCAGATCAAGTTGCTACCAAACCTTGTAGGTCTTCCAGAGTAAGATCCGCACCAGTGTGGTACGGTAATCATGTTCTGGAAGTCATGTTACTAGACCATGATGAACCTACGAACTATGAGGAAGCGATGATGAGCCCATATTCATGAAATGGCTTGAGGCCATAAAATCTGAGATAGGATCCATATATGAGAACAAAGTGTGGACTTTGGTTGACTTGCTCGATGATCAGCAAGTCAAGTTAAATAAATGGATCTTCAAGAGGAAGACAGATCTGATAGTAGTGTAACTATCTACAAAGCTCGACTTGTCGCATAAAAAGGTTTTCGACAAATTCAAAGTGTTGACTACAATGAGATTTTCTCAATTGTAGCGATGCTTAAAGTCTGTCCGAATCATGTTAGCAATTGCCACATTTTATGAAATCTGGCAAATGGATGTCAAAACTACATTCTTTAATGGATTTATTAAAGAAGAGTTGTATATGATGCAACCAGAAGGTTTTTCAATCCTAAGGGAGCTAACAAAATGTGCAAGCTCCAGCGATCCATCTATAGACTGGTGGGAGACTGAAGGAAATATGCCCTAGAGGCAATAATAAAGTTATTATTTATTTCCTTATATCATGATAAATGTTTATTATTCATGCTAGAATTGTATTAACCGGAAACATAATACATGTGTGAATACATAGACAAACAGAGTGTCACTAGTATGCCTCTACTTGACTAGCTTGTTAATCAAAGATGGTTATGTTTCCTAACCATGAACAAGGAGTTGTTATTTGATTAACAAGGTCACATCATTAGTTGAATGATCTGATTGACATGACCCATTCCGTTAGCTTAACACTTGATCGTTTAGTATGTTAATGCTTTCTTCATGACCCATACATGTTCCTGTAACTATGAGATTATGCAACTCCGTTCTGGGAGGAACACTTTGGTGCTACCAAACGCCACAACGTAATCGGGTGATTATAAAGGAGTACTACAGGTGTCTCCAAAGGTACTTGTTGGGTTGGCGATTTCGAGATTAGGTTTTGTCACTCCGATTGTCGGAGAGGTATCTCTAGGCCTTCTCGGTAATACACATCACTCAAGCCTTGCAAGCATTACAACTAATGAGTTAGTTGTGAGATGATGTATTACGGAACGAGTAAAGAGACTTACCGGTAACGAGATTGAACTAGGTATTGGATACCGACGATCGAATCTCGGGTAAGTAACATACCGATGACAAAAGGAACAACGTATGTCGTTATGCGGTTTGACCGATAAAGATCTTCGTAGAATATGTAGGAACCAATATGGGCATCCAGGTTCCGCTATTGGTTATTGACCGAGAATGGTTCTAGGTCATGTCTACATAGTTCTCGAACCCGTAGGGTCCGTGACGCTTAACGCTTCGATGACAGTTCATTATGAGTTTATAAGTATTGATGCAATCAAGGTTGTTCGAGTCCCGGATATGATCACGGACATGACGAGGAGTCTCGAAATGGTCGAGACATAAAGATTGATATATTGGAAGCCTACATTTGGACATCGGAAGTGTTCCGGGTGAAATTGGGATTTATCGAGTACCGGAGGTTACGAGAACCCCGGAAGTCCATGGGCCTTAATGGGCCATAGGAGAAGAGGAAGGGCCGGCCAAGGTGGGCTGCGCGCCCCCCTCCCCCCTCTAGTCCGAATAGGACAAGGAAGGGGGGGCGGCGCCCCTTCCCTCTTCCCCCTCCTCCAATCCTAGTCCAACTAGGAGAAGGGGGGGGGGAGTCCTACTCCCGGGGGGAGTAGGTCTCCTCCTTGCGCGCCTCCCCTAGGGCGGCCACCTCCCCTTGGCTCCTTTATATCAAAGGCGGGGGCACCCCATGACACACAAGTTGATCTACGGATCTTTCCTTAGCCGTGTGCGGTGCCCCTTCCACCATATTCCACTTCGGTCATATCGTCATGAGCTTAGGCGAAGCCTGCGCGGAGAAGTCATATCGTCGCGAGCTTAGGCGAAGCCCTGCGTCGGTGGAGCATCATCATCGTCACCACGCCGTCGTCTTGTGGAACTCATCCGACACTTTGCCGGATCGGTCCGGGATTGTCATCGAAACGAGCGATGTGCGTAACTTCCGGAGGTGCCGCACGTTCGGTGCTTGGATCGGTCGGATCGTGAAGACGCACGACTACATCAACCGCGTTGTTATAACGCTTCCGCTTCGGTCTCACGAGTGCGTGGACGGACACTCTCCCCTCTCGTTGCTATGCCATCACCATGGTCTTGCGTGATCGTAGGAATTTTTTTGAAATTACTACGTTCCCCAACAGGTGCTGCACTTTGTAGTAGCACAGGGCACGAGCAATGCGCTACTACTAAGCCCAGTAGTTGTAGCACGGCCTCAGACACCCGCGCTACCACTAAGTGGGGCCCACCAGCTGGCCTCGTGTACGCGCGATAGTAGCATGAGGTGTACTGCCCATGCTACTGCTATCTACTTACAGGTAGCGTGGGTTTTATAGTGAGAGCTGCTACTACTGCCTGTCCCCAGGCACGATAGGGTCCACTAAGTAGTAGCGCGGGCCATCTGTACCCACGCTACTACTATTCCCTACCCGTAGCGCTTTGTTTTTGCCCGCTCTATTACTAAGTAGCACTAGCACAGCCCAAAAAACCCGTGCCATTATTAAGTTGTTGCCTATAGAGGTTTTCCTAGTAGTGTGCACTTCATTATACAGTAATAAATATGCTTAGTGGCATGGATGAAGCTGGAGGAGTATATGGGTGAACTGATGTACACTCATTATTTCTGTATAAAAACCAATTATATAGGATTATAGGTACATCTAACAAATACATGGTTAAATTCGTACAATTCGTAATCCCCCACATATGCTTTGACAAATATATGTTAAACTCGTAAATGAGTGCTCCAAAATGAGTATATCTCAGACAAATCCTCACGTATGGTTAGATTTGTACTCTGGAATTTTCTACAGACATATATTTCTAATCATATAGTACATCCACTATTATGATATTTGCTAAACCATTTTGTTAGAGATGTCTAACATAAATAGGTATAAACAATATAATTGATACAAGTATCAAAAAATAATTTTTGTTACAAAGTAAACATTGAACCAACATAACACATGAGTATTATTCAATGATATACATTACAAATATTTAATAAAACAATGATACAACTTATATTTAACCTTTTATGCATTCAAGTAATGAAAAGTTATACTCTGAACACTGTAGTATGGTAAGTATAAAACTTTAGTATAAAATATGTATACATTAAGTGGCACTACTATAAATTGGGTAATTAACAACCAACCACCGATAATGTTTTCATCGTTACTTGTAATGGCAAATCTGTTCTATTTTTTTCAGGCAAAGATTTTTATCAAACATGTTTTTAAACAATTGTACGGGATTTATCCTAAGCACTCGCACTAAAGCTCGGAAAAGTAGGGTAAGATAGTGTCTTTTACGTGAACGAAATAACGAGGAACGACAGGAACAACTATATATATGGTATAATTCTGTTTCTCGCAATGTAATCAGAAAGTTTATTTATACCAGGTGACACAATTCTATTCTGTTGGGTTAATCAATATAGTATATGAACTGATAGTACTTTCTGCGAGCATCAATGAAGTTACTTCGTTTTAATCAAAGGGAAAGGGAGTAAGGGAAATGGAAACCCCCTGCTTTGATTTGTTAACAGTGGCTGAAGCTGGAGCAACATCTTGTCCCTCGCAACCGACCGTGTCCATTTGCAAAGACATAGTGAGCATGCATCTTTTTAAATGTGTTGATACTTAGAATTTTACTCATCACATATCAAGATTATAATCGTGGCTCAGCGCATGTTTTAGGAAAAAAAAACTGGTGCATAATTAACTTAGACTGATGCATCCACGGCTACTGTCACTTTTGTTGTTTCATTACCATCTCTCATGTTTTATTTAATGGAAAGAAGAAGAAAAAGAAGAAGTCGCTCATAAAAAGTGTTTTCTTGCAGCACGAACCAAATAGTAAAGTTTTCTGTTTTTGTTTCTTGATTATGAGATCGATCGATCAATCAACGATCCAAACAACTTTTCCTTTTTGCGTTGAGATCGACGAACGAACGGAAAGAGCAAAGAAGAGAAGAGATGCACATATTTTTGTCACGTTTCGTTCCGATGACTAGGGTTCGGACTCGGCGGTAGTGACCCAACCCCGATCCGGCGACAACGGCGTCAGCGAGACACACAGACAGGTGGGACCCAGGAAGCTAGAGTTTCGAGCCCAGGGCCGACCGCGGAGCACTTAATATAGAGGCTGTTTGGATTAGAGCCCTGAGTTGCCGTGCCAAAAAAATAGGCGTTGGCTGAGGGGTTAGTTGCTTATTTGGTTGGCCGCCGATAAATTGGTGTGCCCACATTTGCTTAGGCTCCTCAGTTCATTTCATGCCAACATTTTGGCGAGAAGTGGGCGCCCGATTCCTTCGCCAATTTTTTGGCGCACCCGCGACACAGGAGCTATATCTCGCGTCATGCGAGACCGATCTCTTTGTTACTTCGTTGTGCTTCTAGCCAGTAAGCCATAACTCTTCCATGTTTCACACAAATGGCGCGAACTACTTGAAGTAAATAAAACCGGACTTCAACAAGCTTTTTAGGTTTTTTTTTTCTTGTTTTCATCGGTTTATCTTCCTTTTTTTCTTCGTTTTACTGGTTTTTTCTTTTATTCTTTCTTGGTTTGCCTTTACTTTCTTCAGTTCTATTTTTCATTTTCTTCTTCATTTTTTCATTAATTTCATTTGTTTCTCCATTTTTTTGTTGAAATGCTTGATGACTATTTTTTAAATACTTATTCAACATTTCTCAAATTTTGATTAACATGTTTATTTACATGATAAAAGAAATTCATCATTTTTAATAGATTGTTCAACATTTTTCCAAAATTTTCTTGTAGGGTGTTTTTTTTACTATATGTATTTATAATATTTTGAAGTATAATCAAAGTTGTAAAAATAAAGCAAAAAACGAAATAGAAACGTAAAAAAGAAAGGAAAAAGGAGGCGGTTGCCTCCCGCGTTCCTGGGCTGCCCATCTCGGCGTCCCCCCTTCAGCGAGTAGCGCTTTTTTCCTGGCTCGCACGGCCCGTGACTCGAACCCATCTGTCGAACCGACCTCGCCAGCCCGGTCGCGCTCAAAAGCCCGGCCCGCTAGCCCGGCACCCACGCGCAAGAGGCAAAAGAGTCTCCTCCCCACCTCCGCATCTCTCTCTCTGCTGCTGCTGCTCCCCACGTCTCCAACCCCCACATCCAGCTAGGGTTTCGCAGCTTCTCCGATGGCGGCGGCGGCGGGCGGCGCGACGACGTCGACGAGGCGCGGGCCGGGCGGCGGGGGCCGGCCGATGGACGACGAGAACCTGACCTTCGAGACGTCGGCGGGGGTGGAGGTGGTGGGCAGCTTCGACGCCATGGGGATCCGGGAGGACCTGCTCCGCGGCATCTACGGCTACGGCTTCGAGAAGCCCTCCGCCATCCAGCAGCGGGCCGTCATCCCCATCATCACCGGCCGGGACGTCATCGCGCAGGCCCAGTCCGGCACCGGCAAGACCTCCATGATCTCCCTCTCCGTCTGCCAGGTCATCGAGACCAACGTCCACGAGTATGTCGCCCCTCCCCTCTCCTCCCCCTGCCACCGTCGCCGGATTGTCAGATTGCTTGCTTGCTGGGCCGATTGGTCGGGCGAGGACTCGCTAGATTTTATTTAGGGTTTGTATTTACCTAATGTTCGTCTTGGACCGCCGTCGCCCGCTGATAGAGCTGGTCTCATTCGCGTGGATTCGTTCCTGTCGTGAGCGGCACCGCCTGCGCTCTCGATTTTGCGGCGGGATGTGTGATTTCGGCGTAGATTCAAACATTCGAGTCCACCTGCCTATTACTGTCATTTAACCCTGTAATGCACCAGCTTTCCATGATGCATATGCACTCGATCCAAAATAGATTTGTGGAACCTGTTAAAACCAATACATTGTTGTATCTCCCTCTGCGAATATGCTACACATTTACACTCTCTGACCTTGTACCTTGTCAGTTTTACTGTCTGTGCCGATACTATGTCGATAATGTGTACATGCCACTTGCTCCGAAAGACTGAAGCTGAAGTAAAATTTGATTCTGTAGGGTGCAGGCGCTGATACTGTCGCCAACTAGGGAACTTGCGACGCAAACAGAGAGGGTGATGCAGGCTGTTGGTAACTTCATGAGCGTCTCTGTGCACGCCTGTGTTGGTGGCAAAAGTATCGGCGAGGATATTAGGAAGCTCGAGTCCGGAGTGCATGTTGTTTCCGGAACCCCGGGAAGAGTGTGTGATATGATCAAGAGAAGGACCTTGCGCACAAGAGCCATCAAGCTCCTAGTCCTGGTTAGTTTGCTCTTGTCATGCTGCATTTGTTTTTTTTAAATAAATTTGGTCAAGTTCAATGATTCTAACATGATTGATTTCATAACAGGACGAAGCTGATGAGATGTTGAGCAGAGGTTTTAAGGATCAGATATATGATGTCTACAGATATCTTCCCCCAGAACTTCAGGTCCGTCTTTGAACTACTTGTTTGTGTAATTTTTCAGTCTGCCCTGTCAGACTTTTCAATGCAGAATTCAAGTTGTCACCTGACTTTAATTTTTCTCTCTATATATCACCTTTCTGACTTGATTTTTTCATTGAGCAACACCAATGTCTTGCACCGTTTTCGACTGTAATCATCTTGCTGTAGCTAGCAATGCATGGCATTGTTACTAGTTAGCTGCCCGTGCGTTGCTATGAAAGATAAAATTTCCTAAAAAGAAAGCTAAGGAAGATAAAACATGTATAGAAATATATTATTAAAATTCATTATATTTTTTGAGTCATCAACCACGCACCTGTTGGATTCTTAAATGCCCCCTTTTATCTCTAGCCTCTAGTTACGTCCTCCGTGCATCTTTTTTAGCTCTGCCCTCTACCATGGTGGCGATGTTATGGCGAAATCTTCTTTGCAAAAACAGTAGACCTCTACTTTTAATTGAACTATTGCCATATACCTAACAGTTGCTTGCCCCTGAAATAATAAGGACAATAATGGACCAAGGGCACGGAACTGCATCATACAGTAAAGATCAAGGCATACACTTCAATCACAATCAAAAACCTAATCCATGCTGACGAGGCAACAGAAGGTGTTACTTCTGTTACTACATGCAGACAGTATACGGAAACTCGCGAGGAAATGAAAGAAACTAGTTAAGTTTGTTTCTGCACAGAATAGAGCCATTACTCTGATAATTAATTTACTTAATTCAGGGATTTCACTGTTGTCTGTGTGTTTCTCCCTTATCTGAAACCCATACAACAATTCCTCTCTTGGGACCCCATCAGGCAAACAACACAAATGTCCATAACTTCCAACGACCTTACTCTGCAGATATGATGGTTGCCCACTAATATAACTAGACATGTAGGTCAGCCCAAAGCATTTTAATAAGCTATTCTAGCAGCAGGATATCTAATACCATGGTATCAACTTACAATCTCCAAGTCCTAGGCTGAGCCTACCCACTGCTGCTACCCCCTTGCTGCCATTCCTCTCTGATCAGTGCAAGCTGCAAGCAGCCAAGCACACATTCAGCACTTGACAGAGCAAGCAAACCATGTTAGAGAAAACACAGAGAAGTGAAAGGGTACCTGCTGGCCCAAAGGAAGTGTTAATTATGCCTAGGCCCTTTTTATGCGACTTGATCATCCTAGGCTTTTGGAATAATGTTTTGAGTAGATGTAAAGATCACACTATATGCATGTTTAAAGCTTGTCAAATAAAAGTTAATTATCTATCATTGGGTTGTTTAATTGCATGATTATCTAGCCGTTTAGTGTTCAATGTTCATGCAGCATATAGCTAAAGACAATATAAATAAATAGAAAAGAACCTTGCCAAACAGTAATGGATAGGAGAGCTCTAGAAATAGCCACATGAAACATCATCAACTGTGCTTTTTATAGGAGTTAGAGATATATGGGGACAGATTGGGGTGCTCCTCTGTTTTGCGTTTCCTTCTATTATTCATCAGCAGTACATCAGTTGAACATTTCCTCAAGCAGTGAAATGTAATGGGAAAATTAGCCTTTTCGAATTAATATTAACATGAGCATGAGTCTGATGACTAGAAATAGTTGATCTCTCATGCTTTTCAAATTGTCTATTCTTGTACCACGCAGGTTGTTTTGATCTCTGCAACTCTGCCCCATGACATCTTGGAGATAACTAGCAAGTTCATGACTGATCCAGTCAGGATCCTTGTAAAACGTGATGAGTTGACCCTAGAGGTAAATACTGCCACTTGTTTTTGCTTTATTGTATGTTATCTTATTTGGCACTTACCTTTTCCATGTCATGTTTGCAGGGCATCAAACAATTCTTTGTTGCTGTTGAGAAAGAGGAATGGAAGTTTGATACACTGTGCGATCTTTATGATACACTGACCATCACCCAAGCTGTCATTTTCTGCAACACTAAGAGAAAGGTAATGTGTAGCTCAGTTGAATGATTCTTGTTGTTCATATGATTGCCCCTGGTGAATTGCTTTTATTTGAAGTACTCTGCTCTACTCCAGTTAGCATTTGTCAACACCAATTTTCTTGTTTATCCTTATGGACATGGCATATGCATATCACTCTGTCACTGAATATATGCGTGTTCCTTTTCTCTTGTTCCGTGTTGATCAGTACTAGAATTTAAGTCTATCACTATGTTTTGGGTTTGCTATTGGTTACAGTATTAAATTGTAGCGATGTGCTTCTTTGACTTGTGAGTATAAAATCATGTCCAGCTTTGCCAATTATGTCCAGTTGACACAATTGATGGTTCACAGCTTGCTAAAGCGATAGTTGTCTTTTGTCTAGGTGGATTGGCTTACTGAAAGGATGCGCACCAACAACTTCACGGTGTCAGCTATGCACGGTGACATGCCTCAGAAGGAAAGGGATGCGATCATGAGTGAGTTCAGGGGTGGCATGACCCGTGTTCTGATCACAACCGATGTTTGGGCTCGAGGGCTGGATGTCCAGCAGGCAAGTCTTGTTTGCCAGTTTTAGCTTTTTTTCATTTGTTGGTTACCTTCAAGCATGCTGTTGCATGATGATGCTCATCTTTGATTACTGACTTGAATCTGTTTGGATTTGTTTCAGGTCTCTCTTGTCATTAATTACGATCTCCCCAACAACCGTGAGCTTTACATCCATCGTATTGGTCGCTCTGGGCGTTTCGGGCGCAAGGTAAAGTTCACAGTCCTGCTTCATAACTCAAGTTACTTTAGGCTAGAGAATTTTGGTTATAGTTTCTGTGTTGCTAAAAAACAATTAAAAAGATACTGCTGTCTCAGTAAAGAAAACAATTGGAATAAATTCGGTGATTCAACACTCTTTTGTTTAAAACTCTTGTCGAAAGTGAACATGCAAGGCTTGACTAATCTCAACTAAATGTTTGTTCTCTGCATCCCAAATGCTGCCTACTCTTGACTTGCATGAACTTTTTTCTGTGTGCCGTGACTGCAGGGTGTGGCCATCAACTTTGTGCGCAAGGACGACATCCGTATCCTTCGGGACATCGAGCAGTACTACAGCACGCAGATCGACGAGATGCCCATGAACGTCGCTGATCTTATCTGAGCTGTGGACCGGACCGATGTCTCCCTCCCTCGCTCTCTTTGCCTCTTGTGTGTGGGGATTTGATTGCGTTGCGATGTTTGGCTGTATTTCTGGTGCTGTAACTTGAGATTTCTTTTGCTGCTTTGGGAACATGGGAAGTGTATATATTCTTTCTCGGATTGACCTCCAGCTCATGTAAAACACTCTTTTGTTGTTCCGCTATCTTCTGATTTGGACGCCATGACAGACAAACACTCTGTTCATTTCGATTTTGATATTATTAGATTTTGTTTTAGTGTTTTGGTTGATGCCGCGAATTGTTTGACTTGCAAAATCCTGTTTGATTTGGATGTTGGGAATGTTGCGGTGTTTGCTGCCATCTATATCTGCATCTCTTTTCTAAAGAAAATCTTGAAAAATTATCATGTTCAAAACAAGTCTAGTGGGCTGCATCAAGCCAACCAGGCTGTGACGGGGCTATGTAGTGAGTTGTTTGGTCTCTTAGCCTGACTCGTGAGGAATGCTCAGATTAACCGTTTTTTCAAATGCAGATTGGGTTTAGTGTAATTTACACTGGGCTTGTTGCAGCCAATCAAACGATGTGCATAACATGTGTCAGACTGCACCGGGGAAAGTCACCAAACACCTCTTTTTTTTTGACGGGAAGGTATACTATATTAACTCAAATAACGGTTACATCATCCGCTAAGAATTTAACAAGGAAATTAGGAGGTGCATCCGCCAAAGCACAAGGGTTGTTTGCACGGCCCCTACTTTGCCAGCTGGTGAGCTACTACATTTGACCCTCTAAAGCAATGCTCAATAATAATCTTCCTAAAATCACTCAAAATATTTCGACAATCATCTAACACGCTGCAACCATTGAATGACCTTTATTTAGCTTTATTGCATTCACCACAACACTGTCACCATCAAACACCTCCTAATAGTATCCAAAAGCTGAGTACCTATGTTGAAAAAAAAACAGGTCATGGTTGGCTGGCGACGTGCTCGTTGATCAATCACTGATTGTGGCTGGCGATCTTATCCACCACTAGAAAATTCTATTTTACTCCCTCTGTTAGTAATCTAAATATTCTTATATTAGTTTATAAAGAGAGTACTAAATTTGCTGGCGATTCTTTGCTTATGAAAATAAACACTCCCTGCGCTTTGAAAATATAAGTCTTTCTAGAGATTTTAATATAAATTATATGCGAAGCAAAATGAATGAATATACACTCTCAACTATATCTATATACATCCATATATATCTGCAAAGACTTGTATTTAGAAACGGAGGGAGCACGATTCTGCCATTTCAACGTTGAAACTTTTATTTATTCATTTTGCAGCAGTGGTCGGTGGATTTTGTTGACATGGGCGCACAACCCCTCCATTTCTTTCAAGTTATGAAGTATAAAAAACACCAGCTTGAACTAGTTGACGCCTGATTAGCAGACCCTCGTCCGGCGAGCTCCACCGATCGATGGCGGATGCGGAGGCGCCGGCGGCCAAGCGGCTGGCCCGCGCGGGCAGCTTCTCGGGCGTGTGGTGGAAGCTCGGCGACCCCGCGGGGGACCCGGCCGCGGTGGAGCGCCGGCTGCGCGCCGTCGCGGACGAGGAGGCCGCCGTCCGTGCCCGCATTAGCAGGCGCCACGCCGGCGCCCGCGGCGTCCGGCGCGGCATCGCCGTCGCCTCCTTCGCCATCGAGGTCCGTCCGTCGCCTTCTTCATCTGCTAACTTGTTCATCCATCCGTCCGTTGCTCCCATCAGCCGGCATCTCATCTCATCTGATCTGATCACCCCCTGTAAATTTGTTCACCATTTCGGCATGCTGGCCAGGCAGTGGCGTTGGTGCATGCCTACTGGACGGCGAGGCGGCGGCGCGTGGCCGGCTGGAGCAGGAAGCTGCTGCTCCTGCTGGCTACTCCTCTGCTCGCCGTGCCGGCCTCGGCCGCCGCCGTCTTGGCCGCGTTCGCCAGGCTCCACAAGATGTGTAAGTTGCCATCGATCAACCACCGTAAAGAAATTAAGCATCTCAGATGGTCTATCATCATCAGATGTACCAGATACATCCGTTTGAGCGACAAATAATATGAATCGGAGCAAGTAGTTCTTTTCTGATGAAAATCTGCTTGTGGGCAGTGGACGCGCGGGACGAGCAGCGGCTGAGGGCGCTGGTGGCGGAGCGCAAGGCCAAGATCGGGCAGTTCCGGGGCAGCCACCACAACATGCACAAGCTCATCGAGGTCTCCACCGTACGTTCCGCGCGTACACACATTCATACACCAAATCACCATCTACAGTTTCTTGTCCATGATCATTTCTCTTCAGTTTAACATACCCCATACCGTTCAGTTTGACGAGTCTTGTTTCTTGTCCATGCTCATCTGTCGGATGAATGCAGAAGTACGATCCAGATGCTGCTGCTTCTGCTGTTACGACTGCCAGTTCCGATTCCGACCAGCCGGTGGCCGCCGCCGCCTCCGGGAGGATCAAGCGGAGCCACTCGCGGCTGAGCTTCCACATCGGAGACGACTGACTCAACCTCCATCCACCTTCTCCGCATCATCCACGGCGACGACGACATCATTGATCATGCGTGGAACATTTATTTGTCTTCACCGTCCGTCACTACTGTAAATCTCTCCCATCATAGTCAGGCCTGCGGATTACTAGCATAATACGTGAAAAAACACATTGGTTGGTTGGTTGTACCCTTGGGCTTTTGAATTGGGACACTTTCTTACGATTCAATTCGGGTTGTGCTGTGAGCCAGCCTTTGTGGGCTGGCATATATTATATGCTGGCATGGCACACCATCATCATGCTACTAGCTTGGACGCATGTCTGTCCTGAGATCTTGGCATGCCAGAACGTGCCCATCATAACCACAACCACAGCAGAAATGTACGCATATAATATGAACCAGGTAAAGAGAGGCTTGGCTCAATGGTTAGGCATGCGGCTGTGCAGTCTAACCATCCTAATTCAATTCCTAAAATTGATAGGAGTTTCACAGGGGTTTCCCCTCATTTATTGGGAATCAAGTTCGGTTTATGATGGAACCACTCATCAAGAGAAAATCTTGGTACTCGTTTAAAAAAAGGAGGCTCATGCTTGTCTTGGTACTCATACTAAAAATGTTGTGTGCATCTCTAGTTGTTGCAGAGGCCGGGAAGTGAAATTCTCTCCCTTTTTTAACGCTTCTATCCCACTTGGTTGGTGAGGTTACCGAGGTTGGTTTGGATGATGCAAGACCCGGGTCCATTTTTTGTGCCTTCATGGCGTCCTTGCGTAAATCCAAATCGCATTCCTCCAAAACAGAAACCACCCAAGAAGGCGAAGATGTCCACCCCGGTCCGAGTTTTTACATGAGAGGCATGTTCTGAAATAGTGGAGGTCTTTTAGACTTGGCTAAACATAAACATGTCCGTGAGTGTGTGCGAGATCATGGGCTCGATTTTATGGCAATTTCCGAGCCTAATAGATGTGACCTTCGTGCGCATGTCCTTGATCACCTATCAGGTGGTTTTGACTACACATGACATAGTCTACCAACACATGGAAGCAAGTTTGATTATCATTTGCCCAGCACCATTCTCTTGTACCATATCATACATAGATCGCCTTCTCCGTTCCAGACATTACTTGCAACACTCTCAACGCGACCTTCTAGTTTCAGTAACAACGGAAAAACCTGCCAGCGAACACTTAATCGATGTCCGAAACCTACAACAGAATTCATCCACCAAATGCTACACAACACAAAGTTGCCGTAGGTTTTACATCGCCAATTACACTTGGCACTTTTTTCATGAAATGCATTCATGGCTCGCTTTATTGCTTAAACAATAGTTACATCGTCCACGAGATAGGGCAAGATAAAACCAAGAGGTTGATCGACCCAATTACATCTTTTTAGAAAAGGAGGATGTACCCCCGGCCTCTGCATCTGGACGATGCATGCAGCCGTATTATTAATTATTCACAAAGACCATACAACGTGATACATCAATAAGCCTGAAGCCACCATCTTGGCAACATTGTTGCTACTCCTATCCCCTTGATGAAGGCATGCCGAATGTCCGGGCCTAATACCAAACAGACATCGCACCAAAGCCTAACATCTAAAGCCGGGTGTCCCATCCAAGCCACTACCTGGATTGGGTCCCACACCGGTCTGGCACACTCTGAGCACCGCACGCTGCAAGGGATGTCACCTCCATCATCCCTCAGTCCATCCTCAGAGCAGAACTGAAGCACCGACCTTCCAGGCCTCTCTGCCATCGACGCCACCATGAAGCCAGACAACTTCCTCCTCCTGCGCGAGTCCATCTCCGCGCATCAGACGCAGAGTCTCCAAAGCACCACGCCGCCGAGATCCTCCACCATCAATGTGCAAGATGAAGCATCATTCCACCAAAGACGTCGTCCTCCAGTCCCCCGAGCCCGTGTGCACCTCCAAAAATGACGCCCCCAAGGGGGAAACGACACCAGAGAGCCACCGTCATCTGATCTATGATCTAGGGTTTCCCCCGGAGGTAGCAGAGAGTGGCTTTCAACTTCTCCATGACGATGCCTTCAGGAAGAGAACGACGCAGACAGCGTCGCCATCGCCGGCCTTGGCAATAGCCAATAGCAAGTTTTCACCCAGATCTGATCGAAGACCTCCATCTCTCGTGCACGGGCCGCCGCCATCCTTGCTGGGATCTGGATGATCCAGGCTGCTGCTCCCAGATCTCAGCAAGGAGAAGTCCCCCCACCGAGACACGCCAGACGAGCAGGGGAGGCCGAGACCACGCCCGCAGGACCAGATCCGCGATGTATCCGTGTCAGCGCCGCTGCCCCGAAGCCAACCCAGCGCGCAACCGCTACGCCTGGCCGCCCGCTCGTGCCGCCGTCTGGCCGCTGCGTCGCCCGACGCGCCCTCACCGCATCAGCACCAAGACTCCGCCGCGCCGCCGCATCTCGCGCGACAGCCACACGCCGGGAGGAGAAGAAGAGCCCCGCCGCCGCCAACGCGCACCGGGCTTCGCCTGACGGCGGCGAGGGGAGGGGACGGTGTAGGAGGCGGGCGTGGGGTGGGGGGCTAGGGTTCCCCGCCGCCGCCCGGGAGAGCGACTCGAGGGACGAGGAGACCGACCCAATTACATATGTGATCATAAACGTAAAAGAGTGCTTCGCTAGCTCATGCACCACGGAGTTTGAGTCCCTCGGACAATGATGAAATTGGACATTCCCAATCGAAGTTGCAGTGTCGATGATGCTTGCAGAAATAGCAGCTGAACCGCTCCATCAAGTTTCCTAACCCGAGCATGCATTGACAACCTCCAGCGAGTATAATTAAGTTTGAACGTTGTTGCATCCAATAGTATTTGCCAGTTCAAATTTTTTCATAGCAATAGCTTGAGCCATCATGGGATCAGAGACATGAGTTATATGTTCGCATGCAAATCCCATGTCAGGCTTCTTCCATCGTTTTGTCAGCAAAGTTTGAAACAAGGGCAAGGATGGAAAGGTGCCAGTTGTTCATGGGTGGGACAGTCTCACCATGAGTTCGTTGCCCACGAATATACCAAAGATACCATGCACCGACGGCCAGCAGTTCTGCAAGAGTAACATTAGGCGCTCCAGGAACATTGTAAGTATAAAGTTGGGTCATCTATTTTGACCGAACCCAATCCATCAACATGCATCACATTCAAGATGATGGTATCAACATGCAATTTCCATAATTTCACTGCAGGTGTACACTCAAAAAGCAAGTGTTTAACATCCTCAGCTCCCAAGTTACAGATTGGGCAGTGACCTTCCGTACCGATGTGTCTATTTGCAAGGACAGATTTCAGCGGCATGATCCCATGCAAAGCATCCAGCAAAAAAATCCTGACCTTTGACGGGAGTCGCAACTTGCAGAGAATTCGCCAAACTGGGTTAACCAGGGAGGAACCTGAGATCAAAGAAGATGAAAGATGGTTACCATATTGGTGTCTCCATTCAACATGATGTTTTCTCCACAGTTTCAGTATGCTTCTCTGCGTATCCCCTGAATGTGCACCCTGCCAAGGCATGCATGGTGGTCGTTCTGTAGGCCCCCGTCCAACACGAGCCCTGCAAGATGTAAACCGTTTCATGCATAATCGGTTGACTAATACCAAGGGTAAACACCCCTCATACTGTAATTTCAAGGTTCTATAGCTCTCTAGTAAGCACCATGCATGTACTAACAAGCAATACAAGTTTTCAAGTTAAGTGTGTGAATATTTCTTGAGAGGAAAGAAAATCATATATAGTGCCTGGCCTGTGTTTTCAAGTTTTAAAATATTCATTTACCGGTTCGTCATGATATTGAATTCTGTTCTTGCTCAATAGGTCAGTGCAGAAATACTTCTTGAGAGGAAAGAAAATCATATATAGTGCGTGGCCTGTGTTTGAAGCACTTCTTAACATAAACCATTGACAAACAGAATTGGAGCGAAAACACACACTATGGCAGTGATTGAAAAGTTAGCAGTGCCAACTGTATTTTTATTCTTTTGAGAATCGGTGAGATGCCCACTGTATTCATCTCATCATCACCAATCAAGTTACAATCATCTTGACTACATCTTGAGAGGAAAGAAAAGCATATGTAGTGCCTGGCCTGCTCCACTGTGCAACAAAAAAGGCAAGTCTAGAATCAAGAAACTGAAACAAATCGGCCCATTCCCGTACGTGCTCTCTTCTTTTCGCGTATACGAGACATTATTTCCATCCTCCATAAATACGGACAAAACGTGCTGATGTACCATTGGACTATACAAAGGGAGCATGCGATCTCGTGCGCCACATCGCCGCTCTCGATGCTATGTCAATATTAATTTAGGAGATACGTAAAATGCAAGAAACCAATATAATTGACCAACATTTACCTAAGATATGATTATGCCTCACTTGAGTAATAAAGACTGAGAAACAGTCCCTCAATGAATATAAAATATAGATATGTCTCGCATTGATTTTGATGTAAAAATATATCATGGTATCAATACCAGTATATAGTGTAAAGAAGAAAAAGTTCAAGATATACCAACATCAATGTATTATTTAGTAGAAAATATATGCTGGAACTACATGAGCACCATCAATCAAAGATATGATTGCGAATTGATTGAGAAACAATTATTTTAATTTGATTGAAAAATATTCAGTTAATAAATAAAAAAATATACGGATATCTTTGACTTTGATTTTGACATAACAAGATATCATAATATATTTAGGTATAATGTAGGGAGAATACACATGGAAGATATGATTGCAGATCGATCGGAAAGCAATTATTTCAAAACAACTGAGAAATATTCAGTTAATAAATACAAAATATAAAGATACGCGTGGCATTGATTTTGACGTAACAAGATATCATGATATCAGTACCAATATACATAGTGCAAGGAGAACACATATGCAAGATATATCAACATTAATTCAATAAATTAATGCAAGAAAACATATGACGAGAAACATCAAAATATGATTATGCCTCTATATAAACACAGACAAACTAGAGGAGCTCTTGGCAACGAAGGATCACACAACAACCACACAAGGAAAAGGCAAAACACAAGTCACACGCCTCTTCTCTTCATGGCATCTATCAACCAGAGCAACACGAGGAGGACCATGGCTACTGCTTTCCTGGTTCTTATAATGTTGTCTGGTTGTACACTGCCATCCTGCCATGCAGTTGGTAAGTAGATATATGCATCAATCAATAACCAAAATAGCAAACCTACTTAGATCTTGTCAGATTGAACTGTTGATGCTAAATACAATGTTATTACATTCGCAGTTTATCATCCCTATTGCGTGGAAATGCCCGGAGGATGCTCTATTCCTTATTGCATGGACGAATGCAACAGGATAGAGCGCCATCCGCATTCCTGGTTTTGCAACAACATTGGCCAGTGCTGTTGCTACACTCTATAGTATGACCGGATATAGCGGTTTTGGTTGCACATGCGATGTAATCCAGATGAATAAGCTCATTGCATGTAGGGCGCTGGGCTATGAGTCGCAAACAAAATAAGATGTTCCTTCAGAATGTGATTAGTGGCATCTGCTGCCGACTTCATTTGTTTCATGCTCAAACTTTCCGTTCCTACCGTATGGTTTTAGAGACTGAAGAACCACCATTAGTGTTAAGTAACTCATGGTGACGGTTCCAGAATGCATGAATTAACCCTATACTCCCTCCTTCACGGTTTCTAGGGCTTATCCCAAAAATTTTGGTTTCCCGTTTTATAGGTCTCAATTTGATTGTTCCCCATCACATGCTCAGATTTCAAGGTGCATTAATTCATTGCATGCAAGGATTAGATCATGGTTAATAATACAGCCAACAATCGGCTATAAGAAGTTGCCACGTCATTTATAGCCAACCTTGTAGTCGGCATATACAATAAGTCTTATATGTGTACTACTTTATTAGTAATTGGCCCACCTTACAATCTCACAACGCGTCTTGGGTTTCGTGTTAGAGCTGGCTACTAACCAAGAGCCCGCTTCTCTTTCCTCTTCTCTTCTCTCCCCTCCAACTAAGCAAAGATATAATATTCTATTCCTTATAGTCTGCTTATGTCACATTATTGTACTTGCTCTTATGAGAAACTTGACCAATGCATGTACTTCATGCATGCATGCATTGCAGTTAATGCATTGGTAAACACAAGAAAAAAAAGTCCATTTTACTACCTTGAAAAAAGTTGGTGGTTCACATAACCCCCCGATATTTTTTCTGCTCCTTTACCCCCCTCAACTATCTCAAACCAGTCAAAAAATTTCCCAGGCTGGTTTGCGCGGGTCAGATGCTGACGTGGATGAGGTCAAAGTGGTATTTGACCAGTGGGCCCCCCTCGTCAGTGACCCATGAATGCCTCTGTGACTTTTCTTCACCTGCGTCCCGACAATAGCCAGTTATTTAACCATGGGGACCCACCTGTCATTGTCTTTTTAGGTGAAACAGAAGCAATTAGGACTAAGCTAATTACATCAACATCAGCTTGCTGGATTTAGTTGCTGGCGACCTCAACCGGTGATGCAGGTTCACCGTGTGCTCACTATAGGGCACTATTTTATGCGCGGTTTGCGACACAAGGAAGCTAAGGCTCGCGCGCAACGAACGGTGGTGGACACGGTCCAAATGGTCCCTGGAATCGAAGCCGACGACGAGGTTGGCGATGGCAGTGGCACGGGCTGGACGCGGTTGGAGCTACAGAACACGTCTGGGCTAACTAAGAGTGCCTAGTGGAATCATATGAGCTCCTGGAGCATGCGCATGCGACTGGATGCAACAGGGGAGCTCGAACTGCTTGAGTTCGTCGGCCATGGTGACGAGATAGGCGGAGCTCAGGGACATGGTATGGCGGAGATTCATCAGCGGTGGCTACGCAGGCTACAATCAGCGGCGAACTAGCACTCTTGGGTGGCTCGAAGGAGACTCGCGGCGTCATGCATGACGCGACATAAGCCAGGCGACGAGATAGAATAGAAGAGCGAGGAGCAAGAACGGCGGTAGGGAGTGGGGTGTCTGGCTTGGCTCGTCGGCGATGACCTGCGACGCGGCGCGGGGTCGTCGGCGGGGTCACACGCCAGGGCGCGGTGCATGGGGAGGTAGGCGAGGTCAAAACCACATGCAGGTCCACCGGCGGGTCAAAACCACCATTGACTATTGCCACATCAGCATCCGGTTGAGTCAAGCCATCCAGAGACCAATTTTGTCCGGTACGGGATTGTTTATGGGGTGAAGGGAGCAGAAATAAAGATCAGGGGGTTATGTGAACCACCAACTTTTTTTAGGGTAAAAAAATGGACTTTTTTAAAACATATATGACAACATCTTCGGTCGAAGTTCCACAAAACTTTACCAATCCTCAAATCAAAGACATATAGTACAACCCACCTCTACACACATGAGAATGAATGGTGGTCAAATGGGAAAACTTACGAACACCGTGAATAATACATCTAAGACGGCCCTAATTGTTCTCATGAGTTATTTGAAATGAAAATACAAATCATGCACATGTTTTTGATTTTTAATAATGAACTCAATTGCATGACACATTTGGCATACCCTAGAAGTTTAAATGAACTTGCCTAATAATACACTAGAGAACACTATTAATATTTGTGAATTATACGCTTTACAAATCTGCATCATGATATTTAATGATATTTTTGCATTGCTGATATTTAATGATATTAATATATATGAAAACACACACATACACGCAAGTACATATTACACTATATAATTAATAAAATATTTAAAATTAATTTGAAGACAAATTTTGTTATATCATACAATTAAATGTGGGAGAAGCAAAATTTAAGTGATATACATTAAAATGGCTTGACAAACAAAGAGAGTTATATGTTATATTTAGCAACATTATTAGTTTGGTAACTATGTTGGCTAAGTAATAGAAATTTCTGTTAATTAAAACTATACTATTATACAACTATTTAAATAAGTACAAAAGTTTAATATAAAAAAGAAGTTTATTTTAAGACCAGCCAAAGCCGAAGATGTGGATTGTAATTAACAAATCCGACCCCTTTCCATGTTCCGTCAGGCGTTTTATTGCTTTACTACTGCAGGTGAAACAATGGCTCGTCAGCCACCATTATTGTCTATGTTATGATTCAGCATGATGTTATGATATGGAGTTGCTTCAACCATTCTTATGCAACATTCTTGTTTGCTTAGATTTTTTTTCATTTCGATGACAAATGTTTTTATTTTTCAGCTACCTATACAAGAAGCTGAACGGTGAATAAGGGAAAGGAGATGTAAGAGATGGAGAATAACCTGTCAAAGTGTGTCGACCGTATTGACGAGAAGATTCAAGCCATAATAGATGCTGGAGGAGTCTGTCCTCATTGCCCAAAGCTATTCGACAATAATCCAAATCCATTGAAGAAATAGGAAATAAGTAAAGCACAGCCGGGTGTTTCTCCTGGTGCATAGAGTTCTTCTCCTCATAATTGCATCTGATAGTGAAGAACATGTTTTTAATCTTCCTTTTGATGTTCGAGCTAAGAATTTATAGTGCTTCTGCTGGCATACAAAGCATGTTTGAGCTGCTTTTAATTATCAATCTTAAGGTTTGCTTGAAAATTTAGTATTTTTTGGGTGTTTAAGTTGCTTGCGTGTTGACTTATAAGTCCGCTGCCAGTTTGAAAACCCTTAGTTATCAGATAACATTTACTTGTTGCAGAAAGTACATCTAAATATAGGAGCATGCAAGGCATCACAAAAAGTCGAATGGAAAAAGAAAAGGAGCAGTACTCAATTGTGAGATTTAAATGTTTTTAATCCTAGATTATCCTGAAATAAAAGATGTTAAGAAAGGGTTGTTGCGAAAAAAGAGCGACACACACACCTGCATGCACGTATCTACAGTCCTTTTCAAAAAAAATGTAACCTACAGTAGCATAACTCTTAGCGCATAGTGTATCCTAGCCTATAGCGCGTTGTAGCGTAGATATATGAATGTTGTACAATCCAATGAAAAAATAATGTCGCACGATCATAGTTTGTAGCATGTTGTACAATCCAATGAAAAAATAATGGGAGAAGCACACTCTGAATTTTTTTTCACTCTTTTTTTGCGCTCCTTTTTTTTTTGAAAATTACTATAATGGCGAGTTTCTCAAAACTCTTCCCAAGTCAAGATAACAGGATAGGCACAAATTTTTTTCGACTGCCCGGACCCAAAAACTAGAAACGGGTCAAAAAAAACTTTCTATAACGGCGACTGTCTCAATACGCTTAGAAACACCTAAAAATAGGATAGCCAGAATTTTTTTTGTCAAGTGCGATTTTGGAAAATTTTGGGCCTAAACAGAGGGTGGTTTCTGGACTCTTTTTTTTTCAAAACCTACTCAGGCAAGGAAACACGAAACGGAAATTAGATGGATCTCGAAAACAAACCTAATATGCAAGGAACTCGGATTGGTGGTGGATATATGGTGGTGGTATATGGCAGCGGTGGTGGTAGTATATGGATATGGATCAGTGGTGGTATATGGATACGGATTGGTGGTGGTATATGGATACGGATTCGGAGCGGTGGTAGTAGGTGGCAGGGGCGATGATGATGGTACGGTGGCGGCGTGACAACTTATGACCAGAACTCGAAACTCTAAAAGACTAGACGCTAAGACCAGCAACTAGACACGACGATGCAACCGCAAATTCAACAAAGCAAAACCTTAAAAAGATTATGCAAGGGCTCAGATTGGTTCGGATATGATGAACTAACCCTCAATTTTTTTGTGTGGTTTTTTCGTGGACTGTAGGTATGAAGAACATACTCGATCTAAACTACGAAAAACTGTAAAATCTCACCGAGCAACCTGGAAAACTGATACCACTTGATAGAGGCAAAGGTGTCCCGTCTTTCGATGAGATGGTGGCTTTCGTTTTGGAGGAAGTCGACTTTGACGATCCGACTATGAACGTGCGAGGACGTCGCGCCTTAGCAATCGCTAAACCAACTCCGAGAGGTTATTGACCACGCCGGAGCACGATCAACCTGACCACGAAGGTCTGTTTCCTGCAGGCAAACGAAGAACAAGCAAGAAACTAAGATTGCAATCTGGATATTGCGAATATAAGAGGAAAGCTTTATTGATCAAGGTGGGGTTCTGTGACGCCTTTGTCTGGTCGGTGAACACAAACGAAGTACGCGAAGTTGCAGCTATGACGAACTTTAGTCTAAACAAAACCCAAAGTCTAAACGACGTCCTAAGGGTTGTATATATGGAGGAAGAGGGGGGAATTTCGTGGCCCTTGGGGAAGGGGTCCGAAACCAACCCTATCTCTTGTTTCCCCACACATACGGACTCTATAAACAGCCTATACTGAAGTATTTCGAAAATACATGGGCCTGGCCCAATAATAAGGTGACGCAACACCTAGAATAGCCTCTGGACGAAAGTTATGAAGTGGCATCTTGTATATTTCGTCCAAGGCTTCATGCACACATTATGGTGGCGTCAACGTCCTGAAATCATCATTTGTAACTCCGTTCTTGTTCCCCTTGCACATGCCATCATCTCCATGCTTGTTCTTGCTCCAATGTTCATCCTTCTCCAAGCTAGGCCCTTCATTTGTAAGCAAAACAAATGTATCGAATTTAGGCAGCATCATATTCTCATGAACAGTAGAATCATTACCAAGAAACGAAAGTACTTGGTAATTTAATTGGCGTGCGCGAGCTCTAGTAATTGGTCCAATATGTATAGCAGCAGGGGCTGTGGGTGTAACAATGGTATTGATGTCCTCATCATCCTCCCCTTCTTGAAATGAAGTCGTCCTCGACGGAAGCTCATCTTCCTCTCCCAAATAAGGCTTCAAATCTGTAATGTTAAAAGTGGGACTAACCCCAAAATCTGCAAGCAGCTCAATTTTTTATGCATTATCATTTATTTTCTCTAACACATTAAAAGGTCCGTCAGCACATGGCATTAGCTTTGATTTGCGCAAATCAGGAAATCTATCCTTACGCAAATGTAACCAGACAAGATCTCCAGGTGCAAACACAACATGTTTTATACCCTTATCTCCAGCAAGTTTATATTTAGCATTCATACGCTCAATGTTTTCCTTAGTTAATTCATGCATTTTTAAAATCAATTCAGCACGTTGTTTAGCATCAAAATTAATCTTCTCCGAAGATGGAAGAGGCAACAAATCAATAGGTGCACGAGGTAGGAAACCATACACAACTTCAAAATGGCACATCTTAGTAGTAGAATGCAATGAACGATTATAAGCAAATTCAATATGAGGCAAGCATTCTTCCCACATTTTCTTATTATTCTTCAAAACAGCTCTAAGCATAGTAGACAATGTTTTATTGACTACTTCAGTTTGTCCATCAGTTTGGAGGTGACAAGTAGTACTAAAAAGCAGTTTAGTCCCCAACTTAGCCCATAAACATCTCCAAAAGTGGCTAAGAAATTTAGTATCACGATCTGAAACAAAATTATTTGGCACACCATGCAAGCGAATAATTTCACGAAAGAACAAATCAGCAACATTAACAGCATCATCGCTTTTATGACATGGTATAAAGTGTGCCATTTTCGAGAATCTATCCACGACAACAAATATGCTATCCCTCCCTTCTTTGTTCGAGGTAAACCTAAAACAAAGTCCATAGATATATCCTCCCAAGGAACACTAGGTACAGGCAAAGGCATATATAAACCATGAGGATTGAGTCGTGACTTAGCTTTTTGACATGTAGTGCAGCGAGCAACAAAGCGCTCAATATCCCGTCTCATCTTTGGCCAAAAGAAATGTGTAGCAAGTACGTCCTCCGTCTTCTTCACGCCAAAGTGCCCATTAATCCTCCTCCATGCTCCTCCTGCAACAACAAAAGACGAACGGAGCTAGCTGGAATGCATAGCTTGTTAGCACGGAACACAAAGCCATCATTAACGACGAACTTGTTCCATGTTCTACCTTAGTTACAATTCTGCAAAATACATCTTTAAAATCAGCATTATGCACATATTGATCTTTGATGGTCTTCAAACCAAATATTTTGAAGTCAAGTTGTGAAAGCATAGTATAACGACAAGACAATGCATCAGCAATAACATTTTCTTTATCCTTCTTGTGTTTAATGACATAAGGGAAAGTCTCAATGAATTCAACCCATTTAGCATGTCTACGATTCAGTTTAGCTTGACTTTTAATATGTTTCAAAGATTCATGATCAGAGTGTATAACAAATTCTTTGGGCCATAAATAATGTTGCCATGTTTCTAAAGTCCGAACAAGAGCATATAATTCTTTATCATAAGTAGAATAATTCAGACTAGGCCCACTCAATTTTTCAGAAAAGTATGCAACAGGTTTGCCATCTTGTAATAACACACCTCCTAATCCAATTCCACTAGCATCACATTCAAGCTCAAAAGTCTTATTAAAATCAGGAAATTGGAGTAAAGGAGCATGTGTCAACTTATCTTTCAATACCGTGAAGGCTTCTTCCTGTGCGGTACCCCAAAGAAAAGGCACATCTTTCTTTGTAAGCTCATTGAGAGGTGCAGCAATGGTACTGAAATCTCTCACAAAACGCTTATAGAATCCAGCGAGGCCAAGAAAACTCCTCACTTGTGTGACCGTTTTGGGCTGCGGCCAACTCTCAATAGCTTCAATCTTGGCTTTATCAACTTTAATTCCCTATGGAGTAACAACATAGCCAAGAAAAGATACTCGGTCGGTGCAAAAGGTGCAGTTCCCAAGGTTACCAAACAAACGTGCATCACGTAAACCAATAAAAACATCACGTAAATGTTCCAAATGTTCCTCTAAAGATTTGCTGTAAATCAGTATATCATCAAAATAGACTACCACAAATCGTCCAATAAAAGCACGTAAAACTTCGTTCATTAATCTCATGAAAGTACTAGGTGCATTAGTTAACCCAAAAGGCATGACTAACCACTCATATAATCCAAACTTAGTTTTAAATGCCGTTTTCCGTTCATCTCCCAATTTCATGCGAATTTGATGGTACGAAAACATACTCGGTCGGTGCCATCTAGCCTAGGAATAGGATGACGATAACGAATAGTAATATTATTAATGCCTCTACAATCAATACACATACGTGATGTACCATCCTTTTTCCGCACTAGAATAATAGGAACAACACAAGGACTAAGGGATTCGCGTATATAACCTTTGTCGAGCAGCTCCTGTACTTGACGCATAATCTCCTTCGTCTCCTCTGGATTGGTACGGTATGGTGCACGGTTGGGTAATGATGCACCGAGAATTAAGTCAATCTGATGCTCAATCCCTCGAATGGGAGGTAATCCCGGTGGCACGTCTTGTGGAAAGACGTCAGCGAACTCCTGCAAAATGTTAGTGACAGCAGGAGGCAAAGAGGAAGGCACGTCCTCAAATGAAAATAATGCCTCTTTGCACACAAAAGCATAGCAAACAGATTTGCTGAAATCTAGATCATCAATATTAGATTTAGTGGCAAGTAAACATGCATTTTTCAATTTAATTTCAGAAGCAACACTAGATGGTTTACTATTAGGCTTCATTTGTTGCTCAAATTCTTTTGCCACAATCTGATTTTCACTCTTATTTTTCTCCTGTTTTGCTTTATTAGCTCTATTAATATCATCTTTCAAAATGGAATCAGGAGTCATAGGAAGCAAAGTAATATTTTTATCCTTATAAACAAGAGTATAATGATTATTTCTACCATGGTGTACAGAATTTTTATCAAATTGCCATGGTCTACCAAGTAATAAGGAACATGCTTGCATAGGTACCACATCACAATCAACATAATCAGCATATGTAGAGATACTAAAATGCACACGAACAGTACGTGTTACCTTAACCTTGCTGCTGTTGTTGAACCATTGGATATAGTAAGGATGTGGATGTGGTCTTGTGGTGAGAAAAGCTTCTCCACCATCTCCATGCAAGCCAAGTTGTTGCAGCTCCCTCCGTCTATGATGACGCGCACAGAACGTTCCTTCACAACTCCCTTTGTATGGAACAAATTATGCCTCTGATTTTGCTCAGCTTGTGTGACCTGCACACTCAAAACACGTTGAGCAACTAAACATTCATACCTGTCAGCATCTTCAGGAGCCATGTATTGCGTCTCATGATCAGAATCATCTCCACCGTGTTCTTCACGTGTAATAAGAGCCAAAGTCTCCTCATCATAGTCACTAGCGGACTCATACCCACCATCCTCAGTAGCAATCATCACACGCTGAGATTTGCATTCTCGCGCATAATGACCTCTTCCCTTACAACGACGACAAATAATATCACTTGTGTGCCCTGTTGATGCCATGGAAGAAGAAGAGCTCTGTGCAGGCCCGGCAGGTGCGCTCTTGGCAGATAATGGTGGTTGTGCCTGCTTTCTTGTATCACGGCTGGAGATGGCACCTGATGGAGGTGCTGGTGCAGTTGAAGTAGAAGATGCACGCGGTGTCCATGATGAAGTTCGACCTGCAGAAAAGTTAGTTCGCGCCAGTGCTTGTCGATCCTACACTTCACGTTCAGCTTTACAAGCAAGATGAAATAAACGAGTGATATTAGTATACTCCTTATACTCTAGAATGGTCTGAATCTCTCTATTCAATCCACCCATAAAACGTGCAAGCATAGCTTCATACTCCTCAACAATACCACATCTAATCATGCCAGTTTGTAATTCCTGATAATATTCTTCTACAGAATTTTTTCCTTGTCTTAAACGCTGCAATTTTTGAAGCAATTCACGTTGATAATATGGTGGAACCCAACGAGTACGCATAGCAGTTTTCAAAGCAGCCCAAGTAGCTGGAATAGGATATAATCTACAATGTTCAGACCACCATACACATGCAAAACTAGTGAAAGCACAAACAACAGCAGCAACCCGTCTCTCCTTGGAATATTGCAAACATGTAAAACGTTGTTCAGTTTCTAACTCCGAAGTAAGATATATAGCAGGAACATATCTACCCTCAAATGGTGGAATATTCAATTTCAGTTTAGGAACATGGTCATGATCTCGTACCTGAGGTGGTGGTGCAGGCCTACCATTGCGATTATATACCTGAGGTCGACCTGCTGGTGGTGGTGCTGGTGGCTGCACGTAGTTCTGATTTTGATCAACCTCATCCTCATAATCGCCCGCATACTCATCATCCTCCTGGGTACCAGCAGCAGCAGTAGCAGGAGCCAAAGAAGCATCAACAACAGGTACAGCAGCACCAGAAGTTTGGCCATCCTCAAGAGGAACACGCTGCGCTCGTCCATACTGATTCGGAAGGGGGCGTTGTTGTTGTTGTTGCAGAGGTGCGATAGGTGCAGCCGGCGGTGGTTGTGGAAAACGCGCGAGCAATTCATTAAACTTGCTATCAAGCTTTGTTTCAAACGTCTTCTCAATGCCATCTATCTTCTCCATGGCCTCGTCAAATCTGTTTAGCACATCTTGCACCTGTCCACTCATCATTTGCTGAAATTTATCATGTAGCTGTTTGTTCGTCAGGTTCTCCCAATCAGTCTCATCGGCTTGTGATCCTACCATGGTTAGCAGCAAATAGAAACACACAAGAATATGATCCTACAGACTACTAAGAAGTGGTGGTGGTGTATCACAAACCCGTCAAGCAAATCTCAAATTCTTACCAGTTCTTACCCAGCAGCAGGTGGTGATCGGCAACCGTTGTAGTCAAAACTCTCAAAGCTTGGATAGAGCAATTACCAGGGAGAGTCAAACGCACGACGTAGATGTATGTGGAGCTGGGAAGGCTTATAATATGGTAGCAAAAAGGGTCAGCAATAATCAATTCAGAGATGCAAAGTTGAATAAACGCTCAACGACGGTACTGTGCTGGTCCTAGGCTAGACTGTGCTAGAGACGCGAGCCTAGAACACTAACAAAATCACGACGCTGCACGGAAACAAGGGAGAAGCACACTCTGAATTTTTTTTCACTCTTTTATTGCGCTCCTTTTTTTCGAAAATCACTATAATGGCGAGTTTCTCAAAACTCTTCCCAAGTCAAGATAACAGGATAGGCACGAATTTTTTTCGACTGCCGGACCCAAAAACTGGAAACGGGTCAAAAAAAACTTTCTATAACGGCGACTGTCTCAATATGCTTAGAAACACCTAAAAATAGGATAGCCAGAATTTTTTTGTCAAGTGCGTTTTTGGAAAATTTTGGGTCTAAACAGAGGATGGTTTACGGACTCCTTTTTTTTCGAAACCTACTCAAACAAGGAAACACGAAACGGAAATTAGATGGATCTCGAAAACAAACCTAATATGCAAGGAACTCGGATTGGTGGTGGATATATGGTGGTGGTATATGGCAGCGGTGGTGGTAGTGGTGGTAGTATATGGATATGGATCGGTGGTGGTATATGGATACGGATTGGTGGTGGTATATGGATACGGATTCGGAGCGGTGGTGGTAGGTGGCAGGGGCGATGATGATGGTGCGGCGGCGGCGTGACAACTTATGACCAGAACTCGAAACTCTAAAAGACTAAACGATAAGACCAGCAACTAGACACGACGATGCAACCGCAAATTCAACAAAGCAAAACCTTAAAAAGATTATGCAAAGGCTCAGATTGGTTCGGATATGATGAACTAACCCTCAATTTTTTGTGTGTGGTTTTTTCGTGGACTGTAGGTATGAAGAACAGACTCGATCTAAACTACAAAAAACTGTAAAATCTCACCGAGCAACCTGGAAATCTGATACCACTTGATAGAGGCAAAGGTGTTCCGTCTTTCGATGAGATGGTGGCTTTCGTTTTGGAGGAAGTCGACTTTGACGATCCGACTATGAACGTGCGAGGACGTCGCGCCTTAGCAATCGCTAAACCAACTCCGAGAGGTTATTGACCACGCCGGAACACGATCAACCTGACCACGAAGGTCTGTTTCCTGCAGGCAAACGAAGAACAAGCAAGAAACTAAGATTGCAATCTGGATATTGCGAATATAAGAGGAAAGCTTTATTGATCAAGGTGGGGTTCTGTGACGCCTTTATCTGGTCGTTGAACACAAACGAAGTACGCGAAGTTGCAGCTATGGCGAACTTTAGTCTAAACAAAACCCAAAGTCTAAACGACGCCCTAAGGGCTGTATATATGGAGGAAAAGGGGGGAATTTTGTGGCCCTTGGGGAAGGGGTCCGAAACCAATATGGAGGAAAAGGGCGGAATTTCGTGGCCCTTGGGGAAGGGGTCCGAAACCAACCCTATCTCTTGTTTCCCCACACATACGGACTCTAAAAACAGCCTATACTGAAGTATTTCGAAAATACATGGGCCTGGCCCAATAATAAGGTGACGCAGCACCTAGAATAGCCTCTGGACAGAAGTTATGAAGTGGCATCTTGTATATTTCGTCCAAGGCTTCATGCACACAGTATGGTGGCTTCAACGTCCTGAAATCATCACTTGTAACTCCGTTCTTGTTCCCCTTGCGCATGCCATCATCTCCATGCTTGTTCTTGCTTTAATGTTCATCCTCCAAGCTAGGCCCTTCATTTGGAAGCAAAACAAATGTATCCAATTTAGGCAGCATCATATTCTCATGAACATTAGAATCATTACCAAGAAACGAAAGTACCTGGTAATTTAATTGGCGTGCGCGAGCTCTAGTAATTGGTCCAGTATGTATAGCAGCAGAGGCTATGGGTGTAACAATGGTATTGATGTCCTCATCAGTTAGTGTATAAGAATTGGTTGAAAGCTCTAGCAATGCTAAAGTTGCAGGCGTTTGTGCTCATCCATCATATCGGAAAATATTATTGATTGGGATGTGTTTCACATGTGAAAGATTAGATTCATCCAGTAGGTTCATAATTGCATGGCATTCATGTGGCTGGGTTGGTGCAATCATATAACATAACTTGAATATGTATTTTTTATTGACACTTGTAGTTGGCGTATTGGTGAGATGAATTGTATGCTCTTACATTGGTTGAAATCTGGATTGAGTTGTTCGGTTATTTAACATTTGGAGTTTGGTTGAACTGCTTTTGGTAAATATTGTGCATCATGTCATTGTTTCTAGTACGTACTTGATAGATCTTTGAGGAAGTAGGGTTGTTCTCAATGTAATACACCCCTCCGTCCGAAAATACTTGTTGGAGAAATGGATGTATCTAGACGTATTTTAGTTCTAGATACATTCCCTTTTTATCCATTTGTTCGATAAGTAATTTGAGGAGGAGGGTTGTTTTTTCTGGTGTGTGGATCAAAAGCTACAATGATAGCTATTGTAGTTCATACTTTCTGTCAAGTGTGGGATCACAATTTCATGGCTGTAATTTAAATATTTTCTGTGCAGGGATACTTGTATACAAGATAAAAAAGGTGCAGAGAAACAGTGGTCTGGATCAGAAGGGTGAAGAGAGTCGAAAGCCAAAATGCGCGGAGGAAATCCTGAAACCTGATCAAAGGGTTGAAGAGAGGGTATAAGCAAAAAGTACAGGCGCTTGTGCCTTATTTCTGGTTCTCCGTTTTTGCGAAGTTCATATCATAGGCGTACTGTACTGTTCTTGTGACTAAAATATATAGTTTTGGTACTCTATACGTGGCTTCCTGTACAACGTGAGTAGTACTACAAAGAGAAAGCTCGGCTTTGTACCAGCTCCTGGGCTCCAACGTTGGTTGCGCCCTTGCACATACCCATTTCTGATCATATGTCTTGATTGTTTCATCACACATCCAAATTATCTGCATGAAGCTCATTCTATTATTTGGTCTTACTAGATGTTCTTTCTTTGGATATAAGTCCTTTTTGAACTTTTACCAATCTTGGGCATGGCCTGCCCTCCGCTGATGATTGTGCTTGAGCGTTTTGGCAAGTCATCATTTCTACCATTTCAAACCACTATTCTTATGTCTCTTCCACCAGCCCGTGGTATCTTCACCCGCTGGCTGAGCACCCGTGGGATCTCCTCGACGAAATGCGATGCCTGATGAGGCCTCTCTGCAACTGGTCGAACTTCCGGAGGTTGGTCTGCAGGCCAGTTGCTAAGGATCTTAGGTGTCAAGTAGTAACGGTTCAAGCCCACTATCAGCACACCCAAGCTCGGGATGGCTTGGTTCCGCTGTTGTCGCACAATGTCTAGGCCCCTGGAATTACTGGCTCTCAAGGGTGTGTTTGCTAGGGGGCATAAACTCAAAAGTTCCCTACAAAACTCATTTTCGTCTGTTTGGCAGGGTGAATGGGCTCATCCTGACCATGCCCATGTCATGTAAAAAAGTCCTCTCTCTCAATCATGCCAAGTTGAGCACGCCTAGATAGGGTGCATTAAGGCACCCATGCTCACCCCGACCCTCAAAATATGTTCAATTTTTTGCTTAAATTTTAAAAAATGTTTTGACTTTTAAATTTTATATAATTTGTCAAACAATGTTCATAATTTCGAATTTTGTTTAAATTATTAAAAAATTACTAGGAGTTGAATTTTTGTTTAAATTCTAAAAAATGTTTAGAATTTCAGATTTTGTATAAATAAAAAATATTCAGAATTTCAAAATTTTGTTTAAATTCTTAAAAAATGTTTAGAATTTCAAAATTTGTATAAATGATAAAAACCAGAATATCAAAATATGTTTAAATTTTCAAAGAAATGTTTAGAATTTCATATTTTCTTTATATTTTCAAAAAACTGTTTAGAAGTTTAAAATGTGTTCAAAATTTCAAAAGAAATTCAGAAATTGTTTAATTCCTAAAAAATGTTCATAAGTTCAAATTTTCTTTTAATTTTCAAAATTTTGGAATGTGTTAAAAATTCAAAAAATATCGGATTTCCAAAATGAGTTTAATTTGTTTATCATGTTTTTAAAATTTTGTTCACCATTCAAAAAAATATATTCGGAATTCAAAATTGTTCAGCATGTCTTAACAATGCAATCTATCAAATAAAGTCTCAGCTTAGCATGGCTCAGCACATACACCGCTATCAAACAACAACAATGCATGTAATCAGCATGTCTCAATAGGGAACAACAATGCTATGGTGGGAACCGCTAAGGAACCTGGACAACTTCAACACCATTATTAGAGTATAATGCATTGCTAGTCATCGAACTTATGTCGATAGCTCACTGTACTTACGAAGACAGTCAATATGTTCGCTAAATATGATTGTTGGTGATTATATAGTCACTGTCTCATCCTATTGCCTCGTATTTTGCTGAGTTCACCGACCAGAGAGTCCAAGTGGTAGCCCTTTAGTTCACCTTCTTTCTCTGCTCTCGGGGTCCCACTATTAGTTTCTTCAATTTATTTCTTTAACCCACTAACATGTGGGACCTGCAGCGGTCGAAGTGTGACTAGGACTGCGGTCAACTACAAAAAATACAAAGCTCTACGGGGAGGCAGTGACCATATAATCATCAACAATCGTATTTGGTGACCGTATTAACCATATTTTTAAGTACAGTGACTAAAGTGAGCTATCGACACAAATCCAATGACTACCGATGCATTTTACTCCCGTGAATATGGGGCTGTGCAAGAAGGCACTAGCCAAAAATATGTCGGAGGTGCTGAGGTCAAACTAGAAAGGCGTGTCGCTCAACTTTGAGACCTCCGTCATGCTGCCCAAATCACGTGCTTGGTCTTGCATTGGAACTGTTGATGAATAGGTGGAAGATGAAGCATGCAAAGGTTTGATTAGCTGGTGTTTAGTACTATGACACCCGCAAAACAATAATAAATAATAGTATTATGGGACGGAGAAAGTATTTACTAGGACGAGCCCCACTTCGATACACCCCATCACAAGCCGTATAAAGAGCAATATAGACACCCGCAAAACAATAATAGTATTATGGGACAGAGAAAATATTTACTAGGACAAGCCCCGCTTCGGTACACCCCCTCACAAGCCATATAAAGAGCAATATATACATTTGAAAAATTATAAAAAGCATGCGAGAGAAGAGTCGAACTGCCAACCTCCCACATGCATGCTAGCGATGCTAGAAGCAGCCAAGCTAGCCGCTGTGGATGGCATAAATGCAACGCTATACTTAAAGTATTAATTAAAGCGGCAGTTTGGTTTTTCTATTTTTCAATATTTCTTGGAAACAAATATAACAAAATTTCTTGAAAATGTGAACAATGTTTCGAAATCATAAACAAGTCTCAAATATTATTTTCTTAAATGTAATTTTTTTCTTTCAAAAATGTGAACTTGTTTTAAAATTGTGAGCAAATTTCAAAATCTGAACAACTTTCTAAAAAGTAATTTAAAATACACAGTGAACATTTTCTTAGTATACGGTGAACTTTATTCAAATACGCACTGAACATTTTTTAAATTATGGTTAACATTTTGAAATGCATGCTGAGCAAAATTTCTATACACGATGAACTGTTCTTATACATGGTGAACATTTTTTTCCAATGCACGGTGAACATTTTTCTTGAATATGGTGAACTTTATTTTAACACGAAACTTTTTTGGAAAATGAAAAAAAAATTCGAACTTTCATTGGAATTTGAAATTACAAACCTTTTCTGAAACATGAATAGATTTGAAAAACATGAACAATTTTTGAACATGTGAACAAAATTTGGAAATTTAAATATTTTTGAAAATTTTGAATTTATGGAAACCAAAAAGGAAACAAAAAAAAGAATAAGGTAAACAAAGGAAAAAGAAGAAATAAGTGGAAAAGACAAATGAAGAAAACCGGAAAAAGACTATAAAAGTAAACAAAACAGGAGGAAAACTCAGGGAACATTTAAAAGGTTTCAAAACCTATTGCTCGCTCGAAGTGGGTCATCCCGTATTGTCAGGGTTGCTCGTATAGCTTCAGCGAAGCCACGACAGTTTGATGCTCACAAGCGGCAAATAGGGTTCGACGTTTGGAGAGTAGAGTCATATAGCCGCTGCCACACACAAGAGGCCGTCAGACTAGGTCAGCCTATTGCTGCACACGGAAAAAGCGAAAAACTTATCGAAAAACAAATAACAGTGCGAGGGGTCGAACCATGTAACACACACTACTGACCGCTCGTCGCTAGGCAGATGTCTAACTACAAAAACGCAGACAACTAGAACTATCCCTCACCGACCGGTTACTGTAGCAAACCTGTCTTTTTCCCACTATTTCTTTTTCTTTATTATTAATTTTTTCTTTTTCATTTTTTGCCTTACTTTCTCGTTTCTCTTTTCCTTTTTTTAAAAAAATGCTCGCCCTTATAAAAATTTGTCCAAGATTTCAAAAACGTTCACCTTTTTAAAATTATTTATACATACAAATATTTTCATTTTAAAATAATGTACAAATTTTTTTTAAAATGTCTGCATCTTTGAAAATTACCAAGATATCAAAACAAGGACGTTTTCAAAATAGCATACAAAATTTTGAACATGATTTTTTTTATTAAAAAAGCACTAACAAATTTGGATTTAATAAAACAGAAAATATGGACAAAGTTTCGGAACCATTTTTTAACTTCCCTGAATATTTTTTGTATTTGTGTAGAAAAAACACCATGTTCACGTAGGGTGTTCTGGTAGGTCGGAAGGCTTCATCTGAGAGCACATTATTTTTCGACATCGTTTAAATGATCCAAATTTTTTTAAGTGTCTTGTATGACGAATTTGAGGTACCATGCCAAGTTTTTTGATTTTTTTGATAATTTTTGTATTTTTTCGGAGTTTTCTCGGTAAAAAATGTGATAAATGAGTATGGATGGGTATAAACTCTTTGAGGAAAACGAGCGCATTAATTAAGTGCTTTTACAAATCACAAAAATTATTCCACCACTTATCATCTACATTGGTTGGTGAGATTTTTGAATTGAGCCCTATAATCCGGAAAAAAGGTATTAGTAAGTGAACTAATCCTAGCACTGGCTTGGCTTTCGATCTGCGGCTGCAGAGCAGTGGTTTCTACTGTACCACTAGCCCATTAATCTAGTCCAGGTTTTTTCTCTTCATGGCTGCACGTTAAATCCGAGCAAAGGAAAGCTAAGAAGTCCTCTTCAGTCAACGCACATGCATGAATGTACTGAGTCCACATTGCAGCAGAACCATGAAGCCCCTACGAACCATCTTGCCATGCCTTCTACTCTACCACCTCGCCACGCCGGCCGCTGCCCGCAGACGCTCCCGACACCACAAGCAAGAAAGGGATAACAGATACGGTAGGACCAAGCTAAATGTAATACATTCGTACCTTTCTACTTCCCTAGCTCAGAGCATCTGCAACCTGACCCTCATACGTGCCCCAAACACCCGGACAGGCTGCCCGGTCATTGTCCGGATAAAAGAAGCTACCCAACCAGACGCTCCATATCCAGCTCAAACGCCCGGACTCATCGCAGTCTCCATTTCTAGCCCATATCTGGGCGGATACGAGGAGGCCCGGACACGCTCAACATGCCCGCTCTAGCCCACGCCGCCCCATCACGGTCCCCTCAAAAACCCCACCCACTCAGGCGAACCCTAGTCAATCTCAGTCTTCTTGTCCTCTCCGCTCCACTCCCGTCTTCTCCACTTTCTGTCCCAATCTCTCTGCCTCGTCCGCCAAGGCTAAGTCCATCCATGACTCCGACAGCGAGACCGATCCCATGGAATGGGACACCCTAGTGATGGAGGAGGACACCGGCTACGACAGCGACACGCCGGACGACGAGGGCCTCGCCCCGCATCGCCATCCCGCACACGCGGCTGGACACTGGCGGGAGCTCGAGCTCCACCTCGTTAGCCTCCAGCTCCTCTAGGCCCCACTCCCGCTATGTGGGCCATGGTTGCCCGTCTTGCACTCGCCCATCCCGCTTTGCTCCAGATCCAGAGCAGGCCGATCGTCTGCCCTTTCCCTCCGGCGCCAACACCGCCCGGGCAGTGCTGGGTGCTCGTGTCCGCGTCTCCCATGGGGATGCGCATGTCGGAGTCGGGGGTGAAGGTGGCCTAGCGTGAGCGGCAGTGGAATGTAGCCGCATCGGAGCCCGACTCTTCTTGCCAACGCGCACACTCTGTCCCCGTGGACCTGGACGAGGCGCTACTCCACAAGGTCATGTGGCGTTCGCTGACCATGGCGGAGTGCGATGCTAGGCACCAGCAACGCAAAAATGTGAAGGCGCTCCGGCTTGGTATTGAAGCTTCCGAGCGAGGGAGACATCACCAATATCTATCAAGGACATATACGCAAAAGCTCATCTACTTGCATTTACATTATTTCCCATTTGCCTCTCGTTTTTATTCCCCCACTTCTAAAACATTTTTACGAAAACACAAAAATATTTTTCTGTTTGCCCTTTTGTTCGTTTGCTCGTTTTCTTGCTTGAAGTTGTTACCATGTCTGAGTTTGTTATTGAAAAAGTGAGGATGGAAAAATTCCTAAAGTTGTAATTCCCACCAATTTAGATTCTATTTTTTTGTTATGGGAAATGGGAATATCGTAGGAAAAAATGTTATCCAAGAATTCTTTAATTGCACGGAAACTTTGGTTTGTGATGATGTTCCAATACTAAAAGGACGCGACTAACGTCCGATCAGTCTGTCGTTAGCAACAGGTCCGGACGATCGAACCCCACCTCCCTCTCGCGACCCGCGAACACTAGCCACCCGCTTCGCGAGGCCCACCCACGATAACCTAGCCTCCCTTCGCGAGGCCGAGCGCGTGAGGCCCTAGACCAAGACAGCCCCCCTGGTCCACCTTACCTCGCAGGTGACTTACTACCCAAACCCTTCTTTCTTACCTCCATCTTATGAAACAAGCACCTGCCCCGATCTGTTCTCCTCCTCTCTCTCTGACGCGCCTCCAAGCACCGAACTGTAGCCCCCCAGCGCGATCTGATCCACCAAAAACCATCAACCACCATGCCGGAATGCATAAACAAATACTAAGTCCCTAGTAAGCCTCTACTAGACTAGCTTGTTGATCAAAAGATGGTTAAGGTTTTCTGACCATAGACATGAGTCATCGTTTGATAACGGGATCACGCCATTAGGAGAATGATGTGATGGACAAAACCCATCCGTGAGCATAGCATATGATTGTTCAGTTTATTGCTACTGTTTTCTTAATGTCAAATGCATGTTCCTTCGACCATGGAATCATGCAACTCCCGGACTCCGGAGGAATGCCTTGTGTGTATCAAACGTCACTTCGTAACTGAGTGATCATAAAAGTGCTCTACAGGTATCTCCGAAGATGTCTGTCGAGTTGGCATGGATCGAGATTGAGATTTATCATTTCGTATGACGAAAAGGTATCTCTGGGCCCTCTCAGTAATACAACATCACATGATAGTATTCGGTTTTCGGAAGGGTTCCGAAATACACTGGATAATTATCGGATCACCGGAAAGGGTTCCAGAAGGCCACGGGGAGCATCAAATTGTGCATATTGCAATTCACGCGCGGGACGAGCAGAGGCTGAGGGCGCTGGTGGCGGAGCGCAAGGCCAAGATCGGGCAGTTCAGAGGCAGCCACCACAACATGGAGAAGCTCATCGAGGTCTCCACTGTACGTCCTGCTCCACTCCTTTTTCCTGCATACACACATTCATACATGCACCATGTACTACTAGTGTACATACATACATGCTCCTATGCTCATGATCAATTAACGTGTTGTGCTCATCCCGACGGATGGATGGATGGATGCAGAAGTACGATCCAGATGCTGCTGCTGCTAGTTCCGACCAGCCGGTTGTGGCCGCGGCGGCCGCCGCCGCCTCCAGGAGGATCAAGCGGAGCCACTCGCGGCTGAGCTTTCACATCGGAGACGACTGACTCAACCTCTATCCACCTTCTCTGCATCATCCATGGCTACGACGACATCATCGATCATGCGTGGGACATTTATTTGTCTTCACCGTCCGTCAGTACTGTAAATCTGCAGTGTGCTGCCACTAGCCTACTGGTACTACGTACTACTCCCTCCGATCCTAAATAATTGTCTTTCTAGAGATTTCAACAAGTGACTACATACAGAGCAAAATAAGTGAATCTATACTCTAAAACATGTCTACATACATCCGTATGTTATAGTCCATTTAAGATGGCTAGAAAGATAATTATTTGGGAACGGAGGGAGTACATTGTAGTACTTCCTCTGTAAATTAATATAAGAGCGTTTAGATTACTAAAATAGTGATCTAAACACTTTTACATTAGTTTACGAAGGAAGTAGTTGTTTGTTCAGTTGGTGCAAGGCCTGCGAATTACTAGCATACATGCAAAAAAAGTTGGTTGGTTGGTTGTTCCCTTGGGCTTTTAAATTGGACACTTTTGTACGATTCAATTCGGATTGTGAGCCAGCCTTTGTGGGGTGGCATATATATGCTGGCATGGCACGCCATCATCATGCTACTAGCTTGGATGCATGTCTGTCTGAGATCTTGGCGTGCCAGAACGTTCCCATCATAACCACAGCAGAAATGTTCGCATATAATATGAACCAGGCAAAGAGAGGCTTAACCCAGTGGTTAGGCATGCGGTTGTGCAGTCTAACCATCCTAGATCGATTCCTAAAACTGACAGGTGATTCATAGGGTTTTCCCCCATCTATTGAGAATCAAACTCGGTGTGTGGTGAAACCACTCATCAAAAGAAAATCTTGGCACTCATTTAAAAATAAAGGGCGAAGATGTCCTTGCTTAAGTCTAAATCTCAAAGGTCTTTCAGACTTGGCTAAATATAAACACGTCGGCGATTATGTGCGAGATCATGGGCTCGATTTTGTGGCAATATCCGAGGCTGGTAAATGTGACTTTCATGCGCATGTCCTTGATCACGTATCAGGTGGTTTTGACTACACATGGCATAATCTATCAGCACGTGGAAGGTCCGAAGGAATCCTACTAGGGGCACATACCACAACCATGGACTTCTTTTTTGACTGGTGAATTTCACATCAAATTCCACCTCTGAAAGCTGATAATTTTACATGGAGCCTGGTAGTAGTGTATGGTGTTGCCCAAGATGAGCATAAATCTGCTTTCCTTACGGAATTGATAAATCTGTCTAGAGATAACCCATATCCAATGCTTATTGGAGGAAACTTTAATATCCTTAGATACCAGGAAGAGAAAAATAATGACTGCTTTGATACATACCGGCCTTTCCTATTCAATGTAGTCATTGACAGTTTGATTTTTTGGGAAGCCAGTATGTCAGGCCACAAATTCACTTGGGAGCTCGATAGGGCACTCATGGATACCGTCTGGGAGCTAAAATTCCCTATGGTAACCATAACGACCCTAGAGCGTATAGAGGAATTATCGGATCATATGCGCCCATCATTCTTGATTCTAACTCTACGAGTCCATCTACTACCGGCCCTTTCAAATTTGAATTGGGATGGTTGCACAGGGAAGTCTTTGATGACATAATCAAGAATGTATGAGCTCATAGAGTATAACGATATCCTCATGACATCTTTCTCTAAATAGGCCCACCATTGGTCGTACACCTATTCAGAGATGGAACTTTAAAATAAGGGCCACAAGGCAACACCTCTCTGGATGGGAGAAACACACCAATGAGATGTACAAAGAAAAAGCAAAGCCTATCCACTATTATTGACGACCTCGACAAAATCGCAGAGACTCGCATCTTTTCGCAATAAGAGATTGGATTGAAAAATCAATCCAATGGGAAAGTAAATCAATCCAATGAGAAAGTTGCACGTATTTTGCGAGAAGAGGAAATCAAATATTACCAAAGATCTAAAGTCGACTTCATCTTGAAGGGAAACAATAATACACGTTACTTCCAACTCGTCACCAATTGTCGGCATCGGAAGAAGTATATTTTTTGTCTTCAACAAGATGAAGGGAAGATCGAAGGTTAGGCAAAGCTCACAAGTTATATCACCAAATACTAGAAATCTCTATTCGGGGCTTCGGATGAAAGTAATTACACACTTGACAAAGCCCGAATAGATGACATTCCACAAGTCACGATAGAAGAGAAAAATATTCTCACGGCACCTTTCTCTGAAGAGGATATGAGAGTTGCAGTGTTCCAAATTGAACATAACAAAGCTCCAGGCCCGAATGACTGCCCCATAGAATTCTATCAGAATTTCCAGCAAGTCATCAAGACGGACCTTTTGGAATTGTTCAGTTGTCCTGATGCTGGCTAACTTGACCTATTTGGGCTTAACTTTGGCGAGATCATTTTGTTGCCGAAAATTAAGGAGGCTGAGCGGATCCCACAATATAGACCCATATGCCTCCTTAATGCCAGGTTCAAGATTTTCACCGAAGTGGCTACTAATAGGTTCAACGTGGTTGTTGACCATGTCGTCCGGCCATCTCAAACGGCTCTCATGCAAGGCGGAAATATACTCGACTGAGTAGTAATCCTACATGAGACTGTTCACGAGATGCACCGGAAAAAATATGACTGGAGTAATTTTTAAGATTGACTTTGAAAAGGCCAATGACTAGGTCAACTCATCTTAACTTCAATAGGCTCTGAGAATGAAAGGGTTCTGTAATAAATGGCACCGGTGGATCCAAAACTTCTGACATAGGTCATTAGTTTCTGACAAAAAAGGTCAACATCAGGGTGACCCCATGTCTCCAATGATATTTAACATTGTTGCTGACATGGTGGCTAACCTAATTGATCGTGCCAAGTAGGACAATCAGATTGCAAATTGCAGGTATAGTGCCATGCCTTGTGGATGGTGAACTCCCTGTTGTGAAATATGCAGATGATATGATTCCTTTTATGGAACATGACCTGGATAAGGCTCGAAACTTGAAACTTTTGCCTTCAATGTTTGAGAAAATGCCGAGCCTTAAAATTAACTTTCATAAAAGTGAATTGTTCTGCTTGGGAGAAGGCAATGAGATGGCGACTGATTATGCTGACCTGTTTGGTTGTGCACAAGGCCAATTCCTGATTAAATATTTGGAAATTTTGATACATTATCGACGTCTCACTATTGCAGGGTACAAACATGTTGAGGAGCACTTAGAGGAGCGATTGAGTAGTTTGAAAGGAAATTTGCTTTTTGTTAGACAACGGTTGGTCTTGATCAATTATATCCTCACAAATATGGTTCTCTATATGCTTCTTTTTTTCCAACTCCCTAAAGGGGTCTTGCAAAGGCTGGATTATTTCAGATGCAGATTCTTTTGGCAAGGAGACAGTGAAAAGAAAAGGTACAAACTGGTCAAATGGAGTGTGGTTTGTAGGCCAAAAGACAACGGTAGCCTTGGAATTTATGACCTACTGGTCAAGAATGATGCCTTACTTAGTAAATTGTTGTTCAAACTACTTACTAAGGATGGCATTTGGCAAACCCTCCTGCGCAACAAGTATCTAGCTAGGCCAAAAGGTTGTGTCTCGGGCCTATTGGAAACTCCATGACTCACACTTTTGGGCTAGTCTAGTGGCGGCGAAGAAATATCTTTTCCGATTGGGATCTTTTCCTATTAAAGACGGGTCGGAAATTCATTTCTGGGAGGACATCTGGCTAGGTAATGCCAGCCTCCAAGAGCAATATCCCGTGTTGTATCACGTTGTTCGTGATAAGAATGATACTCTTGCACAGGTGCTCAGTTCATTCGCGTGGGATACTTCTTTCAGGTGAGATTTGATTGGCCCTCGTTTTATGTCATGGCAAAATATTCTATCCCATTTAGATTCGATTAACCTGACACAAAGACCGGATGTGTTTTGCTAGAACCTCACTATATCTGGGCCCTTCACAATCGACTCTATGTACCATGCGCTCATGCATTCAGAGGTCCCAGTGGAAAATAACAAGAAAACTTGGAAGTCTAAGGTTCCACTGAAAGTCAAAATATTTATGTGGTATCTTCGGAGGGGAGTTGTACTTACCAAAGGCAACCTCGTTGATCGCAATTGGCAAGGAAGTAAGAAGTGTGGCTTTTGTACTCACGATGAGACAATCAAGCACCTCTTTTTCTGGTGCATGTTTGCGCATTCTACGTGGTCAGCCATACAAATAGTGTCCAATTTGTATCCTCCCACAAGTATTTTTGGTCATTAGCTTGAAGGTATTCCAAATAGGTTTAAAGCACTAATAAGGATGGGAGCGTATGCCTTATTATGGTCGCTCTGTGTAGAAATGATTTGATTTTTAATGACAAAAATTCGTCTCCTATGCAGGTTATTACACGATGTAAGCACTCGCTTCATATGTGGTGTATGCTACACCGAACGAAGCACCAAACGCTCTTCAAGGTGGTGTGTATGCGGTTGCAGAAGGTGGCCAGGGAGGTTTTTACTCAACATGGATGGCAACATAATCTCCAGATCTGCCCACAATCTCCTTCGACATAGGCACAGTGTCGGTCCTATATGACTCACTGTTGTCGATATGTCAGTTTCTTGTGCTATTTCTTGCCAAACTTCTCGTATTTGACCGTGTGCATTTTAGTTATGCAGAGGCCGAGTATTGCTCATTATGCTTTGTATTCGCTTGATGCTACATTTTGAGTTAATAAAAATGCCTTTTATCAACAAAAAAAAAGAACTAGCCAACTAATCAAGACTGACTCGACCTGATTTCCCTGCAGGAAATTATTCCCATAGTGCGAAATATGGGGCAATCGCGACGAATGAAATGAAGAAGAACAAAAACAGGGCACTTTTTATTCTTAGAAATGCCGTAATAAAAACATGACCAAAGTTATCTTCTCACGTCACACTTGCAACATCGCCTACTTTTAATACTTTATAAAAACTCCTAGAATCTTTGAATCTACATTCTATTACTATCCAGTCAAATTTGGACAGAAAAACTTCAACGCCTATTCATCATGTACTTGAATTTGTTTTTTGCCACCAGTCGAAAATCTGGACCGTCAGATCAATATCCAACGGCAACCAACCACACTATGCATTGTCTTCTTCCTCCCAGCGCTGCCGTCCAACCCATCCCTAATCACCAGCCTCCACCCGGACGGTCGGTGGAGCTCCTGGGACCGCTTCGCCGCCCCTAGCCCACCCCTAAACCCCCCTCCCTACCGCGGAATTTTAGCAACAGCGGCGACCCCCGCACCCCTGACCCGCACCAATCAACCCACTTCTTCGCCCCCGCCTGTGATGCCACAACTCACTTGTTCTCCTCAAAGCACATGATTCTTTTTCCTTTCCAGGATCAGTAGTCTCACATGGTTCCTTTTTTACTTCTTTCAGTATGCGTGCATATGTTTTTTTTCGGAAATACATGATATTTGGCAAGTCCAAACCTTTTGAATTATGTGTTTTTAAACATACATGGCTCGAAATCCGACAAAAAAGGAACTCGCTAAGAGTGGGGATTTGCTGTTCCAATTTTCCATCGGGGCATATACATTTCCTTTGCGCCGATTCCATGGATGTTAGCAACGTTTTGTGCTTGCACTTTATTTACTGGAAAATGGAAAAGTAGATGAGGACCATGCATGTAATGGGATATTTGTGATTTGATGTCCCGTTGAGAGGAGAGAGAAGAGAGGCATCATGCATGTGTGGTTGGGAGGAGAGAGAGAGAAAAGGGGGACCTTGCTAAGTGCATGTCGGCAAATCCCCTCATGTTTGTCTCTAGGATAATGGAATCCATATGTGTGAACTGCTAAGTGGACATATACAGTCTTCATTGAATGACAAAAGTGACCTGGACACTGTGATCCAGATATAAAGTGGATGTCCAAGAGTCCGCTTTGGAGACTTTTTTTTAGAATCAACCACCTTTATTACTGACCCCATAGCCTGGATCTCATCCGAAGAATACAGTCTGGTGGCACAGAAGGCCAAAAAAAGTTCGCTACTAACACCCAACCTAGCTAGAGAATGAGCTGCCTTATTCCCTTGTCTCCTAACCCAGGTCGCTTTAAAACCTTGTAGTGATTGCGCCAACGCCTTGATATCCTCTATGATCGGCCCCGTAGCAGAGAGATTCTTTACCTTGTAGTGATTGCCATTTACATTGCTTTTTGGCATGCCAAGACCTCGGCAAGCTCCGGGTCAGAAACACCAGGGAATACAAAAGATGCACCGCCCCTGAATGCTCCTTCATGAGATTGACACGTGTGTCTTGTGTGCTAATTTTAGACGGTGGCACTTTGCTCGTATTTTATGGATTTTCTGCTATGTCGGTTCAGTTTGATCTTGCTCGATCCTCTGCAGAAAACTCCATTGTTGCACAGACCTATAAAAAGGATCCATGAATATGATCTGCTTCCTCCTGTACCCCAATAACACTCCACGATCGCCCTCCTTTCCCCGGTGCATCAGCACCTCGCCGTTGTTTTTTTGATTTGCCCCCGCTGTCACTTTGAGAAGGACGCTAGCTACGCCGTGCTGGACACAGAGAGGGGCCATTGGTGGAAAAATAGGCTTCCGTCCAGCCCCATAAATCGCGAAGCTGTAGGAACCGCGACTAATGGGACCTTTAGTCGCGGTTCTGGAGGTGAACCGCGATCAAAGGCCTGGACCCAGGGCGTTCGGTGGCCAGCTGGCGCACGTGAGGGTCTTTAGTCGCAGTTTGCCAGGACAACCGCGACTAAAGGCCTTCGGGCACCTTTAGTCACGGTTTGCCAGGCCAACCACAACTAAAGCCCCTCCCCTATATATACTCATCCAGCATTCAAAATTAAAATAAAGCACAAAAGAAATAAAACAATACAAATTAAACAGAAAACAATACAAATTAAAAAGAAAACAATACAAATTAAGCGAAAAACAGGTTTGGGGGGCTAAAACCCTAAACCTGCGGCCTTTAGTCGCGGTTGGCGAACCAACCGCGACTAAAGGTGAAAATGAAGCATAAAAACCGCCATAAAAACCCTTTAGTCGCGGTTGGGCAGGCGACCAGCGACTAAAAAATTTTAATCATGGTCTAAATGCCAACCGCGACTAAAGGGGCGGAGGCATAAAAACCCGCCAAAAACCCTTTAGTCGCGGGTCTCGTCGCCAACCGCGACTAAAGGGGGGGTTTAAATACAAGGCTCCGATTCTCGTCTTCTCCGATTCCGATTCTACTTTGTGTCTCTGCGCGCCCTCGGCGCCGCCGCGTCGCCCTCGCCCTCGGCGCCGCCCGCCGTCGCCCTCGCCCTCGGCGCCGCCCGCCATCGCCCTCGCCCTCGGCGCGCCCGCCGTCGCCCTCGCCTACAGCGCGCCCGGCCGGCCTCGTCTTGCCGCCTCGCTTCGCCCGCCCTCAACGCCGCCGACCGGCCTCCCTCGCCCACCGCGCGCGCGCCGCCTCGCTCGCCCGCCCTCGACGCAACCTGGTAGTGCATCCGGCCAAAAGAAATAAAACAATACAAATTAAACAGAAAACAGGTTTAGGGGGGGGGGGGGCTAAAACCCTAAACCTGTGGCGGCCTTTAGTCGCGGGTGGCCAGAAGAACCCCGCCTAAAGGTCCTACGCCCGACGGCCGCTGGCGCCCACGTGGACGGGCCGTTAGTCGCGGTTCTTAAGCAGCCGCGACTAAAGGTGGGGGGCATTAGTCGCGCTTATTTGGTCGCGGTTGCCCAACCGCGACTAATGGCAGTTGCGAACCGCGACCAAAGGCCTTTTTTCCACCAGTGGGCGAGCCGCTGCCGGGCAAAGGCCATGGAAGTCGTGCCGCTAGAGGGCATCGTGGCCGTGTTCGCCTGTGCGACCACGGGCAGCCATGCCGGACGATAACGTTGTGTCGTGCGTCATGCGCCGAATAGCGTTTCACCGTATGGCCTCGAGATACTGTCGCGGCAGGGGCAACAGTGACAGACCCACTCCTAGAGCTGTGTGTACGGAACTGCGCGGTGGCGACGGAGGAGCAGCACACAAGAAGGAGGCCCTCCAGCCATGCGGCCGCGGCGGCATGACGGGCAACGCCGTGCCCCCTGCCTTAGGAAACAGTTAACAGAGTCGGACAACTTGACACGGGGCCGGAGAGATTTAATATATATTAAAGTACATGGATTGAACATGTATAAATGGCATCGTCATATTTGTCTTGCAAAACAATTTTATTTCATATGTACATCCGCCCCTTCTTGACTTGCGGCTTGTCCCCAAGACGGTAATTGAGGGAATCGGTGGCGGAGCGACAGGGCGTCCTCCCATGTAGCATCGAGGACATCGGGGTCGGACCAACGAACCAGAAGTTGTTCGCGCCGGCCGGTGGGAGTGCGACGCCAACGGCTATTCAAAATCTCCACCGGAACCAAGGTGCTATCAGACGGAATTGGTAAATCTGGACAGGCAGTCATACCTGGGCTCAGTGCTTGCTTCATTTGAGACACATGGAAGACAGGGTGGATCTTGGAATCAGCTGGCAGCTCTAGTTCGTATGCCACTGGATTGACAAGTCTTTTGACTGGAAAGGGTCCGAAGTATTTGAACGCCAACTTATGATTCGCCCGTTTGGCCACAGAGGACTGCACATATGGTTGAAGTTTGATGAAAACTGAATCACCTGGCTTGAATGCACGTTCCGTGCGTTTCTTGTCAGCTTGGTTCTTCATCAAGTGTCGGGCTCTATGCAAGTGCTGTGTTAGGACAAGTTGCATCACCTGTCGTTCCTCGAGCCACTCCTTCAGCGCTGGTACTTTGCATGTAGATGCTGCTTCGATGCCCCAGTGTCGTGGTTCATGCCCGTAAAGTGCCTGGAATGGTGACATCTTCAAGGCTGAATGATAGCTGGAATTGTACCAGAATTCTGCGAGTGATAAGTACTGGCTCCAACGACCCGGACAAGCATGTATGAAGCAGCGAAGGAAAATCTCCACGCATTGATTAACTCGCTCTGTTTGACTGTCGGTCTGCGGGTGATATGGTGTACTCATGTTGAGCTCGGTCCCAATCACACGAAAGAGCTCCTGCCAAAATCTGCTAGTAAACACTGGGTCTCGGTCGGAGATTATAGCCTTGGGTAATCCGTGCAACTTGTATACATTATCCAAGTAAACCCGAGCCACTTTTGCTGCTGTAAAGGGATGATTCAATGGCAAGAAGTGAGCATAACGGGTAAATTTATCCACGACCACGAGTATACAGCTTGCTTTGCCAGATTGCGGGAGGCCGTCGATGAAATCCATAGTGATGACTTGCCAGGCTCCTTCGGGAACAGGGATTGGTTCAAGGAGTCCCGGGTACTTGACTCGCTCTGGTTTGGCTTGCTGGCAGACAGAACAGGTCTGCACATAATTTCGGATGCAGTCCTTCATCTTAGGCCAAGCAAAGATGCGCCGCAAGCGGTGATATGTCACAGGGAATCCGGAATGCCCCCCAACTGTACTGTCATGGAATGCCTTGAGAACTCGCTGTTGGAGGGCCGCGGAACCCCCCAACCAGAGTCTGCCTCGGAAGTACAGTAAGCCATTGGTCCAAGTGAATCTGCCTTTTGGGTCCGGACGACGGCGCAATTGCTCACAGATTTTCTGAACTTGGGCATTGCAGTCATAACTGGCACGAATGTCATCAATCCAAGCTGGTTGGCAAACAGAGGTTGCCGTCAGGTGTTCCTCTGGGTGGATTCGGCGAGATAAAGCATCAGCAGCACTGTTAGTAGTCCCCGGTCGGTAGCAGATTTTGTAGCGCAAACCCAACAGTTTTGTAAAGGCTTTCTGTTGCCACAACGTGGACAACCTCTGGTCGTCTAGATGGACTAAACTGCGTTGATCCGTCCGAATCAGGAATTCGTCAGTGTGCAGGTAAGGGCGCCATTGTTCCACAGCCATTAAGATAGCTAGACATTCTTTTTCGTAAGTAGACAACCCTCTGTTCTTTGGGCCCAATGGTTTGCTCATGTAAGCAATTGGGTGTCCCTCTTGCTGTAGTACTGCGCCCACCCCATAGTCACAAGCATCAGTATCAATTACGAACTGCTTGTTAAAATCGGGAAGTCGTAACACCGGAGCCGAAACCAATCCTTGTTTGAGTAGATCGAAAGCTGTTTGGGTCTCAGCTGTCCATACGAATGGCTTCCCTTTTTTCAGCAGATGGAACAAGGGACGTGCTACGATGCCAAAGTGTTTCACGAACTTCCGATAGTAACCTGCCAAGCCTAGGAAACTGCGTACTTCCTTCACATTATCAGGGGTTGGCCACTGCTTGATTTTGTCTACCTTGCTGGGGTCAGTGGAAACGCCGTCAGCGTTGATAACATGTCCGAGGTAAGCTATTTGTTGCTGACCGAAAGCACATTTGGATTGCTTCACTCGCCACTGATCTTTCCTCAGCAGCTGAAGCACTTGCCTGACATGTTCAACATGTTCCTTCCATGTTTTGCTGAAAACTAGGATGTCGTCAAAGAAAACCAGAACACACACACGGTTCAATGGATGAAGGGTGGTGTTCAGGCCTCCATTGAAAGTTGCTGGACCCCCTGCCAATCCAAAAGACAACACCAAGAACTCCCAGTGCCCGGAATGAGTAGTGAAAGCTGTTTTGTATTCCTCACCCTCAGCCATGCGAATTTGGTGATACCCTGCTCGAAGGTCTAGCTTGGAGAACCATTTTGCGCCAACGAGTTCATCCAGGAGTTCGTCAATGACTGGTACTGGGTACTTGGGCACCACTGTCATCGCGTTCAAGTGACGATAATCTACACACAAGCGCCAAGTGCCGTCTTTCTTTTTCACCAGCAGGACAGGTGAGGAAAACGGGCTGTGACTTTTCTGAATAACACCAGCATCCAGTAGTTCTTTTACTTGCCTTTCAATTTCAGTTTTCAGCTCGGGCTTGTGGCGGTACGGTCGCAGATTAACTGGTTGTGCACCTTCCATGAGAGGAATCCTATGGTCACATGCACGGCGGGGAGGTAGCTGCTTGGGTTCTTCAAAGACATCAGTGTACTGCTCCAGTACTCTGAGAAGATCAGTTGGTATTGTGTTGTCAGCAACAATCTGATCTTGTACAGAGTTGATATGCACCACATAAGACACTGCTCCGTTTTTACAGGAAGTGAGTAGCTCTTGGGAAGAGATAACTGAACATTGCTGCAAATTCTTGGCCACTGCTTGTAATTCGATTGGTCCTGCCTCTGTGGTAACTGACAAGTGTTGAGCATCCCAATCAATGAACATTGGACTATGCTTCTTGAGCCAGTCCATACCGAGGATTGCATCGTATGCCCCCAGAGAGATTATCTTGAAGTCGGTGGTGAATTCATGGTCTTGACACATCCACTGACACTTGGGTACGAAGCTGTCACATATCAATAGAGCACCATCAGCCACCTTGACCTTGCAAGGGTTGGGTAAAGGAGCGACCCCAGTTAGGCGAGTAGCAAAACGTTGGTCCACAAACGATGATGTGCTTCCTGAGTCCACAAGCAGTAAAACCTCCTTGCCTTGTAACCAAGCATGCAGTTGCATTACTCCTGGGCCTTCTGATCCTGAAACTGCGTGTATGGAGAGGACACAGAGGTTGTCCTCCTCTGCTTCAGCTAACTCCATTTGCTTGTCACTCAACAGATCGTCCTCGGTGCCCATCAACGCTAACAACTCTTCAACGATATGCATTTGCACCGTGGCTGGGCATGTATGATCCTTCCCCCACCGTTCGCCACACTTGAAACAGAGCCCTCTCGCTCTTCTGAATGTACGGAGTGCTGCAATTTTACTGCTATCTGAAGAAGCTCTGGCTGCTTCTGTCCCCCGCTTGTCTTCAGCCATTATTGATGGAGCCATTGGCCGGGAAAAAGTGACTGCCGCTGGTGTATTGGGTGGTTGAAAACGGGAGAGTGGTGCTCTGTGAGAGGATGCACGTAGGGCAGCTTCACCATCAGCCACTTCCTCTTGCAACAGTGCCAGAGAACATGCTGTATCCAGATCAGGCGGCCTCTGAATGAGCACCACAGCGCGGATATCCGCGCGCAATCCCTCGATGAAGCGTGTAAGGAAAAAATAAGGGTGTGTCAGTTCAGAGTAGGAAATCATGTGATTCATTAGAGTTTCAAAGCGCTCAATAAAGTCACCAACAGAAGTGGTCTGTTTGATAGCATAGAACTGGCGTATCAAGAGTTGATGCTTATCACGACCAAATCGGGTGCATAGCAAGGAAGTGAAGGACTCCCAATTGAGTCCTGCGATTTTACGCTGCATTGACTGCAACCAAATCGCCGCTGGGCCTGGAAAGTTCAGGATCGCCATGGGAACCCAGTAGGATTCGCACACGTTGAACATCTGGAAGTATTGCTCTGAGAGCGTCTTCCAGAGCTGTGGATTCTCGCCGGCGAAGACGGGGAATGTCATGGGCGGCGGGGTTTGGCCCAAAGCAGAAAGGATCTGGGAAGGAATTGGTGTTGCAATTGGGGAGGGAACCATGGTCATACCCGTGACCGGGGAAGCCGCCGGTGACTCGGGGGTCACCGTCGGAGATCCCCCGGAGTGCAGTGGTGCGCCGTGGCCTGTTTGCCTGGGGATCTCGTGCACGGCCGCGAGAGGAGTCGCAGGCGGCAGCGATCCACCCGATGAAGAGGTCGAGGGAGACGCGGCTTGGAGCGCCGCTACAGAGAGCTCCAACTTCGCGAATCTCGCCTCAAGTTCCGGCCTCCAGGCAGCGAGGGCGTCGATCCGGACGGTCTGTGCGTCGAGCCGCTCCAGGATGGAGTCGGACTTGGCGTCCGCCGCGGCGGCGCGGTCGTTGGCGTTGGAGTCGAGTCTGTCGAGGTAGGCGCGGAGCTCCGGGTCCATGGTGGCGAGTAGGTGCTCCCGAGCTTGTTTCCGGCGGCGCGTGTCCAGCTTGACGGTGGTGCGGCGGCAGGGGAGGGTGGTGGTTGGCTGTCTGATACCACGATGTTAGGCACCGGATCACACTATCTGTATTTCTCACGCCCAAATAAGATACACGCTGATCTCTCTGTTCAGTTACAGCTTGGTACAGAAGAAAGAAAGAGGAAAACAGATGCCGTGCCGATGCCGTTGCCGTGATCCAAGCCCGGATGGCAAACTCTCTTCCTTTCCTATCTTAAGTAGTGCTCACCCACTCCGGACCCGTGAATCTCCTGTTGGGCTGCTTGATCCGCGCTGGCCTGTCGATGACGCGTCCCTCTCCTTGATTGGTCCACTTGTCGTCCCTTTCAGCTGGCGTGGCCGATCCGGCTGTTGCTGCAGCTCTTCCGTCGCTCTCATCCTCTGTTGACTTGGTGTTGCTCTGGTCATTCTTGCTCGATGCATTACTTGGGACGCTGACAAATATATATTAAAGTACATGGATTGAACATGTATAAATGGCATCGTCATATTTGTCTTGCAAAACAATTTTATTTCATATGTCCATATAGTAATTTTATAGACATACAATATGTGAAAATCATAGTTAAAGTTAGGCAAACGAAGACCAGAAAAGCCAACCGAGGCCTTATATTTTAGGAAGGAGGGAGTAAAACAAAGAAAACATGGAGAGAAAACAAAAAGGAGATTCGTTGGTCAGTAGTTGGTGGAGATGCATGAATACAGGGATTCATGGATGATAAATATTTATCACTTGTCGAAGAAGATGGTGCTATTGGGTGAGTTGTAGAAGGTGACAGCTCCATCGAGCGGCTGCACAAACCAGGCGTTCCGATTGGAGACGCTACGACATGAGAGTCATCGGGAAGAGATGAACGGAGCCGAAGAGTTTATAGCGAGATGCTATGTCAATATTGATTTAGGAGATACGAAAAATGCAAGAACCAATATAATTGACCAACATTTACCCAAGATATGATTATGCCTCAATTGAGTAATAAAGACTGAGAAACTGTCCATCAGATATGTCTCGCATTGATTTTGATGTAAAAACATATCATGGTATTAATACCAGTACAGTGTAAAAAAAATAAAAATCAAGATACATCAACATTATTATACTCCCCCCGTCCCATAATATAAGAGCGACTTTTATACCATACTATTGTAAAAAAACGCTCTTATGTTAAAAGGCGCTTTTATATTATGGGACGGAGGGAGTAGTATTTAGTAGAAAATATATGCTGAAACTACATGAGCACCATCAATCGAAGATATGATTGCCAATCAATTGAGAAACAATTATTTCGAATTGATTGAGAAATATTCAGTTAATAAATAAAAAAATATATAAATATATGTTTGACATTGATTTTGACATAATAAGATACCATGATATCAATACCAACATATATGTAGGAATAGTGTAGGGAGAATACACATGGAAGATACGACTGCAAATCGTTTGAGAAGCAATTATTTCAAATCTACTGAGAAATATTTATTTCATATATACAAAATATAAAGATACATGTGACATTGATTTTGACGTAACAATATATCATGATATCAATACCAATATATATATATATATATATATATATATATATATATATATATATAGTGCAATATATATAAACACTAATTTATAGTAAATTAATGGAAGAAAACATATGACGTGAAACATCAGAACATGATTATGCCTCTATATAAACACCGACAAACTAGAGGAGCTCTTAGCAACGAAGGAGCACAAAGAACCACGCAAGGAAGAAGGCAAAACACAAGTCACGCGACTCTTCTCTTCATGGTCTCTATCAACCAGAACAACACAAGGAGGACCAGGGCTATCGCTTTGCTGGTCCTTATAATGCTGTCCGGTTTTACACTGCCATCTTGTCATGCACGTGGTAAGCACATATATGCATCAACCAGTATCCAAAATAGCAAACCTACTTGAGATCTTGTCTGATTGAACTGTTGATGCTAAGTACAACGTTATTACGCTCGCAGTTGTTGTTCCGCACTGCGTGGATATGCCCCGAAGATGCTCTATCGCTGATTGCTTGGACGAATGCAACAGGATAGAGCGACATTTGCAGGCCGTGTTTTGCAACGACGTTGGCCAGTGCTGTTGCTACACTGACTCTATAGTATGACCGGACATAGGCGCGTTTTGATTACTTGTGTGATGTAATCCGGATGAATAAGCTCCTTGCATGTAGTGCGCGGGACTGTGAGTCGCAAACATAATAAGATGTTCCTCCAGAATGTGATTTGTGGCATCTGCTGCGGACTTCATTTGTTTCATGCCCATCATCAGTCTTAAGTAACTCATGGTGACGGTTCCAAAATGCGTGGATTAACCCTATAGTAGGTGAACTAATCCTAGCGCTGGCTTGCCTTTCGATCTGCGGCAGCAGAGCAGTGGTTTCTACTGTACCACTAGCCCATTAATCTAGTCCAGTGTTTTCTACATGGCTGCACCCTAAATCCGGGCCGGGCCAAGGAAAGCTAAGAGCATCTCTAGCAGACCCCGTATATCTCGCGAACCCGCATAATTCCAGCGACTATACGGGCTCGGCCTAATTTTCTGGCTAAAACAGAGCCTGTATACTTATTCGCCCCGATTTTTTTTCCACAGCCCGCAAACCGCCCCCTGAAGCCGTATATCTACGGGTTTAAGGGGCATATACGGGTCGAAACCCTATTCCCCCGCCTCCGTGTTTCGCCGCAATTCCCTACTCCCTACCTCATATTTCTCGCCGCCTGTGAGCCTTCCGCCTCCAGCCGCCATGTGAAGCTCCGGCCGCAGCTCCGGCGGGGGGCGGTGACCTCGAGCGCGAGTGGCGTGTCTGCTCGGACGGCGTGAGGAAGCGCGCGGCGAGGAAGTGGACGAATAAGGGCCTCGAGCAGCCGGCGAGGCTCCTCCGTCGCGAGACGGAGGAGTACGACCGTCGGCACAGGCGTACGCCCTCCTCGGCCGCGGGCTCTTCCTCCGCCGCGTGGCTCACCCCCACCGTGAGCTCCTCCTCTTCCGGCATGGCGCTTCTCCCCGTGAAGAGGGAGTGGTCGGAGGAGCCGGAGGACTGTGAGCCCGTCGCTGTCAAGTAGGAGCCGAAGGAGATCGAGCGCTGAGGCGTCGTCGGGCCCGAAGATTTCGTGGCCGATGTCGACGCGGTCGCGGCCGCCATTGCCGAACGGAGCTTGCACGAGGAGGCGGAGCGCCGGCGCCACGACGACGAGCTCGAAGACCTCATGCTCAAGCAAGCGATCGCGACGAACCTTGCCGTGAAGGACAAGGACGAGGAGTGGTGGCGCATCCGTGAGGAGCAGAGGCAGCTCCGACGAGGTGGACTGAGCTCCTCTAGCGCGTCGTCCTTGGCCGTGAGCTTGTCCATATTGGTACATCGACCTTGGCCTCGCCGCCACGAGATCCCTCACCCCCCTCTAGTAGTAGTAGTACAATGTAGTATGTAGATCATGTAGTACGTGATGAACTAGTGTGTGATCATGTAGTATGTGATGAACTAGTGTGGTTGCAATTTCTCCCGTGAAAGGTTTTTTCAAATTATGCAGTTTCATATACGGGGTCTGCTCTGCCACGCATGATTTCGACCCGCAAAACATATCTTCGTCGAACTGTAAACGCCTAATGTGGGTCGGCATTATACAGGGTCTGCTAGAGATGCTCTAAGAAGTCCTCTTCCTCCACTCCCTGTTGCCGGCCTACCACTTCGGTCCACGTACCGACTCCACATTATATTGCAGCAGAACCATGAAGCCCCTGCGAACCATTTCGCCATGCCTTCTGCTCTACCACCTCGCCCCGCCGGCCGCCGCCCGTAGACGCTCCCGGCACCACAAGCAAGAAAGGGATAACAGATACGATACGACCAAGCTAAAGATAATGCAGGAGAGCGCCTATGGATATTTGTAGATGATTCATATCTTTCTACTTCCATAGCTCAGAGCATCTACAACCCAACCCCCATACAGGCCCCGAACGCCCGGGCGGCCAGGCGGGCTGGCCGACCATTGTCCGGATGAAAAAATGCTACCCAACTAGACTCCCCATATCCGGGTCAAATGCCTGGACTCACCGCTGTCCTCATGTCCGGCCCATATATGGGGCGGATATGAGGAGGCCTGGACACGCTCGACCGGCACGCTTTGGCCCACACCACCTGATCATTGACCTGACAAAAACCCCATCGGCTCGGGCCAACCCTAGTCAATCTCAGTCCTCTAGCCCTCTCCGCTCCACTCCAGTCTTCTCCACTTTCTGTTCAAATCTCCTTGCCTCATCCGCCATGGCTAAGTGCATCCACGACTCCAACAACAAGACTGATCCCATGGAATGGGACAGCCTCATGATGGAGGAGGACACCGGCTTCGGCAGTGACGGGCTAGACGACGAGGACCCCGCGCTCCGCGTCGCCATCCCGCACTCGCGGCTGGACACCGACGAGAGCTTGAGCTCCACCCGTCCGCAGCCAGCTCCTCCAGGTCCCACTTCCTGCTATGCGGTCCACCGTCGCCCGTCTCGCGCTCGCCCATCCCATTCTGCGCGGCTCCAGATCCGGAGCAGGGCGATCGTCTCCCCTTCCCCTCCGGCGCCAGCACCACCCGGGCATTGCTGGGTGCTCGTGTCCGCGTCTTCCATGGGGATGCACATGCCTTAGTCGGGGGTGAAGGTGGCCCAGCGCGAGCGGCAGCGGGTCGCGGCCACGGCGGAGCCCGGCTCTTCCTGCCAACGCGCACACAATCTGTCCCCGTCGACCCGGAGGAGGCACTGCTCTGCGAGGCCATGCGGCGTTCGCTAATCATGGCGGAGTCCGGTGCTAGGCACCTCTGGCGCAAAACCGCGAAGGCGCTCCTGGTTGACCATGACGGAGTCCGACGTTAGGCACATCCAACACTGTTCAGTTAAACGAGCCTTGTTTGTTGTCCATGCTCATATGTTAGATGAATGTAGAAGTATGATCTAGATGCTGCTGCTTCTGCTGCTACAACTGCTAGTTCCGACCAGCCGGTTTGCCCACGCCGCCGCCGGGAGGTTAAGGCGGAGCCACTCGCGGCTGAGCTTCCACATCGGAGACGACTGACTCAACCTCCGTCCACCTTCTCTGCATCATCCAAGGTGATGTCGACATCATCTTGCATGGAACATTTGTCTTCACCGTCCGTCAATACTGTAAACTAGTGGTTGGGGCGCACCCTTGGTGCGCGCCTGGGACGAAGTTGGTGTGGTACCAGGTGGGATGCGCCCCTTCCACTGTCCTTTTTATTCTTTTGGTTAGTCTTCTGGATACAAGCTTTGTTGGTGCAAGTTGCTGACTCGAGCAATATAAACAGTGATAACATAGATACTAACAGTGACAATATGGACACTAAGATCAGTGATAACAAAAGACAGTAGTAATTCAGAAGGAACTAATGATAGGCTTCAAAGTAGAGCATCGTACGACACGCCCTGGTCCTCTAACATGTAGTTCCTGCACGGCAACCCCCAAGTCGGAGACGACCAAGTGGATTATCAGTGACAACATGGGCATAGGTGCGGCCCGCCACCCCACCGTTGTCTTATGACTGAATAACAGAAAAATATGTTTTTTTGCTCAAAATCAGAAAAATACATTGCCAAAAGAACCAAAGAATGACAAAATGTTGGGCAATATCATATTTAATGCAAAACCAATGGAGATTCAGCCTCTGAGCCGCTCATGGAGGCAAAGGATAACATGCTGTCATCCTTGAGGCCGCCGAGAAGTTGAGTGGTGCCACCATCATCCTCCGGTTCTCCTTGAAGTAATTATTGTACCATCCAGAGTACGAGCGTGGTGTCAAAAGCTCGGTGTGGCACTGCAAGCCGACAGCCAGCGGGCATCAGAGTCATTAAACCAGCCCCGTTCCCATTTGGGTGATGGCCACTGGTCTTCCTGTTAAAACTGCTTGTCTTCCTCGGAACAGACTTGGACCCAAAGATCATTTCATTTTTCTTTACTCAATAAATTGTGCAGGTTCCTCTGGTCCTCTGGTAAGAGTCAGTGAACAAGACCGGACCGATGACTGATGACTTCTGTTGTGAGTGTACTGCCAGAGGATGTGAAATTTATACCGGTATCGTCTCTTATCTTCCTCTTTCTGTACTCTCCTGAGTTCTTGTTGTTCCAAAATGGCAACCATATGAATCTTCGCATGAAAATTCAATGCACCATATCCAGTGTGCTTGATTTCTGATAATCATGGTGAGCTAGCTCAGTGACTTACCGCGTCATATAGAAAAGGTGTATTGCTTTCATCCTCCCAGGCAAATGTCTTGTCTATCAAGTTGTCAATCATAGCTGCACAAATGTAGCTTCTGATTATATTACATACCAAATGAGCGACCGAGTGATCAACCAAAGAAACAAAGATCACAGTGGATCTTTTTGAAAAAAAATAGGAAGTAGAATGCGCTTATCGAAAAAGGCTTTCGCCCCGCTTTATATATAAAGCACCAACACACATTACAACCGGCAACAAGAAAGGAAAAGAAAAGAAAAGAAAAGAAAGGAAATCGACACGATACAGACACTACGGAACAGCGACCGCCGGCCTCAGATCAAGCCAACAACGCGAATGCGACAAGGGAGCAAATCATCATCGGAGGAGAGCCACACTCCACCAACTCCCAAGGGCCCCTGTTGTCCCACCTTCCGCCGCTGCCTCCGAAGAGGGCACCCCTGCCCTCTCGTCCTGGATCGAAGGACGTCGTCCTGTCGGAGGCAGAATCGCTCACCCCGAGCTCGGATGGACGTGCCAACAAGAGGCCAGGGAGAGGGTGGCAGCCCTGGCCACCTCACCTCTCATAGGAACCCATACGTCGCCACCGTCACCGGCCAAGACCAAGAAGCCCACACCACTGCAGAGCAGGAACACCACCGAAGAATAGGCAGAGCACCACCGCGCCGAGCCCCTGACCCCCAGGACTCCCAAGGTGGCGCCTTCAAGAAGTAATCGACCCTGAAGCGCCGTCGCCACCCAATCAAGAGATTTTAGGCTTTCGCTTTCGCTCGACCAAGGCGCTCCCTCTGCTTGTCCGGCGCTCGCCCTCAACCGCCGACCCCGCCCACATCCGCCCCTCCCCGCGCCTCCTTCAACCCCTGCTGTTTCCGCCCGCAGCCGTTCGCGCCGCAACTGCTTGCTACTACCTCTTGCGTATCCGAGCCTCGATTTGCCAGGTCACATGATCGTAGTAACAAGAGTAGAACTGAAACTAAATAAATAAAATAAAACGAAAGCCACAAATCAAGATCTCTCTTCCCTTAACACTAAATCATATTTCATTTTTGTAAGCCCAACAAGTTTTTATAAACTGTACATCACATACTTTTGGACCATATTTTATTTTTACTGTCTATCACAAATGAAAAACAATACCACATACTGCATTGCTTAAAAATATATGTGGGCTTCAATAATCATATAATTACACATATTTATCAGACTCATAAGAAAATTAGCGCATCTTGCTATTACAGTAAAAGAGGAGATGCACTTGTATAGTGCCAAGAATAAAACATGTATTGTTCTAACATACCTAGCCGAGCCTTCTTCATCAGACATGTCTCATCCTTCATAATTTCATATCTGGCATCTCATCCTCACCTACATCTGAGGTCTCCAAGATCCCATAGTATCTTTAATCAAGCTATTTTGTGGTGGACAACAGAAATCTGAAGATTAGATTCAGAGAGAGAGACGCAAGCGATCTGTAGATGCATGGAGTGTTTGTAGTCATTACTTACCGCACTTAAATATTGATCCAATGAGATCTAGATTCCCACACAGTCTCCTCAGGCTTGCTTCCAGTTTCTGGGAAAACGGACAAAATACGGTTTGTGTTGGATGACAAAGTGCGTCCGGACGTTTAACGGCAAGGTGTTGGAGATGGACTAATAAGTCGAAGGGATGCTTCTGGCCGTACTCATACTTCAAACGCAAAAGTAGCTAGTGTGTTGCATGCTTCTACTCTACTGACACCTTTGATTCATAGAAATTTTATTTTAAAAAATTGTAGGATTTAGATCCTTAATTTGTTTTTCCTATGGTGGACATTTGATTCACAGCATTGTAATCCTTAGAAAAAAAGCATAGAATTAACTGAGAAGTAAAAAGAGAAGGTCTGGAACATATTATCGTTATTAGCTCATGACTTCGGCAATGACTCCGGTGCCGACGGTCCTCCCCTCCTTCCCTCGGTGCAAATCTTAGCCCTGCAGAGCACATAACAGTCAGATGAAGTTCTTCTCTGCTACCATAAAGCGATTCAGATGACAAACGTTTGCAGCAATGTAGGCGTACCTGGTTCAAGTGGAACAGGCAACATCAACTCAAAAATTGCAGTTACGTTGTCACCAGGCATAACCATCTTCATGTCCGGAGGCAACTCAATTTTTCCACAGACGTCAGCTGTGCTGAGGTAGAACTGTGGGCTGTAATTTGAGAAGAAGGCAGTGTGGCGACCACCTTCATCCTTGGCAAGGACGAAATTTTCCACTTCAAACTTCTTGTAGGTCTTTACCACCAGGTTTGCACACACCTGAAATAGTAGGAAATGTCAGCAAGTGAAAACCAATATAAAAATGCAGTACTATTGGAAAAGGCACCATATAGAGATAGTGTCACAAATATGCAAGACCAAAATGAATCAAAAGAATGCAGCAGCAGATAAAAAATGAAAAGGGCAGTGTAAAACCACTGAAGTATAATGCACGAACTGAGATTTTGAACCTGTCAAGGTAAGCTGCTGTTCATCAACCATGTAACTTTTTTAGTGAACCAAAGCTTTAGCCAATGAGATTCTGGTTTTTGGGTCTGTAATAAGCGTGCAGTGAACTGTTCTACCCCCAGTTTAGGTTCAGAGTCTGTTTTAGCTTTCATTGTTGTGGTACTCGTATGGCTTCTCTTTCTTCATTGAAAAATGGAGCCAGGGGGAGGCCCCTGATTTTTGAAAAAGCTTTAGCTACTTTATTTTTGGATGCAACTATCTATTAGTGAATACCTGCAATAACATTAGAAATGCATTCTAACCATTAGTTGATTGCTTCGTTGGGAATTTCCAACCAAAAATATGCAAATAGTGCAGAAGTTGAAACACGCCAGATAAAAATAGTGCACATTATGCCATATTCCTGTAGGCGCCTGAAGACCTAAAGCCCATTAACATCTTGATATAAATTCATCATCCTAATAGAGAGACAAAACATCTGACCATTTAAGGCATGTTTTAGGATCCCCTAAAACAGGCATGTTTTAGGAATGTAAGTACTTCCTGTCATATAAAAAAAGAGAAATACCATGACTTATTGACATACATATTTGCAAATTCTTTTACTCCCAAATACAAACAAATGGTACTTCTGCATTTAGTTGGATAGATGAAGCACAGCAAGTTGGTACTCCCTGCGGAGAAATTACCAAGGGACCAGGCACCTAATCCTCAACTTTTCTGAATTGTATTTGTTCTTGAACAGAAAAAGGAATCCGCTCTTTGAACTGTAGCGCAAGAATCAGTGATAAGAGAAAAATGGGTAAATCAAGTCAAACCTCCACAACCCCAGAAAGGCCGCTTTTATTCACGGATCTCTCGACAGAAAGATGCCTTCTGCAAACAAATCAATCGAATGAACTATTTTATTGCTATTACCTATCAATATAAACAACTTCAGTGGCACAACAGACATACCATGAGATTGATTACTAACTCAGCAGTCCTAAATCTTGAGTCCATTCAGGAAAGGTTGCATAGATGTGGAGACAGGAACTGTTAATCAAGGAGAGGAGGACAAGAAACACAAGATCAACAACCCATTAGCTCATGGACATTTTATCAAACACAACATGCACAAGGTAGGGATGACTCAAATCACCTGAATAGTCAAGGGATCCGAGTAGTATCAGCAGGTGGGTACAGCTGAGCAGCGGCAACGCAGGCCATGGGACGGCAGGAGTGGGGAGCAGCAGATGGAGATGGAAGACGGACATGTACTGGGGTGACCGCACTTCTCCATGGGCTCGCCGTCCAGGCGGCACGGAGAGACACTGGTCAACGCGTTGTCCGACAAGCCGCCGCCGCCACGGCCCTTCCTCTCCCGCCGCTGCTGATTTAGGAGCCTCCGCCTTCTCCTCTCACCCACTCCTCACCCAAGAGGACGATGTTTGTGTGGGTGTGTGGGGAGAGCGGAGCCGACTCCTCTCCTGCTGGTGACCCTGGGAGGTGGTTTGCCGTGGTGACCAGGAAGGGAGGATGGAGGTACGGCTGTGTTGACGAGGGAGCGATGAGGGGAGGTGCGGAAGGGGAAAAGGAGGAGGCGGGTGTGCGACTGCCTTCGAGGGGAAGGAAGGAGGGCGCGACGACCGACATCACAGTAAATCGACACAGTACATCGCGAATCCCTCATGCCCACGTGGACGTCGCGAGCAGGCGCCCATGCCGCGCACGTTAATGCTTCTCGATATGTAACGTGCTATCACTTAAAAATTCAACTCTGCACCCGAGCTCATCTGCACCCACGCTGATGAAAAAAATCAAAATAAATTACTAGAAAAATAAAAAAAATTAATTTTTTTGCGGTAGACAATTTGATACGTGAGGTCCGCTTCAATTTTCACATTATTTGGATATCAGATGAGCCCTCAGCAAAAACGACAAATTGGGGGTCCGTAAAAATGTTTACTGTTCATGTAATGTTTTGGCCCAGTTTATCTTTTTTGCTGAGAGCTCCTCAGATGTTCAAATGACTTGAAATTTGAAGCGGGCTTCACGCATCAAATTGTCTACTGCAGATTTTTTTTAGAATTTTTTGAATTCTTTTTGATTTTTTTACAAATTTGTTTCTAACCGGGTGCAGATGAGCCTGGACACCGAAACGTCCTACTCGCTACCACTAGCCTACTGGTACTACATTGTAGTAGTTTTTTTTAAACCGTACATTGGAGTAGTTAATTGTTCAGCTGGTGCAAGGCCTGCGAATTATTAGCATACATGAAAAAAAGTGTGGCTTCAGGCATCTCTTTACCTAATCTCTAGCTACTATTAAAGAAAATAGATATTCTTGGTTTGATTTAGTCCTTTTCGTGCTAAAATTTCGTACTAAGCGATCTAGGCCAGGTAACAACCAACGACCTATGTACCATTCACATTTATGAATCCCAACTCGCTCTAAATATACGGATAACAGTCCTCATGTTTAGGGCGAGCTAATTAAGCGAATGAGCTCATCAAAGCAAAGATTGTGGGCTTAAATTAAATATTTAAACAGATGTGGCTAATTAAAGAAAGGATTATGGGTAAACCGGTGGAATAACTAAAAGAAAGATTATGGTCTTAGTAATTAGAATATTCAAATAGATGAGGCTAACTAAAGGAAGGATTTGAAGTAAAAAGCTAGGATAATTAAAAGGAAGGATTTGTAGGCTTCAATATGTTGGGGCTGTTAAATTAGAAAAGGAAGGATTTGATTCCCGACTAAAACGGGTGAGGACATCATGTTAATTAAAGGAACGATTATACTTAAATGAAATCAGTGGGAGATTATGCCCGACAAAAAAAATATGAACAGGGCTAAATTGCATCGTATTTTGTATGTTCATTTTGCAGAAGGATGTTGCGTTGCAGCGTGTTCTTCATAGTGAATCCGGTGCCGTGGGACATTCTTGCACAAAACATCATTTTTTTCCATAGCAATTGCACGGGCATATGTGCTAGTCTCTACCTAATAATAAAGCACGCATGGTTTCTGCCCGTCCGTCGTGCCAATTTGCAAAAAGCCCATGTGTTTTCATGAAATCAACCCGCAGTCCAGATTTAAGTCACACCGAATCGTTATTTTTCAGTTTTTCAAACCCCCTCTGACTTTTTAGGTATTCCATCCGCGGATTGATAATCCCCAAGTGCAGGGAATCATCGTAGCAATTTCCAAAGGTGGAAGTGATAAGTATGGAGTGTCGAACCCACAAGGAGCTAAAGGTAAGATCAATATTATCTCAAGCCCTATCTGCCACTGATACGACTCTACGTATACCGAACGTTTGCTTCCAACTAGAAACGAGAAATAAAACTACATTGTGGGTATGAAGAGGATAACTTTGCATGGTATCGGAGAGCTAAAATATAAAAGTAGGTGCTACTATCATTAAGTTAGAATATATTATAAATAGCGAGTCTGGAATAATGGTGGATCGGTGTGCAGAATTGTCTTAGGCAATTGTTAACAAGACCGGTAGTCATCATTGCAATTTCATATGAGGGAGAGAGGCATAAGCTAACATACTTTCTCTACTTGGATCATATGCACTTTTGATTGGAACTCTAGCAAGCATCTGCAACTACTAAAAATCATTAAGGTAAGACCCAACCATAGCATTAAAGCATCAAGTCCTCTTTATTCCCATACGCAACAACCCCCTTACTCGGATTTGTGTTTCAGTCACTCACCAACCCACTATAAGCGAATCATGAACGTATTGCAACACCCTACAGCGGAAATCCCTCACGCTTGCGCGACATGGAGGGCACCATAGGACAGCACCAAAATAAAACATACAACTCATACCAATCTAGATCATAATCAACCCAAAGACAAAGGATATCTACTCAAAACATCATAGGATGAAAACACATCATTGGATCATAATATGTGGCATAAAGCACCATGTTCAAGTAGGGATTACAGTGGGGTGCGGGAGAGTGGACCGCGTAAAAGAGATGAGGATGGTTGAAAGATCGTGGATGTCGCCTAGAGGGGGGGGGGGGGGGGGTGAATAGGCGCTTTAAAATAATTACAGTTGAGGCTTGAACAAATGCGGAATAAACCTAGCGGTTAATTTGTCAAGCACAAAATCTACAACAACTAGGTTTACCTATGTGCACCAACAACTTATGCTAAACAAGATAAACTACTAGGTGATAGCATGATATATGACAAGAAACAATATGGCTATCACAGAGTAAAGTGCATAAGTAAAGGGCTCGGGTAAGAGATAACCGAGGCACGCGGAGACGACGATGTATCGAAGTTCACACCCTTGCGGATGCTAATCTCCGTTTGGAGGCGGTGTGGAGGCACAATGCTCCCCAAGAAGCCACTAGGGCCACCGTAATCTCCTCACGCCCTCGCACAATGCAAGATGCCGTGATTACACTAAGGGACCCTTGAGGCGGTCACCGAACCCGTAAAAATGGCAACCCTTGGGCGGTCACCGAACCCGTACACTTTGGCAACCCTTGGGGCGGTCACGGTACCGATCAAATTGCTCAGGCGATCTCCACAACCTAATTGGAGACCCGACGCTTGCCGGAGCTTTACACCACAATGATTGAGCTCGAACACCACCAACCGTCTAGGGCGCCTAAGCACCCAAGAGGAACAAGCTCAAGGGCACCAAGCACCCAAGAGTAATAAGCTTCTCAACTTGTAACTTCCACGTATCACCGTGGAGAACTCAAACCGATGCACCAAATGCAATGGCAAGGGCACACGGAGTGCCCAAGTCCTTCTCTCTCAAATCCCACCGAAGCAACTAATGCTACGGAAGAAAATAAGAGGAAGAACAAGAAGGAGAACACCAAGAACTCCAAGATCTAGATCCAAGGGGTTCCCCTCACTAGAGGAGAAAGTGATTGGTGGAAATGTGGATCTAGATCTCCTCTCTCTTTTCCCTCAAAAACTAGCAAGAATCCATGGAGGGATTGAGAGTTAGCAAGCTCTAAGAAGGTCAACAATGGGGGAAGAACACGAGCTCAAAGGATAAGGATGAATGGGGAAGAAGACCCCCTTTTATAGGAGCTCCCGAATCCAACCGTTATGCTCACAGCCAAGACAGAGCGGTACTACCGCTCCAAGGAGCGGTACTACCGCTAGGGCGGTAGAACCCCTTCGAAACACAACAGCGAGGAGGCAAAAAGGCCAAAAGAACCTTCGGAGCGGTAGTACCGCTCGTCCTCACGGTACTACTGCTTGACCTCACGGTACTACCGCAAATGGTAGCGGTACTACTGCTTGCGAGCGGTACTAAAAAATACTTCTGTGCCTACTTCCTTGAGCAAAACACGAGATTTTGGTCCGGAGCGGTACTACCGCTTAGGAGCCGCGGTAGTACTGCTCTGGGGCGGTACTACCGCTCAGGAGCCGCGGTAGTACTGCTCTGGAGCGGTAGTAAAAAATTACATCCGCTCTAGTCGCGGTAGTACCGCTGCAACCTTTACCAAAACAGCCACAACTTTTGCAAGCGGACTCCGAATTCAACGAAACCAAGTTTGTTGGAAAGCTAACGACATGGGCTAACACAATCTTGATAGAAATATCAAGAATAAGCAAATTAGAAAAGTCCCAAAGGAAAATGGTGAGAACCCTTCCTCGGAAAAGACCGGTAAAACCTCCAACACCGAAAACATCATAGAAGACGCATGTGAACTCCGTTTTCGATGAACTCAAGCTTGTCATAAAGATTACCATAAGCTCTAAGACTCACAAAGAGAACCAAACAAGAACCAAGAAACATGATGCAAGGATGCAATGGTTTGAGCTCTCGACGAACGATACGATCAAGCTACTCACTTGAGAGCCCCCCTTGATAGTACGGCTATCGATCCTATAACCCGGTCTCCCAACTACCACCATGAGACCGGTAAAATAGAAAACCTATCAAGGGCAAACCTTTGCCTTGCACATGATCCACTTGAGCTAGATGATGACGATCTTGTCCTCCTCAAGATGGACCACCTTTCTTGATTGTGTTGGGTCGATGGAGACTAGATGATTGCTCCCCATACTCCACTATGGGTGAGCCACTCTTGACACATCTTCACAAGTCCATTGACACCACAATGGATGGCAAGCTTCAAGCACTTGATCTCTTCGTGATGCTCCACTTGAACTTGCACACGGCAATCTTGATGACGATCACCACTTGATGTCATCATTTCCATGGGTTGTATGATATCTTCCTCTTGACGCAAGCCCATGGACACGTACCTAACCCCACATAGAACTCTCACATAGACCATGGGTTAGTACACAAAGTGCAATGGACAATGCTTACCATACCATGGGATCACTTGATCCCTCTCGGTACATCTTTTACGCTTTGTGAGTTTGATCAACTTGATTCACTCTTGACTTAGTCTTGATCAACCTTGAATCTTTCCAACTCTCTTAGTTTGGATGATGTCTTGAAGGTAAACATGAATGATCAAACAATCTTCTTCTTCAAGACATGCTTGCAATAAGCTCAACACTCACATGACCAATCTTTGGATAATTCCTTAGTAGCACCGAGGTCATCACAAACTCTCCTTGAAACCAACAAATGGACTCCAAGAAAAGCCTATGGACAAAACCTTCAAATATAACTCAAGGCAACCATTAGTCCATAGAGATTGTCATCAATTGCCAAAACCAAACATGGGGGCACCGCATGTTCTTTCAATCTCCCCCATTTGGTAATTGATGACAATCACTTTCAAGATAGTTTATACAAGGAATTATGCAAAACCATGCAATGCACCAACCAATAATGCATGCGAAGAGATGCAAATGCTAAGGAAACAAAAACCAAAGCTACTCCACAAAACTCACAAAACTCTCTGAAACTTCTCCCCCATTGGCATTGATTGCCAAAATGGGCGAAAAGTTTAGAAGGCCAAAAATAGATTGTGATCCTCCAAAAATTGTGTATCTCTCAAAAAGAGAGTGGAATGCAATACACATACCCAATGGTAAATACTTGGAGGAAGACAAACTATATTGAGGCCCAAAGATTGCAAAAGAAAGATATGCCACAAAGACATAACAAAGAGAGAAACACGCAATCGAAAGCAATCAAAAGATACCAATTGAAGCAAGCAATCAAATGATATCAACTGAACCAACTAGACCAAAGATCCTACGAGCCACCTGAAAAAGATATTATGATATGAGCAGAGGATTGTTCTAAAGAAACTAGAGAAGCTCCCCATGATTTGTGCACATCAAGAATTTTTGTATTTGGATACAAAGTGCACAAAATAGGATCATAGCTCCCCCAAAGTAAACAGAAACTAACAACAAGTGCAAATGAGCATATAGGAAACTAAGCCTAACGCTTGCAACAAGCACATGGTTGAGCAACATTGTAAAAGAGGCAACTTAAGAATAGGCTCAACCAAAATGATGTGTGTGAGTCATGGCAAAGCACATGAGAAGACTAATATACGGATGAGCATAAGCATCAACATAGTCTCGAATGAAAGAGATACACGGTGCAAAGCCTTTCATTCTCACACACAACTAGCAAATGGGTTCACAAGCTTACTAATACGAAAATAGAGAACCTATGCTTGAGACAACCCGTGGTGAAGATAGACGATGAGAGGCTCATCAAGACGAGGGGTACCAATTAAGATGGCAAAAGCCTCGTAAAGATAAGCAAGAGGAAAATAATCTTCACCACACAAGAGTGCATCAAGATGCAACGATAGAGGACACTCACTCAAGGCAAAAGCTTCCACGGAGCCACCAAAGAAATAACATAAGAAAGACAAGGTGGACATGAAAGAAAGGATATCAACTAGAGATGTAATTTCTCTCAAGTGTATAAGGTTCTAGGTAGACAAAATCATGATGATATATATCTACAAAGAGGGATGTACACCCAAAATAGTTACAACATGAAGGAACAAGATATCCACAAGGAAGTCATAAATATACTAATAAGATATTTGCTTGAAAGCATAGCACTTGGCTAGATATGGTCTTATTGTATATAAATGAATTCCTAACGCGTGAACATCAAAGACATCACAACTAGCAACATGAGATCATCGTTGAGATGCTTTGAGAAAGGAAACAAGTATCACAAGAAAGAATGAAATACATGCCATGATACAACCTACACAAGGTTGATGCAAGTAATGTGTGCATGTAGTATATGATGATACTTATTACCGAGATACCATTGGAAGGATGTAGTAGATACCAATTGAAGGTAGATAGTAGTTCATTGATCATCCTAGCTTGACTCCAATATGCACATGGTGACAACACCTTCCTTGTGAGTGAGCCGAGCATCCAATGCATCTCCAAATGTTCCTATAAGAACAACACAAACTAAACGGTACCCAAACTCATCGGGACCAAATAGTTAGAAACACCAATACATAGGACAAACTCCACATAAATATGTGCATATAGATATGAAAATGAATATCATACACATCTCATCCAAATTGAGACTAGGTGGAGTTTCTCCCATATATTGAGTCAAAGAAAGAAAGCATGACAAATAAAATACATGAAGAAAACATGCATGCTCAAGACTTCAAAACCCAAAACCAAAAGACAAAGAAATGCCAAGTGAAAAGGATACCAAATGAATAAAACATCACTTGGAGGATATCCATAAAAGATACATCAAGGAATGAGATATCCATTGATACACTCAAAATAAAAGATATCAAACTCCCAAAAGAGAGGATGGTTCCAAACAAACCAAGCTCTCTACAAAGTTTCATGATAGCACAAAGTACCAAAACGAAAACAGCTTGCCTTCCACCAACACACACTTGATAAGGATCGCAAGAAGAGTGTTCTATAGAGAATAGGATAGCTCCCCCAAGACTAGTGCATTATAGAGAATTTGCATTTGAATACAAAATGCACAAGGTGGGATCACCACTTTCACTATATCTAGAAAACACTAGACAAGGACGAGAAAAAAAAACAAGATCCACAAGTGGTAGGGAAGACAACGGGAGTTGACACAAACCTTGGCAAGAGAAAAGGAAAAATAAAAAACAAAAGCCAATGTAAAGATGATCAATAAATTCTACCACAAAAGTGAGTACCAATTGTCAAAAGACAAGAAGTAAATGGAAATAATTCGGTGGTAGATAGCAAGGATATCCGACATCATCTTCACACCAAACACAAGCAAATTGCAACTTGTAGAGCTAGCATGCCACCTAGGAACAAGATAATTTACAATATCAATTCTAGGTGACAATATCTCAAATGTACACATTTTCTAGGCTAGTAATACACACATAGCATATTACTCCCCCATAATGTGATACCAATTAAAGATAGACAAGAGGCAATTAAAAGGATCCAACAAGAGATAATTAATGGAAAATTTAGAATTTGAATTTCTCATGAGAGATATACCACCTAGAGACTAGATAATCTTGAAATATCAATACTAGATGGTATTACTCATGTACACACATTTATAGGATTGTGAGGTGCACAAAGCACATCACTCCCCCATAATGTGATATTCCATTAATCTCTCACAAGAGCCAACTAAGAAATAAACAAGATGCAAAAAGGCTCAACACACAACACACATGTACATGATGTGCAAACCAACATGCACATACTTGATTTCTCAAGATAAGCAATTTGGAAGCACAACATATACAAGCACATGCAAGATAGAAAACCACAACATGCTAAGGGACAAGTAACTTTTAATGTAAGCAATTTAAGCATGAGTTACCGCAAGGAGGAACATTGGATATATGATAGAAAGATAATCTGAATGACTTGGCTTGACACAATATGAATGATGAGGACCCTTAAATCTTCATAATGTAGCCAAGTCTCCAATGACCTCCAACAACACCTATTGATCAAGTTTGAGCTAGTTGGTCCCCAACCAAGTTGGGTCCTAAGAGGTTAGTCACAATAGGCTTGGCCACCCAAATGATTCTTTTCTTGACACCACTTTGAGTACCAACAAACTTGGCAAACACATTGCCAACCTTATCCTTCCCAAGAGAATAGACATCATCAATAATAATTGGGTTGGATAAGTTACCACTAGTGCATGAAGAAGCGGCGTGGCCTTTCTCACGACATAAGTAGCAACGTCTACTCTTCACTTTCTTCTCACTTGATTTCTCAACAAGAGAAGCATTAACTTGAGTCTTCTTGGGAAGTGGCCTTTCTTCAACTTGAGGTTGAGCATGAGATTGAACTTGTGCCCTCTTCCCTTGTTGCTTGACACTAATGGCCTTCTTCTTCAATGGGCAAGATCTAACATGATGCCCTTCTACTTTGCACTTGAAGCAAACAATCTTGGCCGATTTCTTGACTTGTTCTTGGCCCTTCTTTTTGTTCATCTTGGACTTCTTCTTCTTATTGGAGTTGAATCCAAGTCCACCTTTGTCATTGGGGGATTTTTGCATACTCAAGATATTGTTGAGTGTGGATTTCCCTTCATGACTCTTTTCCAAGTCTTTCTTCAAAGAAGTGACTTGGGCCTTGAGCTCTTTGATTTCCTCTACATGGTTAGTCTCAATACAAGTACTAGAGGAAGTGTAAGCTTCATTGTTAGAGCAACAAGGCAAGGAAAGAAATTCATTACAAGATGTACCAACATTGTGAGTAGATGAATTACAAGGACTAGCACATATCAATATAGCATTTTGACTAGAAGTAGTGCTAGTATCCACATGAGGCTCACTAGATGTTACCTTAGCAAGCATGGCCTCATGAGCTATCTTTAGAACATTATGGGATACTAGAAGATCATCATGAGAGCTTGTGAGCCTTACATGATTTTCTTCCAACATCCCATAATTGCTAGATAACAACTCAAGTTGAGCCCTTAGCTCAACATTCTCCGTCAATATGGATGCTTCACAAGAGATAGAGTTAGTAGCACAAGCATCATCATTAGCAACAAGAGGAGAAGACAACTTGGCAAGCTCTTTTGAATATGAAGCCTTAAGTTGAGCATGAGACTCGGTGAGTTTGATGAGCTCACTCTTAATGACCCTTGAGCCATTTTCGAGGTGCTCAAAGTCCTCAAGGAGTTTAGCATGCACAACTTCAAGCTCCTCATTTTTAGTTTCAAAATCATTGGCCACCTCAAGAGCTCTATCACGAGATTCCCTCACTCTAGATAATTCTAGAGCAAAAGTCTCCTCAAGAGATTCCTTGGTGGTTTGTTCAAGTTCAAGAGCTTGAGAGAGGTCCACAATCTCATTAGCGTAATCATGCTCATGACCTTCCATTTTATCAATGGTGACCTCATGCTCCTCAAGACGAGATTCCAACTCATCAATATATTTCTTGCCCTCAATAGCAATAGACATGATTTCCATGAAGTTGGAACAAGCAATTTTATTCTTAAGAAGAGCTTTAAAAATCATTTCCCCCTTAATTTTTAAGGAGGCAACATCATCACTCTCTTCATCATAATCAACATCATCATCACTCTTGCCATCATCAATATCATCACAAGATATATTGGGATTCAAAGTGGGAGATAACTTTGAAGCCTTGACCATAAGGCAAAATGCAGTAGATGATGATATAGGATCCCTTGAAGCACCATTCAAGACCACATCTTGTTCCATGGAGTGTTGGGTTTCATCTACATTGTTAGCACAACAACTCGAGGAAATACATGCATTTTATCATGGCAACAAGATATAGCAAGCATATCATCATGAGATTTAGTCAAGCAATTTCTACATGATATGCAAGGACTATCAACACAAGCAAGGGAAACATTTGGAGTGCTCAAGTGCTAAGGCCCAAAGGCAGAGCATTGCAATAATATAGTGATGAAGAATCATCCAAAAAAGCACACTATCATCATTGCAATGACTGACACTACTCACCATATCATTACCTTGTGGCAAACCACATGTAGGTGAAGTAGAAGAAGTTGAGAAGACTATACGGCCGGAGGTGGAGGGAGAACAATCATCCCTACAAATCTTGGACACACCATATTTATCTTGAAGCTTCATCCACAACTCATGAGCATTCCGGAACGGCATGAGTTGAAATATAACTACATTGCTCAAAGCATCGAAAAGCACATTAGAAGCTTGAGCATTGAGATAAGAGTTTTTCTCTTCCTCTAAAGATAATCTTTGGGGATCCTTTGGAGGAGAAAAACCCATATCTACAATTCGCTCCAAATTTGGGTCCATGACCCTAAAGAAATTAAGCATGCAAATTACCAAAACATCAAAATTTGTGCCATCGAAACTAAGAGTGTCAGAGAATCCTAATCCCCTAGTCGACATATTTACTCTCTAGGCGGTTAAGCCCAACAAAGAGAGACGAGGCTCTGATACCAATTGAAAGATCGTGGATGTCGCCTAGAGGGGGGGGGGTGAATAGGCGCTTTAAAATAATTACTGATTGAGGCTTGAACAAATGCGGAATAAACCTAGCGGTTAATTTGTCAAGCACAAAACCTACAACAACTAGGCTTACCTATGTGCACCAACAACTTATGCTAAACAAGATAAACTACTAGGTGATAGCATGATATATGACAAGAAACAATATGGCTATCACAGACTAAAGTGCATAAGTAAAGGGCTCGGGTAAGAGATAACCGAGGCACGCGGAGACGACGATGTATACCTAAGTTCACACCCTTGCGGATGCTAATCTCCGTTTGGAGCGGTGTGGAGGCACAATGCTCCCCAAGAAGCCACTAGGGCCACCGTAATCTCCTCACACCTCGCACAATGCAAGATGCCGTGATTCCACTAAGGGACCCTTGAGGGCGGTCACCGAACCCATACAAATGGCAACCCTTGGGGCGGTCACGAACCCGTACACTTTGGCAACCCTTGGGGCGGTCACGGTACCCGTCAAATTGCTCGGGCGATCTCCACAACCTAATTGGAGACCCGACGCTTGCCGGAGCTTTACACCACAATGATTGAGCTCCGAACACCACCAACCGTCTAGGGCGCCCAAGCACCCAAGAGGAACAAGCTTAAGGGCACCAAGCACCCAAGAGTAATAAGCTTCTCAACTTGTAACTTCCACGTATCACCGTGGAGAACTCAAACCGATGCACCAAATGCAATGGCAAGGGCACACGGACTGCCCAAGTCCTTCTCTCTCAAATCCCACCGAAGCAACTAATGCTAGGGAAGAAAATAAGAGGAAGAACAAGAAGGAGAACACCAAGAACTCCAAGATCTAGATCCAAGGGGTTCCCCTCACATAGAGGAGAAAGTGATTGGTGGAAATGTGGATCTAGATCTCCTCTCTCTTTTCCTCAAAAACTAGCAAGAATCCATGGAGGGATTGAGAGTTAGCAAGCTCTAAGAAGGTCAACAATGGGGAAGAACACGAGCTCAAAGGATAAGGATGAATGGGAAGAAGACCCCTTTTATAGGAGCTCCCGAATCCAACCGTTATGCTCACAGCCAAGACAGAGCGGTACTACTGCTCAAGGAGCGGTACTACCGCTCAAGGAGCGGTACTACCGCTTAGGCGCTAGAACCCTTCAAACACAACAGTGAGGAGGCAAAAAGGCCAAAAGAACCTTCGGAGCGGTAGTACCGCTCGTCCTCACGGTACTACCGCTCAACCTCACGGTACTACCGCAAATGGTAGCGGTACTACTGCTTGCGAGCGGTACTAAAAAAATACTTCTGTGCCTACTTCCGCTGAGCAAAACACGAGATTTTGGTCTGTAGCGGTACTACCGCTTAGGAGCCACGGTAGTACTGCTCTGGGGCGGTACTACCGCTCAGGAGCCGCGGTAGTACTGCTCTGGAGCGGTAGTCGCGGTAGTACCGCTGCAGCCTTTACCAAAACAGCCACAACTTTTGCAAACGGACTCCGAATTCAACGAAACCAAGTTTGTTGGAAAGCTAACGACATGGGCTAACACAATCTTGATAGAAGTATCAAGAATAATCAAATTAGAAAAGTCCCAAAGGAAAATGGTGAGAACCCTTCCTCGGAAAAGACCGGTAAAACCTCCAACACCGAAAACATCATAGAAGACGCATGTGAACTCCGTTTTCGATGAACTCAAGCTTGTCATAAAGATTACCATAAGCTCTAAGACTCACAAAGAGAACCAAACAAGAACCAAGAAACATGATGCAAGGATGCAATGGTTTGAGCTCTCGACGAACGATACGATCAAGCTACTCACTTGAGAGCCCCCTTGATAGTACGGCTATCGATCCTATAACCCGGTCTCCCAACTACCACCATGAGACCGGTAAAATAGAAAACCTATCAAGGGCAAACCTTTGCCTTGCACATGATCCACTTGAGCTAGATGATGACGATCTTGTCCTCCTCAAGATGGACCACCTTTCTTGATTGTGTTGGGTCGATGGAGACTAGATGATTGCTCCCCATACTCCACTATGGGTGAGCCACTCTTGACACATCTTCACAAGTCCATTGACACCACAATGGATGGCAAGCTTCAAGCACTTGATCTCTTCGTGATGCTCCACTTGAACTTGCACACGGCAATCTTGATGACGATCACCACTTGATGTCATCCTTTCCATGGGTTGTATGATATCTTCCTCTTGACGCAAGCCCATGGACACGTACCTAACCCCACATAGAACTCTCACATAGACCATGGGTTAGTACACAAAGTGCAATGGACAATGCTTACCATACCATGGGATCACTTGATCCCTCTCGGTACATCTTTTACGCTTTGTGATTTTGATCAACTTGATTCACTCTTGACTTAGTCTTGATCAACCTTGAATCTTTCCAACTCTCTTAGTTTGGATGATGTCTTGAAGGTAAACATGAATGATCAAACAATCTTCTTCTTCAAGACATGCTTGCAATAAGCTCAACACTCACATGACCAATCTTTGGATAATTCCTTAGTAGCACCGAGGTCATCACAAACTCTCCTTGAAACCAACAAATGGACTCCAAGAAAAGCCTATGGACAAAACCTTCAAATATAACTCAAGGCAACCATTAGTCCATAGAGATTGTCATCAATTGCCAAAACCAAACATGGGGGCACCGCATGTTCTTTCAATGGTGATGATGGTGGTGATGTTGATGAAGAAGATCACCGCGGCGATGATTCCCCTCTCGATGGCACTCCGGTGCCACCAAGAGAGAGGAGGAGAGGTTCCCCCCTTGTGCTTCCTCGTCCATGGCCTCCCCCTGGATGGGGAAAGGTTCTCCCTCTGGTCCTTGGCCTTCATGGCGATGATGGCCTCTCCGGGATACTCCTCCATGGCCACCGGCGATGATGGCGTGCCTGAGAGGGCCTAGATTGATTTCTCGTGGCTACAGAGGCTTGCAGCGGCCGAACTTCTGATCTAGGTTTCTTTCTGGAAGTTTGGGTATATATGGGAGGTGTTGGCGTCGATAACAAGTCAGGGGGGTCTCTGGGCTATCCACGAGGCAGGGAGGCGTGCCCAGGGGGGTGGGCGCGCCCCCCACCCTCGTGGGCAGCCTGGGACTCTTCTGGCCCAACTCTTTGACTCCTTGCCCTTCTTCTGGTCCAAAAATAAGCTCCGTCAAGTTTCAGGTCAATTGGACTCCGTTTGGTTTTCCTTTTCTGCGATATTCTAAAACAAGGAAAAAACAGAAACTGGCACTGGGCTCTAGGTTAATAGGTTAGTCCTAAAAACCATATAAAATAGCATATAAATGCATATAAAACATCCAAGGTTGATAATATAATAGCATGAAGACTTCATTAATTATAGATACGTTGGAGACGTATCACGGATCATATATTTAAGTCAAACAAATGCTTTTCAAAACCATCCATATCTTTTAAACCGTAACTCCGATTTAAACATGTTATATATGAAATTTGATTAGGAAAATATGTAGAGTATGAATATAAGATTATTTTAACCTGTTAAGTATTTATAAATATTATTTTAAGATATTTAATTCAAACAAATGGTTTTCTAAATTATACGTATCTTTTAAACAGTAACTCTGATTTTAATATGTTATATATGAAATTTGATTAGAAAAATGTGTGCAATCTGTATATGATGTTAATTTTATTTGTCAAATTTTTTTAAATATTGTTTTGGAAGCAAACTTATAACTATAGCGCACGATCCATTTTTCTTTCATACAGGCGGCGATCCGGATTGCAAATAAACACCTATTATAATCATATAGGGAAAAGAAAACATCGAGAACTACACATGCATACCTCTGAATACGTCGCAGGGGAAAACAACAGATTTCTCATCGCGAGTGTGAGAGAAAGCGAGAGAGGGAGATAGAGACATCTTAGGATTAACCACATTCTAACACGTTTTGGTTTGTGTGAATACTAAGGCCACCGTCGGCGAGGGTGAGAAGAAGGATAAGCGTCAACACAAATATGATGCGTCGCTAAAATAAAGGAGATGAACCTATTGTGGTCTTGAGTGATGGTTGTTCGGTTAAGAGTGTGTGTTGTGTCTTTTCTCCCGTTGCAATGCACGGGCTCGTTTGCTAGTAATAATAAAGCACTCTATCGCATCTGCCCGTACGTCATCCAAATTGCCCAAAAGCTGCAAAATATTACCTATCGATGCCATCTATAAGTGATAAAGCAGGAAAATACTCGCCTGGGCCGACCCAATAGAAATATTTTATATTGCGCTCTGTGCGCTGGGAGAAGAACCAGCGCTCCTGTTTGGGCCGGCCCATGTCCGGGCGGCCTGTTTTTTATGTTTCATATTTTATTTTTGTTTTTCTTTTTCGTCTTTGTTTTTTCTAATTTAAATAATTTGATAATTCATTTTTTAAATGTACAAAAATGGGAATTTTGAAATAAAATATTTAATAATTCATAAATATTTATACACATAAGTGTAGACACATTCGTTGGTTGTACCCTTGGGCTTTTGAATTGGGACACTTTTTCACTAATCAATTCGGGTTGTGAGCCAGCCTTTGTGGGCTGGCATATACTCCCTCTATCTCATAATATAATATAAAGATTGTTTGTCTCAAAAAAAATATAAAGATTGTTTTGTAAGCTAAAACAACTTGTAAAACATTTATTTTCGTGGACAGCGGCGGCAGCACGGCGGCGTTGGTGATCAGATCTGACATGGACAGCTCCGGCTGTCCGCTTCATCGTCGGCGTGGTGATGGGTGCTCGGGCGCGGCGCGGCGAGCATGTGTGGCGGTTGTTCTTCAGGTCTGCTGGGAGTTGCACTGGCCTCCACAGCAGAGGATGGCGACGGCGATCCTCGGCTTCTGCGGTGCTACTGGTCCGGGCATGTGGTGCCTGCGCTCTAGATCCGTGATGGCGGAGTGCGCAGGGACCGCAGTGGCTGGATCTAGGCAAGGCGGGCTGGACGTGGAGCTGTTGCTGTTGCTGGTTGTTCCGGTCTAGTACACATCCACGTCCTCGAATGAACGCTAAGTGCTACGTGAAGGCTAGCTTTGCACTTCAGTGCATCGGGCTAGTAGAATCTTCTCCCTCCTCTTGCACTGTGTGACACCCGAAGAAATCGGTTCGGCCCCGTGTTGCTCTTCGCGACTCGAGCGACGCGTGCACGCCGACGCCCCCAGCACCCTCTCCTGCGTGCATCCTCTCCTCGTCGCTGCCGGCGTACGTTGGGCAAAGCCCTCGCGGTGGGTGGCGGCAGGCTGACGCGTTGACGGCGATCACCACGGTTGCACATCGAAAGAAGGTGGCGGTTCTGGTGAGTCTATGTAGCACGTCGGTGACCTCCTTGTGAATTGTAGGGGCCATCGAAAGGTTCTTGTGAGTGTGTCTTTGGCGATGAAATTCAAAATATGGACGACAGCTTGATGCAAAGGGGAGGTTGTGCAGCGGCTGCGATTACACATCGCATCGCATATAGTTACTGGGATCGAGAAAAAGTGATGGCGACAACACATGTCTGGCGTCGATGGCGGTGCTACTTGAGCACCTGGTCTTGAGCTCCGGGGTGAAAGCCTACGTTTGATTCGAGTTGGTTATATCTAGTAATGGTGATGTTTTTATGTCGTTATCTTGTTGAAGGCATTGCCCGGATATGCTTAGACTGGTTCCTTAGGGTGAAACCTAGATTCTAGCCTTAGGTGGTTGGATCCAGTGATGGCGTTGCTTGAGCACCGCTCCCTTCCTAAATGAGTTGTTGTTGAAGAACTTTTTTGTTCATGTGGTGTCATCTGATGGTTGTTGCAGATATAGTCATTGTTGTAGTTTATTGATTGTGGATCTCATTGCTTTCTTTTTTTTCTCCTCATCCATGCATAACTTTGGTCTTATATGACTTTCCTATTTGTTGGCATGTTTTCCGTGTGTGTTGGTGTTGGTTTTGTGCATCCTAGTTATGCAAAGACCGGGTCTGTGGTCATTCTTCATGCTTCATTTTGAGCCAATAAAATCCACCATTTCTCAGAAAAAAAGTTGAGTCCGAAAAAAGTCGAGCCTACAAAAACTCCTGGAATCTTTGAATCTACATTCAATGTTCAGTCAACTTTGGACAGAAAAACTATGGGAACGCGTGTTCATCATGTACCTGCATTTTTTAATTGCCAGTTGAAAATCTGGACCACCAGATCAATATCCAACGGCCACCAACCGCATCATCTTCTTCCTTCCAGCGTCGCCCTCTACCCATCAACGGATCAACCCACTCCTTCGCCTCCGCCTGTGATGCTACAACTCGCTTGTTCTCCCCAAAGCACGTGATTTGTTTTCCAGGAAGAATCATATGGTTCCTTCTTTACTTCTTTCAAAATGCATGCATTCGTTTTTTATTTTTTGGAAATACATGATATTTCACAAGTTCCGAACTTTTGAATTTATTCAAGCGTATGAGACTCGTAAATTCGACGAAAAAGGAACTCGTTGAGAGTGGGGATTTAGTGATCAAACTTTCCATCCCAGCATACATTTCCTATGCCACTTTAGCTATATGTAAGTCACCTGAATTTTAAATTTGGGTCAGTCGATATTTTGGTCGTTGATTCTTGTTCAGAGATTCATGCTGCATCTTTTTATGGACTGTTTTGTGAGCTGGCTTGGGCTGTTTTTATTTTGACCGACCACATATTTGGGTCAGTCAATTTACTACTGGGCTGAAAGCCATTACCTGTACTGCCCAACCCATCCCTTTTTAGCTTTGTTTATCTCTTCTGTTTTTCTGTTTTATGCGTTCTCCTTTTGTTATTTGTTTTCTTTCTTAGTTGGTATATTTTTTTTCCTTTTTTAGGTACTTCCGGGACATTGGGTGAGTGTAAATGTATACACACAAATACTATGTAATACATGCAAAAACTACACTATAATTTAATCGTTGTTTGCATACTACAAAAGTGCAATTTTAGTGCAAAGTTGTGTGCAAGTTTTTTTTATTTTTTAATTATATTTATTTTTATAGAGTAATACCAATGGCACTAATTCATCGTTTCGTATAAAATATCAATATTTTGATTTTGATTCAGTTGTTATTTTTCTTCTTTAAGGGTGATATCAATGCCACTAATTCATTCCTTCTTAGTAAAAATTTTCTGAAAATTTCACAATTATATGCGTATTCTTGCATATTTTCAAAAATCACAATTTTGTGTTTATGTTGTGCAAATTTTTCCAAACCTTTGTTTTACATTTTTTTTGTTTCTTTCATATTAAAGGGTAATACAAATACCGGCAATTCATTTTCCTTAGAGGACCTTATTATTTTTAGTTTTATTTTACTTCATTTTCTTCTTCTTAATGGGTAATACCAATACCATTAATTCATTTTTTCGTATAAAACTTCATTATTTTGATTTTGTTATAATTTTTGTTTTCTTCATTTTAATGATAATACCAATGCCACTAATTTATTCCTTATGCAATCCTTTTTTGTGAAAAATCCACTATCGTATTCTTATTCTTGCATATTATTGAAAAGCGACGTTTTTGTGTCTACTATGTGCAAAAATTTCGTCGTTTGATTTTTTACAACTTATTTCTTATTAAGGGGTAATGCCAATGACACTAGTTGATTCTCCATTAGAAAACTTCATTATTTTGATTTTGTTTTAGTTTTTCAATTTTACTTTTTTTAAATGGTAATATCAATGCCACTAATTCATTCTTCCTTAGAAAACTTCATTATTTTTACTATTTTCCTTTTATTTTATTTTCCTTATATTCTTTAAGGGAATACCAATGCCACTAATTCATTGCTACTTAGGAAACTTCTTTTTGTGAAAATTGCACTATTATATGATTATTATTGCATATTATAAAAAGCGCATGTTTTGTGTATACTATAAGCAAATTTTACCACCGTTTGATTTTTCTATAATTTATTTCCTCTTAATGGGTAATACAATGCCATTAATTCATTCTTCTTTAGAAAACTTCATGTTTCTTGTTTCCTCTTTTTTTAGTTTTTATTTCATTTTATTCTTCTTAAAGGGTAATACTAATCCACTATTAATTTTTTCTTAGACAACTTTATTATTTTGATTTTTTTGCTTTTATTTCATTTCTTTCTTTTTAAGGGTAATATCAACTCCACTAATTCATTCCTACTTATGAAACTTCTTTTTTGGAAAAATTCCACTATTATATGCTTATTATTAAAAAATAGAAAATAGAGCATTTTTTGTGTAAATTTTGTCATTGTTGATTTATTTTTTTATTTTCTTTCTTCTGGAAGGGTAATATCAATGCCACTAATTCACTCATCCCTAGAAAAATTCAGTTTTTTTGGTTTTGTTGTAAGTTTTTTAGTATTAGTATATGGGGAAGAAGAAGGGTAGAGAAAGAAGAAGGTGGCTCGGCCTTTAGATCTTGATCAGGTGGTGGAGAGTGGTTGAGATGATTTGACTGAACATCCAAAAATATGGACCTATCAAATAATAGCCGCCATATCATAGATATATATACTCACTAATTTTTTATGCAATATGTGTGTGATTCATACCGCTGTCTAAAAGAATCACTATTATATGCTTATTTTTTGCATATTGTGAAACAGTGTAATTTCTGTGTCAATCGTGTGCAATTTTTTTCCGCATTGTTTGTTTTATGTATTTTTACATTTTCTTTCTTCTTTTAGGTAATACCAATGCCCTTAATTCATTCTTTCTTAGAACAAATTCTGTTTTTTTAGTTCTGTATTAGCTTTGGTTTTAATTTTTGTTTATTGAGTGTTGCTTGTATGTCATCCTATCCATTTATGCACCAAAGTTTATCTATGAATGGCATGTACGTGTAACCCATCCATGTATGACATGCCCAGGAAATAGCATGCACACGATGTCGAAATGGCCGGTCCTTTCATCCTCCTAAATCTATGAATTGGTACATGTTGAAGATAAGCAACAAACATGCATGCACTCCATAATTTGTATTTGTATCTATTTTGTTCTTTAGTTTATGTTCATTTTTTCAGTTTATGTTGCATTGGTGTGACACTAGTTAATGTTGTATTAGACGCTAAAATATAATTCATTTTATAATGACCTACTAAAAACATAATGCGGCATTATTCAAAATTACCGTAAGCTTAAACTATATATTTTGGCATATGTATGTGACATGAATGCATAGTCCTATCAATTTTACCGGCAAAGCAACTAAAAAAAATCATCCAGCAAAGCTATGTGAGTGAACAGTTTTTTTAGCCTGTTGTTAGCATGTTTTGGTAGTGTTTACGTCGTCAGCATAACTAATTTTGAGTCCAATGAACGGAATGCATAAGACGCACCTGTGCAGAGTTTTCACGGTCAGTTTATATGTGATGTGTGGACACACCCACCACCAGCAAGCACAAAGAAATACACCAAAAATTCAAGAGTCACCCGCATGCATGCATGTTCAGTTTGACAAGCGCACAAGACGCACTACTAAAAAAAGTGACTGGCCCAAAATGAGGATTCAGTGACCTGATCAGTAGCCGGTCCCTTCCTAAGCATTCCATGGATGTTAACAAAGTTTTGTGCTTGCACTTTATTTACTGAAATGAAAAGATTTTTTTGGGACATCAATTTCTTAGCTTGTAGTGTGTGTGTGTGTGCTCAGCCATTTTTATGCGATAGGGATTCATTTTTTGTTTTACTAGCCGCAACCTGTCAACTGTGTGTTAGATGCGTTTTCCTATGTCCATGCTTACTTTTTTCTTGCCATAGAGGTTTATCTTCTCTGGCCTAATATTTTCAGTTTTTACTAATTGTGTAGGTTCCAGTGCACTGATATAAAGATATGGCTGTACCTCTAATGAAAATAACTACTTCCAAATAGACTAATAAATAGTCTCTCAGTAAACACAAATATAAAGATATGATGTGCCTCGATTTGAGAAGTAACTGTTTTGAAATTGGCTGAGAAAGATTTTTTTGGGACATCAATTTCTAACTAATTTTAAATTGACTAAGAATAGTCTCTTAATAAATATAAAAACAAAGACATGATTGTGTCTCGATTGAGAAATAATTTGTTTGGATTGATTGAGAAAGATTGTAGATAATAGTATATGCAAGATACCTTATGAGAAAATATCGTGCCTCTATAAAAAACCAACGAACCAAAGGAGTTCTTGGCAGCGAAGGAGCACACTAGAGAAACACAAGAAGGAAAGGCAAACACAAATAACCGGCCGCTTCTCCTCATGGCACCCGTCAACGGGAGGAACACGAGGAGGAGCATGGCCATTTATTTCCTGGTCCTTATTATGATTTCTGCTTCTACATTGCCATCCTGCCATGCAAGAGGTAAGTATATACTTACCTCTTTTTTTTTCCGCAAAAAAAAAGAGGTAAGTATATACATGCATCAATCAGTATCCAAAATGGTTAACATACTAGAAATATATTTTGATTGAATTTCTGATGCTACAATGGATTTGCATCTGCAGTTTGGGAGGCAACATGCGAGGATCTGCAACAAGGATGCTCTGTACCTGATTGCATGGACTTATGCAACAAAAAGCACCTTGGTAGCCATTTCTCCTATTGCAACAATATTGGCCAGTGCTGCTGCAAACATATATAGTTTCACCATACATGAACATTTTGGTTATGGCTCTATGAAGTGAAGCAAATCTTAATCGTGCTCCTGCATGTAATCCTCATAAATAAGCTCCTTGCATGTACTGCGTCGATCAGATTTCACGCAAACTGAATAAAGTGTTATCTAAAAAACACAAAGTGGCATCTGCCGCCTGTCTTTCTTGTATGATTGATTTTGGTTTCAGAGTATGATTAACCACCACTACCGCTAGATTTCATTCAATGTGGTCCAAACTGGTCAACTATATTGTGGCCAAGGTAGCCAAATGAGCGTTTGCTACCTCTGGACCCCAAGAAATCTCATCATACCACCGAACTCCATAAAACATTCTGTCGGTCGGGATAAGCCAAATGAGTTTTGAACATTATTCTGAAAGATTCTGTCGGTCGGGATAAACCAAATACTATATCTCCTAGAGGGGGTGCTTAGGCGTTATCTATATACAGATTTGGCTTTATCCTAATGTTAAAATAAAACTAGGCAAATAATTTGAAGAAAAAAATCCTAAAATATAGTAGGCTCTATTAAGTATACCAACAACCTGTATCAAATAAGAGCAACACTAGAAGGATTCTAGCAAGCACAACTAAGCAATACAAACTCACACCAGATATATCACAGGATATGAAAATGAATGGTGCACACAAGCACAAGTAAGCAATACAAGCTTACATAAGTTATATGACAAGATATGAAATAGATTATATAAGTTAGAAATAAACACCAAGCACAAGATATAACAATAGTAGCAAGTATGAATTAAAAAAAGGTACAAGAGACAACCTATATGTTTCCGAAGTTCAAGTATGCACCATACTCCAGTCTCCATTGGAGTAGAGGGTTTTACCACGAAAGCACACTAACGCCACGAAGGTCCACCTTACTCTCCTTGAGATATCACTACAAAGGCGATTCTCAACCACTATAGTTAGCTTATTCCTTCACTCTAGAGATGGCAAGCTCCAATACCACTTCACAAACCCCACGAACAAGTAACTTGGGCCTCCTCACAATCTCCACGAAGGGTCGCTGAGGATAGCTGTCTAGGAGGTGGTGGCCTCCAAAAGTAGCAAGCTCACAGGCTCTCACTCGAACAAACCGACGCAAGTGATCAAACGGATGCAACAAATGCAAAGTAAGAACACAAGAATGCTCTAAAATTAATACTAGTCAAATTTTGACCAAAAAAATTTGGGAACGCCTATTCATCAATTACATGAACTTTTGTTCACTGTTGGTCCAAAATCTTGACTGTCAGATCAACATCAAATGACCACCAACCATCACACACTATTCATAATTTTCTTCATTTTCTTCTTCCTCCCAGCATCGCCTTCCAACCCAGCCATAACCGCAGACCATCACGCTCCTAACCGCCTCGCTCACCATCCTCCCCTCAACCTCCCCCACAGTTGTACAATCGACATCTACGGCCATCCCTCTAACACCCCCTGTTGGGGAACGTTGCATAAAATAAAAAAAATTCCTACATTCACCAAGATCCATCTATGAGTTCATCTAGCAACGAGTGATAGGAGTGCATCTACATACCTTTGTAGATCGCGTGCGGAAGCGTTCAAGAGAACGGGGTTGAGGGAGTCGTTCTCGTCGTGATCCAAATCACCGGAGATCCTAGCGCCGAACGGACGGAACCTCCGTGTTCAACACACGTACGGTCAGCGTGACGTCCCCTCCTTCTTGATCCAGCAAGGGAGAAGGAGAATTTGATGAAGATCCAGCAGCACGACAGCGTGGTGGTGGATGCAGCAGGGCTCCGGCAGGGCTTCGCCAAGCAACTACCGGAGGGAGAGGTGTAGCAGGGAGGGGAGGGAGGCGCCAGGTGTTGGGTGCCGCTGCCCTCCCACCCCCCTCTTTATATAGGGACCCCGGGGGGGGGGGGGGCAAGGGGGGTGGAGTGCCCCCCAAGGCAAGTGGAGGCGCCCCCTCCCCTAGGGTTCCCAACCCTAGGCGCAGGGGGGGCCCAGGGGCGCACCAGCCCACCAGGGGCTGGTTCCCCTCCCACTTCAGCCCATGGGGCCCTCCGGGATAGGTGGCCCCACCCGGTGGACCCCCGGGACCCTTTCGGTGGTCCCGGTACAATATTGATGGACCCCGAAACTTTCCCGATGGTCGAAACTCGACTTCCCATATATAATTCTTTACCTCCGGACCATTCCGGAACTCCTCGTGACGTCCGGCATCTCATCCGGGACTCCTAACAACTTTCGGTTTGCTGCATACTCATATTCATACAACCCTAGCGTCACCGAACCTTAAGTGTGTAGACCCTACGGGTTCGGGAGACATGTAGACATGACCGGGATGGCTCTCGGTCAATAACCAACAACGGGATCTGGATACCCATGTTGGCTCCTACATGCTCCTCGATGATCTCATCGGATGAACCACGATGTCGAGGATTCAAGCAACCCCGTATACAATTTCCTTTGTCAATGGGTATGTTACTTGCCCGAGATTCGATCGTCGGTATCCCAATACCTCGTTCAATCTCGTTATCGCAAGTCACTTTACTGCACCGTAATGCATGATCCCGCGACCAAACACTTGGTCACTTTGAGCTCATTATGATGATGCATTACCGAGTGGGCCCAGTGATACCTCTCCGTAATACGGAGTGACAAAACCAGTCTCGATCCGTGACAACCCAATGACACTTTCGGAGATACCTGTAGTGCACCTTTATAGTCACCCGATTACGTTGTGACGTTTGGTACACCCAAAGCACTCCTACGGTATCCGGGAGTTACACGATCTCATGGTCTAAGGAAAAGATACTTGACATTGGAAAAGCTCTAGCAAAACGAACTACACGATCTTGTGCTATGCTTAGGATTGGGTCTTGTCCATCACATCATTCTCCTAATGATGTGATCCCGTTATCAATGATATCCAATGTCCATAGTCAAGAAACCATGACTATCTGTTGATCAACGAGCTAGTCAACTAGAGGCTCACTAGGGACATATAGTAGTCTATGTATTCACACGCCAGACATTACGATTTCCGGATAATACAATTATAGCATGAATAAAAAACAATTATCACGAACAAGGAAATATAATAATAATCCTTTTATTATTGCCTCTAGGGCATATTTCCAACAGTCTCCCACTTGCACTAGAGTCAATAATCTAGTTACATTGTGATGAATCGAACACCCATAGAGTTTTGGTGTTGATCATGTTTTGCTTATGGAAGAGGTTTAGTCAACGGATCTGCGACATTCAGATCCGTATGCACTTTGCAAATTTCTATGTCTCCATCTTGAACATTTTCACGGATGGAGTTGAAGCGACGCTTGATGTGCCTGGTCTTCTTGTGAAACCTAGGCTCCTTGGCAAGTGCAATAGCTCAAGTGTTGTCACAGAAGAGTTTGATCGGCCCCGACGCATTGGGTATGACTCCTAGGTCGGTGATGAACTCCTTCACCCAAATTGCTTCATGCGCTGCCTCCGAGGCTGCCATGTACTCCGCTTCACATGTAGATCCCGCCACGACGCTCGCTTGCAGCTGCACCAGCCATCGCTCCACCATTCAACATATACACGTATCCGGTTTGTGACCGAGAGTCATTCAGATCTGTGTCGAAGCTAGCGTCGACGTAACCCTTCTGACGAGCTCTTCGTCACCTCCATAAACGAGAAACATGTCCTTAGTCCTTTTCACGTACTTCAGGATATTCTTGACCGCTGTCCAGTGTTCCTTGCCGGGATTACTTTGGTACCTTCCTACCAAACTTACGGCAAGGTTTACATCAGGTCTGGTACACAGCATGGCATACATAATAGATCCTATGGCTGAAGCATAGGGGATGACACTCATCTCTTCTTTATCTTCTGCCGTGGTCGGGCATTGAGCCGAGCTCAATTTCACACCTTGTAATACAAAGAGAACCCTTTCTTGGACTGATCCATTTTGAACTTCTTCAATATCTTTTCAAGGTATGTGCTTTGTGAAAGACCTATGAGGCGTCTTGATCTATCTCTATAGATCTTGATGCCTAATATATAAGCAGCTTCTTCAAGGTCCTTCATTGAAAAACTCTTATTCAAGTAGGCCTTAATGCTGTCCAAAAGTTCTATACCATTTCCCATCAAAAGTATGTCATCTACATATAATATGAGAAATGCTATGAGCTCCCACTCACTTTCTTGTAAACGCAGGCTTCTCCATAAGTTTGCATAAACCCAAACGCTTTGATCATCTCATCAAAGCGAATGTTCCAACTCCGAGATGCTTGCACCAGCCCATAAATGGATCGCTGGAGCTTGCATACCTTGTTAGCATTCTTAGGGTCGACAAAACCTTCCGGCTGCATCATATACAGTTCTTCCTTAAGATAGCCGTTAAGGAATGCTGTTTTGACGTCCATTTGCCATATCTCATAATCATAGTATGCGGCAATTGCTAACATGATTCGGACGGACTTCAGCTTCGCTACGGAAGATAAAGTCTCATCGTATTCAACCCCTTGAACTTGCCGATAACCTTTAGCGACAAGTCGATCTTTATAGATGGTAACATTACCATCCGCGTCCGTCTTCTTCTTAAAGATCCATTTGTTTTCTATCGCTCGCCGATCACCGGGCAAGTTTGTCAAAGTCCATACTTTGTTTTCATACATGGATCCTATCTCGGATTGCATGGCTTCAAGCGATTTGTTGGAATCTGGGCCCGCCATTGCTTCTTCATAGTTCGAAGGTTCACCGTTGTCCAACAACATGATTTCCAGGACATGGTTGCCATACCACTCTGGTGTGGAACGTGTCCTTGTGGACCTACGAAGTTCAGTAGCAACTTGATCCGAAGTACCTTGATCATCATCATTAATTTCCTCTCCAGTCGGTGTAGGCACCACAGGAACATTTTCTGAGCTGCACTACTTTCCGGTTCAAGAGGTAGTACTTCATCGAGTTCTACTTTCCTCCCACTTACTCCTTTCGAGAGAAACTCTTTTCCAGAAAGGATCTGTTCTTGGCAACAAAGATCTTGCCTTCGGATCTAAGGTAGAAGGTATACCCAATGGTTTCCTTAGGGTATCCTATGAAGACGCATTTTTCCGACTTGGATTCGAGCTTTTCAGGTTGAAGTTTCTTGACATAAGCATCGCATCCCCAAACTTTTAGAAACGACAGCTTAGGTTTCTTCCCAAACCATAATTCATACGGTGTCGTCTCAACGGATTTAGACGGTGCCCTATTTAAAGTGAATGTAGCTGTCTCTAGAGCGTATCCCCAAAATGATAGCGGTAAATCTGTAAGAGACATCATAGATCGTACCATATCCAATAGAGTGCGATTACGACGTTCGGACACACCGTTACGGTGAGGTGTTCCAGGCGGCGTGAGTTGTGAAACGATTCCACATTTCCTTAAGTGTGTACCAAATTCGTGACTTAAATATTCTCCTCCACGATCTGATCGTAAGAACTTTATTTTTCGGTCACGTTGATTCTCTACCTCATTCTGAAATTCCTTGAACTTTTCAAAGGTCTCAGACTTGTGTTTCATCAAGTAGACATACCAATATCTACTCAAGTCATCAGTGAGAGTGAGAAAATAACTATATACTCATAGAGCCTCAACGCTCATTGGACCGCACACATCGGTATGTATGATTTCCAATAAGTTGGTTGCTCGCTCCATTGTTCCGGAGAACGGAGTCTTGGTCATTTTGCCCATAAGGCATGGTTCGCATGTGTCAAATGATTCATAATCGAGAGACTCTAAAAGTCCATCAGCATGGAGCTTCTTCATGCGCTTGACACCAATGTGACCAAGGCGGTTGCCACAAGTATGTGGGACTATCGTTATCAACTTTACATCTTTTGGTATTCACACTATGAATATGTATAACATCACGTTCGAGATTCATTAAGAATAAACCATTAATCATCGAAGCATGACCATAAAACATATCTCTCATATAAATAGAACAACCATTATTCTCGGATTTAAATGAGTAGCCATCTCGTATTAAACGAGATCCTGATACAATGTTCATGCTCAAACTTGGCACTAAATAACAGTTATTGAGGTTTAAAACTAATCTCATAGGTAAATGTAGAGGTAGCGTGCCGACGGCGATCACATCGACCTTGGAACCATTCCCGACGCGCATCGTCACCTCGTCCTTCGCCAGTCTCCGCTTATTCCGCAGCTCCTGCTGTGAGTTACATATATGAGCAACGACACCGGTATCAAATACCCAGGAGTTACTACGAGTACTGGTAAGGTACACATCAATTACATGTATATCAAATATACCTTTAGTGTTGCCGGTCTTCTTGTCTGCTAAGTATTTGGGGCAGTTCCGCTTTTAGTGACCCTTCCCTTTGCAATAAAAGCACTCAGTCTCAGGCTTGGGTCCATTCTTTGACTTCTTCCTGGCAACTGGCTTACCGGGCGCGGCAACATCCTTGCCGTCCTTCCTGAAGTTCTTCTTACCCTTGCCCTTCTTGAACTTAGTGGTTTTATTGACCATCAACACTTGATGTTCCTTCTTGATTTCTACCTCTGTTGACTTCAGCATTGAAAATACTTCAGGAATAGTTTTCACCATCCCCTGCATATTGTAGTTCATCACAAAGCTCTTGTAGCTCGGTGGGAGCGACTGAAGGATTCTATCAATGACCGCCTAAATGCAGGAGGTTAATGTCCAGCTGGGATGACGGTTGTGCAACCCAGACATTTTGAGTATGTGCTCACCGATGTAACTATTTTCCTCCATCTTACAACTATAGAACTTGTCGGAGACTTCATATCTCTCGACCCGGGCATGAGCTTGGAAAACCATTTTCAGCTCCTCGAACATCTCATATGCTCCGTGTTGCTCAAAACGCTTTTGGAGCCCCGGTTCTAAGCTGTAAAGCATGCCGCACTGAACGAGGGAGTAATCATCAGCACGTGACTGCCAAGCGTTCATAACGTCTTGGTTCTCTGAGATGGGTGCTTCACCTAGCGGTGCTTCTAGGACATATTGTTTCTTGGCTGCTATGAGGATGATCCTCAGGTTCCGGACCCAGTCCGAATAGTTGCTGCCATCATCTTTCAGCTTGGTTTTCTCTAGGAACGCATTGAAGTTCATGGTGACATGAGCGTTGGCCATTTGATCTACAAGACATTTTGCAAAAAATTTAGACTAATGTTCATGATAATTAAGTTCATCTAATCAAATTATTTAATGAACTCCCACTCAGATTTGACATCCCTCTAGTCATCTAAGTGTTACATGATCCGAGTCGACTAGGCCGTGTCCGATCATCACGTGAGACGGACTAGTCATCGTCGGTGAACATCTCCATGTTGATCGTATCTTCCATACGACTCATGTTCGACCTTTCGGTCTCTTGTGTTCCGAGGCCATGTCTGTACATGCTAGGCTCGTCAAGTTAACCTAAGTGTTTTGCATGTGTAAAACTGTCTTACACCCGTTGTATGTGAACGTAGGAATCTATCACACCCGATCATCACGTGGTGCTTCGAAACGACGAACTTCAGCAACGGCGCACAGTTAGGGAGAACACTTTCTTGAAATTATTATAAGGGATCATCTTATTTACTACCGTCGTTCTAAGTAAACAAGATGCATAAACATAATAAACATCACATGCAATTATATAGTAGTGACATGATATGGCCAGTATCATATAGCTCATTTGATCTCCATCTTCGGGGCTCCATGATTATCTTGTCACCGGCATGACACCATGATCTCCATCATCATGATCTCCATCATCGTGTCTCCATGAAGTTGCTCGCCGACTATTACTTCTACTACTATAGCTAACGGTTTAGCAATAAAGGAAAGTAATTACATGGCGTTGAATCAATGACACGCAGGTCATACAATAATTAAGACAACTCCTATGGCTCCTGCCGGTTGTCATACTCATCGACATGCAAGTCGTGATTTCTATTACAAGAACATGATCTCATACATCACAATATATCATTCATCATTCATCACAACTTTTGACCATATCACATCATAAGGCAATTGCTGCAAAAACAAGTTAGACGTCCTCTAATTGTTGTTGCATCTTTTACGTGGCTGCAATAGGGTTCTAGCAAGAACGTTTTCTTACCTACGAAAAAAACCACAACGTGATTTGTCAACTTCTATTTACCCTTCATAAGGACCCTTTTCGTCGAATCCGCTCCAACTGAAGTGGGAGAGACAGACACCCGCTAGCCACCTTATGCAACTAGTGCATGTCAGTCGGTGGAACCTGTCTCACGTAAGCGTACGTGTAAGGTCGGTCCGGGCCGCTTCATCCCACAATACCGCTGAAGCAAAATAAGACTAGTAGCGACAAGAAAGTTGACAACATCTACGACCACAACAAATTGTGTTCTGCTCGTGCAATAGAGAAATACGCATAGACCTAACTCATGATGCCACTGTTGGGGAACGTTGCATAAAATAAAAAAATTCCTATGTTCACCAAGATCCATCTATGAGTTCATCTTGCAACGAGTGATAGGAGTGCATCTACATACCTTTGTAGATCGCGTGCGGAAGCGTTCAAGAGAACGGGGTTGAGGGAGTCGTTCTCGTCGTGATCCAAATCACCGGAGATCCTAGCGCCGAACGGACGGCACCTCCATGTTCAACACACGTACGGTCAGCGTGACGTCTCCTCCTTCTTGATCGAGCAAGGGAGAAGGAGAGGTTGATGAAGATCCAGCAGCACGACGGCGTGGTGGTGGATGCAGCAGGGCTCCGGCAGGGCTTCGCCAAGCAACTACGGGAGGGAGAGGTGTAGCAGGGAGGGGAGGGAGGCGCCAGGTGTTGGATGCGGCTGCCCTCCCACCCCCCCTCTTTATATAGGGACCCCAGGGGGGCGCCGACCCTAGGAGATGGGATCTCCTGGGGGGGGCAAGGAGGGTGGAGTGCCCCCCAAGGCAAGTGGAGGCGCCCCCTCCCCTAGGGTTCCCAACCCTAGGCGCAGAGGGGGGCCTAGGGGGGCGCACCAGCCCACCAGGGGCTGGTTCCCCTCCCACTTCAGCCCATGGGGCCCTCCGGGATAGGTGGCCCCACCCGGTGGTCCCGGTACAATATTGGTGGACCCCGAAACTTTCCCGATGGCCGAAACTCGACTTCCCATATATAATTCTTTACCTCCAGACCATTCCGGAACTCCTCGTGACGTCCGGGATCTCATCCGGGACTCCGAACAACTTTCGGTTTGCTGCATACTCATATTCATACAACCCTAAGCGCCACCGAACCTTAAGTGTGTAGACCCTACGGGTTCGGGAGACATGTAGACATGACCGGGACGGCTCTAGGTCAATAACCAACAGCGGGATCTGGATACCCATGTTGGCTCCCACATGCTCCTCGATGATCTCATCGGATGAACCACGATGTCGAGGATTCAAGCAACCCGTATACAATTCCCTTTATCAATCGGTATGTTACTTGCCCGAGATTCGGTCGTCGGTATCGCAATACCTCGTTCAATCTCGTTACCGGCAAGTCACTTTACTCGTACCGTAATGCATGATCCCGTGACCAAACACTTGGTCACTTTGAGCTCATTATGATGATGCATTACCGAGTGGGCCCAGTGATACCTCTCCGTAATACGGAGTGACAAATCCCAGTCTCGATCTGTGACAACCCAACAGACACTTTCGGAGATACCTGTAGTGCACCTTTATAGTCACCCAGTTACGTTGTGACGTTTGGTACACCCAAAGAACTCCTACGGTATCCGGGAGTTACACGATCTCATGGTCTAAGGAAAAGATACTTGACATTGGAAAAGCTCTAGCAAAACGAACTACACGATCTTGTGCTATGCTTAGGATTGGGTCTTGTCCATCACATCATTCTCCTAATGATGTGATCCCGTTATCAATGACATCCAATGTCCATAGTCAGGAAACCATGACTATCTGTTGATCAACAAGCTAGTCAACTAGAGGCTCACTAGGGACATATAGTATTCTATGTATTCACACGTGTATTACGATTTCCGGATAATACAATTATAGCATGAATAAAAGACAATTATCACGGACAAGGAAATATAATAATAATCCTTTTATTATTGCCTCTAGGGCATATTTCCAACACCCCCCCCCCCCCAACCGTGTGAATTCCAGCAATGGTGACAATTGTTGCAGCCCCTCGTCCCGGACCTTTCAAGTCGCTTCCTTGCATCCACCATCGACGTTGTAGATTGCTGACGCTAGCAGCGTCACCCGGTCTTTGGCAAGGTCATGGATCGACACCGTGGTTGACACTCGTTGTTGTTGCTCCTCACATTGCGTACATCTTTGCCCTCGCCCCAAAATCGATTGATGCTTGCTAAATTTATAGGTATGTGAGAATTATCAAACACGATTTTGTTAGAATGACATTTCTCTCAAACTGTTCAATTGGATAATACATGTAGCTCAACCCAGACTTTATTGGACACGACCCACTAAGCCGAGGCCCGGCAAACAATGATACTGACCTTTTTTGTTTTTCTAGTGCCGAGATTGTTCGGAGGAACCAGCGACCAACCAAACCGAGCGATGCACTTACACACACACACACACAGTCGCACAACGAGGGGGTGGGTGAGAGGGGGAGAGGTGGAGAGGAGTGGAGGTCGCAGATCAATACATGGAGGAAATGAAGTGGAGACGGCGACTCAGATCTACGGCTTGGCGTAGCCGGAACTCATGGCCGGAAGCCGCAACGGTCCCCCGCCACGCGGTCCCCAAGAGGCCCCGCCATCACATCCGGCACCAAAGACACCACGGTGGCTGCCTGGACACGGGCCTCCAAGCCGGCGGCATCACGGCGCGGCGCCGGCTGGAGAGCTGGCCCACGATACGGAGGGATCCGCCGGTGCCGCCGCTCGGGGGCACAGGTTCGCGCCAAGGTCCAGGCCTCCTCATTGCCACCATTTTTCGGAATGGCTGCAGTCTTTGGTGGTGTTGTCATCGGCCACGATGAGCAGAACAGGCAGGGCGAGCAGGGGAGAGGTGGAGAGAGCGACAACGAAGGATGCGCGGATGGGGAGGCGGCTCGGGTTGCACGGGCTGGATTTTATACCCAAAGGTGAGATCACAAAAATACCCCCCCTCCCGGGAGGGATGGAATTACGCGCGGTGGCACGCCGGGAGTGAAACTATTCATTGCTACAGTGCCTCTGCTCGATCCGGCAGCTAAGATCAATTGGGAGCGAGATCATACGGTCCCAATCGCATCAGGAAAACGATCGGACGGCCGAGAGTCGCTGAGCTCTGAGAAGCCTCAGGTTCTCCAGCGAGTCTTATTTCTGGATGACCGATGCATGGTGGCCCCTGTCTTGAGTGGTTCGCTTGCATCCTGATGACGTTGCATTCAAGATACAAAGGAAAGGATTTATTTGCGCAAAAAAAAATACAAAGGATTTAGGGATACCTACAGGCAGAGCCGATGCAAAGGAGGGTGAGCGCATGCGGCAGCCCCTCACTGTCACTGTAGCTGCTATATATTTATTCTTGTGTTTCTTCGTAGATGCGAGCAAGAAAACCAGTTACAACCAAGATCTTACAATAGTTCATCATAGCAAGTAAAACAATGATAACATGGAGAGAAAGCAACAGAAGGGGATTAGTTGGTCAGTACGTTGGCAGTGATACACGAATACAACAGTACATTAGTTTCTTCATCCTACGTGTAAATACATCTTTTTAAGTGACAAGTAATTCTGGACGAAGGGAATATCTAATAAGCGTATGATGACGAGGGATCCATGGACGATAAATCTGGTCACATGTCGAAGGAGATGGTGCTATTAGGTGGGTTGGAGAAGGTGACGGCCCCGTTGAACGACTGCACAAATCAGGCGTTCTGATTGGAGGCGCCGCGGCAGGAGAGCTATCGGGAAAAGATGGACGGAGCTGAAGAGTATATAAAAAGATGCGTGAAAATGAACGATTATGGCCCTTTTTCAAAACTTTGACACGAAATGAACACAATCTGATAACATTTCACAAAACAACCCACTTTTGCATGACGCCCTACCCCAGGGCGTCATGCTAGCAACATCTAGCATGGCGCCCTCTCCCGGGGTGCTGTGCTATCTAGCATGACACTCTAACCACGGGCATCTTGCAAATTGGCCATTTTGTGAAAGTTTTCTGGATTAGGTTAATTTTGTGTTAAAGTTTCAGAAAAGGGTCAGGTTTGTTCATTTTCAAGATGCATGAAAATGAACGAATATGATGAAAATTCTATCATGATTATGCCAAAATTAAGTTAAGAGATATGCCAACATTAAGTTAAGAGATACGTAAAATGCAAGAAGCAATATAATTGAGCGACGTTTATATCCAAGATATGGTTATGTCTCACTTGAGAACCTCAATAAATACAAAATACAGATATGTCTCGCATTGATTTTAATGTAAAAAATTATAATCATGCTATTGATACCAATATATAATGTAAAGAGAAAGAAATGCAAGATATATCAACATTAATGTTGTATTCAGTAAAGATATGCATGAAACTATATGAGCACCATCAATATGGAAGATATGATTGTGAATCGATTGGTAAACACTTATTTCAAATTGATTTAATTGTATTTACTTAATAAATAAAGAAAATAAAAAGGGATATTAGTCGGTCAGTACATTGGCGGTGATACACGAGTACAATGGTACATTCTATGTAATTGGCATATGATGACGAGGGATCCATGGATGATAAATCTGATCACATGTCGAAGGAGATGGTGCCATTGGGTGGGTTGTAGTCTTGTAGATGGCGACGACCCGTTGAGCGGCTGCACAAACCATGTATTCTAATTGGAGACACTGCGGCAGGAGAGTCATCAGGAGGAGATGAACATAGCCGAAGAGTATATAGCAAGATGCTATGCCAACATTAATTTAAGAGATACCTAAAATGCAAGAAACAATGTAATTGAGCAACATTTATCCAAGATATGATTGAGAAAAAAGTCTAAGAAATGGCCCCTGAGTAAATACAAAATAAAGATATGTGTCATAATTAGCTTGATGTAAAAATATATCCAGGTATTAATAACAATATATAGTGCAAAGAGAAAGAAATGCAAGATATATCAATATTAATGTTGTATATATTTGTAAAAAAAGATATGCAGGATCAATGGAAGATACGATTGCGGATCGACTGAGAAACAATTATTTCAAATTAATTGAGAAATATTCACTTAAGAAATACAAAAAGATACAGGTGACATTGATTTTGACGTATCAAGATATCATGATATCATATCAACAATAATTTATTAAATTAATGCAAGAAAGCATATGGGAACTCTATATAAACACCAACAAGCCAAAGGAACTATTGGTAGGGAAGGAGCACACAAAGAAGAAGAACAAACACAATAGTCACGCGCCTCTTCTCCTCACGGCCCTCGTCAACCGAACAACAAGATGAGGACCATGACTATTGCTTTCCTGGTCCTTGCAATGGTGTCTGCTTGTACCTTACCGTCCTGCCATGCCGCACATAAGTATGATCTTGCTGCATCTCCTCCGGGTGGTACCCGATATTGCTCCTTTTTGATAGGAGGTCAAGTATGCAGTTATTCCGCTTGCAACGACATGTGCAGCAGGTTGGCGCGGGGACAGCAGCATTTCACGTTTTGCACCCGACCTGGCCAGTGCTGTTGTTGGTTTACATAGGTTGACCGGACACAACCGTTTTTGTTACTTGTGCGATGTAATCCTCCGGATGAATAAGCTTCTTGCATCTAGTGTGCGGCGTTGATTTATTCAGGGGATGTTGTGCTGTGCCCCCAGCAAGACTTATTTGGATCCTGTTGCTTTTCTTTCCTTCTTTGTTGTTGAACTTTGAACCTGAGACCTCTCTTGTGGATGGATGTTGGTGCGGGTGCTTTATAATATAAAGCAGGGGAAAACCCATTTTCGTGAGTGGGCGGCGTTGATCTAATTAATTAATGGAGACTGAATATCATGCTCCTTAAAAAAAATGTGATTAGTGGCATCTGCTGCTGCTGACTTTCTTGCTTGTATACCTCATTATTCCTCTCTACCCTATGGTTCAAGAGTCTGAACCATCATTACTCTTAAGCAACTAATCCTACTGTTGGGCTAAGTCCCTCCACATGGAGGTGTGTTGGCAGCCCAACATCAGCCCACACAAGTCCAACACATATGAACTGTTGATCTATTCTGCATCCAACGGTTGAGAGCGCTTCCAAGGGAAGTGAAGCAAGAAGAAAACCCTAGCCACTCCACCCCTTGCTGGTGGTGGTTGCCATTCGTGAGAGTGAGAGAGAGAGCACACAAGAGAAAACACAACCTGAGAGAGGAAGAAGAAGAAGCAGAGGTTCTGTCCAGATTTGCTGCATCTGACTAGACAGTGTTCAAGCTGGTGATTGGAGGCTCAAACGTGCTTGGATCGACCCCAAACTTGGTGAGCTCGTTCCTTACTTTGAGTACTTCGATTTGGTTAGCTGGTTTGAGGATTGGGTCAGTGGAGCATCAGATTTGAGAGTGGTTTTGTCAGCTCTGACTGCTGCAGTTTCAGAACAGAGTAGTTTTGGGAGACGAACAGTTTGGGTAGGAAAACGATGTCCGATTGAGCTGAATTTTGGAGGGGATCTCAGTAACTCGTGTGTCTACTTGTCTGCCAAATTTGGTGTTGTTTGGTTCAGTGGTTTAAGAGCATTTTGCAAAACACTGAAGGGTACAGAAGCTGTATAAACTCTGCTTTGCTGAAATCTTACTTCTTGTGGTTGTTATTGCTGTTGCCGGTTGGCAACGTAGAGAGTGTGTTGTAAATCTCTCTAGAGGTTCTAGAGAAGACTTTGTACTCATCATTCTCATAGTGAAGTTGTGTGGACCAGTCGGTCCACAGCCGTGGTTTTTTACTCCTCAAGTTGAGGAGGTTTTTCCAATGCTAAATCCTGTGTCACTTATGCATGTTGTTTGTGTTATTCCGCTGCTTACTTGTTGGTTGAAGCTGTCCTCAAAGTTCATCACAGGTGAAGGGGGTTGTGTAGTGTGCATATTTGCCGTGTCGGTGAATTTGTGCGGCGCATTGTTGCTGTCCAGCCCCAACAAAGTGGCATCAGAGCCTTGGTTTGCTTGTGCAAATTGTGAGTTTCTTGTGGTGAAAGATGGAAGTGAATACCAGCAGGATGATATCTTTGAATGGTACAAATTATCAAGCATGGAAGGGCAAGATGGAGGACTTGTTGTATGTGAAAGAATACTGGAAGCCAGTGTTCTCCACTGAGATGCCGGAGGGCATTGAGGAAGGTCAGTGGAAGGTACTTCATCGCCAAGCTTGTGGGTTCATTCGGCAATGGGTCGATGACAATGTTTTGAACCATATCATTGATAAGACACATGCACGCACCTTATGGCAGAAATTGGAAGAGTTGTTTGCCGGAAAGAAGGTACAAACAAGATGTTCTTGATCAAACAATTGATGTGCTTGAGGTACAAAGAGGGCACTCTAATTGCAGATCATGTGAATACATTCCAAGGCATTATAAATCAGCTTTCCTCAATGGGAATAACATTTGAAGATGAAGTGAGAACCTTGCTGCTACTAGGCTCATTACCGGACAGCTGGGAGACCTTTAAGGTCACGGTTTGCAATTCAGCACCTAATGGAGTTGTCACTTGGAATCTTGTGAAAACCAGGGTACTAAATGAAGAGTCCAAAGGTGGCTGAAGCCACTTCTTCCTCACATTCAGAGGTGCTAGTCACTCAGTCCAGGGGGAGAAGCAAGAGCAGAGGTCCAGGTAAAGGGGCAGAAAGAGGTAGGAGCAAATCAAAAAGTAAGTATGCTGATTATGAGTGCCATCACTGCCATCAGAAGGGCCACATTAAGTGGCAATGTGACAAGTGGAAGAAAGACAAAAAGAAAAAGAAGAAGCAAGATCAGAAGCAAGTTGACAGTGATAGTGACACAGAGGGCAACCGAGTTACTGCAGTAGAAGAGGACATCATGCTTGTTATGCATGAAGAAAATGAGGGCAGATTTGGTTCCACTGTTGAGGAGAGGATCACTGTTGTTTCTGATGAAACCGTCAACCTTGTGGATGGTGACGAGATGATTTGGATACCGGACAGCGGTGCTACCATTCATGCTACATCTCGCAGAGAGCTCTTCACTAACTATATATCAGGTGATTTTGGTGTTGTGAAGATGGGGAACAATGATAGAGCAGCCATCATTGGAAAAGGAGATGTGCATTTGGAGACCGCAAATGGTACAAGGTTAGTCCTCAAATCTGTGAGGCATGTTGAGGCACTTCGTCTCAACATTATTTCAGTTGGTTTGCTTGATGGAGATGATTACTTGAGCAGTTTTGGAAAAGGGCATTACAATCTAACCAAAGGCAACATGATTTCTGCAAGAGGTAAAATGGTCTCAGTTTTTTATCATGTTCATGCTAAGCTCTCTAGTGCTTCTATCAATGCACTAGAGAAGGATGATCATTGTGCTTTATGGCACAAGAGACTTGGGCACATGAGTGAGAAGGGGATGACAGTGCTAGTGAAGAAAAAATATTGAAGGGTGTGAAAGGAGTTCACATCAAGAAATGTTCAGATTGTCTAGCAGGGAAGCAACACCGAGTTGCCTTCAAGACTCTACCTCCTCACAAGAAGCCCGAGAAGCTGGACTTGATACATTCCGATGTTTGCAAAATGTCGGTAAGATCTCTTGGTGGTGCTAAGTACTTTGTGACTTTTATTGATGACTTTTCCAGGAAGGTTTGGGCCTTCACTTTGAGGACCAAAGATCAAGTACTAGGTGTATTCAAGCAATTCCAAGCCTCGGTTGAGAGAGAAACTGAGAAGAAGATCAAGTGCATTCGCACTGATAATGGAGGAGAGTACATTGGGCCATTTGATGCATATTGCAAGCAGCAGGGTATTAGGCATCAATTTACTCCCTGGAAGACACCACAGCTGAATGGTCTTGCTGAGAGGATGAACAGGACAATTGTGGAGAGAGTTAGATGCTTGTTGTCAAGTGCAAAGCTACGTAAACACTTTTGGGGTGAGGCTTTGATGACTGCAGTTTATCTTATTAATCTCTCACCAAGTTATCCTTTGCAGGGAGATGTTCCTAACAGGGTTTGGTGTGACAAGGACGTCTCATATGACCACTTGAAGGTTTTTGGGTGCAAGGCCTTTGTTCATATTCCTCAAGATGAAAGGTCAAAGCTTGATTCGAAGATACGACAATGTATCTTTCTTGGTTATGGTGGTGATGAGTTTGGCTACAAGCTGTTTGACCCTATAGCAAGGAAAGTTGTGAGAAGCCGTGATGTTGTGTTTGTTGAAGACCAAACAATTGAGGATATTGTGAAGACAAAGGGGCAGGTTCCTCCTCAGCAGCAGCAAGACATGATTGATTCTGACCCAGTTCCTGCAGCTCCAGCTCCTGTGCAAGTTGAAGCAGATGCAGAAGATGTACAAGATGATGTACATGGTGGTGCAGGTGAAGAAGATGCTCCCCAGCAGCAGCAACAAGAGTATGATGCTGAAGTTGATGATCCGGATCAGCAGGAAGCACCAGCACCAGAAAGTCCACCAGCTGCTCCACTCAGAAGATCCAACAGGGGTCGAATTCCTTCCAGCAGGTATCCCTCAGATCAATACGTGGTGTTATTATCTGACGGTTCAGAACCTGAATGCTTTGCAGATGCAATGGAAGATAAGCACAAGAAGGAGTGGAAAAAGGCTGTGCAAGAAGAGATGGATTCCTTGCATAAGAATCACACTTATTAGTTGGTGAAGTTGCCCAAGGGCAAGAAAATTTTGAAGAACAAGTGGGTCTACAGAATGAAGCAAGAAGAGCACACATCACATCCAAGGTACAAGGCCAGGCTAGTTGTAAAAGGATTCGGCCAGAGGAAAGGCATTGACTATGATGAGATCTTTTCTCCGGTTGTGAAGATGGCATCCATAAGAGTAATCATTGGCATGGCAGCAAGTCTCAACTTGGAGGTTGAGCAAATGGATGTGGAGACTGCATTCCTTCATGGTGAGTTGGAGGAAGAAATATACATGGAGCAACCTGAGGGGTTTCTTGTGAAAGGCAAAGAAGACTATGTGTGCAAGCTGAAGAAAAGTCTCTATGGTCTGAAACAAGCACCAAGTCAATGGTACATGAAGTTTGAAACTGTCATGGGGGAGCAAGGCTACAAGAAGTGTAGCTCAGACCATTGTGTGTTTATTCAGATGTTCTCAGGTGATGATTTCATCATATTATTGCTCTATGTTGATGATATCCTGATTGTTGGCAAGAATGTCTCTAGGATTGCTAAGTTGAAGAAGGAGTTGAGCAAATGTTTTGCTATGAAAGACTTAGGTCCAGCAAAGAACATTCTCGGGATGAGAATTGAGCAAGACAGAAATTGCAACAAGTTGTACTTGTCTCAAGAGAAGTATATGGAGAAAGTACTTCAGAAGTTCAGGATGGAAAATGCTAAAGTTGTGAGTGTCCACTAGCAGCCCATTTCAAGTTGAGCAGAAAGCAATGTCCTACCACTGATGAGCAGAAAAAGGAAATGCATCATGTTCCTTATGCTTCAGCGGTTGGGAGTTTGATGTATGCTATGGTGTGTACAAGGCCTGACATTGCTCACGCGGTTAGTACTGTGAGCAGATTTATGTCCAATCCAGGAAGACCTCATTGGGAAGCCGTGAAGTGGGTTTTGAGATAGCTTCGGGGCAGCACAAATCTGAAACTTTGTTTCGGTGACGGTGAGGCAAAGCTGATTGCTTTTTCAGATTCTGACATGGCTGGAGATGTTGACAGAAGGAAGTCTACTTCAGGTTACTTGGTTACCTATGCAGGGGGAGCGGTGTCATGGCAAAGCAGGCTGCAGAAGTGTGTGGCATTGAATACAACTGAAGCTGAATTCATTGCTGTAACAGAGGCGAGCAAAGAGCTATTGTGGCTGAAACGGTTGGCTTGTGAGCTTGGTTTTAAGCAAGACAAGTATGTGTTGTTTTGTGACAACCAAAGTGCTATCCACTTGAGTGAGAATGCAAGCTTTCATTCAACGTCTAAGCATATAGAAGTCCGTTATCATTGGATTCGAGATGTGTTGTATTCCAAGAAAATGCAACTTGAGATGGTTCACATCGATGACAATGGGGCTGATATGTTGACTAAAGTGGTGACAAGGAAGAAGCTCGAAGTATGCCGCCGGCTCGCTGGCATGGCTGCCGGAAGGCAGTGAGACCCTCCATGATGTCGGGAGGGGGAGTTTGTTGGGCTAAGTCCCTCCACATGGAGGTGTGTTGGCAGCCCAACATCAGCCCACACAAGTCCAACACATATGAACCGTTGATCTGTTCTGCATCCAACGGTTGAGAGCGCTTCCAAGGAAAGTGAAGCAAGAAGAAAACCCTATCCACTCCACCCCTTGCTGGTGGTGGCTGCCATTCGTGAGAGTGAGAGAGAGAGCACACAAAAGAAAACACAACCTGAGAGAGGAAGAAGAAGAAGCAGAGGTTCTGTCCAGATTTGCTTCATCTGACTAGACAGTGTTCAAGCTGGTGATTGGAGGCTCAAACGTTCTTGGATCGACCCCAAACTTGATGAGCTCGTTCCTTACTTTGAGTACTTCGATCTGGTTAGCTGGTTTGAGGATTGGGTCAGTGGAGCATCAGATTTGAGAGTGGTTTTGTCAGCTCTGACTGCTGCAGTTTCAGAACAGAGTAGTTTTGGGAGACGAACAGTTTGGGTAGGCAAACGATGTCCGATTGAGCTGAATTTTGGAGGGGATCTCAGGAACTCGTGTGTCTACTTGTCTGCCAAATTTGGTGCTGTTTGGTTCAACGGTTTAAGAGCAGTTTGCAAAACACTGAAGGGTACAGAAGCTGTATAAACTCTGCTTTGCTGAAATCTTACTTCTTGTGGTTGTTGTTGCTGTTGCCGGTTGGCAACGTGGAGAGTGTGTTGTAAATCTCTTTAGAGGTTCTAGAGAAGACTTTGTACTCATCATTATCATAGTGAAGTTGTGTGGATCGGTCGATCCACAACCGTGGTTTTTTACTCCTCAAGTTGAGGAGGTTTTTCCACGTTAAATCCTGTGTCACTTGTGCATGTTGTTTATGTTATTCCGCTGCTTACTTGTTGGTTGAAGCTGTTTTCAAAGTTCATCATAGGTGAAGGGGGTTGTGTAGTGTGCATATTTGCCGTGTCGATGAATTTGTGCAGCGCATTGTTGCTGTCCAGCCCCAACACCTACCGCTGGCTTGCCTTGGGATCAGCAGCAACAAAGCCGTGGTTTCTATTGTACCACCAGCCCATTAGTCTAGTCCAGTGTTTCCTTGTCGGCTGCACCCTAAATCCAGGTTGAGCCAAGGAAAGCTAAGAAGTACACGCATCCTACCCCTCCGGTCGAAGCACACACATGGACGTACCGACTCCACATTGTGGAAAAAGCCCCTGCGATCTCGCGCATGCCTCCTCCTGCTCTACCACCTCGCCCCACACCGCCCGTCAGTCGCCCGCCGGCTCCACTAGCAAGAAATGACTGAATGATGGGGTAGGACAAAGCTAAAGATAATGCGTGTCTGTTGGCCGGTGGCACCCACTTTATGTGGGTTGGTTGTATCGGTTTTTGTCCGGTTTTTCGTTAATTAACCAGGCAATTCTCACTCCTCCTTAATCAATAAAAATGACAAGTCTTTTGCCTTGTTTAAAAAAAAAGATAATGCGTGTGGGTATTTGTAGATGATTCTGACGTTTCTACTTCCCTAGCTAAGTTTCATACAATGTAATACAAAGTAGCGATTGCGTGATGATAGTCCAGCTCAAAGCTAGCGACCTGCAAACCCAGCTATTGATCAGATCCTTGCAGGATAGAGATCGATGTGATCTCTGTTAGCCACCTACCAGCGCCGAAGCCCAATCACATGTTAGCCTTTTTGTTTACTAGCAGAAAAGCAAACACTGTAACAGCAATGGGGCGCGCCAGGCGTGTCTAACCCTCGACCTACTATGACGAGACAAATAAGCCTAGCCACTGCATCAACAATGGCAAGATGTCTTAAGAGCATCTCCAACAGACGCGCAAAAACTGCTCCTCGTGCTAAAAAATCAACTTTCTTGGATGCAGAGACGCTCCAACAGATTCTACAAAATAGTGCCCGTGCAAAAAACCGCTTCACGCATGCTAAAAAGCGCTATCTAATGCTGTAAATTTGGGGCGCTGGACCGCACGTGTTTCATAATTTGCACTGTGCGTTTTTTGGGTGCGCGTTTTTGGGCATCTGAAAAACCAATGTTGATCGCGGCGCGCTAAAAATGCCAGCATGGCACTGTAAAACTATTTTAGCGCTTGATATTTTCACGCATCTGTTGGAGATGCTCTAAGAGGATAACAAATCTATATGTATTTAACGAAGACGCGTGTGGAGCATAAATGGGCTGCAAATACTGCAGCCCATGGTGCACACACTATTTTTTTAAAGATATATTATAACATAAGTAATAAAGTTCAAATATTTATGTGGTAATAATGTTATACATACAGAAGGTGATTAGTAAATAAAAAAATATAAGCTATGTATTACGTAATTTTTAAGTAAATTGTAGGTAACAAAAAGATTTAAGATATTTATAAAATGTAAGTAATAAATTTGTGTTCAAATTTTTGTGTGTGAAACATATTACACATACAGACGATGGTTAGTCAATGAGAAACATTTAAATTTAAAGCTTGAGCTATACAAATGTGCGTGTAATTAAATTACCGAAATGCCTTTATCAATAAAATATATTTTTGAATTATAGTTTTGGAAATATTTGTAGTATTTAATTTATACATACATTTTTAGTAATTCATAAATATCATTTTAATTACATAAAATATTTGTAAAATAATACATGAACAATTTCCAAAGTAAGTTATTTGTTTGTATGTTCCACTGTTTAAACTTAAAATATGAATATTTTAAATTATATAAACATTGGGATATACAAATCTGCGTGTAATTATTGAAATGCTTTTATAACTAAAATAATACAATTTAATTTAATTTTTAAAATATTTTTATTATTTAAATTATACAATTTTTTATAATTCATAATTTTTTAAAATAGATGAATATTTTTAAATTATACATGCTTTTTTAAAAGTAATTTATATTGTTTGTAAGGATGAAACTTGTAACACGTGGATAGTTAACTGTTTTATTACTGAGATTATACTGTCTGTGCTGGACGGCTGGTGAATATGTTTAAATTCCATTTATTCCTTGCTTTGGCTGATGTTGAACATCGTGTTAAAGAGCCTTTTGTCTGTTAACGAAACAAAAGTTATTTCGTGGTTGACTGGTTAGTGTGTGAGCTAATCTGCGCGTGACGGTACCATTTTTTAGTTCCTATATTTTCCCAAGCCACATATGCGCTAAAGGGAGGGGTTTTCTGCAAAAGTATGTCGCCCCTGCGTCATCAGTGGCTGACATTGGGGCATACGCACTGGCACGCGACACAAGCGGCTCATACGTCACTGTCATCCTTAATTACTCAAAATCTCACTGAAATTGAAAACCATGGTCCTTGCTGAGTGCTAGCCATCAATGGAGTGCTCCGGTTCGGCCGACTCCGTGTGGGGGTTGCTAAGGTGGCTAGGCTCGTGCTGGCGTCACGGGCTTTGCATGGTGGAGCTGCTCAGGCTCCTTCGGACGGCCGCAGGGCGGCCCGCTGCTCTATTCTGGCTGTGATTCATGTCACCGGCGGGTGGCGTTTGCCGTCAGGGTGACGCAGATTTCCGAAATATTTGAAGTGACATTTTTTCTACAGGCTAGCAAAGTGCCCGGCCTGTGCATTGCAACCCATACAAAATAGACTAATACGCGATCACTCTACTTTTTCGTATATGAAAAAAAGGGCGGCCTGATGCACATAGTTCCCACTTGCACATGGTTTGAGGAAGAGTGCAACCATTTTTGATCTTTTATACACAACCTTTTCTTACATTTCTGACTCGAACCAGTGACGTCACGGTCATAGGCAGCAGCTTTACCGCTGCGCCAATGCTTCCCTTCATTTTTGGTAAATATATCACTAAAATTATGTTGGGTTTTCCCAAAATTTATGGCCCATATATGTTTGGATTGGATCAGATGGGGAGAGATGGGCAATATCTGGAGAGGCTAAGGGATTTTCTGCACATGTAGATTAGAGTGGTAGGGGTCATTTTGCAAAAATAAGCCAGCTTACCTCGCATGGATTAGATGTAGATTAGATGGTAAGAAATGACGGATGATAGAAAAACCATCATCACCAAGTAGATCTTTTAAAAGAGTGCATAAAATAGGGCCTCTATGCCATGAAGGTGCGGAGGATCTAGCACCCCCGCCGGTGAGAGGGACCCAGTTCTCTTTTTTGTTAGATTCAGCGTCTTGGTTGAGGCTGTGTGGTGGCGGTCATGTCCCTTAGTAGGAATAATGTCTCCCACATCCTATCCCCGTCCGGATGGTGCGTCTAGCATCGTCGGAGGGCGTATGGAGGTTTTTCTCTGTCGGATCTCGCGGGATTTGGTTGGTGCTAGTCTTGAGTGGATCTATTTGGGTCCGGTCTTCGTTCGTCTTTGTTTGAGTGTTTACAGGTTTGATCCCTCTGATTTATGACTTTCTTCATCGGTGATGGTTCCTACTCTGGTGTACTTGTTCTATGGGGCCTTATCACAACGACTTCTTGACTGTCTACTGCAACGAGGTTTGCCCGGCCCCAGTGAGGGAGGGGCGATGACGCCGCGCGGCGTGCCTTCGGCTCACTCCAGTCTTGTAGTCGTCGCTAGGTGATCCACAGACATGGTCGCCATGATTGAAGATGAATATATTAAAAATTAAGGTGATATTTTGGAAATATTCTAGAGTTGCTTCATTAAGTATCTTCACGTACACACAGTTGGCTACTTTACAAATCACGGTGAAGAGGAAATGATAGAAGATTTGTTGGTACCAAAAATATCTTCATGTAAATCAATCAGCATGAAGAGCGTAGGCCATGAGAGCACGGTGTGGCAACTCGTAGACACAGGCCTTGTGGTGGAGTAGGCGGAGGGGAGCCGACGGGGAGGTCCTGACGAACTTGACGCCCATCAGGAAGATGGCCCGCTGCCGTATGCTCGAGTTGTTCTCGCTGATCCCGATGGTTCAGGCGATGCAGAACTCACCGCCGCCGAGCTTACGGGACTCAAGGCGCCACCATCTTTTATGCCCTACTTTTTCACGTCAAAGCCCGAAATTCGGACGGTACTACTGGGGACGTCAGATCGATGGTGGATTCGTTCTGAGATTGGCAGGCAACATCCACCATGACGCGGTTGCGGAAACTGGACTGGTGCACCATAAGTGGCGCCGGAGTGTGACTCGGCCTCGCCGATGTCCACCGCCGCCTCCACGCCCGCTGCCTCACCGGCGTCTCCCGCCGCGAGGGCTGCCACCGTCTCCCACGCCCGCTGCCTCGCATGTCCGGCACGCCGTACCATGTTTGTACCAGACGACGCCCATGGTGCGTCCTGCTGCTGCGCGTGCCAACGGGGGGATTGCGCGTTGGCCACCGCGTTTGGGCTTCAGTTGGACTGCACCGCCTCCGGTGAGGCAGTGATGACACACCTAGAGCCGGATCCATGCATCATTTGGGTGGTTGTAATGGATTTTGGGCGGAAGGAGTCCGCACGCTGCCTCGCACGGGCCTCCTCCCGGGACCAGCAAAGTGCAAGCTGGACAACCATCTCCTCCTTGGGGCTGCGTGGGATAAGCTCAGGGTCGATGGATCTAGAGCTGAAGGACTTGGATCCGCTGTCCGCCATGCAGAGATCGCCGAAGGTGAGTTTGAGTGGCCGAGGGGAGTGGAGTGAAGTGGCTAGGGTTTGGGCCGGCAAGCCGATGAGGAGAAATATATGTGGGGTCGAGTGGGCCATCATGGGCCGGCTCCGACATGGCAGACGCACCCGGGCGCCTCATATCTGCCATATATTTAGGCTGGATATGAGGGGTGCCGGCTAGGCCAGTCGTTTGAGGCCCGTTTGAAGCGTCCTCTGAGTTGAATTTTCGTGACCGGTCAGTGATTGGACCGTCCGCCCCGGACGTTTGAGACGGGTTTGAGGCGTCCGGCTATAGATACTCTAACAATATAATCTACTCCTTTCGTTCCAAAATAGATACTCTAACAATCAGTACTATTTTGACATCTCTTCTTTATCTCTACTGCCTAAAAGAAACGGAACGTTTCGTTTTGCGTATTACGTCGCTCGTGATGACGATCTTCGTCCAACTTTTGCTCATCACGCTCGTTCGGTTGTCCAGCGTGCACAGACCCAGAAAGGCCCGAGACAAAAGGCATGCACGAGTCCATTGTTTCATGCGTCTCTTGCCCCGCGTCGACCCCTTTTTCCCCATCCTCACCGTGTCCGTAATTATCGGGATGCAGTCCCCGATCCGATCTGATTTGACGCCCTCGCTCCCATCTTCGCCGTGGGCACTACCTCCTCGTCCTAAGCACAGCCGCCATCTCTTCTCTCTTCAAGCCGCCGCTGCTGCTCGTCCCCGCCTGCCTAGCAAGTCTCTCCGCCCGGTGCACATCAGTGAGGCTCTCCTTCCTCCCTTTACAGTGATGGGATTGGGAGACACGACATGGTGAGCGAGCAGCCGAGCAGAGACGAGCAGTCGAGCCGCTCCGCCTCCAAGTTGTGCCCTAGACGAGGTCGTCGGCCCTCCTTCGTGCTGCCATCTGCAGCGCTGAACGAGGATGCCGTCCCGCTCCTTCCCACTGTACCCTAGCTTGCCACCCTCCGCCGAAAACCTACCTCCACTGGGTTGAGGGTCGCCTGCACCTCGTACAAGGACATCGAGGCAGGCCGCCGCGCTGCTGCACATGGTGACGTCGATGCTGGTGTCCTTGACTACTTTGCAAACGGGGGCTGGCGGGGACCATGGGATAGTGGGCGGTGTTAGAGTGGGGAACGGATGTGCAAAAGATTGAGATCCCAGTGAGAAGAGAGACTAGAAGTGATATGTTATGCTGCACGGATGTTGGTTTTGCTATTTGTTCTGGCTGTGCAGATGTGAAAGCACAAGTGCTCCCTGAATGATTTTGGTAATTAATGTTAACATATCTTTTGTTGGACTAACATTTTTACTTAGTATGTTTGAGATGAGTTCAACAATGAAGTGGCATGGACTAGAGGATGTGGAACCCCTTCAAGATGCTAAGGACAAATGATTGGCTCAAACTCCAAGATCAAGACTCTACATTTTATATTTTAGTGATCCAAGATCACATTGAGTCTATAGGAAAAGCCAATACTATCAAGAGGGAATGATGTGTTGCTTAATGGCTTGCTTGCTCAAAGTGCTTAATGATATGCTCCAAAGCCCTCAATTACTTTCTCACATCCACATATGACCTAAACCAAAAGTCAAACTCGGCCCCACCGATTCTTTCTATCAAGCGTCACCGATTTCAGATGTCATAGCCACTGCCATAAACCCTAGGCAAATCGGTCTCACCGATAGGGACCTCGGTCTCACCGAGATGGGATTGTAATCTCTCTGTGTATGTCCATTACCAAAATCGGTCTCACCGAGTTTGAGTAATCGGTACTACCGAGATTACAATGCAAACTCTCTGTTCCTCTTTGTAACATTTCGGTCCAACAGAGATGAGGAATCGGTCCTACCGAGTTTGCCTGACCAACTCTCTGGTTAGCTTATTACCAAAATTGGTCTCAGCGACTTTGTATAATCGGTCTCACCGAGATTACGTTATGCCCTAACCCTAACCATATGGGTCCTACCGAGTTGCATGTCGGTCCCACCGACAATCCTAACGGTTACTAGATTTGCTGAATCCGCTCGACCGAGTTTCTCAATTCGGTCCCACCGAAATTGGCAAGTTGTGTGTAACGGTTTGATTTTGTGTGGAGGCTATATATACCCTCCACCCACTCTTCATTCATCGAGAGAGCCATCAGAACGAACCTACACTTCCAGCATACATTTTCTGAGAGAGAACCACCTACACTTGTGTTGAGACCAAGATATTCCATTCCTATCATATGGATCTTGATCTCTAGCTTTCCCCAAGTTTATTTCCACTCAAATCTTCTTTCCAACAAATCCAAATCCTGTGAGAGAGAGTTGAGTGTCGGGGAGACTATCATTTGAAGCACAAGAGCAAGGAGTTCATCATCAACACACCATTTGTTACTTCTTGGAGAGTGTTGTCTCCTACATTGGCTAGGTGTCACTTGGGAGCCTCCGACAAGATTGTGGAGTTGAGCCAAGGAGTTTGTAAGGGCAAGGAGATCGCCTACTTCGTGAAGATCTACCGCTAGTGAGGCAAGTCCTTCGTGGGCGACGACCATGGTGGGATAGACAAGGTTGCTTCTTCGTGGACCCTTCGTGGGTGGAGCCCTCCGTGGGCTCGCACAAACGTTACCCTTCATGGGTTGAAGTCTCCATCAACGTGGATGTACGATAGCACCACCTATCGGAACGATAGCACCACCTATCGGAACCACGACAAAAACATCCGTGTATCCAATTGCGTTTGAATTCTCCAAACCCTTCCCTTTACATTCTTGCAAGTTGCATGCTTTACTTTCCGCTGCTAATATACTCTTTGCATGCTTGCTTGTTATGTATTGTGAGTGTTAAACTTGTGCCAAAACTCCACTTGAACTTAAAGAAGTTAAAAACTGCATCTTTTGGTACTTACTGTCTAATCACCCCCCCTCTAGACACCTCTTCTCGATCCTTTCAATATGAGATAGTTCAGTAGTGCTTTGTTGTTGTTTGACACAACAATGGATCCCTACGTTGATTTTTTGAGTGCTGAGAACACCGACGCAATTTGAGACTACCATTGTATTTTTGGATATCCATCAAAGTGTACAGATGATGTAATGTGGATTTTTTGTTGTCTTCCCAGTAGATTATCGAACAAATGTGCAAATAACATGTAAAAATGAGAAGAAAGCTCAAGGCAAGGTCTTCACCGGGAAGAAACTTGACAATATTGTGCCATCCTCACAAATATTGGATTCTATAGCTGTCGTCATAATTGAGTTGTAGATGACTAATGCTCATGTCAACACCATGTATAACTTTGCTGACTCTGTCATACTTTATATGTTACTACTTTTTGATCCCGGGAACGAATCTACATTCATTACATGATTTTGGTAATATCTCTTAAAACTTTCTTAAAGCATGCCATCATAGTGTACAAATATTTTTTTTCTCTTGAAAATAATAGAGTCTACTAAACAAAGTTAGGTCAAATGCAAACCAACCTGCAGTTCGAATGTTAGGACGGCAATGGTATCCCAGCCAACCAGGGTTCAAGTCCTAAGACTTGACCCTGGTACTCGCCATTTCCTGGATTTATTTCAGGCCTTTCAGCGATGCGTGTTTAGTGGGAGGAGACGTTTCCGTCGACTACGAAAGAGCCTGTGATGACTTCGTCTATCTCAAAATGATTTCCCAGCTCGGTCTCTCGGAGGTGTTCATAGAGGTAGGTGTGCATGCGTGTGTTCATAGGGGTGAGCATTTGTGCGTACATATGAGCGTCAAGTCTGTACTTTGTTCAAAAAAGTAAGATCAAATTAATTATTCTGACATGATTAAAGAAATGGATAACGGAAATAAAGACTCGATTATGTAGGTAACTTAAAGCTATTGGAAGTTTGGAACTTGGTTTGTCATGTGACTGCTTTGATCGGATTCCATGACATTATTTTTCTCTGTTGTGGTGGCACATATAATGCATATGATCATTCGGTAATACGGAGATGTGATTAGATTGAAAGGGCGTGGATGGAGGAGGATTGTGAGCCGGATGCACCATTGAACTTAAAGAAGTTAAAAACTGCAACTTTTGGTACTTAGTGTCTAATCACCCCCCTCTAGACACCTCTTCTCGATCCTTTTAATTGGTATCAGAGCCTTGGTCTCCATTGCTTTGGTTTAAACACCATAGGAGGAAGATGGATGAGTCTACTATTGGGAGTCTTAGACATAGAGTGCATATACTTGATGGAGAGTACTTTCATGAGTGGAAAAATGAGAAGCTTTTGATTTTCAATGAATATCATTTTAACAAGTACATTGCTAGCCCTTGTGCACCTAATGTTGATCCTACGCATCCTACCCTTGATGAGTCAATTGACATGATTCGCAATCTTAGAACTGTTGAACTTATCACTAGAGGCTTGCCTAGAAACTTGATTGGATGTTTGCCTACTCTTAAGTGTGCCTACACCATATGGAAATTTCTTGAGGAACACTTTCCAAATTATTCCTTGAAAAATCTTGTTGAAATTCTCCATAAGTCTGTTGCCTTGAGTAAGATGAATTCCAGTGATCCTATGTTTGGTGATTGTCTATTTGAGCTTACAAACCTTATGCGTGCCAAAGGAGATGTTGGAATTATTAGTGATATTATTTCCGAAGCTATTAAAATTCATAAAGAAGATCATTGTTAAACTCACTCTAACGAATCACCCTCTCTAGGATTTGATCCACCACATGACGATGTTGAACATGGATACTATGACGAGGATGATGATAGTGACTTTGATCTTGATGATGGAATGAGACACTTTGGTCTTATGGAAAATCTTCGGGGATATATGGCAGGAGGAAAGGAATGGGTTCTTGATAGTGGATGTACCGATCACATGACCGGAGATAAAGATATGTTTCGTGAGCTTGCTGAAAACAATGGTCCTCGAAAGTATGTCACCTTTGGTGATAACTCAAAGGGTAAGGTGGTTGGCCTCGATAAGGTGGCCATATCACATGATAGCTCCATACAAAATGTCATGCTCGTTGAATCTCTTGGCTACAACTTACTTTCAGTATCTAGACTTGCTGATTTCGGTTTCAATGTCCTATTTACTGAAGTAGATTGCCAAGTGTTTCATAGAGATAATCATAAAATGGTCTTTACCGGTGTACGTAGAGGTGATCTATACACTGTTGATTTCACTAAAAAGGCTCAACCTAGAACTTGCTTTATTTCTAAATCCTCTAAAGGTTGGTTATGGCATAGACGATTAGGTCATGTTGGCATGCGAAACCTTGACAAGCTTATTAAAGGAAATCATATCCTTGGCGTTAGCGATGTCATATTTGATAAGGATAGACTTTGCAGCGCTTGTCAAGCAGGTAAACAGGTTGGAGGAAGGCATCCCGTGAAGAACATCATGACCACAAGGAGGCCACTCGAGCTACTTCACATGGATCTTTTCTGTCCCAACGCCTACAAAAGTCTAGTTGGAAATTATTTTGGTCTAGTTATAGTTTATGATTTTTCAAGATTTACGTGGGTGTTCTTTATCGATGATAAATCGCAGGTTCAAAAGATCTTCAAAAACTTCGCTAGGAAGGCCCAAAATCAATTTGAAGTGAACATCAAGAAGGTTCGCAGCAACAATGGAACGGAGTTCAAGAGCGCAAATGTGGATACCTTTCTTGACGAAGAAGGTATTTCACACGAGTTCTCGGCTACGTACACACCTCAACAAAATTGAGTTGTTGAGAGGAAGAACCGGACGCTCATCGAAATGGCGAGAACGATGCTGTAACATCCCAAATTTTCAATTTGGAATGTTATACATTAGGTCATCATGCATATCATATTTTTCTCGCATTTTCCGATCCTAGAAAATTTCACGCAACTGAAGGACCCTCGGAGAGAGTTGGAAGTTTCATTATTTTCATATTTGGGATTTCTCAAATTTGAAAATAGGATCATTGGATTTATTTAATTATCTTCATAAAGTTTTTCCTATAAAAATCTCAAGAGAGGGAATAATATGACTTTCCCAATATTTAGGAAAAATGAAGATATTATAAATAAATCAAATTTGGTTTTGGAAGATTTATATTTGCTTAGGCAAAAATGAGCATTTTAAAAATATTATGCATGTTTGCCGTTTTTAAAGTTCATTTTGTTCGACTCATTTTTAGGAGTCGGGGAAATTTGTTTTATTTAAATCGGAGTTCATTTGGTATTTTCTTTAATTCGTTTTCTTTAATTCATATGGACTATACGAGTATACCGTTATGTCATTTGGACTGACTAACGCACCAGCCTATTTCATGAACCTGATGAACAAAGTGTTTATGGAGTTTTTGGATAAGTTCGTCGTGGTGTTCATTGATGACATTTTGATTTTCTCGAAGAATGAAGAGGAACACAAGGAACATTTGCGATTGGTTTTGGAGAAACTGAGGGAACACCAGTTGTATGCCAAATTCAGCAAATGTGAGTTTTGGTTAAAGGAAGTTGGATTTCTCGGACATGTTATATCCGGAGAAGGGATAGCAGTTGACCCCACAAAAGTTGAGACCGTAACCAAATGGGAAGCACCAACGACAGTTGGAGAGATTCGGAGTTTCCTTGGACTCGCAGGATACTACCGAGGTTCATTGAGAATTTCTCAAGGATTGCTAAGCCTATGACAGAATTGTTGAAGAAGGAAAACAAATTCATATGGACTGAGGACTGTGAGGCAAGTTTTCAGGAGTTGAAGAAAAGATTGGTTACCTCACCAGTTTTGATATTGCCAGATCAGACTAAGGATTATGAGGTGTATTACGACGCTTCACGTCGAGGACTTGGAGCAGTGCTTATGCAGGAAGGAAGAGTTGTTTCAGATGCTTCACGACAACTTAAGCCCCATGAGTTGAATTATGCCACTCATGATTTGGAGTTAGCAGCCGTTGTACATGCCCTGAAGACGTGGAGACATTTTCTCATTGGAAATCATTGTGAAGTATATACGGATCACAAGAGTTTGAAGTACATCTTCACACGTATGAATTGAATCTCAGACAAAGGAGATGGTTAGAGCTTATCAAGGATTATGATATGAGATTGCATTACCACCGGAAAGGCTAATGTCGAAAGGCATTTACGCATTGAGCCGTAAGAGCCACGTCAATACCCTAATGATGGGAGGAATACCCAATGAGTTAGCCGAGGACCTTCGAGAGCTATGTTTGGAAATAGTTCCGAGAGGCTATGTAGCAGCATTGGAAATTCAGTCAACACTGATGGACAAAATCAGAGAAGCCCAAAAGGCAGATAAGGAAGTTGCCTCTATAAAGGAGAAAATGAGCAAAGGAAAAGCTAAAGGATTTCGTGAGGACGAGCACGATACCCTATGGTTTGAAGACCGTGTTTATGTGCCCAATGACCCAGAGATCAGGAAGTTGATTTTACAAGAAGCCCATGATTCACCCTATTCGATTCACCCAGGAAATACCAAGATGTACTTGGATTTGAAGAATACTTTCTGGTGGACCGGAATGAAGAAGGATATTGTGGAGTATGTAGCAGTTTGCGATGTATGTCAGAAAGTAAAGGCAGAACATCAGAAGCCAGCAGGATTGTTACAACCATTGCCGATACCCGAATGGAAGTGGGATAAACTAGGCATGGATTTTATCACGGGATTACCAAAGACCCGTTCAGGTTATGACTCGATTTGGGTTATAGTCGACCGTTTGACCAAGGTAGCTCATTTTATTCCAGTCAAGACTACCTATAGCAGTGCTAAGTTGGCAAAGATATACATGACCAGAATTGTGTGCTTACACAGAGTTCCGAGGAGCATCGTATCAGATAGAGGAACCCGGTTTACCTCGAAATTTTGGAACCAGTTGCACGAAACATTGGGAACCCGATTGAATTCAAAGACAGCTTTCCACCCACAGACCGATGGATGACCGAGAGAGTCAATCAGATTTTGGAAGATATGCTAAGAGCTTGTGCCCTAGATTATGGATCTAGCTGGGATGATAATTTGTCAGATGCAGAATTTTCCTACAACAACAGTTACCAAACCAGCTTGAAGATGGCACCTTTGGAGGTTTTGTATGGAAGAAGGTGCAGGACACCGTTGTTATGGGACGAAACTGGAGATCGTCAATTGTTTGGACCAGATTTGATTAAGGAGTCTGAACAGAAGGTTAAGTTGATTCGAGACAGGCTCAAGGTAGCCCAGTCCAGACAGAAGAGCTATGCCGATTCAAAGCGCAAAACGATTGAGTATGAAGTTGGAGACAGAGTATATCTCAGAGTATCCCCGCTTCGAGGAGTTAAGCGTTTTGGAGTTAAAGGAAAGTCAGCACCTGCTTGCTGGATCAGATAAGATTTTGCAACGCATGGGAGAAGTTGCTTATAAGTTGGAATTGCGGAAGGACTGTCGGGAGTTCATGATGTATTCCATGTTTCTCGATTGAAGAAATGTCACCCAGAGATAGCAGAGGTACCGTTAAGAGACACAAGTACACCGGAAGCAATTCAGTTGAAGGATGATTTGACATATGAGGAAAAACCGTTAAGATTCTCGATTATGCCAGCAGAGTTACCCGCAGCAAGGTTATCAAGTTTTGCAAAGTTCATTGGAGCCACCACACCGAGGATGAAGCCACCTGGGAAAGAGAGGAAGTTTTGCTCAAGGACCACCTCACCTATTTTCTAGTTAACCCGAATCTCGAGGGCGAGATTCATCTTAAGGGGTAGGTTTGTAACATCCCAAATTTTCAATTTGGAATGTTATACATTAGGTCATCATGCATATCATATTTTTCTCGCATTTTCCGATCCTAGAAAATTTCACGAACTGAAGGACCCTCGGAGAGAGTTGGAAGTTTCATTATTTTCATATTTGGGATTTCTCAAATTTGAAAATAGGATCATTGGATTTATTTAATTATCTTCATAAAGTTTTTCCTATAAAAATCTCAAGAGAGGGAATAATATGACTTTCCCAATATTTAGGAAAAATGAAGATATTATAAATAAATCAAATTTGGTTTTGGAAGATTTATATTTGCTTAGGCAAAATGAGCATTTTAAAATATTATGCATGTTTGCCGTTTTTAAAGTTCATTTTGTTCGACTCATTTTTAGGAGTCGGGGAAAATTTGTTTTATTTAAATCGGAGTTCATTTGGTATTTTCTTTAATTCGTTTTCTTTAATTCATATGGACTATACGAGTATACCGTTATGTCATTTGGACTGACTAACGACCAGCCTATTTCATGAACCCGATGAACAAAGTGTTTATGGAGTTTTTGGATAAGTTCGCCGTGGTGTTCATTGATGACATTTTGATTTTCTCGAAGAATGAAGAGGAACACAAGGAACATTTGCGATTGGCTTTGGAGAAACTGAGGGAACAACAGTTGTATGACAAATTCAGCAAATGTGAGTTTTGTTTAAAGGAAGTTGGATTTCTCGGACATGTTATATCCGGAGAAGGGATAGCAGTTGACCCCACAAAAGTTGAGACCAGAACCAAATGGGAAGCACCAACGACAGTTGGAGAGATTCGAGTTTCCTTGGACTCGCAGGATATCTGCCAAGGTTCATTGAGAATTTCTCAAGGATTGCTAAGCCTATGACAGAATTGTTGAAGAAGGAAAACAAATTCATATGGACTGAGGACTGTGAGGCAAGTTTTCAGGAGTTGAAGAAAAGATTGGTTACCTCACCAGTTTTGATATTGCCGATCAGACTAAGGATTATGAGGGTGTATTACACGCTTCACGCCGAGGACTTGGAGCAGTGCTTATGCAGGAAGGAAGAGTTGTTTCGTATGCTTCACGACAACTTAAGCCCCATGAGTTGAATTATGCCACTCATGATTTGGAGTTAGCAGCCGTTGTACATGCCTCAAGACGTGGAGACATTTTCTCATTGGAAATCATTGTGAAGTATATACGGATCACAAGAGTTTGAAGTACATCTTCACACGTATGAATTGAATCTCAGACAAAGGAGATGGTTAGAGCTTATCAAGGATTATGATATGAGATTGCATTACCACCGGAAAGGCTAATGTCAGAGCAGACGCATTGAGCCGTAAGAGCCACGTCAATACCCTAATGATGGGAGGAATACCCAATGAGTTAGCCGAGGACCTTCGAGAGCTATGTTTGGAAATAGTTCCGAGAGGCTATGTAGCAGCATTGGAAATTCAGTCAACACTGATGGACAAAATCAGAGAAGCCCAAAAGGCAGATAAGGAAGTTGCCTCTATAAAGGAGAAAATGAGCAAAGGAAAAGCTAAAGGATTTCGTGAGGACGAGCACGATACCCTATGGTTTGAAGACCGTGTTTATGTGCCCAATGACCCAGAGATCAGGAAGTTGATTTTACAAGAAGCCCATGATTCACCCTATTCGATTCACCCAGGAAATACCAAGATGTACTTGGATTTGAAAAATACTTTCTGGTGGACCGGAATGAAGAAGGATATTGCGGAGTATGTAGCAGTTTGCGATGTATGTCGTAAAGTAAAGGCGTAACATCGAAGCCAGCAGGATTGTTACAACCATTGCCGATACCGAATGGAAGTGGGATAAACTAGGCATGGATTTTATCACGGGATTACCAAAGACCCGCTCAGGTTATGACTCGATTTGGGTTATAGTCGACCGTTTGACCAAGGTAGCTCATTTTATTCCAGTCAAGACTACCTATAGCAGTGCTAAGTTGGCAAAGATATACATGACCAGAATTGTGTGCTTACACAGAGTTCCGAGGAGCATCGTATCAGATAGAGGAACCCAGTTTACCTCGAAATTTTGGAACCAGTTGCACGAAACATTGGGAACCCGATTGGAATTCAGTACAGCTTTCCACCCGACCGATGGATGACCGAGAGAGTCAATCAGATTTTGGAAGATATGCTAAGAGCTTGTGCCCTAGATTATGGATCTAGCTGGGATGATAATTTGTCAGATGCAGAATTTTCCTACAACAACAGTTACCAAACCAGCTTGAAGATGGCACCTTTCGAGGTTTTGTATGGAAGAAGGTGCAGGACACCGTTGTTATGGGACGAAACCGGAGATCGCCGTTGTTTGGACCAGATTTGATTAAGGAGTCTGAACAGAAAGTTAAGTTGATTCGAGACAGGCTCAAGGTAGCCCAGTCCTGCATAAAAGAGCTATGCCGATTCAAAGCGCAAACCGATTGAGTATGAAGTTGGAGATGAGTATATCTCGAGTATCCCCGCTTCGAGGAGTTAAGCGTTTTGGAGTTAAAGGAAAGTTAGCACCCGCTTAGTTGGACCGTATAAGATTTTGCAACGCATGGGAGAAGTTGCTTATAAGTTGGAATTGCGGAAGGACTGTCAGGAGTTCATGATGTATTCCATGTTTCTCGATTGAAGAAATGTCACCCAGAGATAGCAGAGGTACCGTTAAGAGACACAGTGCCACTGGAAGCAATTCAGTTGAAGGATGATTTGACATATGAGGAAAAACCGGTTAAGATTCTCGATTATGCCAGCAGAGTTACCCGCAGCAAGGTTATCAAGTTTTGCAAAGTTCAGTGGAGCCACCACACTGAGGATGAAGCCACCTGGGAAAGAGAGGAAGTTTTGCTCAAGGACCATCCTCACCTATTTTCTAGCCAACCCGAATCTCGAGGGCGAGATTCATCTTAAGGGGGTAGGTTTGTAACATCCCAAATTTTCAATTTGGAATGTTATACATTAGGTCATCATGCATATCATATTTTTCTCGCATTTTCCGATCCTAGAAAATTTCACGAATCAAGGACCCTCGAGAGAGTTGGAAGTTTCATTATTTTCATATTTGGGATTTCTCAAATTTGAAAATAGGATCATTGGATTTATTTAATTATCTTCATAAAGTTTTTCCTATAAAAATCTCAAGAGAGGGAATAATATGACTTTCCCAATATTTAGGAAAAATGAAGATATTATAAATAAATCAAATTTGGTTTTGGAAGATTTATATTTGCTTAGGCAAAAATGAGCATTTTAAAAATATTATGCATGTTTGCCGTTTTTAAAGTTCATTTTGTTCGACTCATTTTTAGGAGTCGGGGAAAATTTGTTTTATTTAAATCGGAGTTCATTTGGTATTTTCTTTAATTCGTTTTCTTTAATTCATATGGACTATACGAGTATACCGTTATGTCATTTGGACTGACTAACGCACCAGCCTATTTCATGAACCTGATGAACAAAGTGTTTATGGAGTTTTTGGATAAGTTCGTCGTGGTGTTCATTGATGACATTTTGATTTTCTCGAAGAATGAAGAGGAACACAAGGAACATTTGCGATTGGTTTTGGAGAAACTGAGGGAACACCAGTTGTATGCCAAATTCAGCAAATGTGAGTTTTGGTTAAAGGAAGTTGGATTTCTCGGACATGTTATATCCGGAGAAGGGATAGCAGTTGACCCCACAAAAGTTGAGACCATAACCAAATGGGAAGCACCAACGACAGTTGGAGAGATTCGGAGTTTCCTTGGACTCGCAGGATACTACCGAAGGTTCATTGAGAATTTCTCAAGGATTGCTAAGCCTATGACAGAATTGTTGAAGAAGGAAAACAAATTCATATGGACTGAGGACTGTGAGGCAAGTTTTCAGGAGTTGAAGAAAAGATTGGTTACCTCACCAGTTTTGATATTGCGAGATCAGACTAAGGATTATGAGGTGTATTGCACGCTTCACGCCGAGGACTTGGAGCAGTGCTTATGCAGGAAGGAAGAGTTGTTTACGTATGCTTCACGACAACTTAAGCCCCATGAGTTGAATTATGCCACTCATGATTTGGAGTTAGCAGCCGTTGTACATGCCTCGAAGACGTGGAGACATTTTCTCATTGGAAATCATTGTGAAGTATATATGGATCACAAGAGTTTGAAGTACATCTTCACACGTATGAATTGAATCTCGAGACAAAGGAGATGGTTAGAGCTTATCAAGGATTATGATATGAGATTGCATTACCACCCGGAAAGGCTAATGTCGAAAGGTGACGCATTGAGCCGTAAGAGCCACGTCAATACCCTAATGATGGGAGGAATACCCAATGAGTTAGCCGAGGACCTTCGAGAGCTATGTTTGGAAATAGTTCCGAGAGGCTATGTAGCAGCATTGGAAATTCAGTAAACACTGATGGACAAAATCAGAGAAGCCCAAAAGGCAGATAAGGAAGTTGCCTCTATAAAGGAGAAAATGAGCAAAGGAAAAGCTAAAGGATTTCGTGAGGACGAGCACGATACCCTATGGTTTGAAGACCGTGTTTATGTGCCCAATGACCGAGAGATCAGGAAGTTGATTTTACAAGAAGCCCATGATTCACCCTATTCAATTCACCTAGGAAATACCAAGATGTACTTGGATTTGAAAAATACTTTTTGGTGGACCGGAATGAAGAAGGATATTGCGGAGTATGTAGCAGTTTGCGATGTATGTCAGAAAGTAAAGGCAGAACATCAGAAGCCAGCAGGATTGTTACAACCATTGCCGATACCGAATGGAAGTGGGATAAACTAGGCATGGATTTTATCACGGGATTACCAAAGACCCGCTCAGGTTATGACTCGATTTGGGTTATAGTCTAATCGTTTGACCAAGGTAGCTCATTTTATTCCAGTCAAGACTACCTATAGCAGTGCTAAGTTGGCAAAGATATACATGACCAGAATTGTGTGCTTACACAGAGTTCCGAGGAGCATCAGACGAGATAGAGGAACCCAGTTTACCTCGAAATTTTGGAACCAGTTGCACGAAACATTGGGAACCCGATTGGAATTCAGTACAGCTTTCCACCCACAGACCGATGGACAGACCGAGAGAGTCAATCAGATTTTGGAAGATATGCTGAGAGCTTGTGCCCTAGATTATGGATCTAGCTGGGATGATAATTTGCCGTATGCAGAATTTTCCTACAACAACAGTTACCAAACCAGCTTGAAGATGGCACCTTTCGAGGTTTTGTATGGAAGAAGGTGCAGGACACCGTTGTTATGGGACTAAACCGGAGATCGCCGCTTGTTTGGACCAGATTTGATTAAGGAGTCTGAACAGAAAGTTAAGTTGATTCGAGACAGGCTCAAGGTAGCCCAGTCTGCATAAAAGAGCTATGCCGATTCAAAGCGCAAACCGATTGAGTATGAAGTTGGAGACAGAGTATATCTCGAGTATCCCCGCCCGAGGAGTTAAGCGCTTTTGGAGTTAAAGGAAAGTTAGCACCTGCTTGCTGGACCAGATAAGATTTTGCAACGCATGGGAGAAGTTGCTTATAAGTTGGAATTGCGGAAGGACTGTCAGGAGTTCATGATGTATTCCATGTTTCTCAATTGAAGAAATGTCACCCCGAGATAGCAGAGGTACCGTTAAGAGACACAGTGCCACTGGAAGCAATTCAGTTGAAGGATGATTTGACATATGAGGAAAAACCGGTTAAGATTCTCGATTATGCCAGCAGAGTTACCCGCAGCAAGGTTATCAAGTTTTGCAAAGTTCAGTGGAGCCACCACACTGAGGATGAAGCCACCTGGGAAAGAGAGGAAGTTTTGCTCAAGGACCACCGTCACCTATTTTCTAGTTAACCCGAATCTCGAGGGCGAGATTCATCTTAAGGGGTAGGTTTGTAACATCCCAAATTTTCAATTTGGAATGTTATACATTAGGTCATCATGCATATCATATTTTTCTCGCATTTTCCGATCCTAGAAAATTTCACGCAACTCAAGGACCCTCGGAGAGAGTTGGAAGTTTCATTATTTTCATATTTGGGATTTCTCAAATTTGAAAATAGGATCATTGGATTTATTTAATTATCTTCATAAAGTTTTTCCTATAAAAATCTCAAGAGAGGGAATAATATGACTTTCCCAATATTTAGGAAAAATGAAGATATTATAAATAAATCAAATTTGGTTTTGGAAGATTTATATTTGCTTAGGCAAAAATGAGCATTTTAAAAATATTATGCATGTTTGCTGCTTTTTAAAGTTCATTTTGTTCGACTCATTTTTAGGAGTCGGGAAATTTGTTTTATTTAAATCGGATTTCATTTGGTATTTTCTTTAATTCGTTTTTTTTTATTTTAAAAAAACGCTACTGGGCCAAGGCCCAGGCCCGGCCCAGCCAGCCCGGCCCAACGCCCGCCTCTCCTCCCTCGCGCGCGCCCGAAGGAGCTCTCCCACGCCGCCGGGACCACGCCGCCCGGTGTCCGACCACCCGTCACTGCCCTCCTCCCCAAGCCACCCGACCCCTCCTATTTATACCCACGGACCCCCTCTCTCACCTCGCCTCATTGCCGCCGCCTTCTAAGCCGAGCCGCCGCCCGTCGCCGGAGCACCGCCGCCCTCGTCGCCCCTCCCGACCCCGCCGCCACCCGCCGACCTCGCCCGACCCGCCGGAGCCCCGCCGGCGATCACCGGAGGTAGCCGCCGCCCGATCCGGTTTTCCCCTAAAAACCCGATCCGGTTTATTTAAAAAAAAAGATGTTCGGTTTTTTTTAAAAACCTAGATTGGTTTTATTTTTTTTCGGTTTTCTTATTTAGTGAATGTTCACCGACCCGTTCGTTTCAATGAACGTGTTCGTTGGATTAGTTCTGTTAATGAACGTCCGTTATTTAATCTGTTCGTCGTTTTCTTTTAAATCGGATTTAATCCATTATTTTTCAGATTCGATTTACGATCCGATTTTCAAATCTGTTTTATTTCTTGCTCGTTTATCGGAATCAGGTGATTCAAGCGCTCGAGTTTCAGAACGAAACCGCCGCCCGACTAACCTACTTACACAGAGTTTTGCTACTTTAAAATTTAGACTTAATATCAGAATTTCTAAACCGAGTCGTTCTCTCTCGAGTTCCGACTTTCGATGCTTTATTTGATTCGATTATTTTGCAACCAGGGTTCTTAAGTTGAACTATCTGGTTAGATCTTTTATTCGAGATTTCCCTGTGCATTAGATGAGTACTTATTGTATGCTTGTTGTTTGTCTGCGTTAGATCACCCGGAGTGCGCCGCTTGTTACTTCGAATCTCTAGGACTCGTGGATCATCAGCAAGGCAAGTAACACTTTGATCATACCTTTTCTACTACCCAGTTTTATGCATTAGATCAAACCCTCAAACACTGGCATGTTAGGATCTAATTAAATTGTGGGATGGGAAGTAGATTGAGGTAGTACCTATTACCTGTTTTACTTATGAAACCTTGGGAGTTACTTCTACGTTTGCTTAGTTATGCCATGCTATGCTAGTAGACGTGGATTGGGTGAGTGAATATCCATGACAGATGTGAGATTGTTAATTAATGGTTTATTTAAGGTGGCAACCTAAACACACATCCGGGTGGATTGAGGCACCTGGTTTCTATCAGGACTTGCCTGTATTTCTTGGACCGCCACCTGTGCTCTAAGGGATCATGAGATTTTTCAAACTAGAAACTTCCGTGTGCAGCCACAAGCCAATTATGGGCTCTGGCGTGGTTGACTAAGTTGTGCGAACTATTACGGGTAGGCTAGCTGATGTAGGGGATGTAGGTTGGTACGGTCTACCCACATGTAAGGTGCTAGCGCTTCTGAAAGACTATGTCTCGGTCATCCGTCTCTCAAACACCATGTAGTGCGAGAACCAAACGGAGGCGATCGAGTCTTGTGGGGAAAAGTGCCAAACCTCTGCAGAGTGTAAAAACTAATCATGATTAGCCGTGTTCCCGGTTATGGACATCTTGAGTATCTAGTACTTGAATATCATGTGAATCTCAACATGTTACTTCTAATAATAAAGTTATTGGGTTTTTAATGAGTACTTTTTAATTGGGATTGAGGATGCTGTCAACCATTCTCAATGTTTAACAACCACCATGATAGTTAAATAAAATTATTCCTTTGATGTAGGGAAAAATCAGCTTTATGCAAAAATTGTAACCGTAGAGCCTTACCACCAGCCAAATATGCATGTAGTATAGGCTTGTTGCTTCATTGTTCTCTATGTGTTACATTGCCAGCATATTCCATGTGCTGACCCGTTTTCGGGCTGCAACTTTTCACGTTGCAGATTTTTCTGCATTGACGAATAAGGTGTTAGGTCGTGGTTCTATACTCAGTGATGCCGTTGGAGTTGATGGACTCACTCGTTTTCCAAGCCTTCCGCTGTTATTATTAGATGGCCTTAAGCCATATTATTGTATTAAGTTCCCTTGTGGACAACGATGTAATAAGTGTGTGATTGCTACTCTGCTATAAATCCTTCGAAGTACTGTGGTGTCAGCATTACTGATCCAGGGATGACACTGAGCACAGAGCGCTAGATCCATTCGGGTCTGGTCGCTACAGATGCTTTATGAGTATAATACGCCGAAGCACTTTTGGGCGGAAGCGGTTGAGACAGCTTGTCATGCAACAAATCGCTTGTATCTTCACAAGCAACTCAGCAAGACGGCATACAAGCTCCTCACCGGTAACAAACCCCAAGTTGGATACTTTCGAGTATTCGGCTCGAAGTGCTACATTCTTGATAAGCATCGTCGTTCTAAATTTGCTCCTAAGTCTCATGAAGGTTTCCTACTTGGTTATGGCTCAAACTCTCATACATACTATGTCTACAACAATTTCACCCGAAAGGTTGAGGAAACGGTAGATGTGAAGTTTGACGAATCTAACGGCTCACAAGTAGAGCAATTGCCAATTGATGTAGGAGACAAAGACCCCTCGGAAGCAATCCAAGACTTGTCTATTGGCAAGATACATCCAACGGAGGTGAAGGAGAGTACCTCGTCTGTCCAAGTGGAAGCTTCTACCTCACGACAAGGTGAACCAAGAGTTGATACGGAAGCATCCATAAGTGGGACACACCAAGATGAAGAAAACGAGGAAGTGCATCAAGATGAACGTCAACAACCTCCTTCTCCACAACGACAAGAGAACGACAACACCAACAATGAAGAAGGCCAAGAAGAAGAACAAGATGAAGAAGATGTTCAACCAAGACCCAAGCAAAAGCTTTCACGAGTTCGAGCAAGAATTGCTAAAGACCATCCCGTCGAAAGCAAATCTACAATGATATCCAAACCGGGAGAATCACTCGCTCTAAAACTCGCTTTAGCTAACTTTTGTGAACACTATTCATTCATCTCTAGCATTGAACCTATGAAGGTTGAAGAAGCATTGGAAGATCCGGATTGGATAATCGCTATGCATGAAGAGCTACACAACTTTGAGAGAAATCAAGTGTGGACATTGGTTGAGAAGCCCGACAACAACCACAACATCATCGGTACCAAATGGGTGTTTCGCAACAAGAAAGATGAAGATGGACAAGTAGTTCGCAACAAAGCACGCCTCGTTGCCCAAGGCTACACACAAGTCGAAGGTATGGACCATGGTGAGACTTATGCTCTCGTTGCTAGACTTGAGTCCATTCGCATCTTACTTGCCTATGCTAATCACCATGATATCACCTTGTACCAAATGGACATTAAAAGTGCTTTTCTAAATGGTGAAATAGAGGAGGAAGTCTATGTTAAGAAACCTCCCGGCTTTGTTAATCCTAAGAAACCTGGTCATGTTTACAAACTTCATAAAGCTCTTTATGGTCTTAAACAAGCTCCTAGAGCTTGGTATAAATGCTTGACCAAGTTCCTTATTGAAAAAGGCTTTGAAATTGTAAAAATAGATTCTACTCTTTTTACTAAAAGGGTCAATGGAGAATTATTTGTATGCCAAATCTATGTTGATGATATTATATTTGGTTCTACTAACCCTCATTTTAGTGAGAAGTTTGGAAAGCTAATGTCGGAGAAGTTTGAGATTTCTATGATGAGTGAACTCAAATTCTTTCTTGGTTTGTAAACCAAGCAAACTAAGGAAGGTACCTTTGTCTCTCAAACGAAGTACACCAAGGACTTATTCAAGAAGTTCAATATGCAAGAATGCAAAGGTATGACTACACCCATGCCTACTAGTGGACATCTTGATTTGACCAAAGATGGTGAACCGATCGATCAAAAGGTTTATCACTCTATGATTGGTTCATTGTTATATCTATGTGCTTCACGTCCCGATATCATGCTAAGTGTGTGCATTTGTGCACGGTATCAAGCTGCTCCTAAAGAATGTCATCTTAAGGCCGTGAAAAGGATAATGAGATATTTAATCCACACACCAAACTTTGGCATTTGGTATCCAAAGAGGGCCCTCATTCGATCTTGTTGGCTACTCCGACTCGGACTATGCCGCTGATAAGGTTGATAGAAAGTCCACTATGGGTACTTGTCAATTTCTTGGTAGATCTCTTGTGTCTTGGTCCTCCAAGAAACAAAACTCGGTATCCTTATCCACCGCTGAAGCGGAATACATTGCCGCTGGTTCATGTTGTGCTCAATTACTTTGGATGACCCAAACTCTTAAAGATTATGGGATATATGTGAAACATGTTCCATTACTTTGTGATAATGAAAGTGCTATCAAGATTGCTCACAATCCCGTGAAACACTCTCGAACTAAGCATATTAAAGTTCGTCATCATTTCATTCGAGATCATGTTGCCAAAGGGGACATTAATCTTAAGCATGTTCGCACTGAAAAGCAATTAGTAGACATATTCACTAAACCACTTGATGAGAAAGTGTTTTGCAGGTTAAGAGGTGAATTGAAAATCATTGATGCTTCAAACTTGGAGTAGGAACTCTATCGGATACATGCAATACATGAGTCGATGACTAATCCTTGATATTTCTCTTATGGTGACTATCTTATGTCTTGGATACATTTGCATCTGCATGTTATCTAACCCTTGTAGGTACTTGGATGAATCTAAATCTAAGAGATTGCAACTCACTCACATCTTGAGCAATCTCTACATCACCAAGTCTCTACATAATGGTGGTTGAAGACAAGGAAGCACGAAACCATTCAAACATATCCTTTGACAAATTTATTATTGAAATTCATGATTGTCATTTTGGGTACACAAGTGCTCTTCCTTGCAAAAACCAACCCATGTAGGTAGATGAACTCAATTTCCAATTGGTGCTCCCAACTCACACAACCTTGAGCAACCCACATAAGTTCTACTACATGATCACGATCAACACCACCACCCAAGGTATGTTATTCCATCTTAGAGAAGCTTTACTCCAAGTCATGAGTCAAAGCAACTCGACAAGATGTGAATACATCAAGATGCTTTAATGAAAAAATGGTAACCCCATTTTGAGCTTAAACGATGAGTATGACCTATGATCAAGTGATCTCACTTGACTCCTAAGTCAATATACTCTAACATAGGTGACTTTGTCGCCGACCAATTCTAGATGAAGTTTTCTTGTGTTCTTTTCTACGCTCTTGCATTTATCTCATGCATATTTTTTCCCCTTTCTACTTCATCTAGATTTCTTTTATTTTCTATTTGTTCTGCATTCCCTGCATCAAATTTATTGCAAATCCTTCAGATAATTCCTTGCAAATCCTTGTGAGATCTTACTTGTCTAGAGAGCTGAGGTGACAAGTGCTTTCTCTGTGATGAACTCGGTCACACCGGTTTCTTGTTTTCGGTCTAACCGAATTCTTTCGGTGCAACCGAAGCATACCACTCGGTGCCACCGATTTCACTACAGGAAAGACATTTTGCCATTTATTCCTGCATTACTTTTGATCCAGCTCCATTCAATAAATCTTTTCCTCTACAAGCATCACATTTACCTTAGTGCTTTGTGCTGTGACTCAAGGACCAAACCCATTCACGACAAATTCCAGAAGGCCCTTCTTGGAAATTGATGTCAAAGGGGGAGAGAGAGATCACATCAAAGCTTAATCATATCTCTAGGGGGAGAGAATACTCAAGGAGAGAGTAATCTTCAAGGATCCCAGATGCTTGGTGTTCAAGAGGAGAGATGCCACATGTCTTCTTGAGGGGAAAGACATGTTCATATGTGCTTATTTGCATCAGCTCTGTTCACTTGTTTCTTTGAGCTCTGATTTTCTGTTCCCTATCTTCTCCCAGTATCCCATGCTAGATTCAGGGGGAGCAAGACTTCTAAGGGAAAGAAATCCTTTAAATTCATTGCACATCTTTACCTTTGGGGACATGTCTATATTAAATGTGGTACTTAGTACTCACTCTCTACATGTCATCCCAGTCTTGGTTTCTTTCTGTTTGCTCTGGCTAGTAGGTGCATCTGTGTTATCTAACCTTATTTTCACATGTTCATTCCATCCTAAGCCAACTCAAGACCACAAGGTAAGTATATGCATCACAATCATGTGTATGAGGAATTCTTGTTGATGTACATACTATTTGCAAGAAGGACTAATGAGCATGAAGGTACGTTACCCATATTCACATCTTCTGCTCTGATGCATATAGCCAAGATACATGTAACACATTGCCTACTCCGTCATGGTTATGCTCTCACATGCTTCTATATTCCATATTCACATGATTGCATACATGTAGGGGGAGCCTATGCTTGTTACATGTCTTTCCAAAGCATTACTTGCTATTCTCTATATCCTTATCTAAAGCTTTGATGTATGTTGTCATCAATTACCAAAAAGGGGGAGATTGAAAGCACAAGTGCTCGCTGGGTGATTTTGGTAATTAATGTCAACATATCTCTTGTTGGACTAACACTTTTACTTAGTATGTTTCAGATGAGTTCAATATTGAAGTGGCATGGACTAGAGGATGTGGAACCCCTTCAAGATGCTAAGGACAAAGGATTGGCTCAAGCTCCAAGATCAAGACTCTACATTTTATATTTTAGTGATCCAAAATCACATTGAGTCTATAGGAAAAGCCAATACTATCAAGAGGGGATGAGGTGTTGCTTAATGGCTTGCTTGCTCAAAGTGCTTAATGATATGCTCCAAAGCCCTCAACTACTTTCTCACATCCACATATGACCTAAACCAAAAGTCAAACTCGGCCCCACCTATTCTTTCTATCTGGCGCCACCGAGTTCAGATGTCATAGCCACTGCCATAAACCCTAGGCAAATCGGTCTCACCGATAGGGATCTCGCTCTCACCGAGATGGGATTGTAATCTCTCTGTGTATGTCCATTACCAAAATCGGTCTCACCGAGTTTGAGTAATCGGTACTACCCAAATTACAATGCAAACTCTCTGTTCCTCTTCGTAACATTTCGGTCCAACCAAGATGAGAGAATCGGTCCTACCAAGTTTGCCTGACCAACTCTCTGGTTAGCTTATTACCAAAATTGGTCTCACCAACTTTGTGTAATCGGTCTCACCAAGATTACGTTATTCCCTAATCCTAACCATATCGGTCCTACCGAGTTGCATGTCGGTCCCATCGAAAATCCTAACGGTCACTAGATTTGTCGAATCCGTCCGACCGAGTTTCTCAATTCAGTCCCACCGAGATTGGCAAGTTGTGTGTAACTGTTTGATTTTGTGTGGAGGCTATATATAGCCCTCCACCCACTCTTCATTCGTGGAGAGAGCCATCAGAACGAACCTTCACTTCCAGCATACATTTTCTGAGAGAGAACCACCTACACTTGTGTTGAGACCAAGATGTTCCATTCCTATCATATGGATCTTGATCTCTAGCCTTCCCCAAGTTTCTTTCCACTCAAATCTTCTTTCCACCAAATCCAAATCCTGTGAAAGAGAGTTGAGTGTCGGGGAGACTATCATTTGAAGCACAAGAGCAAGGAGTTCATCATCAACACACCATTTGTTATTTCTTGGAGAGTGGCGTCTCCTAGATTGGCTAGGTGTCACTTGGGAGCCTCCGAAAAGATTGTGGAGTTGAGCCAAGGAGTTTGTAAGGGCAAGGAGATCGCCTACTTCGTGAAGATCTACCGCTAGTGAGGCAAGTCCTTCGTGGGCGATGACCATGGTGGGATAGACAAGGTTGCTTCTTCGTGGACCCTTCGTGGGAGGAGCCCTCCGTGGGCTCACAAGAACTGTTACCCTTCGTGGGTTGAAGTCTCCATCAACGTGGATGTATGATAGCACCACCTATCGGAACCACGACAAAAACATCCGTTTCTCCAATTGCGTTTGAATTCTCCAAACCCTTCCCTTTACATTCTTGCAAGTTGCATGCTTTACTTTCCGCTACTAATATACTCTTTGCATGCTTGCTTGTTATGTATTGTGAGTGTTAAACTTGTGCCAAAACTCCACTTGAACTTAAAAGAAGTTAAAAACTGTAACTTTTGGTACTTAGTGTCTAATCACCCCCCTCTAGACACCTCTTCTCGGTCCTTTCAATATGAGATAGTTCAGTAGTGCTTTGTTGTTGTTTGACACAACAATGGATCCCTACGTTGATTTGTTGAGTGCTGAGAACACCGACGCAATTTGAGACTACCATTGTATTTTTGGATAACCATCAAAGTGTACTGACGATGTAATGTGGCTTTTTTGTTGTCTTGTAGTAGATTATTGAACAAATGTGCAAATAACATGTAAAAATGAGAAGAAAGCTCAAGCCAAGATCTTCACTGGTAAGAAACTTGACAATATTGTGCCATCCTCACAAATATTGGATTCTATAGCTGTCGTCATAATTGAGTTGTAGATGACTAATGCTCATGTCAACACCATGTATAACTTTGCTGACTCTGTCATACTTTATATGTTACTACTTTTTGATCCCGGGAACGAATCTACATTCATTACATGATTTTGGTAATATCTCTTAAAACTTTCTTAAAGCATGCCATCATAATGTACACATATTTTTTTTCTCTTGAAAATAATAGAGTCTACTAAACAAAGTTAGGTCAAATGCAAACCAACCTGCAGTTGGAAGGTTAGGACGCCAATGGTATCCGAGCCAACCAGGGTTCTAGTCCTAAGACTTGACCCTGGTACTCGCCATTTCCTGGATTTATTTCAGGCCTTTCGGCGATGCGCGTTTAGTGGGAGGAGACGTTTCCGTCGACTACGAAAGAGCCTATGACGACTTCGTCAATCTCAAAATGATTTCCCAGCTCGGTCTCTCGGAGGTGCTCATAGAGGTAGGTGTGCATGTGTGTGTTCATAGGGGTGAGCATTTGTGCGTACATATGAGCGTCAAGTCTGTACTTTGTTAAAAAAAAAGTAAGATCAAATTAATTATTCTTACATGATTAAAGAAACGGATAACGGAAATAAAGACTCGATTATGTAGTTAACTTAAAGCTATTGGAAGTTTGGAACTTGGTTTGTCATGTGACTGCTTTGATCGGATTCCATGACATTATTTCTCTCTGTTGTGGTGGCACATATAATGCATATGATCATTCGGTAATACGGAGATGTGATTAGATTGAAAGGGCGTGGATGGAGGAGGATTGTGAGCCGGATGCACCATTGACAGAGATGATGAGCTTGAATTCGGGAGGCAGAGACATGAAGGCAATGGATGGAAAATAAGAAGAGAAGAGTAGTGCCTCATGATTGTTATTAAACAATGGACGTTGATAACGCCCACACGTGTGGCATATTAGACATCCGCCCACATGTCATGTGTGGTGTAAGCAGGAGCCAACCCGCACGGGTCATGTGTGGCCAAAATTAGAACTGCCCACACGTTTGGGTGCAGCTACTTCGTGCCACACGCCCAACAAACTACTACTCATCCTCACCCCGCGTGTGTGGCCACTAGTGCAGAACCAGGCTGTATCACCGGTTTGTAAGGCCCTTTAGTGACTGTTCTGTAACCGGCACTAAAGGGTGGAGACTAAAGCCCCCCCCCCCCTTAGTACCGGTTCAACACGAACCGTCACTAAAGGGCCACCACGTTGCACGGGCCAGGGCCGGGGGCAGGGAGACCTTTAGTACCAGTTGGTAACACCAACCGGGACTAAAGGATTTTTTTTGAATTTGTTTTGAAATAAAGCAAAAACAGCCATCTACTGGGCGGGCACGGCCTGCATACGACTAGAAACCCAACCTCTAGTTGGGCCAGGATGCAGGCCCGTACGGCCCAGTAGGCCCCATAGGAAAGAAGACTTGCAATAGGCCCACAAAGGCCTGCTTAGAGAGGAGGTCGATACGGTAGCCGCTGCGGGGCTTATAAACCGGTGTGAGCTCCTCTCAACTAGCAAGGTGGGACTAAATATTGTGCATTGCGGGTGGCAGCGCACCCCTTTAGTACCGGTTAGTGGCACGAACCCGTACTAAAGGGGGGGGGGGTCTTTAGTACCGGTTGGAGCCACCAACCCGTACTAAAGGCCACCACCTTTTTAGTACCGGTTCGTGGCATGAACCGGTACTAAAGGTTTGCCACGAACCGGTACTAATGAGCGCCGCCCGCCTAGCCGTTGGAACCGGCACTAATGGTCACATTAGTGCCAGTTCAATTACAAACCGGGACTAATGAGCTTCACATTAGGCCTTTTTCTACTAGTGGGCACGAAGCAAATCTGCCCAGACGTCATGGCGCACCCGTGGGATGACACTTTAGGTACCCTGGGGATGGCAACTTTAATCACCTGGGATGGCAAAATGTAGTTGCCATGTCTAAGTAACGGTAGTTGCCGCGTGTATTCGAACCATAATTGTGATGCGTGATAAATTACTTGCCCTATATGGTCAAACAATAGTTGCCATGTATGATTAACTAGTTGCCATGTGTGGTCCAACCATAGTTGCCATGTATGGTTAATCACTGTTGCCATATGTGTTTACTTAGTTGTCACGTACGCACAACTGCAATTGTCATCTAGCAACGAATCATAGTTGCATGTGCGTTTACCTAGTTGCCATGTACGCGCAACCGCAGTTGCCATCTAACAACGTACGGACGTCGTGTGGGTGAAGAGCAGTTCGCTCACACACGCGTGGACTTGGTGGTGACTGTGTGGACAGAAACTGGTTCGCCCACACGGCGCAACTGGCAACCGCGTGTTGCGGGTCGTGTTGGCGAACTCTCTAATGCCCACACATACGATGATGCCCATGTGGCACTGAGAATCTAACAGATTCCTTTAGGATCCGTGAAACCAAAATCAACGTGTATCGACGCGGATGCATACGCGGATGGTTGCTCCGTATAAAACTGCATATATATACACTCGATCCACATTTGTATGTCTGTATGTATGTACGCATATGTGGAGGCAAAATGCAAGACATCCCCATAAATGTAGCTCATATAAAAGAGAGATAAAGAGCACATCACACGCAGTAAAAATATTAGCCAACTACCCACCAAGTTTCTTACAACTATTATTTTAACATTGGTCGTAGTGTGCACCGACAAAAGTCGTAAACATCAAGAATTAATAAAAAAAAGCATAAGCATCGCCATTAAAGAATAAAGAAAATGAAGAAATTGAAAAAATCAAAATAATAAAGTTCAATAAAGAAGAATGAATAAGTGACAATGGTACCACCCTTTAAAAAAATGAAATAAACACCAAAACAAAATCAAAATATGATGTTTTCTGACGAAGAATGAATTAGTGGCACTTATATTACCCTTAATGAGGAAAATAATAATCTAAAACAAACAATATATAAATTTGCACACAATTGACACAAAAATTGCGCATTTTTTAATATGCAAGAATAAGCATATAATAGTGGAATTTACAAACAAAAAAGTTTCCAAAGAAGGGGTGAATTAGTGAAACTGGTATTATCCTTGAAAGTGAAACAAAATGAGATATAAACTAAGACAAAATCAAAATAAGAAGTTTTTTCTAAGGAAGAATGGATTACTGGCATTTGTACTACCCTTTATGAAGAAAGAAATGAAAGAAGAACAAAAAGTGAAATATAAATTAAAACAAAATCAAAATAAAAATATCTAAGGATAATTGCAACACATCCCCATAGATATAGCTCATATAAAAGTGAGAAAAGAGCACATCACACGCAGTGAAAATATTAGCCAACTACTCACCAATTTTCTTAACTATTATTTTAACACCGGTCGTACTGTGCAATGACAAGAAGTCATAAGCATCAACATTTAATAAAAAAAAGCATAAGCATCAGTATGGAATTAGTGGCAGTATTACCATTAAAGAAGAAATAAAATGGAAAAACTCAAACAAATCAAAATAATACAAAGAAGAATGAATAAGTGACAATGATACTACCCTTTAAGAAAAAAAATGAAATAAACATCGAAACTAAATCAAAATATATGTTTTACGACTAAGACTGCATTAGTGGCATTTATATTACCCTTTATGAAGAAAAATAATAATCTAAAACAAACAATGTATAAATTTGCACACAATTTACAAAAAAATTGTGTATTTTTATAATATGCAAGAATAAGCATATAATAGTGGAATTTACACAAAAAAAGTTTCCGAAGAAGGGGTAAATTAGTGGAATTGGTATTATCCTTGAAAAAGAAATAAAATGGAATATAAACTAAAACAAAATCAAAATAAGAATACTTTCTAAGGAAGTATGACTTACTGGCATTTGTATTACTGTTTACGAAGAAAGAAATGAAAGAAGAACAAAAAAAAAGAAAATCAAAATTAAAATATTTTGTAAGGAATAATGAATTACTGGAATTTGTATTACCCATTACGAAGAAAGAAATGAAAGAAGAACAAAAAAAAGAAATATAGACTCAAACAAAATCAAAATATGAAGTCTTCTAGCAAAGAATGAATTAGTGGCATTTGTATTACCCTTTACGAAGAAAGAGAATTAAATAATAATCTCAAATAAACAATGTCAAAAATTGCACATAGTTTACAATGAAATCACACTTTTTTATAATGTACATGAATAAACATATAATAGTGAGTTTTTTGCAGAAAAAAGAAATTTTCTAAGAAAGAATGAATTAGTGGCATTTGTATTACTCTTTAAGATGAAATAAATAAAATTAAAGATAAAACTGAATCAAAATAATGAATCTAAGAAAAAAATGATTTAGTGGCTTTGGTATTACCCTTTAAGAAAAAAGGAAATAAACTAAAACTAAAAGAAAATCAAAATAAAGGAGTTCTCGAAGGAAGAATTAATTAGCGACATTGATATTTCTATTTAAGAAAAAATATTTGAAAACAATGACAAAATTTGCACATAATAGACAATAAATTGTGCTTCTTTTAAATATCTGTGAATAAGCATATAATAATGGCATTGGTATTACTATTAAATAAGAAAGAAAGTGAAATAATAGCTAAAATAAATAAAAATAATGGTGCTTTATGAGGAATATTGAAGTAGTTGCATTTGTATTGCCTCTTAAGAAGAAAACAAATGAAATAATTTTTTTGAGAATATGCACATAACTTTGCACTAAAATTGTACTTTTTTGTTCTAAGCAAGGAATAATCTTATAATCGTGGAATTTCGCACATATTGTATAGTATTGTGTGAATACATGCATACTCACACAACATCAAAAAATACTCACAAAAGAAAAAAAACCGACTAATAAAGAAAATGAAAAACACATAAAAATAGAGAAACAAAGAAATAATAAAGGTAGAGAGGGAAGGACTGGATCACCCATGTAATGGATCTCAGCCCATTTAGGAATTGACTGTCCCAAATTAGTGGTCAGCCAATTATTCCCATTACAAAACAAGACACAAAACACACACAAAAAAACACAACACCAATCTCAAAGAAAAATCAATGATCAAGAAATTGACTGACCCAAATTATAAAAGTCAGCTGACTGACATCTTCCCCTAATAATAAAACAGCTACTGCTTCTAGTCGTACGTCGTCGGCGTTTTTACAGAAAAGTCCCTTTGTTTGTTGGTAATTAACCCGCAGTCACGTGCATAAGTGAAAATAACGGTTCGTCGGGGAAAAAAGGAGTCACCCGCATCCTCCCCCACCCGCACCCGCACCCGCACCCGCTCCTATCGCCCTCCTCTCCCTTCCCGCTGCAGCAGACAGAGTTTGTGCTAAAATTTCAGATTCAAATTAATAGTCCCACCCCGCAACTTTACATCAAATCCTAGCAACTTATATACTTTCCAAATTGCAAGAATCAACAAGCCAACGAAAGGAGTGTGAGGTACAATCAATCAAAGAGGAAAGGCGCATGAATCCAACAAAAAACAGTGGTCGCAGCGGCGAATTTGACATTCCTTCTAATAATATAGCTAAAGTGCACCGACCTACAACATCTTCCGGTATCGCAGTCTTGAAAGATGTGCACGTATCTTGGTTAACAGTCGATGTCTCAAAAGGAGGGAAAAAAAGGATAAATAAAACCAGGGAAAATTCAAGTAATAGATCAACAAAAAACCAGGTAAATTATTCATGTAGATATATATAGGTATATAAAACCAGTGAAATTTTTCTATGTAACATTGTAGATGTAGGTATTTTCTTTGTAGGCTTGGTCGAATTTTACGATGTTGGTCGATCTGTGGTTTCAATTTGGGCTTGCAAAATTGCAACATGGCAGGTTATGTCACGATCCATGTACGTCTCACAGAATATCTAGAATGTTTTATTATATGTTATTTATTACTTACTCTGTAAGGAAGTATAAGAGCATTCAGATCACTATAATAGTAGCCATATATACACCGTACGTTACAACTTGCATTGGTAATAACTACTAGATCTAGTACACCAAATAAGGAGAAACCTATCTTTTGAATTATTTGGATTGCTTATCACATATGTCACGTGGTACACCAAACCTACTTGATTCTGTTTGGCGAGGGTGTGGTGGGTGTGTTGGAGTTAAACACGTCTAAGACATAACCTCCCGATGCGGGTACATACGTGGTGCCCAGGTTGGTATATATCCTACCTTACTAGAGAGAATTAGAACTAGCAACTGATCGAGTAGTATTGCTGTAGGTAGCTAGCAACTTGTGCTATATATATGCGTGCTTGTACCCTGGCTAGTAAATTAGTGTACGTACCGTGGATTTGTGATGCAGTACAACGGCGATGCTAGCTACGTGTGACGCGGTGCATCCCGGCGTAAAGTACCTCGACGGGATTGCTGCGGCAAGGAGCACAACCAATGCAGCTTCTGCCTTCATCCATCGTCGTCGATGGTTATGGTCGCCGAAAAGTACTTGGCATCGGATCTGGACCTGGACAACACGTTGCGGACTCGATCAAGGACATCGCCAAGTCCGTAATTCGGCGAGAGACGGCGGCGGCGGCTTTGCCTGATGAAATCCTCACGGAGGTGTTCTCCTACCTGCCGACCAAGTCGATCGGCTGCCTCCGCAGCCTGTCGCATTCATGGTGCGCCGCGCTCTCGTCACCCTCCTTTCGAGTCCTCCACCGCCGCCGAGCCAACAGGCCAGGCCAGATTAAGGTCTTCTACACCCCTAACGACATGATATTGGAGGACGATGGATCATCGTACTTCTACGTCTGGCAGCCCGGCGCACCGCCCACGAAGCGCATGCGACACAAGTTCCACCGGCCGGCTCCTCTTACCAGGCCCCTCCATGGCCTCGTCCTCATCTGCTGCCCTAGCACCGGCTATCATGTCTGCAACCCTTCTACCGGTGAAACCCTCGATCTCCCAGACACCGCCCTGCCAGCGAAGATGACCAACCGTCTACCCTTCTACGACCGGCGCTTGGCATATGGTCTCGGTTACTATTCGACCACCGACGAGTACAAGGTGGTGCGCCTATTCAGCAGCACCTACAAAGGTGACAACCTGACCTTCTGTGAGGTCTTCGTCCTCGGTGGTGCACCATACTGGAGGCCTATTGCTGGAAGGCCTCCCGCGTGCATCTTGGATGAGAACCCGGGCATCTTCCTCGATGGGTGCCTGCACTTCCTTTGCCGTGGTGGTCGCATCATCTCTTTCGATGTTAGAAGCGAGACCTTCGGCGTAGTGGAGCCACCACCTAATACGTGGCATGCTTCGGTCAGAATGACTGAGCTGGACGGGTGCTTATGTGTCTACCACGAAAATATTGGTCACCGTCATGGCCCATACCATATATGATTGCTAAGAGATTACGCGGAACGACAACGACGGTGGGAGCAGCTTTGTCGCATTGATCCGATGGCTTGGCAAGAATCTGATCGGAAGCAGCTACGGTCCTCCTGGATAGCTCCACTTGTCATGTACGATGGAGACAGCGGACAGAGGAGGATCGTGTTCGATACGGGTACTTGCAAGTTGTTTGCTCTCGACATACCTAATGGTGATGCACCGGAGATCCTATTCAGCTCGGAAGAGAACGAGGTGGTTGCAGGCAGCTTTCGTGACTACAATACGCCTAGGTTAGGACTATTTGAGGAGGGCCTCGCGCCAATGGAATGAGGTGATGCGCAATTCGGGAGATTGGAATCTCAAGAAGGGCAGTGCCTTAAAAATGTACAAGACAATCTTGGGATCAGAGCTCAGGACTGACAAATATTGAAAACACCCGTATTCTACCAACAAGCACTAGTACTTAAGAAAAAAACAATTTATTTTTCTGAACATCCTTCTAAATACATTCCATTGTACATTTTTTTTGTGGGTGAACATTCCATTGTACATGACCTTAGCAGCGAGTCAATATTATCTGTTCTTTCCTTTCTTTGGCTTAAAGGTTGGAATTGGCCGACATGTGGCTGGAATCTTGACATGTCTGAACGTGATCATCCTTTTTTTTTTGCGATGGAACGTGATCATCCTTGCATCAGATATTTAACTACCCCCTCTGTTCCTAAATATAAGCCATTGGAAGAGTTCAATTTAAACTCCTTCAACTACTTATATTTAGGAACGGAGGGAGTAGATATCAACGCAAAAAGAAGATATTTAACTAGATAGAAATTATAGAAAACCTGACCCTCTTTGCTTTTGGAAACAAAATTAAGAACCCAAAAGATGTTCCACAAACGGTATTAATACTAGATTTCTTATTTCTAAACCCGTTGATTTTTGTGGTTTTTTGGATTATTTTGCATCCTTAAATCAGTCAATCAATGGTTGACACATGCAATTACTTGGGGATGTGGAGAGGTAGGCGGCTGGGTGTGTTTATCGATTTTTGATGGATTTGCTTTAGCCCTGCTGTTGACTGTGTGTTTGTTTGGCCGATTCTCTTGAAGACTCCGCGCACGTCTCAATCTCCGTAGCTCACCCTACAACACCGCTTTTCTCTCCGGCTCTCACTTCCGAATGCGGTGACCGCCTTGACGCCTTTGATCGTGCCCTCTCGAAGACTCCCATTAGATCCCTCCACCGCCGTATGCTCATATAGAACACCTCTTGTCCCTTCATTGAGGCACCACCGCCATCTCGATTGTTTGCCACTGAGCAGGATTTGGCCACCATCGCCGTCTTGGTCGTCCGCAACCACCTCCGCCTCGGTTGTCCTCCGACTAAGGTTTTTAGCCAAGAAATTAAGCAACTCTACGGGCAGCACGTCAAACAAATGTTCGTTTTATAAATAATCGCCAAAAGCCATTAGCATTGTGCCAGAAGATAAGCAAACTATTTGAAGGATTTTTTCCTCATCCATCTTTAATAATTATGTTCACATTGCATTTTTATTTGCCTTGACAATGATAATTGCACATAGCTTTCTTTGGCGATTTTCTTTTGATGACATGAGACTCTTTTTGTGATAAATTATTTTGTCGGCACAACCCGATAGCCAATTGGCATGAACAAAACAGCCCGGCAAGACCCTTCCAACGTGTATGCCCAGCGGGCAATCAATTGACGTCGCCAATTCTGAATTGGGTCATCCGATTTTAATCGGGTCAACAATTTCTCAAAAAGCTCACATATTAAATTACTTTCATTCACTATACACTTTAATTTTGGAGCTTTTCCGTTTGATTGAGGTATTTAATTTTAATTTTGGTTCTTAATTTTGACCAGGTCAACAATTTTCTAAATCAACCGGGAGCAACCGAGCTATAGAAACATATCAATCCAGTGTACATTTTTTCACGACCTAGAAAAAAGAAGCGTCAACTTGTGATATTGTAGCACCAAAATAGTATATGCATACACCGGCGGAGAAAATTTCTCGACATAAGTATGGTTTTTTGATAACAGATAACACATAATCATACCATGAAAGGTCCACCAAAACTCGCCAAATAAAATACTCCCCCAGTTCCAGAATATAAGGTATATTTGTTTTCTGAAAAGTCAAATTTATTTAATTTTGACCAAGTTTAGAGCCAAAAATATTGACATCCACTATAGTAAATAAAAATATATTTAAATACATCTCATGACGAATCTAATGATATGATATTATAGATACTGATATATTTTTCTATAAATTTGGTCAAGCTAAAAAAAGATTACTTTTTAAAAAGCTAATACACCTTATATTTTGAAACAAAGGGAGTAGAAAATTTATGAAATGCCAATAGTCTGTTTATGGCACATCCAGATGTGTCCTAGTTATTGCAGATCCAGGTGACACGATCTAGATGTGCAAGGCCTACGAATTACTAGCATGCGTGAAAAAATGTGGCTTTTGAATTGGTTAGTTGTACCCTTGGGCTTTTGAATTGGGACACTTTTTGCGGTTCGGTTTGGATTCTGAGCAGCCTTTGTGGACCGGCATATATATGCTGGCATGGCACATCATCATCATGCTGCTAGCTTGGATGCATGTATGTCTGTATGTGTGAAATCTCGGCATGCCAGGACGCGGCCATAAACACGGCAAAAATGTTCGCATATCATATGAACTGGTCGGCTAATCCAGGGGAAAACCTCGACGATTTTATTTTTCTTGGAAAAGAAGGTTAAAACTCCGGGCCTTTCCATCAATCGATGTGCACAAACATTTTTATTAATTATTTAACAAAAGACTTTGTGAGAGTTCGGACCGTCACCTCATAGGACTCTCACACCCTCGGTCCACTCACACCAATCCTGGTCCTAAATCGTTGTTGTACCTCTCCGACCGCCTTCCAGGCTGGTCTAACTAGCAACTCTTTTGTTTGTGGGCTAATTTGTCTCATGTCAAACTTTAAAAAATTAGCGAGCTAAATGAGTTAGCTCGTGAAACTCATTTGCTCGCTCGTTAAGCTCATTAATCTTAACGAGCAAAAAACACTATTTGGCTTGGTTCATTAACTAACGAGCACGAGCTGAGACGAGCCGAACTATTGAGCCCTCATTATGCTCGCGAGCTTCGAGATTTTCCTCCAGCCCTACGTGCATGGTATGTTTCATGCACGGAATCACATTGCACCCTACAACATGCACATCATCCATGAACACAATATGAAGTCGGTAGCGTATCGATGGTATACCTTCCTGAACACCATCCTCAAGTTTTCTAGAGCGGTTTGTCGGCAGGAGGTAATGTGGCCATTGCACGTGCCAAGCATTGAGATCATAAGTTATGCTTGTTTTTTCTCAACTGGTTGATTGATTGGTTCATCCACTCAATGTTGCTTTAAACGTTGTGTAGTCTGCACGTGCTGTCATAATGTATCACAGGGAAAAGAGCAAGCCATTCAAGCTCATACATTATTGGATGAAGTTCAAGGGACAGTATGTGTGGGACAACATGATCCATTCATGAAAAACTTGTTGAACATCCGGTTAATCTCATTGAATTTGAACTATTGTTGTATTAGACTTATTTGCATGCTATGTATGGATGATTTGTGCTATTTTCTATCTGAACTTCGAGGAAAATCATCCGGTCTGCATGAATTTTGTCCAATCTATTGAATACAGTCTGAAATGTATGCGAATAGCATTGGATGACATGCTCCTGCATCCATGTCCGCGGACTTCTCCCACCCCCTAGCGATCCGCAGACGGATGCGGTGTCCATTTTGCTGGTCAGCATTGGAGATGCCCTTACTACCACAAACCTCAGTTTTTTTGTGTACTTCCGGAGTGTAAACGCATGCACCTGCTGAGGGAATCCAGGATTAAGGGGTCCTCGGGCGTCCGGGCTATGTCATATGGGCCGGACTAACACTAGTAGAAAAAGGGTCAAACGTGAAGCACATTAGTGCCGGTTTGTATTAGAGCCGGCACAAATGTATACATTAGTGCCGGTTCCAACGGCTAGCCGGGCCGCTCTCATTAGTACCGGTTCGTGGCTAATTTTTAGCACCAGTTCGTGCCACGAACCGGTACTAGTGAGGGTGGTGGCAGGATGTTGTCAGTCTGGGCCCCCTCCAGCACCTTTAGTACCGGTTCATGCCACGAACCGGTACTATAGGTCCTCCTGCATATAAACCCTTCGTCCAGCTCGCTCTGTTCTTCCCCTTTCCCTCTCCTCTCCTCTCTGTTCTTCCTCTTCTCCCCTCGAGCTCATCACACATTTTGCCCAAAATTTGTCAAGATTTGAAGGCCCCCATCCATTCAAGTGATCACAAAGGTTAGCAACTTTGTCCTTTCATCTCTCATTGCTAGATTAGCTCTTGCAATGCTTTATATAGTTATTAATTTGTGAGTTTAGTAATTTGGGAGGAAATATATATATGTGCTAGTATTTGATTTATATGCAATTCGAGGTCAAAATAACACTTAGTTTGCATATGTAGGTGTGGTTTACTTAGTGCCTTCTAAATCTCTGTCGTAACCACCGTCGATCGCCCGCACCGTCCCGTCGCCGGCACCACCTTGTGGTAAGCCTCTTGTTCGTGAAATTTTATATAAAAAATTGATGTTTGTGTGATTTGGATATATAGTTACTCGTATAATAATTATCTTACCCGTACGTTGTTTGTTATACATAGTGCCATGGTTTTGATATCCGTCCCCGTCTGCCCTCGTCCTTGTTATGATTCGGATGTGGTATATTCTCTTTTAAAACTATTTGTTGCATTTCGTGTTGATGACAAATTATGCCCATCAAGTTGACATAGATATTTTTATCTAGGAGGTATGTGAACCGGAAATTCCAACCGACCCTATTGTCGAGAGGTTAGATTTAGTTGAAAGAGAAAACGAGTACTTGAAAGAAAAATTGAAAAGAATTGAGGGGGAGAAGATGGAATTGGAGTTGCATGTTGCCGATGTCGTCGATGATCACAAGATCAAGATGGAGAAAATGCGCTTGAAGATTAGAAAGATTAGAAAATATGCCATCGATAGTGAGGCTTGGTATCATTATGCTGTTGGATCAATTGTTACCTTAGTTGCGATCTTGATCGCATTTGCTGTTGCATTTAAATGCTTTAGCTAGAGAGTTATTTGTTTGTTGCATTTAAGTGTTGTATGAACTTTATGTATGAACTTGTATTAATTTGGTCTATTCGGTGTTGTGTAATGAAGATGAGCCGCAATGGATGTACGATGACCGATGCTCTCCCCAGTTCGTTGAGGGCGCAGTATACTTTTCTCGCTATGGCCGAGGCAAACAAGCGGGCAGATGGTTTTATGCCTTGTCCATGTGCTGGCTGTAAGAATGGTCGCAATTACTTTACGTCAAGAACCATTCACGTCCACCTGTTTGAGTCCGGTTTCATGCCCCACTATAATGTTTGGACCAAGCACGGAGAAAGAGGGGTTATGGTGGAAGACAATGAAGAAGAAGAGGACGCATTTACAGCTATCCCGGCCATGGGTTCCCTGAATATGATGATACAACAATGGGGGAAGAAGCTGAGCCGTAATGGGGAAGAAGCTGGGCCGCAATGCGGGAAGAAGCTGAAGAAGAGGCATCAGATGAGCCCGCTGATGATCTAGGTCGGGCCATTGTCGATGCAAAGAGAAACTGCGCAAGTGATTTGGAGAAGAAGAAGTTGCAGCGCATGTTAGAGGATCACAAGAAATTGTTGTACCCGAATTGCGAAGCTGAAAAGAAAAAGCTGGGCACCAAACTGGAATTGCTGCAATGGAAGGCAGAGAATGGTGTATCTGACAAGGGATTTGGAAAGTTGCTGGTAATGATAAAGGATATGCTTCCAAAGGACAACGAATTTCCCGAGAGTACGTACGAAGCAAAGAAGGCTGTCTGCCCTCTAGGGTTAGAGGTGCAGAAGATACATGCATGCCCTAATGATTGCATCCTCTACCACGGTGAGTACGAGGATTTGAACGCTTGCCCGGTATGTGGTGCATTGCGCTATAAGATCAGCCGCGATGAGCATGGTGATGTCGAGGGCGAGCGCCCCAGGAAGAAGATTCCTGCCAAGGTGATGTGGTATTCTCCTATAATACCACGGTTGAAACGTTTGTTCCAAAACAAAGAGCATGCCAAGGCGATGCGATGGCACAGAGAAGACTGTAAGAAAGACGGAAAGTTGAGAGTACCAGCTGACGGGTCGCAGTGGAGAAAAATCGAAAGAAAGTACGGGAAGGAGTTTGCAGATGACGCAAGGCGCGTATGGTTTGGTCTAAGCGCAGATGGCGTTAATCCTTTTGGGGAGCAGAGCAGCAACCATAGCACCTGGCCTGTGACTCTATGTTTGTATAACCTTCCTCCTTGGTTGTGCATGAAGCGGAAGTTCATTATGATGCGGTGCTCATCCAAGGCCCTAAGCAACCCAAAGAACGACATTGATGTGTACCTAAGGCCATTAGTTGAAGAACTCTTACAACTGTGGAATGGAACAGTGTACGGCGTGGGATGAGCACATGGGGAAGAATTTGACCTAAAGGCGTTGCTGTTCGTGACCATCAATGATTGGCCTGCTCTCAAGAACCTTTCGTGATGACAAACAAGGGATACCGCGGATGCACGCACTGTTTGGATGATACCGATGTATATATTTGAATAGTTGTATGAAGAATGTGTACTGGACATCGTCGATTTCTTCCGAGCAGGCATCCCGTGAAGAAAGAAAGGCAAGCATTTCAAAGGTGAGGCGGATCATCGGACGAAGCCTCACCACCGCATCGGTGCTGATGTACATGATATGGTCAAGGATTTGAAGGTGATATTTGGAAAGGTCCCGGCGGACAACCTGTTCCAAAGGACGCCGACGGACGCGCACTCCATGTGGAAGAAGAAATCTATATTTTGGGACCTGCCATATTGGAAAGACCTAGAGGTCCGCTCCGCAATCGACGTGATGCACGTGACGAAGAATCTTTGCGTGACCCTGCTTGGCTTCTTGGGCGTGTATGGGAAGACAAAAGACACACCTGAGGCACGGGAGGACCAGCAACGTATGCACGAAGAAGACGACATATATCAGGGTCATGCAAGCTACGCTCTTACCAAAGAAGAGAAGGAAATCTTCTTTGAATGCCTGCTCAGTATTAAGGTACCGTCTGGCTTCTCGTCGAATATAAAGGGAATAATAAACATGGCAGAGAAAAAGTTTCAGAACCTAAAGTCTCATGACTGCCACGTGATTATGACGCAACTGCTTCCGGTTGCATTGAGGGGGCTTCTACCGGAAAACGTTCGATTAGCCATTGTGAAGCTATGTGCATTTCTCAATGCAATCTCTCGTAAGGTAATCGCCCAGAAATCATACCAAGGTTACGTAATGATTTGGTGCAATGTCTTGTCAGTTTCGAGTTGGTGTTCCCACCATCCTTCTTCAACATCATGACGCACGCCCTAGTTCACCTATGCGAAGAGATTAACGCTTTTGGGTCCTGTATTTCTACACAATATGTTCCCCTTTGAGAGGTTCATGGGAGTCTTAAAGAAATATGTTCATAACCGTGCTAGGCCAGAAGGAAGCATCTCCAAGGGCCATCAAAATGAGGAGGTCATTGAGTTTTGTATTGACTTTATTCCTGACCTTAAGCCGATTGGTGTTCCTAAATCGCGGCATAAGGGCAGACTGGATGGAAAAGGCACGCTAGGAGGGGAACAAATAATATGTATGGACGGACATTCTCTCACTGAAGCAAACTACACAATTCTATAGAATTCCGCCTTGGTGGCTCCGTATATGGATGAACACAAGAATTTGCTACGCTCCAAACACCCGGAGCGGTCTGATGACTGGATTACACGTGAACAAACCAGGAGTTTCGCCATCTGGTTGCGCATACGCATCATGCATGACACCTCTATTGAAGATGACCTGTACTTGCTGTCCCAGTTACCATCTTCGAATATAATGACTTTCAAAGGGTACGAGATAAATGGTAATACATTTTACACGATCGCCCAAGATAAGAAGAGCACCAACCAAAACAGTGGTGTCCATTTTGATGCAGAAACCAAGACGGGAAAGGAAACATATTATGGTTATATACAGGACATATGGGAACTTGACTATCGACGTGGTTTAAAGGTCCCTTTGTTTCGATGCAAATGGGTCAATATGACACGAGGCGGGTAACGAAAGACCCGTGAGTACGGAATGCCAACAAAGGATCTCAACAATCTTATGTGATGCATTTAACCATTCGTCCTAGCCAATGATGTGGCACAGGTTTTCTATGTGAAGGACATGTCTATCAAGCCAAGAAAAGAAAAGATAAGGAAGCGAATGCATCGCATTTACGATGAGCCAAAGCGGCACATAGTTCTTTCCGGGAAGAGAAACATCGTGGGAGTGGATGACAAGATGCATAATTCAGAAGATTATGAAAAGTTTGATGAAATTTCTCCATTCACGGTGAATATTGACCCGAGCATCCCGTTAAATGATGAAGATTTTCCATGGTTACGGGCAAGAAAGGGACACACGCTGAAGAAAAGTTTCACACCCAAAGATCTGGGATGTGATCGGCTTCACTATCATCACTTTCTTCCGTGTTTCACACCCAGAGGGGAATCTCTCTAATAGTTAGGGTAGTTATGTGTTTTGGCATTTGAAACTGAAGAAATTTTATGTGCAAACAAATTCTTTCATGCCTTTACTGATTTTTAAAGTTAAATTATTCACAAACTAGTGATTCACACTAATTTCAAATAATTCAAAATTTAAACTATTCAAATTTGAAAACTACGGGCACTAATGTAAAGTTTGTAATTTTTGTACCTAAAGCAAAAATATTCACAAAGAAACTCTAAATACACAAAAAACAACACAAAAATAAATAAAGCAAAAAAAAGCTCACTTACTAGGCCAGAGCGGCCTGCATACAACTAGAAACCCAACCTGTTGTTGGGCGGGATGCAGGCCCGCAGAGGCCAAGTGGGCCCACAGTGGCAGCAAAGAACACGAGGCCCAAGAGGGCCTGCTTTGGAGAGGAGCTGAAAGAGCGACCGTGACGGGGTTTATAAACCAGTGCGGTCGCCTCGGCTAGCGAGGTGGGACTAAACTTGTCAAGATCAAGCACTGGCCAAATAAGATTCTTTAGTACCGGTCGTGGCACAAACCGGTACTATTGTGGGGCCTTTAGTACCGGTTTGTGCTACCACCCGGTACTAAAGGGGGTCACTTCCCGCCGCTTGGGCTGGCCAAAACAGACCTTTAGTACTGGTTGGTGGCTCCAACCGGTACTAAAGGTGCCTTCTATATATACAACACTTCGAAAAATTTCATTCTCCCTCTGCTTTCTTCCTCTGCTTCCCATTGAACCGCCCGCCCGATCGATCGACGCCGTCACCGACCCGTCGCCGTCGCCGCCTGCCACCGTCGCCGCCCGTCCCGTCGCCCCCATCGCCGTCGCCGCCCCGTCCCGTCGCCGTCGCCGCCCTTCGTCCCTGTCGGCGCCCTCGTCTCCGTCGCCGCCTGGGCCCGTCCCGTCGCGCCGTCCCTGCGTTGCCACCTCACACACGCCTGCCCGTCGCTGCTGCCGCCGCTGCCGTCGCCGTCGCCCGCTGTGAGCTCTCCCCTCTAGCCCCTCTCCTCGCCTCAAGGGCCACCATGGGCGCCGCCTCCCCGAGCCCATACACACACACGCACAAGCATGATGAACACACACACACATACACGTATATATGTATGAATGCATGTATATATTAGTATATACGTATTTTGTATGTTTAGTTAGTTTAGATTTTTTAGATTATTGTTTTTTCACTAGTATATATGTATGAATGCATGTTAGATGGATATAATTAGTGTTTAATTAGTATGGATTTTTTTTATAATGTTGTTTTTCTGTTTTTTAATGGATGTATAGAAATTGTTTTTTCTGTTTTTAGTGTTACATGCTTAATTAGTATGAAATAGTATATAGATTTTTGAAATAGTAGAAATGTTAGAAATTTTAGTTATCAAAATCCAATCATTAAAAAAATATTATTTTTTGAGGGCATATAGCTAGTATTTGTTCTCTACGATGCCCGCCCGCATCTCTGTTGCCGACTCCGTCTGCGACGACGCCCAGCCGCCCATGTCCGGACTGAGCTCCGCTGGCTGGCACTGGAGGTGCTGCTCGGAGGGGCGCGCCGCTTGATGAGGAACCCGCCCCGGGTCCCGCTGTCGACCCTGATCTCGCTTTGGTGGCGCTTATGTGGGCCAGTTTGGTGCGGAGGGACTGCCCTCACGGGAGGAGGTACGTCGCAGTCGTGGAGGAGGAGGACGAGCACGCCCATCTCTACATGGTTGCGTTAGAGGGCGGCAGGTTCTCCAATACCGGCAAGATCTTCAGTGGATCTCACTTCAGTTATGATCCTGTGAGGGTTCCTTCTCTTTGGGTGTCCACCGCCATGACGCAGGAACCGCGAAAGTGTCCTAGATTCTTCTGTAGTATTCGATCTTTAATTAGCTAGCCAGTGATGTACTATTCAATATTATATATTATTCGAGACGATGTATTCGAGATTGTATCTATTATTCTAGACAAAGTATTCGAGATTATATCTATTATTCGAGACAATGTAATTTGAATACTAAATTGTTTTGTATTTCTTTTGAATTAGTTAAATAAAAGCTATGGAAGACAATACCGACAGAGAGGAAGAACAGACCATGTTCGATATGATACGCGGGCCAGATGATAATCAGAATGAAGAAGATTATGACGGCTCCGAATTTCTAAACAACACCGGAGATGGTGATATGATATTTGATCGCGATTTAACCGAATTGATGAAGTCATGAACTACGATTATGACGATGACGAAGAACATGTTGATCCTGAAACAACAAAGACCGCGAGGTATATATATTTATATAAGCGGGTTTCGTGATCATCACATGTTTTAAATGACTTGAAGATATATTAACGAATCGATCTTTGTTCTTTCAGCCATCCGGATCGAGCAAATCTTCGTGCAAAAGGACTAAACGAGGCCCGAACAAAAAGTTGAAGGAGGGCGTAAAGTACAATATCGAGGCAGTCATACCTTATGGCGAACCTTTAGCGCCTAAGAAGATTGCGGACAAGTTCATTCGTCAGTGCGGAGTTCTTGTGAAGGACCAACTCCCTATCTCCCTTCAAGAATGGAGAGAGCCAGCAAAAGACAAAGGACAAAAAGCCAAAGAGGTTGCTGCTCCACGTCCAGATGTTACTTTTGTCGACAAGAATCAAAAAGATCTGCTTTGGGATACTCTCATGGAACATTTCACCCTACCAGATCATTTCACAGAAGCAGATGTGCAGAAAGTCAAGGACGCTGCTCTTAGGAAGATGGCGGTTGCATTCAAGAAACACAAGAATCGTGAATGGAACAAGTACGTCAAGGGAGGAAGGAAGACTCCAGTATTCGAGGGAACACTAGAGAACCAACATGCTCATTGGGACGATTTCGTGAAATTCAAGGATTCGGAATTAGCTAAGGAACGGTCGAGAATAAACAAGAAGAATGCCGAAAAAAGGATAAGTTCCATAAGCTGGGGCCAGGTGGCTATGCGGTGGCAATGCCTAAGTGGGATAAGTCCGAGAAAGAGATGGAGGATGCAAAGCCACTCCGGTTACTAAGAGCTGCCCCTGTGGTCGGGACTTGGTTCTATGCGCATGGGGGAGTTGGACCCAAGACAGCAATGTTTCGACGAGGGCAAGTCTGAAGGGAGCCGACGATGCGATACTTGTTGCAATAGAAGAGGCACGATCGGGGTGTTCCAGCCCAACAGAGAACGACGAGCTTACGCTGCGTCTCGGGAAATCCTGAACACCCGGAAGAACACGAGGCAAGGGCGCTATTCCGTGGTATGAGGGGTTTTCAGACCGAACACCGACTACAGAACCCGTGCGAGAAAGAAGATTATGGAGGAGAAGAAGAGGAAGATGGAGGAGGAGCAGAGGAAGCGGGACTATGAACGCCTTCAAGGCCTAGAAGCAAGTCAAGCGGAATTGGCAGTCAAATTCCAGCGGCAGTAGGAGCAGATCGACTCACTTAGCCAGCAAAGGGGGTCTCAGCAGCTGCAGCAGCTAGCGGATGATCCAGCATTGGATAGCACCGCCCCATCAATGCAAAGAAGCAGCGTGGGTTCCGCCCCGGACGACGCAATGCTGGGTAGATATCCCGTGGATGACATCACGGAGAACACTAGCTGCGAGCTACACGTCAAAATGAAGAACATATCCATGAAGGTGGCGGATGGCGTTGCTTTTCCAGTTACCCCCAAAGCAACCTACCATTGCATCCCGATTCCAGAGGGCTATGCTCGTGTCATGGTTGACGAGGTGGTGCAGCCATATTCGGGGCTAGAGCTTGACATTCCCGGAGGTGAGGACGAGCGCTTTCTCGGAGACGCCAACATCAGATCATCCTATGGAAAAAGGATTGCATCATCTTCAAGGCCACCGACACTGGCACATCCGACTCTCGTCAAGTCCGCCACCGAGTCAGCCGCCTCCGCCTCCCGCAAGTCCACCAAGTCCGCAAAGTGCCGTGCCACTCCTCCAAGTCCGCAAAGTGTCGCCACCTCCTCCTCCAAGTCCGCCACAGCGTCAGACGCCCACTCTTCCTCCAAGTCCGCACAACCTCAGGCCACTCCTCCTCCAAGTCCTGCACAGCTTCAGGAGGCCACTCCTCCGGCCCAACTCAGCCCGTCACCGGCGTCTCCACCGCCAAGAATCACAGAAGAGACACCCGCAGCTATGGTGCGAGCGGCACGAAGTCAAGGTAGTACAGAAGTACAAAGCGGAGGCAAGCGATATAAATATGGTCCAAGCCTCACGCCTCTTCCGCAGAGGTCTTATGACAGGTCCGAGGAGGAAATCGCAGCCATATCGAAGTCCGAGATGGAAGCCCATTTTGCACCGAAACCGCCACCGCCGCCAAGGGAGAAAGTGCCTGAGGAAATGATTGACCACTTCATTCGTATGGCTCAACCACCAGCTCCCAAGCCTGTTGACACAGACTATGAGCGCCACATCAGGAAGTTAAATCGAGCACGTCTACGTAAGGAGGCGAGCTCAGGATCGAGCAAACAAGAAGCAGCTGTCAAAAAATGCGGGAAAAGCATTTCCCAGCTGGGAGAACAGCCGGCACAATCGATCCCCTTGCTTGTTGTGCCAACAACACGTGATAAAGACGCTACCAATATTATTGTGGGCAAACAGTTTACGCCTCTGAGGTGGGCAATGTGGTAATAACGGAGGACCATATAATGCAGGCTGAAGTTCTCGTAATCTCTGTTGGACAACTCCTCGAGATCGAGCCCATGCCTGTGCTTAGAGAGGATGAAATAAAACGGAAATATGTCTGGGGCCAACCTTTGGTCCATCCAGACAAGGTCAAGAACCTCCAAACGAGAATGTATGAATTGCATCAATGGTACATGAACATTACCAAGATTTCCGATCGATTGTCCCTCATGGTGAATGTCAAGGAGGAGCATTACTTCAATGAGAAAGCTGTGTCCGTTGAGTATTCTGAACTGTTTCAGTTATACAATCAAGACGCACTCGACAAATCTATCGTCAGTTGCTATTGTCTCAGAAGTGATTTCTTTCTATAATTTAAGTCTCAAGCTAGCTGTATCGATCCTTTTGATCAATCATTACCTGTAATTATCCTCACTATATTCTTTTCTCGTGGTATTATATGCAGGATGAAGATATATGAAATGAGAAAAGGTGGACGCTTTGGCATTGGGTTCATTGACCCAAACACCGTTAATGAATACACATGGAAACTAAATCCACGTTATCAAAAGGACGTAGAGGACAACATGCTAGAGTTCTTGAAGCTCCTCAAATACAATGAAGATATACTACTTCCTTACAACTTCCAGTGAGTCACACTGTCTTGTACTACAAATTCTCTGTTTTTGCCTACTAGCTAGCTACATGGTTTTGCTTTACATATGCCCGCTTAATTAAGACATGCAAACGTGTGTGCATGCAGATTTCACTGGGTCTTGTGTATCATTAAAGTTGACGCCGAACAGTTGAAATACTGGACTCACTACTCAAAGAAAAACTGACTATAACATCTTGTTTGGGATAGTCAACAGGTAATTTCAATCATTATTAACTATATATCTCGGCCTATTTAGTTCGTCATTTTTCATGATATGAACTATTTAATAACCCCTTTATTCATTTTCTTTGTCGGCGGGCAGGGCTTGGGCAAGGTTCATCAGCGTGGACCCGTGGAGAATGAAAACAAAAGCTTAAATGGTTTCGACCCAAGGTAAGTAATTAAGTAGTACTAGCTAGCTAGCTAGCTGCCATCTCTTTAATTATCATGCTTGAATAATTATTATTTGATCAAATTCCATTCTCGTAAAGGCCCTGAAGCAGCGTAGGGACTGATCTGTGTGCATTCTGCGCTTTGAGAACACTCACATGATGGCGTCCAAAGGAGCAGATCTCAAAGACAGGAATGGGTACGCTTGTCAAAACACTATTCACAATTTTTACACCATTATCGATATCTAGTCACACAACTAATACACATGCATATTGATCTCCTTCTTAACAGTTCACAGAGGTGGAGAAGCTCCTAGAAACGGAGCTGTGAGAAGCACTTCAAGAGGAAATAGCGGGATTTTTGCTCGACCAGGTCATAAATCCAAGGAAGAATACTATTACCCGCCACCGCCCCCATCGTGGTTCAAGGCACCAATTAGGCTAATGCCACTGGCTCCAAAGGCAACATGCATATGTAGGAGAAATTGTATATAGCTATACATGTGTGTATGTGTGAATTAATTAATATGATGGTTTGTGAGACATTGATGATATATATATATGCATGATTGGTTCTACTAGAAATTCTATATATATATATATATATACATAACGTGTACAATGTGTAGTATCGTAAAATACCAGCAAACGAAAAAGAATTAAATTGAAAACACAAATTTAATTGAAAAATAAAAAATAAAACAAAAACTCATTAAACATTTAGTACCGGTTGGTGTTACCAACCGGTACTAAAGGGCTCCCGCCCCGGAGCTGCCTCGTACACGTGGTTGGCCTTTAGCACCGGTTCGTGCTGAATCGGTACTAAAGGGGGGGGCCTTTAGTGACCACACTTTAGTGCCGGTTGTGGAACCGGCACTAAAGGGCCTTACGAACCGGTGCTATTGCCCGGTTCTGCACTAGTGTAGTGGGCCATGATGATATGAGATCGATGACCTTCTTCCATGTTCGGATGGGACTCTCCTTTGCGTGGATGGCAAGCTTGGCGTTCGGATCATTTATTCCTTTCTCTGTAAACCGACTTTGTACAACCCTAGGCTCATCCAATGTCCATAAAAACCGGAGGGTTTAGTCCGTAGAGGCGGAATCATAATCATACATGCTATGTCATGGAATTGTCACGGCAGATGTCCTCTTGCAAGGACTTAGTTGTGGAGCCATCGCGACTAGGAAGCTTAAAGGGGTTAATCGGGACAAAGGACACAAGAGGTTTATACTAGTTCGGCCCCTTGCGGTGAAGGAAGGCCTACGTCTAGTTGGGTTGGTGTTGCTTGATGTTTCGATGACCAAGGAGCGAGATACGCTATGCCCGGCTCTCGATGAGTTGTTTCCTGCCCCTAAGCCGTCGCAAGTCGTCCCCTTATATACACGGGTTGACGCCCTGCGGCTTATAGAGTCCCGGCGGGCTTATAAACAGTGTCCGGCTCGGTGACTAGTTAAATCTACCTTATGATACAAGTAATGCCATTGTGGCGGTTTACTACAACGGGCCTTAAGTCGCATGTGGGCCTTAAGCCCTTTATTGAACCGGCATCTTCACGCTTGATTACAGGCTCCAATCTGGCGAGTCTTCTTGTGGAACCCGGCCCCTCCTGGGCGGCTTACACAAATAGTTATATCCCCTACATTAGGCCCCAGATTGATTTGAACCTGTTCATGTCAATCTTAAAATACCTTAAGAAGTAAATCTTCAGTCTCCGGCTGTGCAAAGGTTTTCTTTAACCCGCCATGACGTCATCTTTTGGATCCGTGTTAACCCGCCGTGACGTCATTCTTATTTAAATTCATTCTTTATTTCATCGTATCCTCCAACGGATCTTTGCCTTTACTGACTGTTCCAAAAACTGAGGCGTCGGGGCCGCTGGATAATAACTTTTATCTCCTCGTTTCTCACGCTCTTTAGTGGCCCTTCCTTATAAATAGGCCCGACTAGGTCTTCTTTCATTCTTCCCGTTTCGCTTCTTCTTCCTCTCGCCCGTCACTGGAGCTCCACCGCTTGCCGCCACATACAGCACCTCGCCTCCGCCGAGCTTGGCCAACGCATCGACCTGAACTTGACCAGAGAACGGCAGCTTCCTCCTCCGCAGATCTTCCGCAGAATCGCTTTCCCTTTTCGCGCCATAGATCTATGCTAGGACTAGTATGTTCTTCTCGCAGTTCATCGTTCATCCTAGTTCCTCGCACTTGCCTCTCGCCAGTAGCTCGTTTGATCCAGCAATAGCATAGATCTCGTGCGGTTGTTGTTCCGCATCCATTTTTAGTAGTAGCAGATCTTCTTTCTTTGTAGGACTCCTCAGTAGAACGTATGAACTTCTCCGCACCATTTTTTTAGGTCTAGAATTTTTCTTGTCTGAACATCTGTTTGATCCAAAATAACAACAGCAACTTGTGAAACTTGTTTGCTCCACCCGGAAGTGAAAAAACTGCTTTTGTCGAATATGTTTAACTGCTCATTGACACCTGTAGCGGCTTAATATTTATCGCATAGTCATCCATATATCATTAGGCCCCTTTTGAAGCCGCCATCATGACTAGTTTTAAATATTTTCCTCCGGGTTAAATTTGAGCCGGATCCTCTTTATTTTTGTCATAGGCCTCAGTCTTTGTCATGGCACCTAAACTGGCCAAGGCTCCTGTGACCTGTAATTGGGTCCCATCCACAGTCACGAGGAGTAAACTGTCTGAATTTGTGAAGTCCGTCCATCTGCCTAAGAAGGAGGTCATGTCTTATCGTGCCCTTGACCCGTCTGAAGAAAGGCCTCAACCCAAAGAAGGGGAAGTAGTAGTTTTTACGGATCACATGAGCCGGGGATTTGCCCCTCCCGGCTCAAAATTCTTCAGAGAGGTTTTGAACTTCTTTGACCTTAGGCCTCAAGATATTGGACCCAATTCCTTGTCAAATATCTGTAATTTCCCGCCTTCATGAGGTGTACACAGGAGAGGAGCCAAATCTGCTTTTGTTCAGAGAGCTTTTCTACTTGAACAGGCAGAATGAACGTGCCAACGGTCCCAGTCTTGAACATGGCGGTATCTCAATTCAGCGGCGGAGAGACCGCCTTTTCCCTTATGCTAAACTGCCAAGCCATCCGAAAGATTGGAATCAAACGTGGTTCTATTGCCAGGACACTTCCCCGGCTAATGAAAGCCCTCTGCCCGGCTTCCGCGCTCTGCGCCTTGAGTCCAACCATCCGCTAGCGGACAAGCTAACGGCTATTGAGCGTCTGCCTCTTAATCCTACCATCAAAAGGATCAAAGCTCTTTTGGGAAATGGCCTGAACGATATTGATCTGGTCCTAGTTTGGGTCGCTTGGCGAGTACTTCCGTTAAGCCGCCTTCCCGGCTTAATGTGTACCTATTCAGGCGAAAAGGATGATCCACTGTGTCATAGCCCTGACGACTTACCAGATGATGTGGTGGAAGCTACAACCCAATCGCTGCTGAAGGAGGGCACAGTAACTAGCAACGCCTTCGGCCTACTTCCCTTCTATAAGAAGAACCCGGCCCCTGCAGTGAGTCATCAACCTTAATAAATACTCCTAGCCTTGTCACACCTTACTTGTACTCATAATTTCTTATCTTTTTCCACAGGCCGATAACAATTTTTGGAAGGTCCAGTATGACCATGAGGCTGCTAAACAAGCCAGGACAGCCAAAAAGACCGAAAGGAAAGCTGCCAAAATGGGAACTTCAAAGAAGAAGAGACCCAGCGCTTCCGATTTACTCAAATTGGATGACACTTCTTCAGATGATGAGCAGGTAAACCCTGATTCTCTTAACTCCTTTGTCATTACTTTATTGATATTTCATCCTTTCAGGAGGATAAGGGGCACAACCAAGCAGTTGGCGAAGAGGTAACTATAATTTCCTCCGACTCAGAGCCTTTGCCCAAGCAAAAAATCCGAAAGGTGACCCGGAAAGTAAGATTTTCACATCATCTCGCTTATCAAGATCCTCAATGTCTTTTCAAGCAACAACAGTTTGAAAGCCGGAGGCAGACCCGGACCAGCAAGGATGCAGAACTCTCTTCCGGCTTACCTGACGTAACTAGGAAACGTCGGACTGAGGTTATCTCTGATTTGCGTTCTATTTTTCCTTTGGCGGGTTTAATTCGCCAACCTCTCAATCCATCTGACTCCAATTATCAGGATACCTCTCCTTCCTCTGGCGAGTCCATGCAATTAAACATGCCGGCTTTCAAAACTGCTCCCGGGTACTGTAACTTTAGTTACCTTAGTCTTTTACCTTACTCATGCTTTAATATTCATCCTTCTACCTTTGTTGACAGCATGCAAGTGAAACCCATCAAGAGGGCAAAGAAGAATAAGCCGTCTCAAGACCCGATTGTAGCTGAACCGGCGTCTGGTATGTCTGTTCCAACCAGCTCCACCCATCAGCCGCCTGAACCGGCTTCTGACATTCCGGTGCCAACCTCTGACCCGCCTGCCGAAAATATTCTCAATAGCTCCGATAACCCAGAAGCTCCTAGCCCGGTCAAAACAACTGACCCGGAAGTTGAACTTTTGAAAAGCCAGTTTATTGAACCGGGGCAGCCTACTGTCCTTGCCAAATGTACTGCCAAGGAAGAACTTGCCGAACGCCGAAAGGCCAAGCAGGACATTACTGATTATACTCACCTAAGCATTGGTGATATAGTCTCAGGCTATCTGAATCAGGTGCATAATAGCCGTGACCTGGAAATTGACATGGTGAAACAAATACAGCACAAATCTAAGGTATAACTTATACTGTTTTCCTGAATCTTACTTACTGTACCAGCCCCCAAGTCTACTGCTTATGAATAAATATGCTGTAGACTTAGAAATCTGCTTACTGTTGATGTCCCCGGTTTAAAGAGATTATATTTAACCCGGTTATAGCATGATAGTTTTGAACTTGCGATACACATTAGCCCCCAAGTGTCAAGTATCTTTACATTTGAAGTGCTTGAGACTTAATATGCATAACCCGGCATGGTAGATTTAAAAATTCTTCAGCGTACATTAGCCCCCAAGTGTCAAGTATCTTTACTTGTAAAGTGCTTGAGACTTAATATATCTTACCAGGATTCTTACCATAACTCGGTATCAATGTAGGTCACCATAAGTCAATTTGAGTCGGAGATTGCTGACCTGAAGAGCCGTCTGGGCTGATGAGAAGGCTTCACTAGTGACCCGGGCTGAGTCGGCAGAGGCTTCACTTGCAGAAGCAACAACCGAGCTGTCCGACTTAAAGCGTCATATATCTCAAATGGTCTCAGCCATCTTCGGTAAGCTATTGTTCATAACTCCAAACATTGCAATCCTTCCCTTGATTATTGCCGTTATCGTTAACTCCGGCTCACCTTTATGCTTTGTGAACACACAGGCCCCAGGAGCACCAACCTCAAGCAGAACATGCTGATCAAACTTAAGGCGGTTTACACTCTGGTGGAGCAGCTGTAAACTGGGTCACAGTGTGCTTTGGCTGTTGTAGCCTTATCAAATACCAGTCCTCACCTTCTGCAAGACGTGCTGAAGTGTCTCACTGTGCTACCTCAGCGGATCCAGGATTTAAGGCGGGCATCTTCAAGAGCAGGAGCCGTAGCCGCCTTGAGCCGGGCAAAAGCATGGATTCCAGAACTAGACCCGACAGACCTTGATCTTGGATACCCGAGTCTGAAGGAGGATGCTACCAGATTTGATGATCATGATTTCACCGTCACACAAAGTCATACGTCCCGTGGCTACCCTTATTGGGAACGACATCGACCTCTCCAAATACTCTCCGGGCTATGACAGCGAGAACCGGAGAATTCCAATCACTCCATATGATCAAGTCAGCATGATCCCTCCAACTCGTAAGCATACTTTTGCCCTTGAAGTGGACCCAGCCGGTTTAATAGATGATGAAGCTGAGTTTGTAGCCTTGAGAGGCATTGACTGGGCCTCATCAACCTTCCAGGACAAAGCAACCAACGGAGAGGCGGAGAAGGATAACCCGGAACCACCAAGCCCACCAAAGGAGTGAACCGGCAGGCGTTATGAACTTGCAAAAAAAATGCTTCATTATTCAGACTCGGGGAGTCTTGTAATAGGGTAGAAAAAACCTCTTAACTTTGTCATGCCTTCGCGCATGTTTATGGCGCTTAATACTTTCGTAAGCCGCCATCGTTATGTGCTTCCAGCTTATCTTTATCTTTCCTTGATGTCAAAATTCTTCTTGCTTTATCCTGTGTATAAAACAAAATAGAATTCCCTTGGCCACTTACCACACCCGGGGTTACATAAAGTATTGATAACCCGGAGTTTGAACCAAACATCACATAAAAACCGGTTTATGACTATGATCACAATAGCATACCTGCGATCTTATTTGGTATATACTCGCCGACTTACGTGACCCAAATCCAAGAGTTAATTTAACTCCTGGCAGTTGACATATATAATGTTGACCTGGCCTTTAATAACATTTATACTTACAGAGTATAATGAATAGTAAACCTAATTTCAAAGGCCTTTGATTCGAATACGATCAGTGAACCGTTCGAAAGGGGTTAAGCTAAGATTCAAATACGATCATATAGCCCCCAGTGGCTTTGGCGATGCCGATCAAGTGAGTATCGACAGCTATGTTCTCTTTGGTTCGAATACGACCTATGTTTGAACAGGAAGCCCCCAAGTGACCATGAGAGTTGTTTAATGATGCTGATTCGAATACGACCCACGTCAGGCCCAAAGGGGTTAAGCTATGATTCAAATATGATCAAGAAGCCCCCAAGTGGGTTTGGCAGTATGCCGATCAATTGGATATCGACAGCTATGTTCTCTTTGGTTCAAATACGACCTATGTTTGAACAGGAAGCCCCCAAGTGACCATGGCTAGATTCAGATATGATCATAAACCGGACCAAAGGGAAAGCTGGATTTAGATATGATCCGCCATCTGTTGGTTGTTTTCACCACCTGGTAAAGAAGATATATAAACCTTTGAAGGTGAAAAGAAAAGAGGTCCTGCTTTATTGCTTTATATAATATATACATTGTCAAAAAAGAAAAAATATATATATATATCTTGAGAGCCGGTGACTCAAGTATAGTAAGGCCGAAGATGAGCTATGTTCCACGGCCGGCGGGTCTCTTCCTCCGACTTACGTGAGTCTTTGGGCTGTCGAACATCAATGAGGTAGTATGACCCATTGTTCAGATTTTTACTGACCACACAGGGTCCTTCCCAAGGAGGGGATAGCTTGTGCATATCAGATTGATCCTGAATGAGCCGGAGCACTAAGTCGCCTTCCTAAAAGGCTCTGCTTCTAACCCGGCGGCTGTGATAGCGGCGCAGGTCTTGCTGGTATATCGCCGAGCAGGCTATTGCCAAGTCTCGCTCCTCATCTAAAAAGTCCAGTGCATCCTGACGAGCCTTTTCATTATCAGCCTCAAGGTAAGCCGCCACTCGGGGCGAGTCGTGCCGGATGTCACTTGGCAGAACTTCCTCTGCTCCGTACACCATGAAGAAAGGTGTATAACATGTAGATCTGTTAGGCGTTGTGTTGATACTCCATAGCACAGAGGGTAGCTCCTCCACCCAACAACCCGGAGTTCGCTGTAAGGGGACCAAGAGCCAGGGTTTGATACCCTTCAAGATCTCTTGATTTGCTCTCTCTGCTTGACCATTAGATGAGGATGAGCAACAGCCGCAACATCAAGCCGGATATGTTCTCGTTGACAGAACTCTTCCATGGCACCCTTGGAGAGATTAGTACCATTATCAGTTATGATACTATGTGGAAAGCCAAAACGAAAAATCACCTTTTTCATGAACTAAACCGTCGTGGCTGCATCACACTTACTGACCGGCTCTGCCTCAATCAACTTGGTGAATTTATCGACTGCCACCAAAAGGTGCGTTTTCTTATCCTTAGACCTTTTGAAAGGTCCAACAATGTCAAGCCCCCAGACTGCAAACGACCAAGTAATTGGAATCATCCTCAATTCCTGAGCCGGCACACGAGCTCGTCGTGAGAATTTTTGACAACCGTCCCATCTGCTGACCAGATCCTCCGCATCAGCATGAGCCGTCAGCCAATAGAAACCATGACGGAAAGCCTTGGCCACCAGAGATTTTGAGCCAGCATGATGACCACAATCTCCTTCATGGATCTCTCGAAGTATCTCCTGACCCTCCGCAGGCGACACACAACGTTGAAACGCCCTAGTAACGTTGCGGTGATGTAATTTGCCATGAACAATTGTCATAGACTTGGACCGCCTGATGATTTGTCTTGCCAAGGTCTCGTCCTCAGGCAACTCTCCCCGGGTCATTTAGGTCAAATAAGGGACTGTCCAATCTGGGATAACGTGGAGAGCTGCCACCAACTGTGCCTTTGGGTCTGGCACGGCTAGCTCTTCCTCTGTAGGCACTTTGACAGAAGGGTTATGCAAAACATCAAGAAAGGTATTAGGCGGCACCGACTTACGCTGAGACCCCAGCCGGCTCAAAGCATCAGCCGCCTCATTCTTCCTCCGATCAATGTGCTCCACTTGATAACCCTTGAATTGTCCAGCCACCGCATCAACCTCACGACGATAAGCCGCCATCAGGGGATCCTTGGAGTCCCGCGTGCCTGACACCTGTTGAGCAACGAGGTCTGAGTCGCCTAAGCACCTTACCAGGCTCAAATTCATCTCCTTAGCCATCCGGAGACCATGGAGTAAAGCCTCGTACTCAGCTGCATTGTTAGTATAGGGAAACATAAGCCGGAGCACATAACAAAATTTGTCACCTTGGGGGGAAGTTAAAACGACTCCAGCCCCCGAGCCCTCCAACTGCCTGGACCCATCAAAGTGAATAGTCCAATATGTGTTATCTGGCTTCTCCTCAGGTGCCTGTAATTATGTCCAATCATTGATAAAGTCCACCAAGGCTTGAGACTTAATAGTTGTACGTGGCATGTACTTCAAATCATGAGGCCCAAGCTCAATGGCCCACTTGGCGACTCGCCTGCGTGGCTTCCCTGCTCGGATGATGTCTCCCAAAGGCGAGCTTACCACAGTTATAGGATGACCTTGGAAATACTGCTTCAGCTTCCGGCTTGCCATAAACACCCCATAATCAAGTTTCTGCCAATGTGGATACCTTTGCTTGGACTCAATGAGCACCTCACTGACGTAATAAACCGGCCATTGAACCGGATGCTCCTTGCCAACCTCCTTGTGCTCCACCACAATGGCCACACTGACGGCTCAGGCATTAGCAGCCACATATAACAACAATGGCTCTCTATCAATGGGAGCCGCAAGGACCGGCGGCTCAGACAACTGTCTCTTTAAATCCCCAAAGGCAGCGCCGAAGCGCCACTCCTGCATTTAAAGCATCCGCTTTTCTTCATCATCTGATACAGCGGCAGGGCTTTCTCGCCTAACCGGCTTATGAACCGGCTTAGAGCAGCAACACGACCCGCCAGTCGTTGAACATCGTTGATGCACGCCGGTTTTGCCAAGGAGGTAATCGCCTTGATCTTCTCCGGGTTAGCTTCAATGCCTCTGTTTGAGACCACGAAACCCAGAAGCTTGCCTGCAGGTACACCAAACACACACTTGTCCGGGTTAAGCATCATCTTATAAACCCGGAGATTATCAAAGGTCTCCTTTAAATCAGATATCAAGGTTTCCTTCTCCCTGGACTTCACCATGATGTCATCCACATAAGCGTGAACATTGCGCCCAATTTGACTGTGGAGATAATTTTGTACACATCTTTGATAAGTCGCCTGGGCACTCTTAAGCCCAAATGGCATAGATACATAGCAGAAGGCTCCAAACAGAGTGATGAAAGCCGTTTTCTCCTGGTCCTTAACTGCCATTTTGATCTGATGATAGCTAGAGTAAGCATCCAAAAAGCTCAAACGCTCGCAACCCGCCGTAGCATCGATGATCTGATCAATACGGGGAGGGAAAAGCGATCAGCCGGACAAGCCTTATTTAAGTCCGTGTAATGCACACACATCCGCCAAGTGCCATTCTTCTTGAGTACCAGCACCGGGTTAGCCAGCCACTCCGGGTGAAAGACTTCCACAATGAACCCAGCCGCTAAGAGCCGAGCGACCTCTTCCCCAATAGCTTTCCGTCTTTCCTCATTGAACCGTCGAAGAAATTGCCTGACCGGCTTATACTTTGGATTGATATTAAGAGTGTGCTCAGCGAGTTCCCTCGGAACACCCGGCATGGCAGAAGGTTTCCATGCAAAGATGTCCCGGTTCTCACGGATGAACTCGATGAGCGCCCTTTCCGATTTATGGTCCAAGTTGGCACTGATGCTGAACTGCTTGGAAGAGTCGCCTGGAGTAAAGTCAACAAGCTTTGTTTCAGCGGCCGATTTAAACTTCAATGTTGGGTCATGCTCTGTAGTCGGCTTCTTTAAAGAAGTCATATCTGCCGGGTCAACATTATTCTGATAAAACTTCAGCTCCTCAGCTGCACAAACAGACTCAGCATAAGCCGCATCGCCTTCCTCACATTCCATGACTACCTTTCGACTCCCATGCACGATGATGGTACCCTTGTGACCTGGCATCTTGAGCTGCAGATAAACATAACACGGTCGCGCCATGAACTTAGCATAAGCCGGCCGTCCAAAACAGAGCATGATACGAGCTCCTGATTTTGACTACCTCAAACGTCAATTTCTCAGCTCTAGAATCATATTCATCTCCAAAGGCCACTTCCAGCTCAATCTTGCCAACTGGGTACGCAGACTTACCAGGCACCACTCCATGAAAGACGGTGTTGGATGTCCTCAAGTCCTTATCAGTCAAACCCATGTGGCGAAAGGTCTCATAATAGAGAATATTGATGCCACTTCCTCCGTCCATGAGTACCTTAGTGAATTTATATCCACCAACCTGAGGTGCTACCACCAAGGCCGACTGACCCGGATTATCAACCCGGAGGGGGTGATCTTCCCTGCTCCATATAATGGGCTGCTCTGACCACCTCAAATAATGTGGAACCGCCGGCTCAACAGAATTCACGGCCCTCTTATGAACCTTCTGGTCACGTTTGCACAAATTAGTGGTAAACACATGGTACTGCCCACCATTCAGCTGCTTTGGGTGGCTTTGATAACCTGACTACTGCTCCTGCTGCTGTCCCTGCCGGTGTCAAAATCAGCGGATCTCGGGTAGGGGGTCCCGAACTGTGCGTCTAGGCGGATGGTAACAGGAGACAAGGGACACGATGTTTTTACCCAGGTTCGGGCCCTCTCGATGGAGGTAATACCCTACTCCTACTTGATTAATATTGATGATATGGGTAGTACAAGAGTAGATCTACCATGAGATCAAGGAGGCTAAACCCTAGAAGCTAGCCTATGGTATGATTGTTGTTCGTCCTATGGACTAAAACCCTCCGGTTTATATAGACACCGGATAGGTTAGGGTTACATGTAGTCGGTTACAATGGTAGGAGATCTACATATCCAGACGCCAAGCTTGCCTTCCACGCCAAGGAAAGTCCCATCCGGACACGGACGAAGTCTTCAATCTTGTATCTTCATAGTCTAAGAGTCCGCCAAGGATGATAGTTCGCTATCCGGACACCCCTAGTCCAGACTCCTCGGTAGCCCTCGAACCAGGCTTCAATGACGACGAAGTCCGGGCGCGCATATTGTCTTCGGCATTGCAAGGCGGGTTCCTCCTCCGAATACTTCATAGAAGGTTTTGAACACAAGGATAGTGTCCGGCTCTGCAAAACAAGTTCCACATACCACCGTAGAGAGAATAATTTTTGCACAGATCTGCTAACGTATTCTGCGGCGTGACATCACACCACGGCCAGGACTTTATATGTATTGTTTTTTACTGTTCCACCTTAGCATGTTTAGCGAGGCGGTTTCCTTGGCACATCTTATCAAAGCATAGATCGTGCCCCCTTATTCCGGGATTCTCATCAATACGGACGTGGGCAACCCATCCGCGCCATTGATTACGGCACTTGGGAGATAAGCGAGTTTTACCAGGCTAGTGGGGGACGCATAACTTCGTCCGTCCATATAAGGGGATAAGGATCCACCTTTAAACCTACGCCTTCTTCCTCCTTTGCTCATCCATTTCCGCGTACTCGAGCTCCAGCGCCCAAGTCCGCACATCCCACCTCAACCTTCTCCAACTATGTCCGCAGCGGGAGGCAGGTGGATGGCCTCCTCCGTCACGAAGGGACACATCACAAAGCTGCGGGAGGCCGGATACTTGCCCGGCGACATCGCGTGTCGGCTACCCGACGAGGAGCAACTCATTCCAACCCCCGTGCCCCATGAGAGGGTGGTGTTTCTCCCCCACTTCCTCCGCGGACTAGGTTTTCCACTTCACCCATTTGTCCGGGGGCTCATGTTCTACTACGGCCTGGACTTCCACGATCTGGCCCTGAATTTCATCCTCAACATCTCGGCGTTCATCGTCGTGTGCGAGGCCTTCCTCTACATCCAGCCCCACTTCAGCTTATGGATGAAGATCTTCATTGTCAGGCCGAAGGTAGTGGGCGGCCGTCAAGCGGAGTGCGGAGGCGCCATGGTTGGCAAGATGGCCAAAGTCCCATGGATCGAGGGCTCCTTCGTGGAGACAATAAAGGGGTGGCAGTCGGGGTGGTTCTATATCACCGAGCCGTGCGACCCCAAATGGGCTGCGGCCCCCGAGTTCAGATCTGGCTTCCCCACACGGCTCTCATCATGGAAAGAGACGGGCCTGACGTGGGGGAATTCTGACGAGCTATCCGGACTCCAAACATGCGTCCGAAACCTGGTGGACAAGAATCTCAGGCTTGTCAACGTAATCCAGGTGATGCTCATCCGCCGGATTCTCCCATGACAACAACGGGCCTTAAAATTGTGGGAGTTCAATCCGGCACAGCACTCAACTCCAAAAAGGCTCTTCGACACCACGTACGAAGATGCCTGGAAGGTGCTGTTCAAGGGCGCCGAGGCTCCCTCATCCGCTACTGAAGATCGCGGATACAGCTCGCAGCGTCAAGCCAGTGAGGTAAGTTATTTTACCCTTTACGGGACTCTTTTTTTCATAGATTGACTCTATGTGGGATCTAAAACTCCCTAATCTTTGACAGAACTGGCTGAAGACCTCCGGACAGATTAATCGTCCGGCCTTTCGCCGAAGACTCCAGCGGACGCCTCGATTGACGGGCTGCTGGCTCCGTACCCCATGTGGTGCAGGAGAAGAAGGCCAAGAAGGAGGCCACGGAACTCAAGGAGCTCCCGACGTCAGGTGTCCGATTACAAGCGTAATCTTCTCCCGAGAACGCAGGAGGAGGAAAATGAAGCCTCTCCCCCAGCGGGGGAGGAGTGGAAAAGGAAGGCCGCCCCAACCTGGGAGGCATGAGGGTCTAAGAAGGGATGGACCCTTCCTCCGTACTTCTCCACCAACGCCGACAACGACGAGGAGGAGGGCTAACAAGGGCCAAGCCTCGGCGAGATCGTAAGTGTCCGGATCCCCATGGCTTTTTCATTGCATAGTGTTCTCTAATGCCGAACAATCATGCAGCCCGCCCAAGGGCGAAGCTCGCTGCTCGCCGAGCGGGTCCCCGAGTTCGCCGGAAATGGAGAGTACTTTCACTTCGGCCGCCTCCTTACCTCACGCTGCGGACGACGCCAAGGTGGGGTCCCAAGGGGGGCCTGGTCAAGAGGAGGTGGCGCAGGAGGCGCCGCAAGGCAACCTCCCGGACTCCAGGCGCGTGGGGGGCGAGACCCCCAGGGGCTATAAGCCCGACCTTCGTCCGGACTCCATACCGGAACCTTCAGCGGTTCCAGAGTCCGGCAAGCGGTCCCTTCGTAGGAAGGGTAAGACGCCGGTGTCCTCCGTCCAACCGGAGGCACCGGATAGCTTACTGGAGGCGCTTAACAGCGCCTCCATCAAGGAGGAGCACCGCACTGTTATGAGTGCAGTGATCCGGACAGTTCAGTCCGCCAAGAGCGGGCTGACCGAAGCCTGTACCATCCTTCTAACAGGCTTTGAGGTAAGTTTAGAATATGTAAAAATAATACCGCATAGACAGTAGCCCCTGATGCTTAGTTCGGTGTTCGGAAAGAAAAGCAGGACTAAGGATCTAGAAAGATATACGCAGGAGTCTAATATAAGTATGTCAATATGGGAATGCAGGCTGCGCTGCTGACCTCCGTCGCACTGACTGCAGAGGTCAATGCATTAAAGCAGAGCCTCGAGCGGTCTGAGAACAAGCTCGGCCTTGCCAAGAAGCAACTCGAGGACAAGGAAGGTAAGTAATACCTTATTAAAGAAATACCTTATAGAAAGGATTCGGTTGCAAAAAATAACAGGAATAACATGGGTACTGCAGGGGCCACGAATGAGGTGCCGACTCAAGGAAGCGCCGTCCGTGGGTCGAAAGCAAGGCGGCATGAGCGCACCGAGCGAGAGAAGGGGAGGCACAGCTGGCGGAGGTGCGGCAAGAGCCTGTGTTCTCGTGAAAAACACGAGGGTTTGGAGCGTGACTCGAAGACCCGAGAGTCCGAGCTTGCCTCGGCTCTTGAGAGTGTCAAAGCTGCTAAGGCCGAGGCCCAAAAAGCCCTCCAAGAAATTGAATCGTTAAAGAAGATAGCGGTGGGTAAGGCATTCTTTATGCAAAGCAAGCATGTGAAAGTGAATTACCTATTACTTACCCGGATTCGGAGCTCTAGGAGCATTCGCAGATCTGCCCCTGTAGTGTGTCTCGATGCTGCCTCGCTCTACCGCACCAAGGAGGGGAGCTCGACGGAGAAGGTGTTACGGTCTCGTGATGTCGAGGCCGGACATCCAGTTTCTAATCGACCAGCTGAAGCAGCTGGTCGAAGCTCCACAAGGTCGCCGAACAGGCCATGAAGGGCCTCATAGTTCGGCCAGGCCATTGGAAGCCATGCAGGAGCTACTTTGGGCTAGTGCGGCGCTGGTGGACGCCTGTCTGCGTGGATTGAAGTCATCAAGCGCTCCGTCTGCATTGAAGGTGCCTGTTGGCCCTTGCCCGTGCTAAAGTGCACTGGGGCAAGCTGGATGGGGAGAAGCTTGTGACGGACGGGCCACCGAAGGCAAGGAGCATCACACGCCCGAAATATACTATGAGGGCGTCCTGAAGGGTGCCCGCCGTATAGCGGATGAGTGCTCCAAAGATGTAATTTTTTAATAGACTCGCATTTGTTATCCTGTACGTTGAAAACTTGTTCATATGCGCTAAGCAACGCTTGTTAATTTAAAATATTACCTTCTGTGCGGCCGTTTATCAAATTTGAGAGATGGCAAGTCGTTGGCTTCAGCCCCCATGCCACGAGTGCTGGGGTGTTCGGGATAAACTTGAGCGATCTTGTTCCCATTATTGGGTCCATCGAGGGAGGCGCTCAACACAATGAACAAGGCAACCGGACTTATAATGCTTGAACACTCTCACTTAGCCATAGAATTCTATAATTTTAAATTTCGGCGAAGCCCCTAGTATTCGGAAGACCGAGTTCGGGGCGCTATCCATGCCTTGGCCGGACAATTTCGGTTCCTCGCTCTAAGCGGCATAAGTCTTTAGGGACCCGAAAAAACCTCTCGAACAGCGCATCGCTCTCGCCTATCATGACGGTCAGTTTTAGCTTTCTCCACTGAGGTGCTCAACCCAGCTCAACCGGGGCACAATCGCAGTGGTTCTCCCGGTGCTACCTTAGCCGATATAACGGAACGTAAAGTATAAAGTACCAAAACACGGGAGCCGGGCAAACCCAACTATTGACCCAAGACATGATTCGGAGCCAATGCATATAATGCTATAAGTTCGGGGTACTTAAGCCCCTGGTGTATTGGCCGTACCAAATTGTACGGTTGCGCAATGTCGTGAAATGAACATATATATATAGATAAAGAAAGGAGTGCAATAATAGGCAAAAGCTATATATTGGTTATTAAAAACAAACTGCAAATAAAAAGCAGAACGATACAAATTGTGCGATAAGCAAGGGATATGACTATTTAACATGTCCCCTCCAGGGGTAAGCTGCGGGATGGTATGTAAAACAGGTATAATCCTCGTAGTAGAGACCACCTGGACACTAGACGCATTTTTCTGCTTCCCTGGCTGTTGCATCGTGAGTTCGACGCGAATGCCGGACAGGGCTTCTGGAGAACAGAGTCCTGAAAGTAAGAAAAAAGGAAAAAGAAAAAGAATGACACAATCGGGAGCCCCTGGTGCGGTTGAGCCGCATTCTGGGCGTGCCGTGGTTGTGCCCCTCCCCTTATGCCCATAGTATATCCAGAGCGTAGTTATGTACGCGTAGTACTGGCTTCGCAATTTCGCGAGGGCTGGGGTTGGGGCCGGATTGCTACGCGTGCTTGGATCGTGCCAGGCAGTCTTGTTGTAGGTTACTCCGGGCGCGCTTGACAGTGTCCGGACGTTTAGTGGCCGGACTCGAGAATTGTTGCGAGAGGCTGCTTTGAACCTCCGCCGCGAGGGCCGCCGTGTGCTCCTCCGTTCGGAGAGAGCGTTCGGTGTTTCCATTGACCGTGATTACTCCTCGAGGGCCTGGCATCTTGAGCTTGAGGTATGCGTCGTGTGGCACCGCATTGAACTTCGCAAATGCGGTTCGTCCGAGCAGTGCGTGATATCCGCTTCGGAACGGGACTATGTCGAAGATTAACTCTTCGCTTCGAAAGTTATCCGGGGATCCGAAGACCACTTCTAGTGTGACTGAGCCTGTACAATTGGCCTCTACCCCTGGTATTACGCCATTAAAGGTTGTCTTTGTGGGTTTAATCCTTGAGGGGTCTATGCCCATTTTGCGCACTGTATCCTGATAAAGCAGGTTCAGGCTGCTGCCGCCGTCCATCAGGACTCTGGTGAGGTGAAATCCGGCCAATAATTGGGTCAAGAACCAATGCGGCGAAACCGCCATGACGGATGCTAGTGGGGTGGTCCCTTCGATCGAAGGTGATCGGGCAGGAAGACCATGGGTAGAACTTCGGGGCGACTGGCTCCATCGCATATACGTCCCTTAGTGCACGCTTCCGCTCCCTTTTGGGTATGTGGGTTGCGTATATCATGTCCACCGTCCGCACTTGCGGGGGGAAACCCTTATGTCCTCTATTGTGCGGCGGCCGGGGCTCTTCCTCGTCATCGCTATGCAGCCCCTTGTCATTGAGTTCGGCACTTAACTTGCCTGCTTTCTTGAACACCCAACAATCCCTGTTGGTGTGGTTGGCTAACTTTCGGGGTGCCATGTATCTGGCACAGGCGATCGAGTATTCGGTCCAAGTTGGACGGGCCCTGGGTATTTCTTTTGAATGGCTTCTTCCGCTGACCGGGTTTAGAGCCTTTGAATCCGGCATTGACTGTCGTATCTTCAGCATTATCGCCGTTAATTCGGCGCTTGTGCTTGTTGCGACGCGACCTGCCATTGCTGTCCTTGGTATCCGAACTACCAGGGTTTTTGGTCAAGTTGTTACTACGAGCTAGCCAGCTGTCCTCTCCCGCGCAAAAGCGGGTCATGAGTGTGGTGAGGGCTGCCATGGATTTTGGCTTTTCCTGTCCTAGGTGCCGGGCTAGCCACTCGTCGCGGATGTTATGTTTGAAGGCTGCAAGGGCCTCTGCATCCGGACAGTCAACAATTTGATTTTTCTTGGTTAGGAATCGTGTCCAGAATTGTCTAGCCGATTCTTCTGGCTGCTGAATTATATGGCTAAGGTCATCGGCGTCTGGTGGTCGCACATATGTGCCCTGGAAGTTATCAAGGAATGCGGCTTCCAGGTCCTCCCAACAACCAATTGATTCTGCTGGCAAGCTGTTAAGCCAATGCTGAGCTGGTCCTTTAAGCTTGAGGAGGAGGTATTTGATGGCATGTAGATCATCACCGCGGGCCATGTGGATATGGAGGAGGTAGTCCTCGATCCAAACCGCAGGATCTGTTGTGCCATCGTATGATTCGATGTTTACGGGTTTGAAACTCTCAGGGATTTGTTGATCCATTACTTCATCTGTGAAGCATAGTGGGTGTGCGGCGCCTCTGTATTGGGCTATATCACGACGTAGCTCATATGAGCTTTGTCTACTGTGTTCGGCCCGACCGGGTTTGCTGTATCCGGCATGATGGTTATCATCACGTATCGTGGGGCGCCCATGCGATCCGTAGATCGATGTTGTATGTTTTGCCTTATCCTCCAATATATCTTGCAAGTCCGGCGCGTTTTCCTGTGCCTTGGTACTTTTTGAGCGGCGTCGGGGTACGGCTTGAACGGAGGGTCTAGAGGCCTCTCTATCGCGACCACGGGGTTGCCGGTCTACCATGTCGTACGCTGGTGACTTGGGTGCTTCCTCCTCTGATCGAGGCAACGGCCTGCGTTTGGGGTAGCTTTTGAGGGGCGCTCGAAGTTCATACTCTTCGCTGCAAGGACTTCATCCATCTGCCGCCTAGCAGGTCTTGGTCAGCTCTAAGCTGTTGCTGCTTTTTCTTGAGGCTGCTTGCCGTGGCCATAAGCCCGCGTTGAAACGCTCTTGTTCGGCGGGATCCTCGTGCATGATAAATTCGCCGCCGCCGAGGCTTGCCTCATCTTCGGAGGGAGGCGCATAGTTATCGCCCTCTACCTCTTTTTCTCGCAGACCGTCAGGCGGACTTGCTTCTCCCTCCTCCTGTGCTGAGTCCTACTAGAGGGGGTTGTCTTTGGCACTGTCCGGGGTGTTATTATCTCCCGTGCCAGAATCACCGTTTTTGCTGTGGCGGGATTTAGAGCGGCGCCACTGACGTCGACGCTTGGGTTGTTTCTTGGAGGGATCATCCTCCGTTGTTCCATCGCCATTCCCATCTTTTGGGATGTCCACCATGTATATGTTATATGACGAAGTGGCCTTCCCGTGCCCTGTAGGCGCTGGGTCTTGGTCGTCTCCGGCATCGTCGTCCATACCGTCGATGTCTACGGAGTCGAAGTCGAGCATGTCGGTTAAATCATCAACAGTGGCTACAAAGTGGGTGGTGGGTGGGCGTTGAATTCCTGCATCGTCCGCATCCCAACCTTACTGTCCGTAGTCCGGCCAGGGCTCTCCGGATAAAGAGAGAGACTTTAGTGAATTCAGGTTGTTGCCAAAGGGTGAGTGCTGAAAGATATCCGTGGCAGTGAACTCCATGACTGGCGCCCAATCGGATTCGATTGGCAGAGGCGCGGAGGGCTCAGAGTTCGGAGAGGAGTCTGATACCCTGGAGTCACGGTCTTCACAAAGGACAGGGATGGAGTTCGGCTCAATCGCCGTTGAGATCGTAGCCCCCGAGCCGGTGTCCAACCACTCGTCCTTGATCGGGGAATCCAGCTCCGGACTAAGGGTCGAGCGGCAATCGGTGCGGCCTCCGTGGCAATCGCTCGGCGGCAGAGCTAGATCGTATCCATCGAGACAAAGGCGGCGCTATTGTGGCTCGAATCCGTCGAAGATCAAGTCTCCGCGGATATCGGCCGTATAGTTCAAGCTTCCAAATCTGACCGGATGGCCAGGGGCGTAGCTTTCGATCTGCTCCAGATGGCCAAGTGAATTGGCCCGCAGTGCAAAGCCGCCGAATACGAAGATCTGTCCGGGGAGAAAAGTCTCACCCTGGACTACGTCGTTGCTGATGATTGAAGGATCCATCGGGCCTATCGGTGACGCATACGTAGGAACTCTCAATGAAAGCACCAATGTCGGTGTCAAAACCGGCGGATCTCGGTAGGGGGGCCCGAACTGTGCGTCTAGGCGGATGGTAACAGGAGACAAGGGACACGATGTTTTTACCTGTGTTCAGGCCCTCTCGATGGAGGTAATACCCTACTCCCGCTTGATTAATATTGATGATATGGGTAGTACAAGAGTAGATCTACCACGAGATCAAGGAGGCTAAACCCTAGAAGCTAGCCTATGGTATGATTGTTGTTCGTCCTATGGACTAAAACCCTGCGGTTTATATAGACACCAGATAGGTTAGGGTTACACAGAGTCGGTTACAATGGGAGGACATCTACATATCCGTATCGCCAAGCTTGCCTTCCACGCCAAGGAAAGTCCCATCCGGACACGGGACGAAGTCTTCAATCTTGTATCTTCATAGTCTAGGAGTCCGGCCAAAGATGATAGTTCGGCTATCTGGACACCCCCTAGTCCAGGACTCCCTCAGTCCCCCTAGACCAGACTGCTGTTGATTGTAGCCGCCTTGACTTCCCTGAAAGCCGGAACTTGAACCACCTCCCGGGCCACGAAAGCCGCCGGCTCCTGAACCGCCCGATTCATGATTGCCATCAAACATGTTGGAATTATTGAAAGCCTTCATGATCGCGCAATCTTTCCATAAGTGGGTGGCGGGTCGTTCCCGAGTACCGTGTCTCGGACAAGGCTCATTGAGAAGCTGCTCAAGAGACGGACCTGATGTCACGACCGGTTTTTCAATAAAAATATTTATTGAGAAACCGACCTATAAATCCCAGTGTGAGGAAAATCCTCCATGCCGGTAGATAAAATCTTGATACAATAAGCCAGTAGCATCTGATATATTACAGGGTCGAGCTGAGGTTGCTCAACAAATTATTACAAGCACGCCAATAATTATACATAGTGGCGGATATGACATAGCGGAGTGGTGGCATACTACTGACTTGGGGTAAAGTGGTGGAATAACACAATGGAGTGGGTGATAAGACTCCTACACTGGCGGCTCATCGAGCGTCGAGGTGAGGCTCGATGAATTTATTTGGGTAGCGGAAGCGAATATATCACAGTGACTAATCCAGGGGTCGCACGAGACTGACTGGGATTCCTCTAGGCGTCGGACTCGCTATCGAACTCTTCATCCATGAGATCGTCTTCGTCAGCATCTGGCCATGTCAACAAGCCAGGTGAGTACTTTGAAAGTACTCGCAAGACAGTTCGGACAAAGGATATAACAAACGTATGCATGAATGCGACATGAATAATTTTAACAAAGCGCAATCAAATCAGTATAGCAAGGTAAGTAAAAAGGGAATCGGCGGTAGTCCGCTCGGAATCCCAAAGAAGATAAACTCAAAACCGATCGGGTGTCTGAAGCGACGCCTCAAAGGGTGGACAAATAAATAAAGCATGCCGCAGTCGGGCGTCTAAGCGACACCTCATAAAAGGCTTATATTGAAAGAAAAGACATGCGTGCCGCAGTCGGGCGTCGGAGCGACATCACAGAAAGGGCTTATAACAAAATTGAATAATAACAATGCCGCAGTCGGACGTCTGAGCGACATCGCAGAAAGGGCTTGTAATTAAAGTAAATAATAACAATGCCGCAGTCGGATGTCTGAGCGACATCGCAGAAAGGGCTTATAATCAAAGTAAATAATAACAATGCCGTAGGCAGACGTCTGAGCGACATCGCAGAAAAGGCTTATAATCAAAGTAAATAATAACAATGCCACAGTCAGACGTCTGAGCGACATCGCAGAAAGGGCTTATAATTAAAGTAAATAATAACAATGCCGCAGTCGGATGTCTGAGCGACATCGCAGAAAGGGCTTATAATTCACTTCTCATATCAATTAACACTCATGTGGTTCTCAGGAGTTTCTGTCACCGAGACTGACATTTGACAAGATAAGATGAGCACAATACTTGGACATGAATAGAATGAATTCAAGAACTTTTGACGCTGCAGAGTTTGTACTAAAATATCCACAGCCAACGGATTTCCGTAGTCACGAAGGACTAGTTCCGTTTACTGTATTTCGGAGGAAACACAGCTAACCAGTACACACCCATCCTACCTCACGTTGCCAGGAATCACCCTAGACAGCGTTCAAGAAAAACTTTGAGACGGGAGATCACTATCTCGAATAGCATGGGATCAAATTTATATCTCAGCGCTCTAAGGGTGCCCCTCTCGGTCCCAACCGAAAACCCATGCCCCCTGACCGGATGAAAGGCTTTAATCCAGGGCCATGGAACCCTCATCCCGCCTCTCGATTTGGTGTGTACCAGAAAGTGGTTTGCAACTCATCGAGCCGTATCCCTTGCGTAAAACATGTGGTAGTACGAAGGGGAGATGGACGGAATTTGATCGATTTATGTTGACACTGGGTCAACGATCTGGCATAAGACTGGCATGCTACAACACTGCCATCTTACCCATTCTCATGCCAACTCATGGCCATGCAACAAGTTTCCAATCACTCATGGATTTCCCGAAACTCACTTGCCTCAACTCATACGAGGTAAACTTTCATCGAGATGCTCATGAACATGCCATGATACTAAATCAATGCAAACATGCCCAAACACTCATCATATCAAAAGTTCAAACATGCTTGCCTGGTTCGGAGTAGTCGGGGTCTAGCTCGGTGAAGTTCGCGGTCCCGTCACCTCCTTCGGTATCTACGGTATACAAAAATATACGCACTAACGTAAATACCAAGGGTTGCTCTAAAGTTATTCCAAATATTTTTCAAATAAATCTGATAACAAACTAGACAAAATTTTGAAGAGGATAGAAAAAGAATCACTCAAAAATCCTTTTCTGTTTAAAAGTTATAAGTGTTTTGGTCCAAGGACCTTTCTGTAATGAAACAAAAAATACTCAGGGGGCAGAACAGAAAAGTTCAGAAAACGATTCGGTTTGGAAAGCGTATTTATCAGAATACGCTTTCAGAAAACGTTTCAAAATAAAGACAGAGAGGCTGACGGGCGGGTCGCACCCGTCAGGTTTAAAAATTCAAATGGAGGGGGTGGAGCTCGTCGGCGCTCGAGGCTGTGGTCGCCGTGGCGATCCACGGCGAGGCAGAGGATCGGGTGTTACCTCCGTGATCTGGGCGCCATTCCGCGTCGGTGGGTGGTGGTGGTGGTCGTCGGCGACTACCACGTCGACGGCGGCCCTTGCTCCGGCGGACGGCGATTTGGGAGGGGTTGGGTCTCGCCGGGGAGTGCTGTAAAGAGTGAATTGAGGTGGGGTTTAGGCTACTGGGTGCTCGAGAGGGTTGCTGACGAGGTTAGGGCGCCGGGGATGGCCTCACCAGAGTGAATCGAGGTGGAGGCCGAGGCGGAATGGGGCGGCCGGAGTTGGGGGAGGAGACCTCCTCGAGGTCCTCCTAGTAGCCTGGCGGAGTGTAGGTGAGGTGTAGGGATGCTGTGTGCTCGAGGGCGAGCTCGGAGCCCCTTGTTCTCGGCGATCAGGGGGGTGGGCCGTGAACGGCGTTCTCCGGCGATGGTTACGGTGGCGCAGGGTTTGGTCGGGGTGGTTTAGCGGTTGAGTATCAACGTGGAGGTCTACTGGCTCCATTTAGACGCTAAACGAGTTTGGACGAGGAGCTTTGGGGGGAGTTCGACGGAACAGGGCGGCGCGGGCCCGTCGGCGGCAGAGGGCGCGCCTGTGCTTGCCGCCACGGCGACGGTGTAACGGGGTGCCTTTGGCGTGCAAGAGCCATGCGGAGGGCCAGGGAACAATGGGCGGCGACGGGTGGCGTGGCGAGCGGGCTCGGGCCCTTGCTGGCCGCCACGCGTGGCGCAGCCACCACAGAAACTGCCAACACCGGCGAGGCTCGCCGCCACCGACGCCTGCATCCGTCCAAGGGGGCGTGCGACGCTCCGTCCAGGGAGGAGAAGCCGTGCGCAACGTGCCAGGCGCACTATTGACAGGTGACCCGACCCTGACGAAGAAACTGAAACTCTGAATTTCTGAATTTACTGAAAGTGCAAAGTGACAGTGCATGCTAGGTGTTCGACAAAATGATTTTGGTATGTGGGGCTTTTTCCTTGAGCTGATTTTTGGTGGAGTGGCTTCTCATTGCAACTGGAGGTTGCCTGAATTTTGGTGGAATTTTTGGAGAAGAGGAGATATGAATTTCACCAAATTTGACAAATCTGGTTCAAACTTGCAGAAGCTGAAACTTGAAAATTTTGAAAAGAAGAAGAGTGGATCTTGATGGTTCTAGGTTGTGGGTGCTAGGTACTATCCAGAGTAGTTGGTTTGTGAACAAAACTCTAAGGCATTTAGGTACTTGCTTTGCAAATCACCTAGGCTCAAAATAATGGACATAATTGTTTTGGGAAAAGAATTTAATGAAATAAAATGCAAAAATGAGTTGGACTTGTTGGGACAGAATATTTGAATTGTCCCCAAAGGGGAAGGAGGGTTTTTGGGAAGATTTTCCACATGAGGCATGGTAAGACCATGGATGGTTCAAAATAAGAGAAGACCCAAAATTCCTAGGGTTCTCTTCTAACAAAAATAATAATAAATCCCAAAAACAAATTTGAGAAGGGGGAAAAATCAGAAGAGAGGTTTTTAATAACTAACACCAGGGTTGAAGAAGGTGCCAAAATAAAATCTTTTGTCAAAGGGGAAATTCTTGAGAGGAGGAGATTTTTGGAAGGGTTTAAATGACCTCCTTCAAAACCAACAAAGTTTTTGCTGAAAACCAAAGCAAAATTTTTGGAGTGTCACAACACCTATCCCCTTAGGAAAAATCTCGTCCCCGAGATTCCAGCTGATCCTTAAATAAATGTGAGTGCTCTGTCCAAAGAAAATCCTCTCTTTCCCAAGTGGCTTCACTCTCGGTGTGGTTGCTCCACTGAACTTTGAAGAACTTGATGGTTTTCTGTCGGGTTCTCCTTTCAGACTCTTCCAAGATTTTTATTGGATGCTCTCGATATGTTAGGTCTGGCTGCACGTCAATGTTTTCATGGGGTACTAGTTTCTCTGGGTTCCTCACGCACTTCCTCAATTGCGAGACGTGGAACACGTCGTGGACGTCGGATAAATCTTCGGGTAAGTCTAGCTGGTAGGCTACCATGCCTTTCCGTGCCACTATGCAGAATGGTCCGATGAATCTTGGTGCTAGCTTCCCTTTAACCTTGAATCGATGCAGGCCTCTCATAGGGGATACTCGTAGGTACACAAATTCACCGGGTTCAAAGCTGATCCCCCGATGTTTTTTATCGTAATAACTCTTCTGTCGACTTTGGGCTGTCTTGAGTCGGTCCTTAATCACCTTGACCTTATCTTCAGCTTCTTTGAGCATGTCTGGGCCGAAGATATGGTTGTCTCCAGTTTCCGACCAATTTAGCGGGGTACGACATCTCCGCCCGTACAGAGCGTCAAATGGTGCCATTTGCAGGCTGGCCTGATAACTGTTGTTATATGCGAATTCTGCGTATGGTAAGCTCTCCTCCCAACTGGTCCCATAGGTGAGGACACATGCTCTCAGCATATCTTCTAGAATCTGGTTTACTCGCTCAGTTTGCCCATCATGTCTGGGGTGGTATGCGGTACTGAATGCTAGTTGAGTTCCCAGAGCTTGTTGTAAGTGATCCCAAAATCGGGAGACGAATTGAGTGCCTCTATCCGAGATTATTTTCTTTGGGACTCCATGTAAGCAGACGGTATGGGAAAGATAGAGCCTAGCAAGCTTCTGAGTGGTGTGGGTTGTCTTCACGGGGATGAAGTGTGCTACTTTAGTCAGTCTATCAGTGATGACCCAAATGGCATTATTTCCGTGCCGTGACCGTGGTAGCCCAACAATAAAATCCATCCCAATCTCGTCCCATTTCCACTCGGGTATTTTATTTGGCTGTAAAAGTCCGGCCGGTTTCTGATGGTCGGCTTTGATGCGTTGACAAGAGTCACAACATGCGATGAACGTGGCTATGTCCCTTTTTAGACCATGCCACCAATATTTTTCCTGAATATCCTTGTACATTTTTGTCCTCCAGGATGTATCGAATACGGGGCGGTGTGGCCTTCAGCTAAGATCTGCTGTTTAAGATCCTTGATATTTGGTACGCAAAGTCTATCCCGTACCACAATATTCCCCGCTTATCGATAATGAATTACGGGCCTTGCCCAAACTCACTTTCCGCTTTAATGCCTTCAATGCTGGGGTGTCCATGCCGAGCCTCTTTAATTGTCTCCATTAGGGTAGGCTGTATTTCTAAATTTGATATGCTGCCTTCGGTGACTACCAAAGAGGTTGAGTTTAGCAAACTCCTGCTGGAATTCAGGCCTCGTGTTTGGCAGGCCGTCGTCGTTTGGGCTAGGGTTCCGACTTAGGCGCCCGCCACTACATTTGCTTTTCCTGGGTGGTAGTGGATTCCAACATCATAATCCTTCACTAGTTCTAACCAGCGTCGTTGCCTCAAATTCAGTTCCGGTTGTGTGAAAATATACTTGAGGCTCTTATGGCCCGTATATATCTCACAACGATTTCCAAGTAAAAAGTGTCTCCATTCTTTGAGTGCATGAATAACTGCTGCTAATTCCAGGTCATGAGTAGGATAATTTTCTTCATGCTTGCGAAGTTGTCTGGAGACATATGCGACTACCTTGCCTCCTTGCATCAACACGCATCCGAGGCCTTTCCGGGATGCGTCGCAATATACCTCAAAATTCTTGTGTATGTCCGGCACAATTAATACCGGTGCTGACGTTAATTTCCTCTTTAATTCTTGGAAACTTTTCTCGCAAGCTTCCGTCCATTCAAACTTCCTGTCTTTCTTGAGTAGTTGCGTCATTGGCTTTGCTATGGTGGAGAATCCTTCAATAAATCTTCGGTAGTATCCTGCCATTCCCAAGAAACTTCATACGTCCGTTACGCTGGCTGGTGGCTTCCAGCCAAGTACGGCCTTGACTTTTTCCGGATCTACGGCAATACCTTCTTGGGTCAGTACGTGGCCCAGAAAACCTACTTTCTTTAGCCAATATTCACATTTGCTGAATTTAGCGTCCAATTGATGTTTCCTGAGTTCCCCTAGTACAATTCGGAGATGCTCAGCGTGTTCTTCTGGTGTCTTGGAGTATACCAGAATATCATCGATAAATACCACAACAAACTTGTCCATAAACTTCATGAATACTTTGTTCATGAGGTGAATGAAATATGCGGGGGCGTTTGTTAGTCCGAATGGCATTACGGTGAACTCATACAATCCGTATCTGGAGGTGAAAGCTGTCTTGGGAATATCTTCGGTTCGCACTTTCAATTGATGGTATCCCGACCTCAAGTCAATCTTTGAGAATACCTTGGCCTGAGCGAGCTGATCAAATAAATCATTTATTCGTGGCATCGGATATTTGTTCTTGATTGTGACCATGTTAAGTGCTCGTAGTCTATGCACAATCTCGTGGTTCCATCCTTCTTTTTGGCAAATAAAATCGGTGAACCCGAGGGTGAGGAGCTGGCTCGTATATAACCCTTGTCCAGTAATTCTTTTATTTGCTTCTTCAGTTCTACCAATTCGGATGGTGCCATTCTGTAAGGTTTCTTGTATATGGGGGCGGTTCCGGGTGCTAGCTCGATGCTGAACTCTATCTCCCGGTCTGGTGGCATGCCTGGCAGTTCTTCAGGAAATTCGTCTGGAAATTCACACACTACTGGAACCTTGCTCAATTCAGAAATATCCACCTTGTTCAACCTTGGTTGCCGGGTTATTTTCCTTTCCTTGGCTGAGACTTTTATGGTCTTCCCATGGTGGTGGGTGAGAATTACGGTCCGGTTGAAGCAATCAATAAAACCTTTGTTGGTGGTTAACCAATCCATCCCTAGGATGACATCCAGCCCTTTATTTTCCAACACGATAATATTTGTGTGAAACTTCAACCCTTCAAACTCGATAACCACACACTGGCAATAACTCTGGGTAACTTGCTTAATTCCAGGGGACTTGACGATCATAGATTTTTCCAAGGGAAGCATCGAAAAATTGTTTTGCAAGGCAAAAATTTTCGAAACGAATGAGTGAGAAGCTCCAGAATCAAACAAAACCATGGCAGGTATTGTGTTGACAGGAAACATACCGAGTACGATATCTGGGGCATTTTATGCTTCCTCTTTGGTCACGTGGTTCAGATGACCCTTCCTGTGGTTGTTATTTGGGTTGAAATTGTTGCGTTTTGGCGCCGAATTATTGCCTCCATTGTTCGGCCTTGGGGTCGAGTTCCTTGGCTTGGGGCACTGCTTGGCATAGTGCCCTTCTTCTCCACAAGCGTAACAGGTAACGCCTGGGCGGTATGTGAACTCCTTGTCCCCTGCATGAAATTCTTGATTGGGCGTGAGACGCTTGTCGTGGGTTTGGGTGTCCAGTTTTTTGAACATCTGTCTTGCTGCGGTGGTTGCGGGCTTGATTAGTCTGGTCCCTCTTCCGCTTGCGGAAATCTTCTAAGCTGCGTCTCTGATTTTCCAAGGTAATGGCCTTATCCACCAGCGTCTTAAAATCTGGAAAGGTGTGCACGACCAGTTGGCATTTAAGCGCGGGCGTCATTCCGTCTAGAAATTTTTCCATCTTCTTGCTTTCAGACATACGCTCCTCGTTGGCGTAGCGAGACAACAGAGTAAACTGACTGTTGTATTCTGACACCGTCATTGTCCTTTGCTTGAGGTCATCAAATTCTCTCTTTTTGATCTTCATAAGACTCTTAGGAATATGTGCCCCACGAAAACCTTCTTTAAATTCCTCCCATGTTATATTATTTTCGTTGGGGTGCATGTGTAGGAAATTTTCCCACCACGATGCGGGTTGCTCCGTGAGATAGTGCGGAGCATAAAGCACTTTCTCAAGATCTGAACACTGGGCAATAATTAATTTTCTTTCCATGTCTCAAGCCAGTCCTCGGCTTCAAGAGGTTTGTCAGTGTGAGAAAATGTTTGGGGACGTGTCTTCTGTAGCTCAGATAACTTTGATTGCTGCTGATACTGTCCACGGTGATTTCCCATATTGATGACTTGGTTCATCATTTCCCTGATGTTGTTGCTGACTTTGCTCATAAAGACGACACATTTGGGAAAGTGCCGTTTCACTGTCCTGTTGACTTGACTGCCCCTGTGTGAAATTGTTGTTTCGGGGTGTGCCAAAATTTTCCTCTGACGGAGTTGGCATGGAGCGTGTCCAAGGACGAGACATTTTTCACTCTGGGGATATATTTTGCAACACTCATAACAAAAGAAATTGAGTCGCAAAAATCAATAAATTCATGAAGACGGAAAAAGTCACAAATGTTCCAAGATTTTTCAAGAGAATAAATGTTTGCGCACGGAGAAGGACTGCTCATTACATATCTTACACGCAAGTAGTAAATATACAATACATCACTCAGGATATGCGTACATAATCCTGACATGTTATTTAGGCTAGTGCACTCCTCCAGTTCCTACATGATGCGCAAACAAACTACTTCTCACAGCCTAGGTACATATAAACATATCGTACAAGTCGGTACATCGCATGGCGGCTAAGCGTACTCAGTCGGAGATGGTAAGGATTTCCCTTGGCCTGCCAAGGGTGAGGCGCAGTGAGGCTGGGGACTCAACCTCCTCTTCGGTGATAGGCTCCAGACGTGAAGTGCTGCGCTGAGTTGGTGGAGCGGGTGCCCTATGCGGGACAACTCGAACATGAGCGGGCACGAGGGGTGGCGCAGAACAAACCGGAGTAGGCACAATGACATGGTTGAACTCCTCCATGGTAGGAAGGCCACGAGTAGTGGCGAGAGCAGTAGGAGCAAAAGATGATGATGACGAGACGAAAGTCAGCGGCGGTACGGCGCGCAGGAGCTACCTCCTGTTGGCGGCACAGCCATGGACTAAGTCCATGCGGGCAGCTACAAAGTCATCCACCAGGTTGTCGAAAGCTTCCTACAAAGCCCGGAGATACTCGATAAGCATCTCAAAAGCTTCGTCTCGTTCTCCTCTGGGGCAAGAGAACGCGTAGTGGCAGGTGTATGGCACGTGACATGGCAGGTAGCGGTAACGACGAGTCTTCATCGAAGGAAGGATATCCCTGAGACGAGCTATCGCCTCACGGGCTGCCATCTGCAGTGCATGCTTCTCCATGGGCATGGCTCTCCCCAAGAACCGGAAATGTTCAACTCGCCCTCCCTTGAATTGCACCGCGGCTTGGTGCATGGTTAGACGGTCATTGACCTTGTGCTGAGAGAGTGAGAAGGCTGGGCGCACAGATGGCCCCATCGCGACTTGGACGATGAAGGAGAGAAGCTTGACCCATCGGGCATGATGGCGAACATCTGTGACTCGCAGTCGTTGCCAGCCATCTACAAAAGTAGGCAAAAATCCGGAGTAGTCAAATCATAAATTTATGCTGACTATCAGAAATTGACTACGTTTTTAAAAATTAATTAATAGCTCTATATGATAATAACCGATTAGCGATCGCACCTAGTGGCTTCCTACAGTCAGCCTGGCTCTGGTACCAAGCTTGTCACGACCGGTTTTTCAATAAAAATATTTATTGAGAAACCGACCTATAAATCCCAGTGTGAGGAAAATCCTCCATGCTGGTAGACAAAATCTTGATACAATAAGCCAGTAGCATCTGATATATTACAGGGTCGAGCTGAGGTTGCTCAAGAAATTATTACAAGCACGCCAATAATTATACATAGTGGCGGATATGACACAGCGGAGTGGTGGCATACTACTGACTTGGGGTAAAGTGGTGGAATAACACAATGGAGTGGGTGATAAGACTCCTACACCGGCGGCTGATCGAGCGTCGAGGTGAGGCTCAATGAATTTATTTGGGTAGCGCAAGCGAATATATCACAGTGACTAATCCAGGGGTCCCACGAGACTGGCTGGGATTCCTCTAGGCATCGGACTCGCTATCGAACTCTTCATCCATGAGATCGCCTTCGTTAGCATCTAGCCAAATCAAAAAGCCAGGTGAGTACTTTGAAAGTACTCGCAAGACAGTTCGGACAAAGGATATAACAAACGTCTGCATGAATGCGACATGAATAATTTTAACAAAGCGCAATCAAATCAGTATAGCAAGGTAAGTAAAAAGGGAATCGGCGGTAGTCCGCTCAAAATCCCAAAGAAGATAAACTCAAAACCGATCGGGTGTCTGAAGCGACGCCTCGAAGGGTGAACAAATAAATAAAGCATGTCACAGTCGGGCGTCTAACCGATACCTCATAAAGGGCTTATATTGAAAGAAAAGACATGCGTGCCGCAGTCGGACGTCGGAGCGACATCACAGAAAGGGCTTATAACAAAATTGAATAATAACAATGCCGCAGTCGGACGTCTAAGCGACATCGCAGAAAGGGCTTATAATTAAAGTAAATAATAACAATGCCGCATCGGACGTCTGAGCGACATCGCAGAAAGGGCTTATAATCAAAGTAAATAATAACAATGCCGCAGTCGGACGTCTGAGCGACATCGCAGAAAGGGCTTATAATTAAAGTAAATAATAACAATGCCGCAGTCGGATGTCTGAGCGACATCGCAGAAAGGGCTTATAATTCACTTCTCATATCAGTTAACTTGCAAGGTGTAGTGCTCATAGGAAAATATTCATCACATGATAATAAACGGGTTAGTCCATCCACAGGAATAAACAATTAACACTCATGTGGTTCTCAGGAGTTTCTGTCACCGAGACTGACATTTGACAAGATAAGATGAGCACAATACTTGGACATGAATAGAATGAATTCAAGGATTTTTGACTCTGCAGATTTTGTACTAAAATATCCACAGCCAACGGATTTTCGTAGTCACGAAGGACTAGTTCCGTTTACGGTATTTCGGAGGAAACACAGCTAACCAGTACACACCCATCCTACCTCACGTTGCCAGGAATCACCCTAGACAGCTGCTCAAGAAAAACTTTGAGACGGGAGATCACTATCTCGAATAGCATGGGACCAAATTTATATACGCTGCGTGCTCTAAGGGGTGCCCCTCTCGGTCCCAACCGAAACACCCATGCCCGACCGGATGAAAGGCTTTAATCCAGGGCCATGGAACCCTCATCCCGCCTCTCAATTTGGTGTGTACCAGAAAGTGGTTTGCAACTTATCGAGCCGTATCCTCATGGAAAACATGTGGTAGTACGAAAGGGGAGACGGACGGGAATTTGACTGATATGTTGACACTGGGTCAACGATCTGGCATAAGACTGGCATGCTACAACACTGCCATCTTACCCATTCTCATGCCAACTCATGGCCATGCAACAAGTTTCCAACCACTCATGGATTTCCCGAAACTCACTTGCCTCAACTCATACGAGGTAAACTTTCATCGAGATGCTCATGAACATGCCATGATACTAAATCAATGCAAACATGCCCAAACACTCATCATATCAAAAGTTCAAACATGCTTGCCTGGTTCGGAGTAGTCGGGGCCTAGCTCGGTGAAGTTCGCGGTCCCATCACCTCCTTCGGTATCTACGGTATACAAAAATATACGCACTAACGTAAATACCAAGGGTTGCTCTAAAGTTATTCCAAATATTTTTCAAATAAATCTGATAAAAAACTATACAAAATTTTGAAGAGGACATAAAAAGAATCACTCAAAATCCTTTTCTGTTTAAAAGTTATAAGTGTTTTGGTCCAAGGACCTTTCTGTAATGAAACAGAAAATACTCAGGGGGCAGAACAGAAAAGTTCAGAAAATGATTCGGTTTGGAAAGCGTATTTATCGAATACGCCGTAAAACGCTTTCAAAATAAAGACAGAGAGATCGACGGGCGGGTCCCACCCGTCAGGTTTAAAAATTCAAACGGAGGGGGTGGAGCTCGTCGGCGCCTGAGGGCTGTGGTGGTCGCCGGCGGCAATCCACGGCGAGGCAGGAGGATCGGGTGGTACCTCCGTGCTCAGGGCGCCATTCCGCGTCGGTGGGTGGTGGTGGTGGTCGCCGGCGAGTACCACGTCAACGGCGGCCCTTGCTCCGGCGGACGGCGATTCGGGAGGGGTTGGGTCTTGCCGGGGAGTGTTGCAAAGAGCGAATTGAGGTGGGTTTAGGCTACTGGGTGCTCGAGAGGGTTGCTGATGAGGTTAGGGCGCCGGGGACGACCTCACCGGAGTGAATCGAGGTGGAGGCCGAGGCGGAACGGGGCGACCGGAGTTGGGGCAGGAGACCTCCTCGAGGTCCTCCTAGTAGCCTGGCGGAGTGTAGGTGAGGTGTAGGGATGCTGCGTGCTCGAGGGCGAGCTTGGAGCCCCTTTTTATAGGCGATCAGGGGGGTTGGCCGTGAACGGAGTTCTCCGGCGATGGTTACGGTGGTGCAGGGTTTGGTCGGGGTGGTTTAGCGGTTGAGTATCAACGTGGAGGTCTACTGGCTCCATTTAGACGCTAAACGAGTTTGGACGAGGAGTTTTGGGGGGAGTTCGACGGAACGGGGCGGCGCGGGCCTGTCGGTGGCAGAGGGCGCGCCCTGTGCTTGCCGGCCACGGCGACGGTGCAGAAGTGCTGTTGGCGTGCAAGAGCCTGTGAGGGCCAGGGAACAATGGGCGGCGACGGGTGGCGTGGCGGCGGGCTCGGGCCTCGGCCGCGCCACGGGTGGTGCTGACCACTACGAGAAACCGCCAACGCGCCGTGAGGCTCGCCGCCACCGACGCCTGCATCCGTCCAAGGGTGCGTGCGGCGCTCCGGCCAGGGAGGAGAGGCCGTGCGTAACGCGCCAGGCGCACTGTTGACAGGTGACCCGACCCTGACGAAGAAACTGAAACTCTGAATTTCTGAATTTACTGAAAGTGCAAAGTGACAGTGCATGCTAGGTGTTCGACAAAATGATTTTGGTATGTGGGGCTTTTTCCTTGAGCTGATATTTGGTTGAGTGGCTTCTCATTGCAACTGGAGGTTGCCTGAATTTTGGTGGAATTTTTGGAGAAGAGGAGATATGAATTTCACCAAATTTGACAAATCTGGTTCAAACTTGCAGAAGCTGAAACTTGAAAATTTTGAAAAGAAGAAGAGTGGATCTTGATGGTTCTAGGTTGTGGGTGCTAGGGACTATCCAGAGTAGTTGGTTTGTGAACAAAACTCTAAGGCATTTAGGTACCTGCTTTGCAAATCACCTAGGCTCAAAATAATGGACAGAATTGTTTTGGGAAAAGAATTTAATGAAATAAAATCCAAAAATGAGTTGGACTTGTTGGGACCGAATATTTGAATTGTCCCCAAAGGGAAGGAGGGTTTTGGGAAGATTTTCCACATGAGGCATGGTAAGACCATGGATGGTTCAAAATAAGAGAAGACCCAAAATTCCTAGGGTTCTCTTCTAAAAAAAATAAAAATAAATCCCAAAAACAAATTTGAGAAGGGGGAAAAATCAGAAGAGAGGTTTTTAATAACCAACACCAGGGTTGAAGAAGGTGCCAAAATAAAATCTTTTGTCAAAGGGGAAATTCTTGAGAGAAGGAGATTTTTGGAAGGGTTTAAATGACCTCCTTCAAAACCAACAAAGTTTTTGCTGAAAACCAAAACAAAATTTTTGGGAGTGTCACACCTGACCCGCAAGATCGAGGGGGCGGTTTTCCCTTACGTATCTGATTGTTACCCTGTGCATTGGCATTGGCCACAAACTCTGGGTTACCCTCCGCCTTACGCTTGTTGCCTCCTTGATTTACCGGGTTATGCTGCTGACCCTTTCCATTGCCGTTCTTCTTTCCCTTCCCTATCTTTTCATCATCAGACGCGGGATCCTTGGTACTATAAAAATCGGCATACTTGACAAAAGCCGCCATCAGCGTACCCATATTGTTGCAATCACGCTTAAGGCGCCCCAGTTTCTGCCTCAGCGGCTCAAAAAGGCAATTCTTCTCCAGCATGAGGACTGCAGAGCCGACATCCATCTTATCGGATGAATGTATTATTTCCTTGACCCGGCGCACCCAATGAGTTGTGGATTCACCCTCCTCCTGCTTACAATTGGTCAAGTCCACAATTGACATAGATTGCTTGCAAGTGTCCTTGAAGTTCTGGATAAACCGGGCCTTTAGCTCTGCCCATGAACTAATGGAATTGGATGGCAATCCCTTTAACCAAGACCGGGCTGTTCCGTCTAACATCATGGTGAGGTACTTAGCCATTGCTGCGTCGCTAACCTCCAGTAGCTCCATGGCCATCTCGTAACTTTCGATCCATGCTCCGTGCTGTAAGTCGGCCGTGTAATTCGGCACCTTTCGAGGTCTCTTGAAGTCCTTGGGTAGACTTACATCCCGCAGAGCCGGCACCAATCAAGGAACACCGCCAGTTCTGGTGGCCAATCCCGCTCCAACAGAAGTCGTCGGATACTCTGGGAGGTCTTGATATGCCGCCTGCTGAGCCGCTAGCTGAGCCGCCCACTCGTCCTCCTGACGTATTCGGTCTTGCACCGGGTTATAGCCACTCGGCTGGTTACGACGCTGGGCATTGCTTGACAAAGCTTCTGACTCCATGTGCCTGTTGTAACTCGGACTCCGGTTTTGACGAGGCGGTGCTAGCCAAGGCGGAGGGGTTGAATGAATCCTGTTTCGGCTGTAAGAATAGGTCTCTTGTTGCGCCAGGGCCGTCTGAATAAGATCTCTGACCCTCCGGGTCTCCACCATGATCGGATCATCACCATCCACCGGAGAGCCGCAAAACGCGTCGATGCTGCTATCAAGTTCTCCATGGGGTTGGAGAAGTGACCCGGTGGTATTGGTACATAACGGGGCGGGGCCATACTCCCATGCGGAGGTGCCATCTCTTGAAGCTGAGCCGGCCCCCCCGCGCCGGCTGGTGTGAACTGATTTGCTCCGGGCGGGTTGCTAGGGCCGGCACCGGGTGTCGCGAAAAGGTTCCGAGGGTCATAAACCGGAGGCAACCGGGATTGGGTTTTCTGATGTCTCCTCCTCATCACCTCATTGGATGCGTTCAGGCTCATATTAAGCTGGAAAGCCTCTGACTGGAGTTGCTGCGCCCGCGCGTCCAAAGCCGCCCGCTCTATAGCTAACCTTTGGTGTCCTCAGCTGCCAAGGCCTCATTGGCCCGGGCTATCTCCTCATGCACCTTCGCCACCTCCGCGTTATGCTCATCTTGATTTGCAGGAATAACCGTGGCGGTTAACAGGGCCGTTAGCTTATCCATAAGATCCATCAGCACCTAAGCCGGCGGGCGCACATGGCCTCCTGCACCGGCTGCTCCTGACCCGGACGTTATTGCTGTTGGAGCCGTCGAGTTTTGACCAGGCTGAGTACCTGCCATTAAGGCCCCCGCCCAGCTTGGCGGCTCATTGAAATCCGGAGTGCTAGAACCGTCAAAACAGCCCCCAAGTATACCCTCTTGGATTTGATATAAAGAATCTGTTGAACCAGCGGACGAATCATCATCCGAGGGGACCGCCGTCTCACCACCATCTTTAGATCCTTCAGGAAGTTCTCTACGTGGACGCAGCCCAGGAAGGCACGCTTCATGACAGGTTGAGCTCGGGCGGGTCTCGAACACTGAGCCGTCTCGACGAGGTCGGTGCAGTTGTTTGGCTCAGGGCCCGGCTCACCGATCCGGCCGACGAAGACGTGGATTCCGCCAAAGGGGACCCGGTACCCGTACTCAATGGAGTCGGCGTCGGGGCCCCAGCCTTCGTTGTCGATGTAGATCTTTCCGCGACGACTCTTGGTCATCCGGCCCACTGTGTATCCCTTGAGCCCTTCGAAGCTGCCCTTCAAGAACTCAAATCCACCATGCACTGGCCCCATGGTGGGCGCCAACTATCGTGGAATTTTCACGGCAGATGTCCTCTTGCAAGGACTTAGTTGTGGAGCCATCGCGACTAGGAAGCATAAAGGGGTTAATCGGGACAAAGGACACGAGAGGTTTATACTAGTTCGGCCCCTTGCGGTGAAGGAAGGCCTATGTCTAGTTGGGTTGGTATTGCTTGATGTTTCGATGACCAGGGAGCGAGATACGCTATGCCCGGCTCTCGATGAGTTGTTTCCTGCCCCTAAGCCGTCGCAAGTCGTCCCCTTATATACACGGGTTGACGCCCTGCGGCTTACAGAGTCCCGGCCGGCTTATAAACAGTGTCCGGCTCGGTGACTAGTTAAATCTACCTTATGATACAAGTCATGCCATTGTGGCGGTTTACTACAACGGGCCTTAAGTCGCATGTGGGCCTTAAGCCCTTTATTGAACCGCCATCTTCACGCTTGATTACACGCTCCAATCTGGCGAGTCTTCTTGTGGAACCCGGCCCCTCCTGGGCGGCTTACACAAATAGTTATATCCCCAACAGGCTAGACATCTAGGGTTTAGCCATTACGATCTCGTGGTAGATCAACTCTTGTAACCCCTATACTCATCAAAGTCAATCAAGCAGGAAGTAGGGTATTACCTACACTAAGAGGGCCCGAACCTGGGTAAAATATCTTGTCCCTGCCTCCTGTTACCTTCGAGCCTCAGACACACAGTTCGGGACCCCCTACCCGAGATCTGCCGGTTTTGACACTGACATTGGTGCTTTCATTGAGAGTTCCACCGTGCCGTCGTTAGAAGGATCAATGTCTCCATCAATCATCCACAACAATACCGCCGTGAGGGAGACTTCTCTTCCCGGCCAGATCTTCGTATTCGAAGGCTTCGCACTGCGGGCCAACTCGATTGGCTAGCTGGAGCAGATCGACAGGTACGCCCCCGGTCATCAGATTAGTTTTGGAAATCTGAACTATGTCGCTAATATCCGAGGAGACTTGATCTTCCAAGGGTTCGCGGCTCCAACCACCGCTCCGACATTTGATCCAGAGCGCATCATCAGATCCGAAGACAGGAGTTTAGAGCCCGCCGGACTCTCTATGGCTATAGAGTCGCACATCGGAGGATCGGAGGGGATCGCCTCACCGGCAGATCCGGAGTTGCACCAGGCTCCCTTCACCATTATGGAACCAGACTCTCCTCCGGGCACTAGCCCCGAACGCTCGAGGTCCGTGTTATGTGAGTTCGGCCAGGGGACTTCTGCCCCGCCCAACTCACCGGACTCTCGCTTCCCTATCAAGACCTCGCTCTTAGATGAGGCCCTGGACCTAATGCGATCTCTCGCTATTACAGGAGGGTCGCTGCCGAACTACGCCCAGTCCATACCAGGGGCTGAGAGCGGAGAATTTTACGTCCCACCCACCACCCACTTCATAGCCACTGTTGAGGACTTAACCGACATGCTTGACTATGACTCCGAAGACATCGACGGTATGGACGACGATGCCGGAGACAAGCAAAGCCAGAACCCGCCGGTCACCGGACGCTGGACGGCTACTTCCACATATGGCGTGTACATGGTGGATACACCCAAAGAGGATGATGATGATGGTGGGAAAGATCCGGATGAGGACAAGCCTTCCGAGGCACCACCAAAGCGCCGGCGTCAGTTGCGCCGCTCGAAATCGCGTCGCAACAAAGACAACAATACTGGCACCGGAGGCAGTAATACACCGGAGAACACCGAAGACCAAGAAGCCCCTATCGAACAAATATCCGAATAGGAGAATTTGGAGGATGGGCAAGTCAACCCCGACGATCCTATCGAGGACGAGGGCTCGGAGGATAGTAATTACCTACCAACCTCCGAAGAGGATGAGAGCCTCGGCGTCGAAGAATTCATTGTGCCAGGGGATCCCCAAGAGCGATTTAAGCGCCGGCTAATAGCCACGGCGATAAGCCTGAAAAAGAAGCAGCATCAGCTTCAAGCTGACCAGGACCTGCTCAATGACAGATGGACTGGCGTCCTAGCAGCCGAGGAATACGGAGTCGAGCGCCCAACAAAAAGTTACCCAAAGCGCAAGCTGCTACCCCAATTCGACGATGAGGCCCTGGAGCCCGTACTGCCAAAGCGTAAAGACGGCGACAGTCCTGACCAACCACCATGATACGTCTCCAACGTATCTATAATTTTTTATTGTTTCATGCTATTATATTACCCGTTTTGGATGTTCATGGGCTTTATTTTACACATTTATATCATTTTTCGGACTAACCTACTAACCGGAGGCCCAACCCTTATTGCAGTTTTTTTTGCCTATTTCGGTATTTCGAAGAAAAGGAATATCAAACGGAGTCCAAACGGAATGAAACCTTCGGGAGCGTGATTTTTGGAACAAACATGATCCAGAGGACTTGGAGTGCAAGCCAAGAAGCAGCCGAGGCGGCCATGAGGGTGGAGGGCGCGCCCACCCCTGTATTGCGCGCCCCTTGTCTCATGGGCCCCTCGGGCGGCCACTGATGTACTTCTTCCTCCTATATATACCCACGTACCCCGAAAACATCCAGGGAGCCAACGAAAAACAATTTCCACCGCCGTAACCTTCTGTATCCGCGAGATCCCATCTTGCAGCATTCGCCGGTGCTCCGCCGGAGGGGGAATCGACCACGGAGGGCTTCTACATCAACACCATAGCCCCTCCAATGAGTTGTGAGTAGTTTACCACAGACCTTCGGGTCCATAATTATTGGCTAGATGGCTTCTTCTCTCTTTTTGGATCTCAATACCATGTTCTCCCCATCTCTTGTGGAGATCTATTTGATGTAACTCTTTTTGCGGTGTGTTTGTCGAGATCCGATGAATTGTGGGTTTATGATCAAGTTTATTTATGAGAAATATTTGAATCTCCTATGAATTCTTTTAAGTATGATTGAGTTATCTTTTCAAGTCTCTTCGAATTATCAGTTTGGTTTGGCCTACTAGATTGATCTTTCTTGCAATGGGAGAAGTGCTTAGCTTTGGGTTCAATCTTGCGGTGTCCTTTCCCAGTGACAGCAGGGCAGCAAGGCACGTATTGTATTGTTGCCATCGAGGATAAAAATATGGGGTTTATATCATATTGCATGAGTTTATCCCTCTACATCATGTCATCTTTCTTAATGCGTTACTCTGTTCTTATGAACTTAATACTCTAGATGCATGCTGGATAGTGGTCGATGTGTGGAGTAATAGTAGTATATGCAGGCAGGAGTCGGTCTACTTGTCGCGGACGTGATGCCTATATACATGATCATGCCTAGATAATCTCATAATTATTCGCTTTTCTATCAATTGCTCGACAGTAATTTGTTCACCCACCATAATACTTATGCTATCTTGAGAGAAGCCACTAGTGAAACATATGGCCCCCGGGTCTATCTTTTATCATATAAGCTTTCAATCTACTTTTATTTGCATCTTTACTTTTCCGATCTATATTATAAAATACCAAAAATATATTTATCTTTTATCATATATTGACAACCCCTTTATTGCGTTGGTTGCGAGTTCTTTGTTTGTTTGTGTAGGTGCGTGGGACTTTTGAGGAGCCTCCTACTGGATTGATACCTTGGTTCTCAAAAACTGAGGGAAATACTTACGCTAATATTGCTGCATCACCCTTTCCTCTTGAAGGAAAACCAACACAAGCTCAAGACGTAGCAAGAAGGATTTCTGGCTTCGTTGCTGGGGAGGTCTTCTCTCAAGTCAAGACATACCAAGTACCCATCACAAACTCATCTCCCTCGCATTTACATTATTTTCCATTTGCCTCTCGTTTTCCTCTCCCACACTTCACCCTTGTTGTTTTATTCGCCATCTCTTTCCCAATCTTCTCCTCTCTTTTTCGCTTGCCTTTTTCTGTTTGCTTGTGTGTTGGATTACTTGTTGCCATGGCGCAAGATCATACCAAATTGTGTGATTTCTCCAATACCAATAATAATGATTACCTTAGTACTCTGATTGCTCCTCTTAATGATGTTGAGTCTTGTGAAATCAATACTACTTTGCTGAATCTTGTTATGAAAGATCAATTCGCCGGCCTTCCTAGTGAAGATGCCGCTATCCATCTAAACAACTTTGTTGATTTGTGTGATATGTAAAAGAAGAAAAATACGAATAATGATATTGTTAAATTGAAGTTATTTCCGTTTTCACCTAGAGATCGTGCTAAAGTTTGGTTTTCGTCTTTGCCTAAGAATAGTATTGTTTCTTTGAACAAGTGCAAAGATGCTTTTATCTCTAAGTATTTTCCTCCCACTAAGATTAGCACTCTTAGGAACGATATTATGAATTTTAAACAACTTGATCATGAGCATGTTTCCCAATCTTGGGAAAGAATGAAATTGATAATTCGCAATTGCCCTACTCATGGTTTGAATTTATGGATGATCATATTTTTTTTTATGCCGGATTAAACTTTGCTTCTAGAAATCTTTTAGATTCGGCCGCGGGAGGCACGTTTATGGAAATCACTTTAGGAGATGCTACAAAACTTATTGATAATATTATGGCTAATTATTCTCAATGGCACACCGAAAGATCTACTAGTAAAAAAGTGCATGCTATTGAAGAAATTAATGTTTTGAGTGGAAAGATGGATGAACTTATGAGATTTTTTGCTACTAAGAGTGCTCCAACTGATCCCAATGATATGCCTTCGTCTACTTTGATTGAGAATAATAATGAATCTATGGATGTGAATTTTGTTGGTAGGAATAGTTTTGGAAACAATGCTTATAGAGGAAACTTTAATCCTAGACTGTTCCCTAGTAATTCCTCTAATAATTATGGAAATTCCTACAATAATTCTGATGGTAATTTTAATAAAATGCCCTCTGATTTTGAGAATAGTGTGAAATAATTTATGATCTCTCAAAAGAATTTTAATGCTTTGCTTGAAGAAAAATTGCTCAAAGTTGATGATTTGGCTAGGAACGTTGATAGACTTTCGCTTGATGTTGATCCAATTAAAATTAGATATACTTAACCTAAGCATGATATCAATGAGTCTCTCAAAGCAATGAGAGTATCCATTCACGAGTGCAAAGAAAGAACCGCTAGATCGCGTGTTAAGAAAGATTGCTTTGTAAAAGCGTGTTCTTCTAGTTTCCATGAAAATAATGATGAAGATCTTAAAGTTATTGATGTTTCCCCTATTAGATCTTTGTTTTGCAATATGAACCTTAATAATAATGGGACTGGAGATGAGTCAACTTTAGTTAGAAGGCGTCCCAATAATTGGGAGTTTTTAGATCTTGATGCTAAATTTGGTAAAACTGGGATTGGAGAGGTCATGACTTTAAATAGCATTGAACCCACTATCTTGGATTTCAACGAATTTGATTATGATAATTGTTCTTTAGAAGGTTCTATTTCCTTGTTGCAATCCGTTGTTAATTCTCCTCATGCTTATAGTCAAAATAAAGCTTTTACCAAACATATCGTTGATGCCTTGATGCAGTCTTATGATGAAAAACTTAATTTGGATGTTTCTATACCTAGAAAACTTAATGATGAGTAGGAACCTACTATAAAGATTAAAATTAAAGATCATGAGTGTTTTGCTTTGTGTGATTTGGGTGCTAGTGTTTCCACGATTCAAAAACTTTATGTGATATTCTAGGTTTCCATGATCTTGATGATTGCTCTTTATATTTGCACCTTGCGGATTCCACCATTAAAAAGCCAATGGGAAGGATCAATTATGTTCTCATTGTTGCAAATAGAAATTTGGTGGCTGTAGATTTTATCGTTCTTGATATAGATTGCAATCTTTCTTGCCCTATTATACTTGTTAGACCTTTCCTTAGAATGATTGGCGCGATTATTGATATGAAGGAAGGGAATATTAGATTCCAATTTCCATTAAGGAAGGGCATGGAGCACTTTCCAACAAACAAAATTAAATTACCTTATGAATCTATCATGCGAGCTACTTATGAATTGAGTGCCAAAGATGGCACTACTTAGACCTATCTTTGCTTTTATGCCTAGCTAGGGGCGTTAAACGATAGCGCTAGTTGGGAGGCAACCCAATTTTATTCGTGTCTTTTGTTTTTGTTTCTGTTTAGTAATAAATTTTGCATCTACCTTCTGTTTAGATGTGTTTTTATGTTTTAATTAGTGTTTGTGCCAACTAGAACCTATAGGATAACCTACGGTGATACTTAATTCTGCTAAAAAACAGAAACTTTGCACGCACGAAATTAGTTTTGTTAAATCCCAGAAACGTGTTTTTGCATTGATCCTTTTTTCTGTATTTTTAGAGTTCCAGAAGTTTGCGTGGGTTACATATTGTTACAGACTGTTCCGTTTTTGACAGATTCTGCTTTTCGTGTGTTGTTTGCTTATTTTGATGCATCTATGGCTAGTATTAAGTGGTATGAACCATAGAGAACTTGAAATACAGTAGGTTTAACACCAATATAAATAAAGAATGAGTTCATTACAGTACCTTATGTGGTGGTTTTGCTTTCTTTCACTAACGGAGCTTATGAGATTTCCTGTTGAGTTTTGTGTTGTGAAGTTTTCAAGTTTTGGGTAAAGATTTGATGGACTATGGAATAAGGAGTGGCAAAAGCCTAAGCTTGGGGATGCCCCCGGAAGGCATCCCCCTTTGTCTTCGTTCATTCGTAACTTTACCTGGACCTATATTTTTATTCGCCACATGATATGTGTTTTGCTTGGAGCGTCGTGTATGATATTAGTATTTGCTTTTTAGTTTTCCACAATCATCCTTGTTGTACACACCTTTAGGGAGAAGCCCACTTGATTGAAATTTATTAGAATACTCTATGTGCTTCACTTATATCTTTTGAGTTAGATAGTTTTTGCTCTAGTGCTTCACTTATATCTTTTAGAGCACGGCGGTGGCTTAATTTTGTAGAAATTGCTAGTCTCTCAAGCTTCACTTATATTATTTTTAGAGTCTCTTAGAACAGCATGGAATTTTCTATGGTTATAAAATTGGTCCTAGAATGGTATGCATCCAAGTTGGGTATAATAAAAACTATCATAGGAAGTGAATTGGATGATATGATCAATTTGATACTTGATAATTGTTTTGAGATATGGAGGTAGTGATATTAAAGTCATGCTAGTTTGGTGATTACGTATTTAAAGAATACTTGTGTTGAATTTATCAAGTCCCGTAGCATGCACGTATGGTTAAAGTTGTGTAACAAATTTGAAACATGAAGTGTCCTTGGATTGTGCATCCTTATGAGTGGCGGTCGGGGACGAGCGATGGTCTTTTCCTACCAATCTATCCCTCTAGGAGCATGCGCGTAGTGCTCGGTTTTTGATGACTTCTAAAATTTTGCAATAAGTATATGAGTTCTTTTGACTAATGTTGAGTCCAGGATTATACGCACTTTTACCTTCCATCATTGCTAGCCACTTCGGTACCGTGCATTGCCCTTTCTCACCTTGAGAGTTGGTGCAAACTTCGCCGGTGCATCCAAACCCCGTGATATGATACACTCTATCACACATAAACCTCCTTATATCTTCCTCAAAACAGCCACCATACCTACCTATTATGGCATTTCCATAGCCATTCCGAGATATATTGCCATGCAACTTTCCACCGTTCCGTTTATCATCATGACACGCATTACTTTTTTCATATTGCCATTGCATGATCATGTACTTGACATCGTATTTGTGGCAAGGCCACTTTGCATAATTTTTCGTACATGTCACTCTTGATTCATTGCCCATCCCGGTACACCGCCGGAGGCATTCATATAGAGTCATATCTTGTTCTAGTTTTGAGTTGTAATTCATGAGTTGTAAATCAATAAAAGTGTGATGATCATCATTATAAGAGCATTGTCCCCCAAAAAGGCCAAAAAGAAAAAAAGAAAGGCCCAAAAAAAGAAAAAATAAATAAAAAGGGGGCAATGTTACTATCTCTTTTTCCACACATGTGCTTCAAAGTTGCACCATGTTCTTCATATAGAGAGTCTCATATGTTGTCACTTTCATATGCTAGTGGGAATTTTTCATTATAGAACTTGGATTGTATATTCCTACGATGGGCTTCCTCAAAATGCCCTAGGACTTCGTGAGCAAGCAAGTTGGATGCACACCCACTTAGTTTTCTTTTGTTGAGCTTTCATTCATTTATAGCTCTAGTGCATCCGTTGCATGGCAATCCCTACTCCTCATGTTGACATCAATTGATGGGCATCTCCATAGCCCATTGATTATCCTCGCCAATGTGAGACTTTCTCCTTTTTTGTCTTCTCCACACAACCCCCATCATCATATTCTATTCCACCCATAGTGCTATATCCATGGCTCACGCTCATGTATTGCGTGAAAGTTGAAAAAGTTTGAGATTATTTAAGTGCACGAAACAATTGCTTGGCTTGTCATCGGGGTGTAGAATTTGGGAACATTTTTGTGTGACAAAAATGAAGCATAGCCTAACTATATGATTTTGTAGGGATAAACTTTCTTTAGCCATGTTATTTTGAGAAGACATGATTGCTTTTATTAGTATTCTTGAAGTAGTACTATTTCTTATGTCAATATGAACTTTTATTTTGAATCATTTGGATCTGAACATTCATTCCACAATAAATAAAATTACATTGAGAATTATGCTAGGTAGCATTCCACATCAAAAATTCTGTTTTTATCATTTACCTACTCGAGGACGAGCAGGAATTAAGCTTGGGGATGCTTGATACGTCACCAACGTATCTATAATTTTTGATTGTTCCATGTTATGATATTACCCGTTTTGGATGTTTATGGGCTTTATTTTACACATTTATATCATTTTTGGGACTAACCTACTAATCGGAGGCCCGGCCCGAATTGCTGTTTTTTTTGCCTATTTTAGTATTTCGGAGAAAAGGAATATCAAATGGAGTCCAAACGGAATGAAACCTTCGGGAGCGTGATTTTTGGAATAAACGTGATCCAGAGGACTTGGAGTGCAAGCCAAGAAGCAGCCGAGGCAGCCACTGTTGGGGAACGTTGCATAAAATAAAAAATTTCCTACGTTCACCAAGATCCATCTATGAGTTCATCTAGCAACGAGTGTGAGAGATGCATCTACATACCCTTTGTAGATCGCGTGCGGAAGCGTTCAAGAGAACGGGGTTGGGGGAGTCGTTCTCGTCGTGATCCAAATCACCGGAGATCCTAGCGCCGAACGGACATCTCCTCCGTCTTGATCCAGCAAGGGGGGAGGAGAGGTTGATGAAGATCCAGCAGCACGACGCCGTGGTGGTGGATGCAGCAGTCACCGCAGCAGGGCTTCGCCGAGCTTCTGCGAGAGGGAGAGGTGTAGCAGGGGAGAGGGAGGCGCCAAGATGCAGGGTGCGGCTGCCCTCCCTCCCCCCCCCTTATATAGGCCCCCAGGGGGCGCCGGCCCCTCTAGAACCCATCTAGATGGGGGCGTGACCAAGGGGGGAGGCTTGCCCCCAAGGCAGTGGGCGCCCCACCCTAGGGTTTCCAACCCTAGGCGCAGGGGGCAAGTGAAGCGCACCAGCCCTCCAGGCTGGTTCCCTCCCACTTCAGCCCACGGGTCCCTCCGGGATAGGTGGCCCCACCGGTGGACCTCGGGACCCTTCCGGTGGTCCCGTACAATACCGGTAACCCCCGAAATTCTCCCGATGGCCGAAATAGCACTTCCTATATATAATTCTTTACCTCCGGACCATTCCGGAACTCCTCGTGACATTCGGGATCTCATCCGGGACTCCGAACAACATTCGGTTTGCTGCATACTCATATTCATACAACCCTAGCGTCACCGAACCTTAAGTGTGTAGAGCCTACGGGTTCAGGAAACATGCAGACATGACCGAGACGGCTCTCCGGTCAATAACCAACAGTGGGATCTGGATACCCATGTTGGCTCCCACATGCTCCTCGATGATCTCATCGGATGAACCACGATGTCGAGGATTCAAGCAACCCGTATACTATTCCCTTTGTCGACGGTATGTTACTTGCCGAGATTCGATCGTTGGTATCCAAATACCTCGTTCAATCTCGTTACCGCAAGTCACTTTACTCGCATACCGTAATGCATGATCCCGTGACTGCATTACACTTGGTCACTTTGAGCTCATTATGATGATGCACTACCGAGTGGGCCCAAGTGATACCTCTCCGAAATACGGAGTGACAAATCCCAGTCTCGATCCGTGTCAACCCAACAGATACTTTCGGAGATACCTGTAGTGCACCTTTATAGTCACCCAGTTACGTTGTGACGTTTGGTACACCCAAAGCACTCCTACGTTATCCGAGAGTTACACGATCTCATGGTCTAAGGAAGAGATACTTGACATTGGAAAAGCTCTAGCAAAACGAACTACACGATCTTGTGCTATGCTTAGGATTGGGTCTTGTCCATCACATCATTCTCCTAATGATGTGATCCCGTTCTCAATGACATCCAATGTCCATAGTCAGGAAACCATGACTATCTATTGATCACCGATCTAGTCAACTAGAGGCTCACTAGGGACATGTTGTGGTCTATCTATTCACACGTGTATTACGATTTCCGGATAATACAATTATAGCATGAATAAAAGACAATTATCACGAACAAGGAAATATAATTATGATCCTTTTATTATTGCCTCTAGGGCATATTTCCAACAGTCTCCCACTTGCACTAGAGTCAATAATCTATTTACATTGTGATGAACCGAACACCCATAGAGTTCTGGTGTTGATCATGTTTTGCTTTCATGAGAAGAGGTTTAGTCAGCGGATCTGCGACATTCAGATCCGTATGCACTTTGCAAATTTCTATGTCTCCATCTTGAACATTTTCACGAATGGAGTTGAAGCGACGCTTGATGTGCCTGGTCTTCTTGTGAAACCTGGGCTCCTTGGCAAGTGCAATAGCTCCAGTGTTGTCACAGAAGAGTTTGATTGGCCCCGACGCATTGGGTATGACTCCTAGGTCGGTGATGAACTCCTTCACCCATATTGCTTCATGCGCTGCCTCCGAGGCTGCCATGTACTCCGCTTCACATGTAGATCCCGCCACGACGCTCTACTTGCAGCTGCACGAGCTTACTGCTCCACCATTCAACATATACACGTATCCGGTTTATGACTTAGAGTCATCCAGATCTGTGTCGAAGCTAGCGTCGACGTAACCCTTTACAACGAGCTCTTCGTCACCTCCATAAACGAGAAACATGTCCTTAGTCCTTTTCAGGTACTTCTGGATATTCTTGACCGCTGTCCAGTGTTCCTTGCCGGGATTACTTTGGTACCTTCCTACCAAACTTACGACAAGGTTTACATCAGGTCTGGTACACAGCATGGCATACATAATAGAACCTATGGCTGATGCATAGGGGATGACACTCATCTCTTCTATATCTTCTGCCGTGGTCGGACATTGAGCCGAGCTCAATTTCACACCTTGTAATACATGCAAGAACCCTTTCTTGGACTGATCCATTTTGAACTTCTTCAATATCTTATCAAGGTATGTGCTTTGTGAAAGACCTATGAGGCGTCTCAATCTATCTCTATAGATCTTGATGCCTAATAATTAAGCAGCTTCTCCAAGGTCCTTCGTTGAAAAACTTTTATTCAAGTAGGCCTTAATGTTGTCCAAGAGTTCTATATCATTTCCCATCAAAAGTATGTCATCTACATATAATATGAGAAATGCTATAGAGCTCCCAGTCACTTTCTTGTAAACGCAGGCTTCTCCATAAGTCTGCATAAAAACAAACGCTTTGATCATCTCATCAAAGCGAATGTTCCAACTCCGAGATGCTTGCACCAGCCCATAAATGGATCGCTGGAGCTTGCATACCCTGTTAGCATTCTTAGGGTCGACAAAACCTTCCGGCTGCATCATATACAGTTCTTCCTTAAGATAGCCGTTAAGGAATGCCGTTTTGACGTCCATTTGCCATATCTCATAATCATAGTATGCGGCAATTGCTAACATGATTTGGACGGACTTCAGCTACGCTACGGGAGAGAAAGTCTCATCGTAGTCAATCCCTTGAACTTGCGGATAACCTTCAGCGACAAGTCAAGCTTTATATATGGTGACATTACCATCCGTGTCCGTCTTCTTCTTAAAGATCCATTTGTTTTCTATCGCTCGCTGATCATCGGGCAAATCTGTCAAAGTCCATACTTTGTTTTCATACATGGATGCTATCTCGGATTGCATGGCTTCAAGCCATTTGTTGGAATCTGGGCCCGCCATCGCTTCTTCATAGTTCGAAGGTTCACCGTTGTATAACAACATGATTTCCAGGACAGGGTTGCCATACCACTCTGGTGTGGAACGTGTCCTTGTGGACCTACGAAGTTCAGTAGCAACTTGATCCGAAGTACCTTGATCATCATCATTAATTTCCTCTCCAGTCGGTGTAGGCACCACAGGAACATTTTCCTGAGCTGCACTACTTTCCGGTTCAAGAGGTATTACTTCATCGAGTTCTACTTTCCTCCCACTTACTCCTTTTGAGAGAAACTCTTTTTCAAGAAAGGATCCGTTCTTGGCAACAAAGATCTTGCCTTCGGATCTAAGGTAGAAGGTATACCCAATGGTTTCCTTAGGGTATCCTATGAAGACACATTTTTCCGACTTGGGTTCGAGCTTTTCAGGTTGAAGTTTCTTAACATAAGCATCGCATCCCCAAACTTTTAGAAACGACAGCTTAGGTTTCTTCCCAAACCATAATTCATACGGTGTCGTCTCAACGGATTTAGACGGTGCCCTATTTAAAGTGAATGTAGCTGTCTCTAGAGCGTATCCCCAAAATGATAGCGGTAAATCGGTAAGAGACATCATAGATCGCACCATATCCAATAGAGTGCGATTACGACGTTCGGACACACCGTTACGTTGAGGTGTTCCAGCGGCGTGAGTTGTGAAACGATTCCACATTTCCTTAAGTGTGTACCAAATTCGTGACTTAAATATTCTCCTCCACGATCTGATCGTAAGAACTTTATTTTTCGGTCACGTTGATTCTCTACCTCATTCTAAAATTCCTTGAACTTTTCAAAGGTCTCAGACTTGTGTTTCATCAAGTAGACATACCCATATCTACTCAAGTCATCAGTGAGAGTGAGAACATAATGATATCCTCCGCGAGCCTCAACGCTCATTGGACCGCACACATCGGTATGTATGATTTCCAATAAGTTGGTTGCTCGCTCCATTGTTCCGGAGAACGGAGTCTTGGTTATTTTGCCCATGAGGCATGGTTCACATGTGTCAAATGATTCATAATCAAGAGACTCTAAAAGTCCATCAGAATGGAGCTTCTTCATGCGCTTGACACCAATGTGACCAAGGCGGCAGTGCCACAAGTATGTGGGACTATCGTTATCAACTTTACATCTTTTGGTATTCACACTATGAATATGTGTAATATTACGCTCGAGATTCATTAAGAATAAACCATTGACCATCGGAGCATGACCATAAAACATATCTCTCATATAAATAGAACAACCATTATTCTCGGATTTAAATGAGTAGCCATCTCGCATTAAACGAGATCCTCGATACAATGTTCATGCTCAAACTTGGCACTAAATAACAATTATCGAGGTTTAAAACTAATCCCGTAGGGTAAATGTAGAGGTAGCGTCGACGGGCGATCACATCGACCTTGGAACCATTCCCGACGCGCATCGTCACCTCGTCCCTTGCCAGTCTCCGTTTATTGCGCAGCTCCTGCTGTGAGTTACAAATATGAGCAACGGCACCGGAATCAAATACCCAGGAGTTACTACGAGTATTGGTAAGGTACACATCAATTACATGTATATCAAATATACCTTTAGTGTTGCCGGCCTTCTTGTCCGCTAAGTATTTGGGGCAGTTCCGCTTCCAGTGGCCCTTCCCTTTGTAATAAAAGCACCCAGTCTCAGGCTTGGGTCCATTCTTTGACTTCTTCCCGGCAACTGGCTTACCGGGCGCGGCAACATCTTTGCCGTCCTTCTTGAAGTTCTTCTTACCCTTTCCCTTCTTGAACTTAGTGGTTTTATTGACCATCAACACTTGATGTTCTTTCTTGATTTCTACCTCTGCCGACTTCAGCATTGAAAATACTTCAGGAATAGTTTTCACCATCCCCTGCATATTGTAGTTCATCACAAAGCTCTTGTAGCTCGGTGGGAGCGACTGAAGGATTCTGTCAATGACCGCCTCGTCAGGGAGGTTAATGTCCAGCTGGGACAGGCGGTTGTGCAACCCAGACATTTTGAGTATGTGCTCACTGACAGAACTGTTTTCCTCCATCTTACAACTATAGAACTTGTCGGAGACTTCATATCTCTCGACCCGGGCATGAGCTTGAAAAACCATTTTCAGCTTCTCGAACATCTCATATGCTCTGTGTTTCTCAAAACGCTTTTGGAGCCCCAGTTCTAAGCTGTAAAGCATGCCACACTGAACGAGGGAGTAATCATCAGCACGAGACTGCCAAGCATTCATAATGTCTTGGTTCTCTGGTATGGGTGCTTCACCTAGCGGTGCTTCTAGTACATATTGTTTCTTGGCTGCTATGAGGATGATCCTCAGGTTCCAGACCCAGTCCGAATAGTTGTTGTCATCATCTTTCAGCTTGGTTTTCTCTAGGAACGCGTTGAAGTTCATGGTGACATGAGCGTTGGCCATTTGATCTACAAGACATTTTGCAAAGATTTTAGACTAATGTTCATGATAATTAAGTTCATCTAATCAAATTATTTAATGAACTCCCACTCAGATTTGACATCCCTCTAGTCATCTAAGTGTTACATGATCCGAGTCGACTAGGTCGTGGTCCGATCATCACGTGAGACGGACTAGTCATCGTCGGTGAACATCTCCATGTTGATCGTATCTTCCAGACGACTCATGTTCGACCTTTCGGTCTCTTGTGTTCCGAGGCCATGTCTGTACATGCTAGGCTCGTCAAGTTAACCCTAAGTGTTTTGCATGTGTAAAACTGTCTTACACCCGTTGTATGTGAACGTAAGGATCTATCACACCCGATCATCACGTGGTGCTCAAAGCATTTAACTTTAGCAACGGTGCACAGTTAGGGGGAACACTTTCTTGAAATTATTATACGGGATCATCTTATTTACTACTGCCGTTCTAAGTAAACAAGATGCATAAAACATAATAAACATCACATGCAATTATATAAAGTAGTGAATGATATGGCCATATAGCTCATTTGATCTTCATCTTCGGGGCTCCATGATCATCTTGTCACCGGCATGACACCATGATCTCCATCATCATGATCTCCATCATCGTGTCTCCATGAAGTTGCTCGCCAACTATTACTTCTACTACTATGGCTAACACGTTTAGCAATAAGGTAAAGTAATTTACATGGCATTGAATCAATGACACGCAGGTCATACAATAATTAAGACAACTCCTATGGCTCCTGCCGGTTGTCATACTCATCGACATGCAAGTCGTGATTCCTATTACAAGAACATGATCTCATACATCACAATATATCATTCATCATTCATCACAACTTCTGGCCATATCACATCACATGTCAATTGCTGCAAAAACAAGTTAGACGTCCTCTAATTGTTATTGCATCTTTTACGTGGCTGCAATTGGGTTCTAGCAAGCACGTTTTCTTACCTACGAATAACCACAACGTGATTTGCCAACTTCTATTTACCCTTCATAAGGACCCTTTTCGTCGAATCCGCTCCAACTAAAGTGGGAGAGACAGACACCCGCTAGCCACCTTATGCAACTAGTGCATATCAGTCGGTGGAACCTGTCTCACGTAAGCGTACGTGTAAGGTCGGTCCGGGCCGCTTCATCCCACAATACCGCTGAAGCAAAATAAGACTAGTAGCGGCAAGAAAGTTGACAACATCTACGCCCACAACAAATTGTGTTCTACTCGTGCAAAAGAGAACTACGCATAGACCTAGCTCATGATGCCACTGTTGGGGAATGTTGCCTAAAATAAAAAAATTCCTACGTTCACCAAGATCCATCTATGAGTTCATCTAGCAACGAGTGTGAGAGATGCATCTACATACCCTTTGTAGATCGCGTGCGGAAGCATTCAAGAGAACGGGGTTGAGGGAGTCGTTCTCGTCGTGATCCAAATCACCGGAGATCCTAGCGCCGAACGGACGGCACCTCCGCGTTCAACACACATACGGTCAGCGTGACGTCTCCTCCGTCTTGATCCAGCAAGGGGAAAGGAGAGGTTGATGAAGATCCAGCAAAGACGACGGCGTGGTGGTGGATGCAGCGATCACTGCGAGGGCTTCGCCGAGCTTCTGCGAGAGGGAGATGTGTAGCAAGGGAGAGGGAGGCGCCAAGATGCAGGGTGCGGCTGCCTCCCCAGCCCCTTTATATAGGCCCCAGGGGCGCCGGCCCTCTAGAACCCATCTAGATGGGGCGGCCAAGGGGGAGGCTTGCCCCCAAGGCAAGTGGGCGCCCCACCATAGGGTTTCCAACCCTAGGCGCAGGGGGCCCAAGTGAAGCGCACCAGCCCACCAGGGGCTGGTTCCTCCCACTTCAGCCCACGGGCCCTCCGGGATAGGTGGCCCCACCCGGTGGACCCCTGGACCCTTCCGGTGGTCCCGACAATACCGTAACCCCGAAATTCTCCCGATGGCCGAAATAGCACTTCCTATATATAATTCTTTACCTCCGGACCATTCCGGAACTCCTCATGACGTCCGGGATCTCATCCGGGACTCCGAACAACATTCGGTTTGCTTCATACTCATATTCATGCAACCCTAGCGTCACCGAACCTTAAGTGTGTAGAGCCTACGGGTTCGGAGACATCTGAACATGACCGAGACGGCTCTGGTCAATAACCAACAGCGGATCTGGATACCCATGTTGGCTCCCACATGCTCCTCGATGATCTCATCGGATGAACCACAATGTCGAGGATTCAAGCAACCCGTATACTATTCCCTTTGTCGACGGTATGTTACTTGCCCGAGATTCGATCGTTGGTATCCCAATACCTCGTTCAATCTCGTTACCGGCAAGTCACTTTACTCAGACCGTAATGCATGATCCCGTGACCAGACACTTGGTCACTTTGAGCTCATTATGATGATGCACTACCGAGTGGGCTCAAGGATACCTCTCCGAAATACGGAGTGACAAATCCGATCTCGATCCGTGTCAACCCAACAGATACTTTCGGAGATACCTGTAGTGCACCTTTATAGTCACCCAGTTACGTTGTGACGTTTGGTACACCCAAAACACTCCTACGGTATCCGGGAGTTATACGATCTCATGGTCTAAGGAAGAGATACTTGACATTGGAAAAGCTCTAGCAAAACGAACTACACGATCTTGTGCTATGCTTAGGATTGGGTCTTGTCCATCACATCATTCTCCTAATGATGTGATCCCGTTATCAATGACATCCAATGTCCATAGTCGAAACCATGACTATCTATTGATCACCGAGCTAGTCAACTAGAGGCTCACTAGGGACATGTTGTGGTCTATCTATTCACACGTGTATTACGATTTCCGGATAATACAATTATAGCATGAATAAAAGACAATTATCACGAACAAGGAAATATAATAATAATCCTTTTATTATTGCCTCTAGGGCATATTTCCAACAGCCACGAGGGTGGAGGGCGCGCCCACGCCTGTAGGGCGTGCCCCCTGTCTCGTGGGCCCCTCGGGCCGCCACCGACGTACTTCTTCCTCCTATATATACCCACGTACCCCGAAAACATCCAGGGAGCCAACAAAAAACAATTTCCACCGCCGTAACCTTCTGTGTCCGTGAGATCCCATCTTGGAGCCTTCGCCGGCACTCCGTCGGAGGGGGAATCGACCATGGAGGGCTTCTACATCAACACCATAGCCCCTCCGATGAGTTGTGAGTAGTTTACAGTACTAGGGAAAAGCCTAGCAGCAGCGCGGGTTTTAGGCCTATCAGTAGCGCGGGACTATGTGCTACTGATAAGGCGCTACAGCTAACGTATAGCAGTAGCGCCTATCATCCCACGCTACTGCTACACATGGATAGCTGTAGCGCGCTTTAGACAAGAGCGCTGCTGATACTATCTGCAGCGCTTTTTACAGGGACACGCGCTACTGGTAAGGCGGCGCTACTGCTAACTTTTTTCCCCTCGCTACTACTAGTTTTATTATTTTTTTCCTACATATTTGTTTTGTATTTGAATAGGCTTTATATAATAATCTTTAGCATATCATACACATACAAATGTAATCATAGCATATACATACAACTAGTCTCATCAAATCATGTCATCATCATAATCATCATCCAACACAAAGTGGTCTCTCGTCATCATCTCGAAAATAGCGATACAAGTCTCGATTACTTGCAAATACATCGTCATCCATCTAAACAATGATATATAAGAAGAGCTATCACTTTGAGTGAGAGCGGAACTATGGAGTACATGAGTTCGTATCCCTCTCTCGCATTAGCGTGAACCTAAACTAACAACCGCCTCTCGCTCGGAAACCGGAAACCGGTACACCTGGGCCTGACACTCCGGCCACTCGTCGTATATATACTCCTGGCGTAGCACTTCTTCGCCATCGATGATCTATGCACCTGCATCGTCACATGAGTCGATGATATGCAACATATATAGTTGAGCAACAGAAAGAGACAAACTTGGCAAAAATAGAAACAACATATCATAAGCATAAATAACAAAGTTCATTGTACCCAAAATGCCCTAACTAGAGTGATCTTCGCTAGACTAGGAGGAGGACGGTTTAATTACATCACAAATAAAGTTTCACCGTGCATAACTCAAAGTTTTGTCATACAGAAAGTATGGACTAAACAGACACATTGTCATATATCGACAATCACTTCAACATGTCGTTCCATCCATCCATGTTAGGGAGATAGTCCCCGAGCTTAGTGAAAGGCTTCATGTCGAGACGCTGAGAGGCTACCCATGTTCGGACGTCTTCCCGCGACATTTTTCCTTCTCCGTAGAATATCCCTGTTTTTCCGACGACCTCCTTCATGATGATTTGGGCAAGTTCGCGCTGGATGTTATAGAACTCAGCTCGTAGTCGATGATCCTCGATATCTCCTACGTCCTTTGCCCATTGCAGAATATGGGCATCGCCGGATCTAGGTAACATGCGAAGGTTCTGGTGATCCCGTCTGTACTCCAGCATGTGGTGTAGGACATACAATCCATCATTAAGAGAATCACTCGATTGCTGGATGCAGCAAAAGCCGGTCTTATGGCTGAAGGCGAGCCTGCCGCCCCTTCTCTTGTTGTCCTTGACATCTCCACCCCGTGCTTGGTAGTAAAACATAGCACTGTCGAGAACATCCTTGATGTGGGTGTAATCCTTTTTGTGAATGTTCTTCGACGAGTCCAAGTAAAGAGCGTGGGAGAATCGGGCGTAGAGGATGATGAGGTCGGCGCGCCCGCCGCTGCGCAAAATAAGTACACCTCAAATTAATTAGCCTCCAATGTGCAAATGAATGATTGAAATCGAAGGAAGGATAGCAGCGCGGATGACTTACATGGGATGATAAGGCACGAGAATCGCCCCCTTGTCCTTATTGGCGAGCATGAAACTGATGATGTATTCCCTCGCGTATTCACAGTGCTTTGCGCAGACTCCCAAGAAGCCCTCGTGCATGTAGTATGGGTCAGCGACACAGGTATGAGGTATCTGCTCAACCCCGATGATGTAGTTCATGTGAAAGGCATAAAGGCGGACAAACGTAAAATCTAGCTTATTCACGTGAAACATGTCGAATATGTAATCGAATCGAAGGAAGAACTTATCCGCGGGGAAGCAGTCGACGTACGACATTTGCTGCGGAACGTTAACCACGTAGAGTGGGTATCATGGATCTTTCGAGGCGATGTGGCCTTTCTTTATCCGCGGCACATCGTCATGAAGTCTCCTTAGATCGCCGAATCTGGCCCGTAGCGCTGTTGCAGGTAGGATTGGTTGACCGGGGATATGCCATTTATCCGCATCGGGGATATCTATACGGTCCTGAAGCCGAGGCTGCTGAGGCGGCTAGATCATAGAATCAGCTTTTTTGCCTTTCCTCGCTCTCTTCCTAGACTTCTTTACTACCGGAAGGTCGTCCATAATACGTTCAGCCTCCGAAGACGACAATTCAGGCACCGACTCATGATGCTCAAACCCTGAGTAGGCGCCAGTATAGACATACTGTTGAGTGCCATCGTCATCCTCATCCTCATCCATGGTGACGTCATCAGCGACTAATGGAGCATCCTCCTTACCCCGTCCGCTATCACCCAACCCGACACCCGACGCTAATTGGGTAGGTGGGGTGTTGATGTTCATACCTTGTTGAGGCTGCGTGCTCGTGGGTGTGCTCCCGGCTGCCTCCAGACGAAGCAGACTCTTTGGCCACAACAGGACCCACCCATTGCAACAATCACCAAGCCGCCACGGGGTCTCGTCATCATCCCCCACTAGTATCAGAGGAGGCAAATTCTCGTGGACCGGTTTGACACTGGCCACGGAAACCTTGAAGACGTTCGGGGGGATCGGCCGGCTGTGGAACAATGGTTACTTCGGCTCCATTATTGTCGCCTTCCCCATGTCCACCTTCTGGTCGCCGATGGTGTACAATATGGTGCACGGGGTTTCGTCGGCCTGCAAAGAAAAGTCTGCGACGTGAGACATCCGAAAGGCAACGAAAACGGGAGATTATACATTTATTGAAGGGGGCCGGTGTGACAGATACCGTGAGGGCGTCGAGCTCAGCCAAAGAAGAAGCACCGCCGAGCACGTCCTGTGCGGGAGCCGGTGCGGGAGCCGGTGCAGGAGCAAGTGCTGGTGCAACGCTAGTCGAGCTGCTCCCCAAGAAGTCAGCAAGGGGAAAGTCCGCTGCATTTTTTTTTGGATTTTGCTTGGTCCAAGTGAAAACGGCCAGAAGCAAGGAAGTAGATATATCTTCAACCACCTGTTTTGCGGCAGCTACCGCTGTTGCGACTGTCTGAGATGATTTCTTCTCAACCTTCTTGTCGATGTTTTCTTCAGTTAACCTCCGTCTTTCCTTTCTCTCCTCCGTGGTCTCACGGTAGTACTTCTTCCATGTGGCGCCGTCTCCGACACCGTGCACGCGTCCATACGACGGTCGAGCATCCACCAGGAGTCGTTTCAATATGTTCAACGCCCGGTTGAATGGATTGTCCCACTTGGGCCTCACCAATGCCTCAGACAGCGAGTCGCTTTCGGCCGCAATCCTGTGCTGCTCTCTCTGCAAAAGTCACAAGGATCATTTACAACTTTGACTAACGTGTGCAGTCGAATTGATCAGAAACTAAAATTACCAGCAGTCTCATGAACTCCGTCGTGACCGGGTTTGTCTCGTAAACCTTCTTCACTGGGTCCCAACGGTGCCGGGCCCTAAGGATGTCACGCTCATGCGGGACGCTGAACTCCGCCAAGGGGTCTGGGATGCCCAGACTCGCGGCTTCCACATCCTCCTTGGCCCATTTGGACCTCTTTCTGCCGTAACCTTGGCTTCTGAGGTGGTGGCTCCCAATGTTCCTCTCTTGAAGCCCCTTCATGTACTTAGACTTTTTTTGGCAGCTTCGGCCTCACAAGCCTCCTTGAATATTTGAAACTGATCTTCCGTGATTGTCAGATTATCCTTTACAATCTCGGAGTAGGGTTCCTTGTCGATGATCCTTGCTTTCACCCTTGTTTTCCAGGCGGCCAACGCGTTGCTAAACTTGGTCATGGCGTGTTTGTTTATCTTCTTCATTGTCGGGTCCTTATCTGGATCTTCATAATCCTTTTCATTCCGGCCCGGGAACAAGAATATCTGGTGAAACTTCTTTAGGAGGGAGGGCCTCATATTATCTATCTTCTATAGTTTCTCATTGTTGATGGTGGCGGTTGTCCATACGATGCAGCCAATTTGATTGCCGTAGCACGAGCGCGCTTCCTCGGGCGCCTTTGGCTCAAAATTGCCGTCGTCCACCTCAGTGACCACTAGTCTAGTAGTGCTGAGTTTGTTAGGAAGCCGTTGCCTCTTTGCTTTCGGTTCTACACCGGCTCCGCTCCCTGAGGCAGCGCCGGTCTCAGTCTCAGCGCCGGTCTCGATGCCGGTCTGAGTCTCAGCGCCGGTCTCAGTCTCAGCACTGGTCTATGTGTCGGTCTCAGTCCCCGATGTCACTTGTGGGCCCAGCAACAACATCGCTTGATTGTCGGCAAGGCTCAAAAATTCGGCTGCCGCCCGGTAGACGTCATCGCAATCACCAGAACCCTATCCTTCATCGTTGCTAACCATGTTTCCTATGATTAAATCTAGTCAATTAATTCTAGACCTAATAAAATGAATAATGACATAAAAAAGGCCTATTGTTTTGCAGGAACATTGACTCCTTCCTGGTGCGGCAAATCCCGGGCACTCGATATGTCCTAGTTTGTAGCACAAGTCATGCCGAAATTCACGGAAAATTTCGGCATGACCTTTGCTAAAAAGTGGACAAATCGAGAACCTGGAATTTGTCAGAACAGAAATGAATCAACATTCCGGCAACACATAGGCCACTCAGCTTCATTCCCTGTAAATAGTGTTCAAATATCCCTCTTCGACACCGCAACACATGTCCAATTATACACGAGCAACCACATGTCCAAATTTCACAAGCTAATTCAAAAACAAAGTGTAGAAGAAAATTCATTTAACTACTAATAGAACAAAATTCAGTTAACTTTAGTGCTCTATAATGATGAATGGAAAAAAAATCAGTTAACTACTAATTTCATTCATTTAGGTTATTCATTTAACTTCACCAAATTAACCTACTGTACCACTACTACTACTAGCAGCACTACTAACCTAGTTAACCTAGCAAAACTCTACTGCCCTAACTGAAAAACATCTAATTAACAACTACTAGTACCACTATTGCCCTAACCTAATTAACATCTACTAGTATCACTATATACTATACAAGCATCATCTACCCTAATTAAACCCTACTGCCCTAACTAACTTTTGGTTTAAACCAAATTTTTTGCTCTAAACTAATTTTTGCTCTAACATCTACTACTTAACATCCTTTGCTCTAAACTAAATTTTTTGCTTTAAACAAACTTTTGCTCTACTAATTTTTGCTCTAAAATGCAGAGAGAGAGGAGTGGGGAGGGGAGGGACTTACAGAGAGGAGAGACAGTGGCGGGAGGTGCTCGGGGACGAGGCGTGGGGCAGAGTGGGCGGGCACGGGCACGGGCATTGGCGGTCCTGGGCGGGCTCGGGCGGTGGTGAGGTGGAGGGCGGCGATGGTGAGGTCGAGGGCGGCCTCGGGCGGCGATAGTGAGGCTGAGGGCGGCCTCGGGCGGCGGCGGTGAGGATGACGGCGGCCTCGGGGGGAGACGGTGAGGTTGCGGGCGTCCACGCCGGCAGGAGACGGCGGCGAAGTGGGGCGACGGTGAATTGGGGAGACGGCGGCGAGGGCGAGGGATTTGGGGAAGAAGTGGTGGCGGGGGGACTATTGTTTAAGTGAAAACTTAACGTTAGCGCATTTCCTGAAACTCGCTACTGCTATTCCTTTCTCCTTTTTCCCTTTTTTCATTTATTTTTATTTTTATTTTATTTTTTTTCCTTTCTCCTTTTTCTATTTCTTTCATTTTCATTTACTTTTCTACTTGTTTTTCATTTCATTTTATTTTCGTTAGCAGTAGCGCCGTACACATAAACGCGCTGCTACAACAAAGTTAGTGGTAGCGTTGTTTCTAAAAGAGCGCTACTACTATGTGTAGCCGATCGGCTTAGCGGTGGGAATTTTTATAGTAGCACTTTTATGGCGGGACGCGCTACTGCTATATGTGTATCTGCAGCGCGGTTTTCTCGCACGCGCTACTGCTATCTAGCAGTAGCGCTCTTTTTTAACATGCGCTACTGCTAAAGTTCTGTGTATAGGCTTTTCCCTAGTAGTGTTACCACAGACCTTCGGGTCCATAGTTATTAGCTAGATGGATTCTTCTCTCTTTTTGGATCTCAATACCATGTTCTCCCCCTCTCTTGTGGAGACTATTTGATGTAACTCTTTTTGCGGTGTGTTTGTCCAGATCCGATGAATTGTGGGTTTATGATCAAGTTTATCTATGAGAAATATTTGAATCTCCTATGAATTCTTTTATGTATGATTGAGTTATCTTTTCAAGTCTCTTCAAATTATCAGTTTGGTTTGGCCTACTAGATTGATCTTTCTTGCAATGGGAGAAGTTCTTAGCTTTGGGCTCAATCTTGCGGTGTCCTTTCCCAGCGACAACAGGGGCAGCAAGGCACGTATTGTATTGTTGCCATCGAGGATAAAAAATGGGGTTTATATCATATTGCATGAGTTTATCCCTCTACATCATGTCATCTTTCTTAATGTGTTACTCTGTTCTTATGAACTTAATACTCTAGATGCATGCTGGATAGCGGTCGATGTGTGGAGTAATAATAGTATATGCAGGCAGGAGTCGGTCTACTTGTCGCAGACGTGATGCCTATATACATGATCATGCCTAGATAATCTCATAATTATTCGCTTTTCTATCAATTGCTCGACAGTAATTTGTTCACCCACCATAATACTTATGCTATCTTGAGAGAAGCCACCAGTGAAACCTATGGCCCCGGGTCTATCTTTTATTATATAAGCTTTCAATCTACTTTTATTTGCATCTTTACTTTTCCAATCTATATTATAAAATACCAAAAATATATTTATTTTATCATACTATCTCTATCAGATCTCACTTTCATGAAGTGGCCGTGAAGGGATTGACAACCCCTTTATTGCGTTGGTTGCGAGTTCTTTGTTTGTTTGTGTAGGTGCGTGGGACTTTTGAGGAGCCTCCTACTGGATTGATACCTTGGTTCTCAAAAACTGAGGGAAATACTTACGCTACTATTGTTGCATCACCCTTTCCTCTTCAAGAAAAACCAACGCAAGCTCAAGACATAGCACACCAAGTGGCCGAGACAGAGCGGCAACTCAAGTCAAACACCAACCTGCACCATCCCGCCATAAAGGCAGAGGGACAGCGGCTTCAGGATACACTTATGACCTACGACAAGTCCTGGATAATAGAGCCGGTCAAACCAGATCAATTTATGGATCAAGGGGCCGTGCTCCAGCACGAGAATACGGTCGTCAGGCCTAGCGAGACAAGCATAACCTCACCCAGGCCAATCACCGCGTCCGTAATCCATCCGAACTGCGTCATGACGTGGCCCGATATAGAGGCGCCGCACACCCCTATGCTTCACCGATGAGGTAATGGAGCACCAGTTCCCAGAAGGGTTTAAACACGTGAACATTGAATCATACGATGGCACAACGGATCCCGCAGTATGGATTGAAGACTTTCTTCTCCACATTCAGATGGCTCGCGGTGACGACTTACATGGCATCAAGTACCTCCCTCTAAAGCTTAAGGGACTAGCACGACACTGGTTAAACAGCCTCCCAGAAAATTCTATTGGTAGATGGGAAGACTTGGAGGACGCCTTTAGAGACAACTTCCAAGGTACCTATGTTCGGCCTCCAGACGCCGATGACCTTAGTCACATAATCCAGTAACCCGGCGAATCAGCCCGGAAGCTATGGACCAGGTTCCTAATCAAGAAAAACCAGATTGTGGATTGTCCGAACGCTGAAGCCCTCGCAGCCTTCAATCATAGCGTCTGAGACGAGTGGCTCGCCCGACAGCTCGGCCAAGAGAAACCGGGGTCCATGGCAGCCCTTACCACACTTATGACCTGCTTTTGCGTGGGAGAAGATAGCTGGCTAGCTCGTAGAAGCAATAGCACTAGCGACCCAGGCACCTCTGCAGCCAGGGACGACAATGTCAAGCCATGACGCGACAAGCACAAGCGTCGAAACAATAACGAAGACACAATGGTCAACGCCGAATTCAGTGGCTCCAAATCCGTTCAACGGAACAAGCCATTCAAAGAAAGCAAAGATGGTCCATCCAGTTTGGACAAAATACTTGATAGACCTTGCCAGATTCACGGCACCCTTCATAAACCTGCCAATCACACCCACAGGAGCTGTTGGGTTATCAAACAGGTCGGCAAGGTCAACGCCGAACACAAGGGGAAAAGGCCGCTCAGCGAGGACGACGAAGAAGAGCTTTGCCCTCCGAACACAGGGGGACAAAAGAAATTCCCCTTGAGGTCAAAATGGTGAGTATGATCTTTGTCACCCACATCCCCAAGCGGGAGCGCAAGCGCACACTAAGGGACGTGTACGTTGTAGAGCCGGTCGCCCCAAAATTCGACCCGTGGTCGGCTTGTCCGATCACCTTCGATAGAAAGGAGCACCCAACCGGTATCATCAAAGTATTCCACCTAACGTGAGTCCTCATGGACGGTGGCAGTAGTCTCAACCTGCTTTACCAAGACACCGTCCGCAAAATAGGCATTGATCCATCACGAATCAAGCCCACTAAAACTACCTTTAAAGGAGTAATACCTGGCGTAGAAGCCCGTTGATCGGGATCAATAACACTGGAGGTCGTCTTCGACTCACCCGACAACTTCCGCAGTGAGGACATGATCTTCGACATCGTCCCCTCCCGAAGTGGCTGTCACGCACTACTCGGACGGACCACTTTCGCTCTATTCAACTCGATCCTACACTATGCTTATTTAAAGCTCAAGATGCATGCGGCATCATAACAGTAAATGGAAACACGGAACGCTCCCTCTGTACGGAGGAGCATACTGCGGCTCTCGCGGTCGAAATACAGAATGGCTCCCTCAAGCCGTACACCTCATCGTCCATCAAGCCGCCGGACTCTATTAAAAGAGCTTGGTCAGTCCCGCAAGCTGATAGCTCGGTTCTTCATGAGCTAGATTAGCAGTTCCGCCTCTGTCGATCGCCGCACACACCCACGGACTACGTGCCGCGCATGCATCATTACGAACTCAAAATACCCTAGGCATTAACGGAGGCACAATGCGGACGGGTCTATAGTACGGTTCGACCCAGTATGACCTTTAACCTTTTTTCTTCAATTACCTTTTTTCTTCTCCTATCTCAGGTGCATTCAAACCTGCATATTTTACGGACTTGCAAGGACTGTCTTCGAGCCCGGTTTCGTGCGGACAACCGAGGACTATTCCTTTTAAGGAACCCCTCTCTACAAGGCGAAAGCGGCGCATAACGTGCGACAGGATATATAAAAGACCTGTATTGAGCTTTTTTGCCTTCTATTATTAGACCCCTGGCAAGTAAAATGGCTTTGGTGCTTATGGTAACCTCTGTAAGATAACGCTTTGATGTATCAATCAGATCATAGTGAGGACAATTTTTCGGTATCAACTTTATTCATTAAACTGTACTCCGTCTCCTCAGTCGTCTCACTCACATACCTCGGCATCTATCGCTAGGGGCTATACACGGCCACACATGTGTCGCCAATCAAAAGCCCGAACAGCTTTATAGCGTACTTCGGCGTCCCGAACTCGGCATTATATGCATCGGCTCCGAATCATGTCTTTGGTCAATAGTTGGGTTGCGCTGCTCCTGTGCTTGCTACCTTACGTTCTATTCGTTTGGCTCGGGTAGTAAAGGGAGAACTACTGTGATTGTTTTTCTAGTTTGTCCGGGTAAGCACCTCAGTAAAGAAAGCCGAAAACTGATTGTCATGATGTGGCGAGAGCTGGTCAGCCATTCGGTGACTTACCAAATCTTTAACGATTTTTCCGTATTAAATGAAGGACTGTTTTCCTGTCATATAGGTGACGCATCCGAATTCGGATAGGCCACATACGTACCAAGGGCTATTTTGTAGCCCCATCATCAAACTCCTATGACTAAGTGAGAGCGTTAAAGCCATATCGTCCGATTGCCCGGTTCGCCGCACAATGATAATCCCCAAGTGCAGGGAATCATCGTAGCAATTCCCAAAGGTGGAAGTGATAAGTATGGAGTGTCGAACCCATAAGCAGCAAAAGGAAAGATCAATATTCTCTCAAGTCCTATATGCCACTGATACGACTCTACGTACACCAAATGTTTGCTTCCAACTAGAAACAAGAAATAAAACTATGTTGTGGGTATGAAGAGGATAACTTTTCATGATCCAGAGAGATAAAATATAAAAGTAGGTGATGTTATCATAAAGTTAGAGTATATTACTAAATATTATAAATAGCGAGTGTGGAATAATGACGGGTCAGTGTGCGGAATTATCCTAGGCAATTGTTAACAAGACCGGTAGTCGTCATTGCAATTTCATATGAGGGAGAGGCATAAGCTAACATACTTTCTCTTCTTGGATCATATGCACTTATGGTTGGAACTCCAGCAAGCATCCGCAACTACTAAAGATTGTTAAGTTAAAACACAACCATAGCATTAACATATCAAGTCCCCTTTATCCCATACGCAACAACCCCCTTACTCGGGTTTATGCTTCTGTCACTCAAGTAATCCACTATGTTTAATCATGAACGATTATACACACCTCATAGCTGGAATCCCTCATGCCTGAGCGACATGGAGGGCACAATAGGACAACACCAAAATAAAACATACAACTCATACCAATCTAGATCATCAATCAACCCAAAGACAAAAGATATCTACTAAAAACATCATAGGATGGCAACACATCATTGGATCATAATATGTGGCATAAAGCACCATGTTCAAGTAGGGATTACAGCGGGGTGCAGGAGAGTGGACCGCGTAAAAGAGATGAGGATGGTGATTGTCGGTGTCAAAACCGGCGGATCTCGGGTAGGGGGTCCCGAACTGTGCGTCTAGGCGGATGGTAACAGGAGACAAGGGACACGATGTTTTTACCCAGGTTCGGGCCCTCTCGATGGAGGTAATACCCTACTCATGCTTGATTAATATTGATGATATGGGTAGTACAAGAGTAGATCTACCACGAGATCAGAGAGGCTAAACCCTAGAAGCTAGCCTACGGACTAAAACCCTTCGGTTTATATAGACACCGAATAGGGTTAGGGTTACACAGAGTCGGTTACAATGGTAGGAGATCTACATATCGGTATCGCCAAGCTTGCCTTCCACGCCAAGGAAAGTCCTATCCGGACACGGGACGAAGTCTTCAATCTTGTATCTTCATAGTCTAAGAGTCCGGCCAAGGATGATCGTTCGGCTATCCGGACACCCCCTAGTCCAGGACTCCCTCAGTAGCCCCTGAACCAGGCTTCAATGACGATTTAGTCCGGGCGCATATTGTCTTCGACATTGCAAGGCGGGTTCCTCTTCCGAATACTTCATAGAAGGTTTTGAACACAAGGATAGTGTCCGGCTCTGCAAAACAAGTTCCACATACCATCGTAGAGAGAATAATTTTTGCACAGATCTGCTGACGTATTCCGCGGCGTGACATCACACCACGGCCAGGCCTTTATACGAATTGTTTTTTACTGTTCCACCTTAGCGCGTTTAGCGAGGCGGCTTCCTTGGCACGTCTTATCAAACGGAGATCGTGCCCCCCTTATTCCGGGATTCTCATCAATACGGACGTGGGTAACCCAATCGTGCCCGCTGGCACGTCTCCTCTATCGAAGGCGAGTCCCAATCGACCACGGGGAGGGCTCTTGGTATTCAACCTCTTTATAATGAGACCAAGGACCTCTTCTTTTTTCCACCCTCCATCGAGTTCGCCTCGCGCTTCGAGTTCTAACACCCAAAGCTTCAGATTTAGGTGCTTCGGAGCTTCGACGATGTCCGGCTCCGACCAGCTCGGCCGATTGATGTCTTCTTCCGTCACAGAAGTAGATTTGCTAATGCTGTGAGACGCCAGGTATCTAACCGGCGAGATTTCACATAGGCTGCCTGCTCAGTGGCAGGTCATTCCCACTCCGAGCCCGGGCGAGAGCGTGGTGTTCGTGTCTCACTTCCTTCGGGGTTTAGGCTTCCCGACGGATCCCTTTGTGCGGAGGCTCATGTTTTATTATGGGCTGGATTTCCATGACTTGAATCCGGAGTCCATCCTCCATATCTCGTCATTCATTGTCGTATGTGAAGCCTTCCTCCATATTACCCCTCACTTTGGATTGTGGCTCAAGACCTTCAAGGTGGAGCCAAAGATGATCGAGGGGCAACAAGTAGAGTGCAGAGGGGCGGTCATAAGCAAGTGTGCTGATGCTCCGTGGCCCGAGGGCTCTTTTCAAGAGGAGCTTGGTTTGTGGCAACGGGAGTGGTTTTATATCACCGCTCCCAGGGGCACCAAATGGGTGGCGCCACCCGCCTTCTGCCAGTTCACCACGGTGGCTGGCATCATGGGTCAAAGGGGCTCGGTGGGGGTCGCCCAAGGACGTCCCTCATTTGCTAGGGCCGAATTCGAGACCTCCAAGAAAGAGAGATCAATCTGGTCGTGGCGGCACAGGTTATGCTGATTCGGCGCCTGCAAACGTCGCCCCCTCCGTCTGTGGGAGTTTAATCCGGAGGGACCGCGAGCTGTCCAACATTTTATGGGCGCGACGCCCAAGGAGATGTATAAACTGTTCTTCGGATCACAAGAGAAGTGTCCGGACTTGACCGAGGACGCAGGTCTAAGCTGCCATCACCCAGATACTCAAGTAAGTAACCTGTAACGGACAGGCTGTTCATTCATTTATCATATATATGCCCTTTAAGGGAGCCGTTTCTTGAACAGGAGTGGATAGCCACGGCAAAGTTGATAAGGTGTCCGGCTCCCCTCCCAGAGACCACGCCGGATCCCATGCTGACCAAGCTGTTGAAGGCCGCGCCTTTTAAAGAAGGCGAAGGGGGGAGCAGGGAAGCAACTACCTCTACGAAGGAGGCTTTCAAGGAAGAGGGGATCAGGGATCCTCCCCTCCAAGGGGAGAAGAGGACCGCTTCCGAAGACCCAAAAGCCAAGGCCTCAAAACGGGGAAAGAAGTCTTCGTCAGAAAGTCCGGCGCCGAGAAGTACCCCAGCCGCACTATTTCCCCAAGGGGATCAGCCCTCCAGCGAGCCGTAAGTAAAAAGAAGGGGTCCTGTGAATAAAGAACATCCCTTTATTTATTTCTGAAGATAACCGAAATTGTACCTTGTAGTTCGGATCTCAGCCCTTCTCAGCAGAGCTCGTCTTCGGGGGATCTTCTTCCGGAGATGATGGAGAGCGAAACGCCTCCACCTGTCACACCTTCATGCGAGGCGGACGACCCTGAGGTGTCATCACGGAGGGTTTCCCCGAGTCCGGCGGGGCCGGAAGGTCCGGCGCCAACTGGCGTGCGGTCGGAGGACCTGAAGGATCTGCTCGGGCGAGCGGCTATCTCAGAAGATAACCATGTGCTAATGGGTACGGTGATTGAAAGAATTGCATCCGCTGAGAGCGGATTGCATGAAGCCTTCAGAAGCTTACTGACGGGGTTCGAGGTACGCAAAAATGATGTACCTTCTGACAGTTATACATAGAGAATGCGCCCTGTATAGATAGTACCCCCTGAGACTCGGTATGTTGTCAAAATTGATAGCGTGCCGAGGATCATAATCTCAGTTATAACATATCACCGCTCCTAAATAGGTGGCGGGGCGTCTGGTGGCCAGCCGGACTGATGAATTTGCCGAACTAAAGCGGCAACTTGACGAGGCAGATGCGGACATCACGCTTGTCAATAAGCGGTTTGACGAGTCACAAGGTATGCGACTTCTTCGCGGACGCATGGTAGGGGAGCTTGACGCCCGTGCCTTACTACTTGTATGCTTAATGCAGCTGGTGCCGCTGCTGTGGAGGAGCTGCGGGCGGAGCTCGCCCGAGCTAAAGACCAAGCCAGAAATAGTAATGCGGCCGCTTTAAGGGTGGCCGAAGAGCTAAAAGCCGAACGGGCTGCTCACTGCCGAAGCAAAGAGGAAATGGCCGATATGGCCATAAAGTTGAAGAATGCTACCGACCGCTGCGGGGTTCTTGAAAAAGAACGTCAAGCGGAGCAAGAGGACCTGAAAAAGGCCACCGCCGAAGCCAAGGATGCCCGCTCCGCAATGAGAGCTGCAAAGGAGGAGTTGCGTCAGGCTGTGGATGTTGCTGCTGGAAAGCCTTTCGCTATGGAGGAAGTTCACGGACCAAGTATGCTCGCTTGGACGGTTGTGGAGTTCGGAGGATGCTTATTCGGATTTAGCGGCAAGTGCCGCGACGCGATCGAAACGCACGAGGCGGAAAGGGGCACGAAGGGAAGAGCTGTTTTGGTCGCAGTTCCATAGTCCAGAGCGCCCTCTTCGTTAGCCGATCGGTTGGCGAATGGGCCGAGCTGAATAGGTTGTCCGGACTTTCCATGAAGGCTGTCGTGACTCATTTGTGGCGAAAAGCCCCAAGTCAAGAGTTATTTTGGCTTGATGCAATAGTTCCTTGGTGCGGTGCCGCATATCGATGCAATGAAGCGGTCAAGATGCATAGAGGGAGCACGGATGGCTCTTGCCCGTGTCAAGACATACTGGGCGGAGATGAAGGCCACCGACGTTGCATCCCAAGATTCGGACAGTATTTTGAGGAAGTCCTGCAGGGCGCTCGTTTAATAGAGACGCAGTGCTCGAAGGATATTATGTTTAAATGACATGTATGATTTGTGAAAACAATGTTTGAATATAATATAAGAGCTTTTTATACTTGTGCGTTCAAGTATTAAAACGCCACCTGTGCGGCCGTTGATGTATATGTGTATATAACCTGAAACATGGCAGTCTTTGGCTTCAGCCCCACGCACATAGTGCGGGGGTGTTTGCAAAAAAGGCGCATTTTCACACTTAATCCAACGTCTTGGTCCTGTGAAGGAGGTGATAGCGTAGCAAACTAGGCAACCGGACTATAATGCTTTATCACTTTCACTTAGCCATAGGAGCTCGATGGTGGGGCTGCTATATAGCCCCTAGGGGCACCGCGCTCTTCGAATACGGGCGCCAGATGTGCTCGACCAGGAAACGGCCCTTCGTCAATGCGGGGAATTCTAAACATTCCGCTGGGTCATCGGAAAGTGGTTGACCAGTCTCACGCTATATCATGATGATCAGTTTTAGCTTTCTCCATCGAGGTGCTCAACCCAGCTCAAGCGGGCACAATCGCAGTGGTTCTCCCAGCGCTACCTTAGCCGATATAATGTAACGTAAGGTACCAAAACATGGGAGCCGGCAAACCCAACATTTGACCAAAGACATGATTCGGAGCTGATGCATATAAGGCCTAACTCGAGACGCCGAACATTCCCTAAGGTATTCGGTCTTTACGAAAACGGGCAGAATAATGCCCTAAGCACCTGGTGTCCAGGTACGTGCAAAAATTCTGGTGCGGCCGATGCCAAAACGCCAGCCTCCTCCTCGGTTATAGTAAGAAACCGGTATCAACAAGAGACAGTAAAAAAGGTTTGCGCAGGGTCTTAATCTGAAAAGAATCCTTGCGACGGGTCCCTGCTGCACGTCTGCGCCTGTGTCTCCGTTGTTCCGTATCCTGGACGGGTGTAGCACGGTGTTCATCTGTAAAAGAGAAGAACTTAGTTGAAAAGAAAAAATATCGTGCGACAAATGTACTTTATATTAAATAAACAGAGTACGGTTCGGAAGGTAAATAAAATTGAGCTTTATTGTCTCTTGTTGTACGTGCGTGCAGCCCCTTGTGTGGGGGTATGCCGCTAGTATGCGCCGGACTAGTGTAGCCGTGTCCGGGGTTTGAATGACCTATTCAGGTGCTTTGATTAGCGGAGCCGGATTGGTGTGGGGATGTCAAGGCAGTCTCACGTTCTTCCGTGCTCGACTAACACTTAATACTCCCTTTTAATGAGATGATGCCGCGTGGACCGGGCATTTTAAGTGTAAGAGATGCATAATGCGGTATTGCGTTAAAGCGGGCGAAAGCTTCACGCCCCAGTAGTGCTTGATAGCTACTATCGAATGGGGCGATGTGGAAGGTTAACTTTTCGCGGCGGAAGTTGTCGAATGAGCCGAACACAACTTCTAGCAGTAGGGAGCCCGTACAATGGGCATACAGGCCTGGCATTACCCCTTTGAATGAGGTGTTGCTATGGCGAATTTTGGTTGGGTCTATCCCCATTTTGTAATTGTGTCATGATATAGCAGGTTTAGATCGCTACCTCCGTCCATTAGGACTTGTGTAAATGGGAGTCCGTCGATTATAGGATCTAATATCAAGGCAGTCCATCCTGCGCTCCGGATACTTCCGGAATAGTCCTGATGATCGAAGGTGATTGGTTTTGACAACCATCGTTGGGACTCTGCTGGGATAGGCCGTGCGGCACGTGTTTCTATGGGCGCCGCTCTATTTTTCCCTTTTGTTACTTGAAGTGAGTTCACTGTTTTTACTTTTTGTGGGAAATTCTTTTGTTTTCCGGGGCTCTGCTTGTGGTGCTCGTCATCATCCTCACTTGGTGTGTCGAGCCCCTTGTGTTCGGCGTTGAGTCTGCCGGACTGCTTGAAGACCCAACAATCTCTCCGGGTATGGTTTGCAGGCTTCCCGAGTACTCTGGATTTGGCATATCTTGTCCAAGATTTTGTTTAAGTTGGATAGCTCATCGCTATTGTCCTTAAGGGGCAGTTTTTTATTGTTCTGCCGTGAGCTTTTGAATCCGGCGTTGACTGCCGCGCTCTTTGGACCGATCCCCTTAATCCGGCGCTGGTCCTTGCTGCGTCGTGGTTTCCAATCCCATCCCTGACTTCGGATGTACTTGGGTCACTGGTAATGCATCTTGCTAGCCAGCTATCCTGTCCCGCGCAAAAGCGGGTCATGAGGCTCGTTAGTGCAGCCATGGTTCTCGGCGTCTCCTGGCCGTGGTGTCTGGCGAGCCATTCGTCTCGGACGTTGTGTTTGAAAGCTGCTAAGGCTTCGGCGTCCGGACAGTCGACTATTTGGTTCTTTTTGGTGAGGAACCTGTTCCAGAATTTGCGGGCTGAATCTCCGGGTTGTTGCGTTATATGACTTAAATCGTTTGCATCCGGAGGACGGACATAAGTCCCTTGGAAATTTACCCGAAAAGCATCCTCGAGCTCTTCCCAACTTCCAATGGTATTTTCAGGGAGGCTTTTGAGCCAATGCCAGGCTGGCCCTTTGAGCTTGAGGGGTAAGTATTTTATGGCGTGGAGATCGTCTCCTCTAGCCATGTGTATGTGGAGGATGTAATCCTCAATCCGCATCGCAGGGTCTGTTGTTCCGTCAGATGCCTCTATGTTTACGGGTTTGAATCACCGGGAATTCGTGATCCAAAGACCTCATCGGTGAAACACAGTGTGCGGCACCCCTATATTTGGGTGTGCCGTGATGTTCGGATATTTGGCGTGTTGCATTGCTTTGAAGAGCTTGCTTTCTCGGCCCATAGATGGACCTAACTGGGCCATCCTTTTGATGCGAATCCTTATGCGGATCGCGTACCGCCTTGTGTGCGGCGCCATTTGCCACTCTCTGCTTGCCGTGGGGTCGTCCATCCGACCGGGTGGCCTTCTTGCTTTTTGATTGTGGGGGCTCTACGGCCTCCTCATCAAATTCGGGCAGTAGTTTTCGCTTTGGGTAGCTCTTTGTTCGGCGACTGTCGCCGTATTTGTTTGCGGTGTTGAGTACTTTGCTCCATCTGATTCTGAGTGCATCTTCCGCTGTTTTGAGCTTCCGCTTCTGCTTTTCCAGGCTGCGCTGTAGCGATGGCGATTTAGACTTTTGTGGAGGTTCTTCGCTCCAACAATTTGTCCGGCGTGAGATCGTCCGGACTGTTATCTTCGCCGGGGACGGGTTGTTTATCCAAGTTGTCCTGTTCGGACAGTTGCTCGATAGCATGTTTGTCGTCCACCGGTTCGCCCTGCTCTATGGCTGGGTCTTTGCCAAGGCGGGACTTGGTGCGGCGTTTATGTTGCCGTTTTGACTGCTTTTCGAGGGATTTATCCTTCGTAGTGTCCCGTTGTTCCTCGTCGTCACTTCCTTTAGGTGTATCCACCAAGTATACATCATGGGATGAGGTGGTTGTCCAAAGATCCTATAGGTGATGGTTCATGGTTGTCTCCTACATCGTCGTCCATACCGTCGATGTCTTCGGAGTAGAAATCGAGCACGTCGTTTAAGCTTTCGACAGTGGCTACAAAGTGGGCGGTGGGTGGGCGTTGAATTTCTTCGTTGTCCGCATCCCAACCTTCCTGACCGTAGTCCGGCCAGGGCTCTCTTGATAAAGAGAGAGACTTTAGTGAATTCAGGATGTCGCCAAAGGGCGAGTGCTGAAAGATGTCTGCGGCAGTGAACTCCATAACCGGCGCCAATCGGATTCGGCTGTGCAGGGCGTGGGAGGTTCGGAGTCCGGAAAGGAGTCCGCACTGGGAGTCACGAGCTTTGCAAAGGACAGGGATGGTGTTCGCTCAATCGCCAGAGATATTTCAGCCCCGAGGTGGTGTCCAACCAACCATCCTCGATCGGCGAGATCGGCTCCGAATCAATGGTCGGAGCGGACACTAGTGCGGCCTCCAGGACACTGTTCGGCAGCAGAGTTAGATCATGCCCATCGAGATAGTGCGGCGCGCTTGGCTGCGGCTCGAATCCGTCGAAGATCAATTCTCTATGGATGTCGGCCGTGTAGTTTAAACTTCCAAACCTGACCTGATGGCCAGGGGCGCAGCTTTCGATCTGCTCCAGATGGCCAAGCGAATTGGCCCGCAGCGCAAAGCCGCCGAATATGAAGATCTGTCCGGGGAGAAAGGTCTCACCCTGGACCGCATCGTTGTTGATGATCGAAGGAGCCATCGGGCCTATTGGTGACGCATACGCAGGAACTCTCAATGAAAGCACCAATGTCGGTGTCAAAACCGGCGGATCTCGGGAGGGGGTCCCGAACTGTGCGCCTAGGCGGATGGTAACAGGAGACAAGGGACACGATGTTTTTACCCAGGTTCGGGCCCTCTCGATGGAGGTAATACCCTACTCCTGCTTGATTAATATTGATGATATGGGTAGTACAAGAGTAGATCTACCACGAGATCGAGAGAGGCTAAACCCTAGAAGCTAGCTTTGTGGTATGATTGGTGTTCGCCCCACGGACTAAAACCCTTCGGTTTATATAGACACGAATAGGGTTAGGGTTACACAGAGTCGGTTACAATGGTAGGAGATCTACATATCCGTATCGCCAAGCTTGCCTTCCACGCCAAGGAAAGTCCTATCCGGACACGGGACGAAGTCTTCAATCTTGTATCTTCATAGTCTTAGAGTCCGGCCAAGGATGATAGTTCGGCTATCCGGACACCCCCTAGTCCAGGACTCCCTCAGTGATGTTAATGAAGACGATCACCACGACGATGATTCCCCTCCGATGGCACTTCGGCGCCACCGAGACAGAGGAGGAGAGGTTCTCCCCCTTGTGCTTCCTCCTCCATGGCCTCCCCCTGGATGGGGAGAGGTTCCCCCTCTGGTCCTTGGCCTTCATGGCGATGATGGCCCCTCCGAGATCCTTCCCCATGGCCTCCGGTGATGATGGACCCCACCAGCAGGGTGCCAGAGAGGTCCTAGATTGATTTCTCGTGGCCACAGAGGCTTGCGACGGTGGAACTTCCGATCTAAGTTATTTTCTGGAAGTTTGGGCAATTATAGGAGAGGTTGGCGTCGAGAACAAGTCAGGGGGCCCCCCGGGGAGTCCACGAGGCACAGGGGCGCGCCCTCCACCCTCGTGGGCCCCTCGGGACTCTCCTCCGGTAGATTTTTGTTCCAGTATTTTTTTATATTTTCCAAAAAAATCTGTTGATTTTCAGCGCATTTCGAGAACTTTTATTTCTGCACAAAAACAACACCACATGAGTTCTGGTGAAAAAAGCGTCAGTCCAGGTTAGTTCCAATTAAATCATACCAAAATCATATAAAGCTATTGTAAACATGGCATGAATACTTCATAAATTATAGATACGTTGGAGACGTATCAGCATCCCCAAGCTTAATTCCTGCTCGTCCTCGAGTAGGTAAATGATAAAAGAAATAATTTCTGAAGTGTGAATGCTAGCAAGTGCTTAAGTTTGATCAATGATAGTTTCAACCACTTTTTCTAGCATCGTTATATATCATAATAGTAGCTCAACTCATAAAACTTCTCTTGATCAAGTAACAAGCTATTCACATGTTAAAGTATAGATAATAAACTTTCTTGAAAACTAACAAACCATGCTATTAGTCATCAAACAATTGCAATTCATCTTATTTTCGGGAAGGGTCTATGTAAGAGTTGATTCAGCAAACTCCACATACACAACTACCATTTAATCTTTCACAATTGCTAACACTCATGTGATATTTATGGGTTCAAAGCTTTCATCGGACACAGAGAAAGATAGGGGCTTATAGTTTCGCCTCCCAACCTTTTACCTCAAAGGTAATGTCAACAATAATAATTTATGAAAACCTACATCCAAGTGGGTATATATATCCGGATCGCTCCAACACAAAGTTCTTGCCAAAGGAAAAAGTGTAAAAAGGAAAGGTGATGATCACCATGACTCTTGTATAAGGGTAGAAGATAAAAGTAAAAGATAGGCCCTTCGCAGAGGGAAGCAAAGGTTGTCATGCGCTTTTATGGTTGGATGCACAAAATCTTAATGCAAAAGAACATCACTTTATATTTCCACTTGTGATAAAGACCTTTATTATGCAGTCTGTCGCTGTTATTTCTTCCCTATCACAAGTGCGTATAAAGCTTATTTCTTCGCACTAATAGATCATACATATTTAAGGAGCAATTTTTATTGCATGCAAGATGACAACTTACTTGAAGGATCTTACTCAATCCATAGGTAGGTATGGTGGACTCTCATGGCAAAACTGGTTTAAGGGATGTTTGGAAGCACAAGTAGTATCTCTACTTGGTGCAAAGAATTTGGCTAGCATGAGAGGGAAACGCAAGCTCAACATGTTGGATGATCCAAGACAATATAACGTTTCGGATATAGGATAACATAACCCATTAAGTTGTCTTCCTTGTCCAACATTAACCTTTTTGCATGTCATATTTTAATGAGTGCTCACAACTAGAAAAGATGTCCAAGATGGTATATTTTTATGTGAAATCTCTCTTCCTTCAATATTCTTTCATGAATTGTTCAAGTGACCAATTCTACGTTTGCTAACTTTCAATAAGTTTACCACCTATACTTATTATGTGTGAAGTCCTTACTCCCCATAGTATAAGCATATAAAACATATATAATTTCAGATTTATGATATTCAATTCATTCAACCATTTACACATAGGATATTCGTGAAGCACGTGAGCAAATGACAAACTACTCCAAAAAGATATAAGTGAAGAACACTGAGTAGTCAAATAATTAACTGGCCATGGGAGGATTCTTTTTCATTCAAGATTTCATATCCAATGATTCTATTCAAACAGCAAGTAAAATTGAAAATAAGCTCCAAGCAAAACACATATCATGTGACGAATAAAAATATAGCTCCGAGTAAGGTATACTAACAGTTTTGAAGACGAAACAGGGGATGCCTTCCGGGGCATCCCCAAGCTTAGGAGCTTGAGTCTTCCTTGAATATTGCTTTGGGGTGCCTTGGTCATCCCCAAGCTTAGGGTATTTCCACTCCTTATTCTCCTCATATCGATATCACCCAAAACTTGAAAACTTCAATCACACAAAACTTAACGGAACTTCGTGAGATGGCTTAGTATGACAAAGAGTAAATCATTCAATTTGGTATTGTAAAATACAATATTAATTGTTATCACACAATTCCTACTGTACCATATCATTTCTACAATTTATATTGAGCAATATAAGCCATATAAACTAGAAAACAAGCAAACTATGCATTGAAAACAGAATCTGTCAGAAACAGAACAGTCTGTAATGATCTGAACAACAACCATACTTATGCTACTCCAAAAATTATGAAATAAATTTGTGGACGTGATTAATTTGTCTATTAATCTTCTGCAAAAATAATCAACTCAAAACCACTCTTCTGTAAGGAATGACAGCTAATCTCGTGAGCGCAAAGTTTCTGTTTTTTACAGCAAGATCACATTAACTTTCACCCAAGTCTTCCCAAAGGTCTTACTTGGCACTTTATAGAAAGAAAAGCTATAAAACATGATTACTACAGTAGCTTAATCATATGGACACACAAAAACATTAAGGGTAAATGTTGGGTTTTCTCCCAACAAGCGCTTTTCTTTAATGCCTTATAGCTAGGCATGATGATTTCAATGATGCTCACATAAAAGATAAGAATTGAAACATAAAGAGAGCATCATGAAGAATATGACTAGCAAATTTAAACCTAACCCACTTCCTATGCCCAGGGATTTTTTGAGCACACAATTTATAGGAACAACAATCAACTAGCATAGGAAGGCAAAACAAGTATAACTTCAAAACTTTAAGCACATAGAGAGGAAACTAGATATTATTGCAACTCCTACAAGCATGTATTCCTCCCTCATAATAATTTTCAGTAGCATCATGAATGAGTTCAACACTATAACCATCACATAATGCATTCTTTTCATGATCTACAAGCATAGAAAATTTTGTACTCTCCACATAAGCAAAATTCTTCACATTCGGAATAGTGGGAGCAAAGTTAACAAAATAACTGTCATGTGAGGCATAATCCAATTGAAAATTAAAATCATGATGACAAGTTTCATGGTTAACATTATTCTTTATTGCATACATTTCATCACAATAATCATCATAGATTGCAACTTTGTTCTCATAATCAGTTGGAACCTCTTCCGAAATAGTGGAATCATTACTAACTAAATTTGACACTCTTCCAAATCCACTTCCATAAATATCACACTAAGATTCAGCACCCTCCAAAATAGTGGGATCACTAATTCCTAAAGTTGACACTCTTCCAAACCCACTTTAGATGATAGTATTATTCATACTCCAAAAGATATAAGTGAAATTCATGGGGCATTCTACAATTAATATATACTAACCAATATCCAAGCTCAAAATATATAAGTGAAGCACACGAAGCATTCTATAAAACCATAATAAAAATATTTAAGTGAAGCACAAAGAGCATTATATAATATCATTGAAGCGCTATCACATACTAGCATTGTTCCTAAAAACGAAAAAACACAAAGGACACAAATCATGCGAATAAAACAAAAATTGAGGTATACCGATAATTGTTGAATAAGAAAGATGGGATGCCAACCGGGGCATCCCCAAGCTTAGATGCTTGAGTATTCTTGAAATATTTACTTGGGTGCCTTCGGCATCCCCAAGCTTGAAACCTTTCCTCTCTTCATTCTTCTCGCATCGGTAACTCCTCGTTCTTGGAACACTTCATACACACAAAACTTAACAAAAACTTCTGAGATCCGTTAGTATAATAAAGCAAATCACTACCTTTAGGTACTGCTGCAAACTCATTCCCATTTCTTATTAGCATCATATCTACTGTATTACAACTTCACCATGGTTCATACCCCCACCCCCCCCCCCCCCGATACTACCCATGGATTCATCAAAATAAGCAAACAACACATAGAAAATAGAATCTGTCAAAAACAGGACAGTCTGTAGTAATCTGACAATTTAGTAAACTTCAGTAACTCCAAAAATTCTAAATAAAATAAGAAAATTTAGAAAAAGTTGTACAGAATTACTGTGCAAAAAGTTTCAGACCCATTTGACTTTCCAGTAAAATATGTAAATTCATGTGCTACAGCCAAAGTTTCTGTTTTTGTACTGCACATAGTAAACAAGAAATCTAATCATCCTAAAACCAAAGCTTGGAACATCATTTTTATAATACAATGAATATATACAAGGGGATAATTATTTACATAGAAACTTCCATGAATTTTTTTACATTGTTTCCATGAGCATGAACACAAGTGCTCAAGGTCGACCCTCACTTCTCCAATGCATAACTTTCCAATCACTTCTCTTTTTGAAAAACTTTTTAGTCATGAAAGGCAAGTAAATATTTTTGTATTTTCATTTTTTTTGTTTTTTGCATGTTTCACCCACAACTAAGAAAAACAAGGGAAAACCAAACCTACTTAGAGAATAAAGCAAACATGCATACACGAGAATATCAACCCCACGCTAATGCTCCCCGGCAACGGTGCCAGAAAAGAGCTTGATAATCCCCAAGTGTAGGGAATCATCGTGGCAATTCCCAAAGGTGGAAGTGATAAGTATGGAGTGTCAAACCAACAAGGAGCTAAAAGTAAGATCAATATTCTCTCAAGTCCTATCTGCCACTGATACGACTCTACGTACACCGAACGTTTGCTTCCAACTAGAAACGAGAAATAAAACCATGTTGTGAGTATGAAGAGGATAAATTTGCATGATATCGGAGAGGTAAAATATAAATGTAGGTGCTTTTATCATAAAGTTAGAATATATTACTAAATATTATAAATAGCGAATGTGGAATGATGGGTCGGTGTGCGGAATTATCCTAGGCAATTGTTAACAAGACCGGTAGTCGTCATTGCAATTTCATATGAGGGAGAGGCATAAGGTAACATACTTTCTCTTCTTGGATCATATGCACTTATGATTGGAACTCTAGCAAGCATCGGCAACTACTGAAGATCATTAAGGTAAAACCCAACCATAGCATTAACATATCAAGTCCCCTTTATCCCATACGCAACAACCCCCTTACTCGGGTTTATGCTTCTGTCACTCAAGCAACCCACTATAAGGGAATCATGAACGTATTGCAACACCCTACAGCGGGAATCCCTCACGCTTGCGCGACACGGAAGGCACAATAGGACAGCACCAAAATAAAACATACAACTCATACCAATCTAGATCATCAATCAACCCAAAGACAAAAGATACCTACTCAAAACACCATAGGATGGCAACACATCATTGGATAATAAAATGTGGCATAAATCACCATGTTCAAGTAGGGATTACAGCGGGGTGCGGGAGAGTGGACCGCGCAAAAGAGATGAGGATGGTATGATGGTGATGTTGATAAAGACGATCACCGTGGCGATGATTCCCCTCCCGATGGCACTCTGGCGCCCCCAAGAAAGAACATGAGAGGTTCTCCCCCTTGTGCTTCCTCCTCCATGGCCTCCCCCTTGGATGGCGAGAGGTTCCCCCTCTGGTCCTTGGCCTTCATGGCGATGATGGCCCCTCCGAGATCCATCCCCCATGGCCTTCGGTGATGATGGCCCCCTCGGGCAGGGTGCCAGAGACGGCCTAGATTGATTTCTCGTGGCTACAAAGTCTTGCGGCGGTGGAACTTCCGATCTAGGTTATTTTCTGGAGGTTTGGCTGTTTATAGGAGAGGTTGGCGTTGAGAACAAGTCAAGGGGGCCCACAGGGAGTCCACGAGGCACAGGGGCGCGCCCCAGGGTGGTAGGTGCGCCCTCCACCCTCGTGGGCCCCTCGGGACTCCCCTCCGGTAGATTTTTGTTCCAGTATTTTTTATATTTTCCAAATAAAATCTCTGTTGATTTTCAGCGCATTCCGAGAACTTTTATTTCTGCACAAAAACAACAACACGGTAGTTCTGCTGAAAACAACGTCAGTCCGGGTTAGTTCCAATCAAATCATAACAAAATCATATAAATCTATTGTAAACATGGCATGAATACTTCATAAATTATAGATACGTTGGAGACGTATCACACAGTCACCTCCGTTTATGGACCAAGACGTTGGGGCAAGAGTGCTCATGTGCAAATCCGAACACCCCCGTAGCATCTATGTGGGGGCTGAAGCCGACGACTGGAAAACTCTCAGGAATATAGAAACAGCCGCACAGGAGGAACAAAACTTTCATAGCAATGGCACAAATATATCACAAAAGCCTTACTATATAACAAGCACGTCCGGGTTGTTCGGATACATTCATTCGAAAATAGTATCCTTTCAACATTAACCCTCTATCAAGCAGGCGCCCTCTAGGACGTCGTCAAAATAACGCTCTGGCGTGCGGTGGCCCTTGCCTTCGGGTGGACCTTGAACCGCGATAACGGCGGCCTTCATCTTCGCCCAGTGCACCTTGACGCGGGCGAAGGCCATCCGAGCACCTTCTATGCACACTGACCGCGTGATTGCATCAATTCGGGGCACGACATCAATGAGTCTCTGCACTAGGCCAAAGTAGCTGCTCGGAGCGGGTTCAGCTGGCCACAGCCGGACTATGACTTCTTGCATGGCCTCTCCGGGCATCTTGTGCAACTCGGCCCACTGCACCATCTGGTCGTTCAGCAGCATCGAGCGCTCCTGCGCCGTGAACTGCGACCAGAACAGCTTCTCCGCCGCATGCCCCTCCTAGGCTCGGTAGAATTGTGCAGCGTCGGCGGCGCTCTTCGGAAGATCCGCAAAGGCGTCTGGAGAACTCCACAGTCGATTAAGAAAGGCATACTTCTGATCGCCAAACTTAGACTGTAAAAGAAAGGGCTTCCCAGCCGCTATCTGTCCGGCCTGACGGATCTCCTCGCGAGCTGCTCGGGATTCAGACCTCGCCTCCTAGGCTTCCGGAAGGGCCTTGGCAAGTTGGGATGCCTTCGATTTATTATCCTCCTCGAGGAGCTCGCACTTGCGAGTGGCATCGTTGAGCTCTTGCTCAAATTTGGATACCTGCTCCTCGACCTGGTGCCAGGTGACTTGTTCGGCCATCAAGTCAGCAGCCGCTTTGTCAGCGGCCGCATCGCTCACCCTTCCATGCTCCTTCGCACAGGCAAGGTCACTCCTAAGGGTCTCGACCTCAGCAACACCATCTACAATTATGCACATAGCAGCGCGTAAAGCCTCAAACTTAGCGTTTGCGAACTAATTCAATTAAATACGGAGTACTTGAAGCATACCCTGCGCCTCATCCAGTCGCTTGTTAATACAGTTATTTTCCTCGTCGACCATCTGAAGTTTCTGCTTCAGTTCAAAAAGATATGTATGTCATTCCCTAAGGATATTTATAGACCCTCTGTTCGCCCTCCTTCGTTGGAAAAACAGAGTCTCAGGGGATACTATCTATTATAGGTAGATTTTTCATATGGAAAAGCAGCTAAAGACATTACATTGCATACCTCGAAGCTTGTTAGTAGGCTAGTGAAGGCTTCATTCAGCCCGCTCTTAGCGGACTGAACCTTCTCAGCTACCGTACTCATCAAGGTATGGTGCTCCTCCAAGACGGACGTGCTCTGCAGAGCATCCGTAAACATGTTCGGCGCCTCTACGTCAGCAGAGGTCGCCGCCGGAATACCGCCTCCCCCTCCTGTGGAGGGGGCTGCTGATTCGGTTCCGGAGTCGTTTGTGTCTCCGGAACAGTATCTGGCCAGGGATTGGATGAACCAGAACCCCGTTCGCCGGTCACCATGAAGGTTGCGCCCTTCATGTTTTCGGCAGCCAAGGTTTTATCCTCTGGCATCGTCTTGGTCTCCTCCGGCACTTCTCTGGAGTGTGGAGAAATCCTTTGAGACGACACATCGGTGTCATCCGTCCTAGGACGCGGGGAAGCTTGTGGAGGCGTCTCGCTCTCCATTGATAACCCACAAGTATAGGGGATCCCAACAGTTTTCGAGGGTAGAGTATTCAACCCAAATTTATTGATTCGACACAAGGGGAGCCAAAGAATATTCTCAAGTATTAGCAGTTGAGTTGTCAATTCAACAACACCTGAAAGACTTAATATCTGCAGCAAATTATTTAGTAGCAAAGTAATATGGAAGCAACGATAACAGTGGCAAAAGTAACAATAGCCGTTTTGTAGTAATTGTAACAGTGGCAAAAGTAACAGTAGCAGTTTTGTAGTAATTGTAACAGTGGCAACGATAAAGTAACTAAGCAAAGATCAATATGTGGAAAGCTCGTAGGCATTGGATTAGTGATGGATAATTATGTCGGATGCCATTCCTCATGCAATAGTTATAACATAGGGTGACACAGAACTAGCTCCAGTTCATCAATGTAATGTAGGCATGTATTCTCAAAAACAAGCTATCAAGTGTGAAGATGCATGGCTTTCAACCCAAATGCTCAATCTTATGCCCACATTCATGACATAGTTTGTTCAAATGATCTTATCTTGTGCATAAGGGTGCATCTTGGAATGACAAATAATGTTGCCTAAGGAAGTTTTCATTTTCTTTGGACGAAAAATTCATTTTTGATTTTCTGAGTGCCCAAAATGGGTTTTTTGTTTGTGAAGGACCTACCATATATTTGTTGCAAAATTGGACCAAATCAATTTTATAAAATACTAGGACATATTTAATGCACAATTAACAAAATGGTTGGGTGTCAAAAGTTTCGATCCACCTCTTGTGAAAAAGACAAATTTCCGCCGATTCAGTTGGAAGCGGGTCAAATTTGAACTGCAGCTGCCTCATAGTTTGCTATTTATTTTTTCCAAAAATCATTTCTAGTTAATAAGTACCTATTTAATCAGAAATACATGGTTTGGTGGCGATACGTCGAGGTTGGACGGTGGCCGAGGGCCCCAACTCTAGAGCGCGTAAACTCGCATGCCCGCCGCATGGTCACCGCGTGACCATGGTGTTTCCATGCGTTCTGGGCGGCCTAGGTATGTCTAGTGGGTTGGGCACTCCCCAGGTAGGTGCTAGGAAGAAAATTACAACATAAGATTCTCACGAGGAGACCGATCTATGCTCAAACATGAATTAGCAGCCAAGTGTTTGATTAGAGGTACGGGAAATGCACATGGCTAATGGATGTGAGTTTTGGCTGAGGATGATCAGTTACTAAGAAGACTGTCTTCACAAATTTTCAGCTCAAAAGGAGTAGCCTAGGTGGTACTTGCTTTGCAAAGTACCACACTGGACATAAATACGAATGTTGAAGCTGGGCTCAAAATAATGAATGGATTGAGCTGGCATTTGGTGGAAGATGGTTATTTGGGATTGGAAAGCACTATAGAAAATGGATACCATTTGGACATGCCAAAGTCGTACTTCCTTCACAATGCTCTTCTTTGGGCAGAAACTTCATAAAATTAGTGAGAGAAATTTGCTAAATGAAATGAGCTCAAATTTGGTGTAGGTAAGTTACATAGGCATATATAATATGTGGAAAAAATTAAACTCATTAGGATATGCATAGCTAGTACTTCTTTCACAAAGGTTCTAGGTGGATAAAAACTTTGCAAATTTGCCGAGGAAGATTTACTAGGCAAATGGAGCTGAATTTTGTCAGGAGGCAATGACTTGGATAGGAAAGAATGCCCTAAAATTTTGAGGGCAACCAAGAATATATAAATAGCACTTCCTTCAAAATGCTCTTCTCTGGACAAAAACTTCGGAAAATTAGTGAGAGAAATTGGCTAAATGAACTGAGCTCAAATTTGGTGTAGGTCTGTTACATAGGCATATAGAATATGTGGCAAAAATTCAACTCATTATGATATGCATAGCTAGTACTTCTTTCACAAAGGTTCTAGGTGAACAAAAACTTTGGAAATTTGCCGAGGAAGATTTACTGAGCAAATGGAGCTTAATTTTGTCATGAGGCAATAATTTGGATAGGAAATAGTGCCCAAAAATTTTGAGGGCAATCAAGAATATATAAATAGCACTTGCTTCACAAAGTGTTATTCTGAACAGAATAGAAAAATGAATATTCTTGAATTATTTTTGAACCAGGCAAGGAAGGTTTTTTACATGTTTGACGAAGATATGACCCAAAGAATTTATGAGATTTTTTTGGGAATTTTGGGAACGATAGAAATATAGGTTGCTTCACAGCCTAGGGCAAAAATTGACACACGGACATGACACATAGGCAAAACTGATGAGGTGGCGCCTAGTCATAGCAACCCACCACAATTTACAAGGTTATGACCATCTATATTGGTCGTGATCAGTTAGAAATAAGGCAGCGGACCAGTGCTATCTGCTTTATGACCATTTCGTGTAAGGAAATTATGACGTTTTTGACCAAAATGGTCGTTATATTTCAGGGTTTGGAGCCCCCCGAACAGCTTTTGACCAATTGGTCTCAAATGGTCGATTTATGACCAATTCTCACAGGGTCACTGACAGAAGGTCACTAGTTGACATATTTCTTATAGTGAAAATAGGGCAACAACCTAAAGGATGGCTTGTGATCGCAACGGGCCATGTGTCCTGGGGGGTGTGGCACTCACAAGCACCCCTTGCCTCCATATTTCACATGTAAGACCCCACTACCTAGAAACCCTCAAAGATTTTTCATGTATTTTCCACGATAAAAGCGGTTTGGACAGTAGTCCCACCTTTGAAGAAATTTGTTAATTAGCATCAATATTATGTATTACTTTTTAATTATGATCTTTAGTCATGATTTGAAGCAATGTATATACCAAATTGGATTTGGCAAAGAATGAAACAAAGTTTGATCATGAATGAGTAGTGAATGGTTTTGTTTTTCTTATGGGCACAAATCCATCAATTTGAGAGTCATTGTTAAAGCGAATAGAGGGTTAGGACACCAATACGTGAGTCACCGGAAGAGAGGGACGGAAATAATAAGATTATTAATCAAGATACTATGCCAACATTAATTTAGAAGATACATAAATGCAAGAGCCAATAAATATTCCACATTGAGTGAGAAATAATCCTCAAGAAAATAAACAGATTTGTGCGTTATTGATTTTGACGTAAAATGATATCAGGGTAATAAAAGAAGAATATATAGTGTAAATGGAACACAAATGCAAGATATATCAACATCAATTAAGTGGATAATTAATGTAGGAAGCCATATGAGAAACATCTACGCAAATACTATTGTGCCTCGATCGAGAAATAACTATTTCAGACTGACTGAGAAATTGTCCCTTAATAAAATATAGAATATAATGCTTGGCAATCATTTTTCTCCCTCCATTCCCTTATACAAGGCCACAAACTTAGATTACAGGTACCAAGATAAATTTAATGGCTGCTTTGCAAGCTAACTTTTCTTCTCGTAAACCGGGATCATTAATATGCCCACATGCATGCAAGGAAGGAATGAGAAGAAAATAACACAGTGTCATTATGACTACATGCATGCAAGTATTAAATAAGTTGCTACTACAAGGAAACATCATTAATTTTTATCTCGATTAATGTTAGTGTCCTTGTATAGATGCAAAACGTATTTTTCATAGTGTCCTTGTATAAGGGAATAGATGGAGTAACATAACAAGATATCAGGATATCAATACCAGTATCATATATGTTGTGTCGGTGTAAAGAGCATACAAATGCAAAATATATCAACACTAGTTAGTGGATAATAAATGCAAAAAATGATACGAGCAACATCTATCCAAGATATGATTGTCCTTTGATTAAAGAAATAACCATTATAGGCTGACTCGGAAATTAATAGCTCCTCAATAAATACACAATATGAAGATTTGTGTGGCATTTCTTTTGACGTAACAATATATCATGATATAAAATACAATGCATATAGTGTAAATATAATACATATGCAACATATATCAACATCAATTTACTAAATAACAAATTTAATAAACCATATGGGAAATATTTTTGCAAGATATGGAGGTGCTTCTATATAAAGCCAATAAATAAAAGGAGCTTTGGCAGCAAAGCAGCACACCATAAGAACACAAGGAAGACGAACCTACACAAGTCACATGCCTCTTCTCCTCATGGCACACATAAACCGAGGAAACACAAGAAGGGACAGGTCCATTGCTTTCCTTGTCCTCGTCATGGCGCACTAGTGCAGAACCGGGCAATAGCACCGGTTCATGAGGCCCTTTAGTGCCGGTTCCATAACCGGCACTAAAGTGTGGGCACTAAAGCCCCCCCCCCCCTTTAGTACCGGTTCAGCACGAACCGGTGCTAAAAAGGAAACCACGTGTACGAGCCAGCTCGAGGCTCGAGCCCTTTAGTACCGGTTGGTAAGACCAACCGGTACTAAAAGGTTTGGGGGGTTTTTTAGTTTTATGATTTCTCTTTCATTTAGTTTTGTGTTTCCATTTTAATTCTTTTTCGTTTGCTGGTATTTTACGATACTACACATTGTACACGTTATGCATACATATATATATATATATATATATATATATATATATATAGAGAGAGAGAGAGAGAGAGAGAGAGAGAATTTCTAGTAGAACCAATTATGCATATATATATATATATATCATCAGTGTCTCACAAACCATTATATTAATTAATTCACACATACACACATGTATAGCTATATACAATTTCTCCTACATATGCATGTTGCCTTCGGAGCCAGTGGCATTAGCCTAATTGGTTCCTTCGGAGCACGATGACAATTGGAAGTGGTTTTCATGGGGGCGGTAGCGGGTAATAGTATTCTCCCTTCGGATTTATGACCTGGTCGAGCAAAAATCCCGCTATTTCCTCTTGAAGTGCTTCTACGCGCTCCGTTTTCTAGGAGCTTCTCCCGCACCTCTGTGAACTGTTAAGAAGGAGATCAATATGCATGTGTATTAGTTGTGTGACTAGATATCGATAATGGTGTAAAAATTGTGAATAGTGTTTTGACAAGCGTACCCATTCCTGTCTTTGAGATCTGCTCCTTTCGGACTCCATCATGCGAATGTTCTCGTAAACGCAGAATGCACACAGATCAGTCCCTCGCTACCGCTTCGTGGCCTTTACGAGAATGGAATTTGATCAGATAATAATTAATCAAGCATGATAATTAAAGAGATGGCAGCTAGCTAGCTAGCTAGTATCGCTTAATTACTTACCTTGGGTCGAAACCATTTAAGCTTTTTTTTCCATTCTCCGGGGTCACTGTTGATGAACCTTGCCCAAGCCCTGCCCGTCGACAAAGAAAATGAATAAAGGGGTTATTAAATAGTTCATATCATGAAAATGACGAACTAAATAGGCCGAGATATATAGTTAATAATGATTGAAATTACCTGTTGACTATCCCAAACAAGATGTTATAGTCAGTTTTTCTTTGAGTAGTGAGTCCAGTATTTCAACTGTTCAAGGCCAACTTTAATGATACACAAGACCCAGTGAAATCTGCATGCACACACGTTTGCATGTCTTAATTAAGCGGGCATATGTAAGCAAAAACATGTAGCTAGCTAGTAGGCAAAAACAGAGAATTTGTAGTACAAGACAGTGTGACTCACTGGCAGTTGTAAGGAAGTAGTATATCTTCATTGTATTTGAGGCGCTTCAAGAACTCTAGCATGTTGTCCTCACGGCCTTTTGATGACGTGGATTTATTTTCCATGTGTATTCATTAACGGTGTTTGGGTCAATGAACCCAATGCCAAAGCGTCCACCTTTTCTCATTTCATACATCTTCATCCTGCATATAATACCACAGAAAAGAATATAGTGAGGATAATTACAGGTAATGATTGATCAAAAGAATCCCTACAGCTAGCTTGAGACTTAAATTACGTAAAGAAATCACTTACTGAGACAATAGCAATCGACGATAGATTTGTCGAGTGCGTCTTGATTGTATAACTGAAACATTTCAGAATACTCAACGGACACAGCTTTGTCATGGAAGTAATGCTCCTCCTTGACATTCACCATGAGGGACAATCGATCGGAAATCTTGGTAATGTTCGTGTACCATTGATGCAATTCATACATTCTCGTTGGGAGGTTCTTGACCTTGTCTGGCTTGACCAAAGGTTGGCCCCGGACATATTTCCGTTTTATTTCATCCTCTCTAAGCACAAGCATGGGCTCGATCTCGAGGAGTTGTCCAACAGTGATTTTGAGAACTTCAGCCTGCATTATATGGTCCTCCGTTATTACCACATTGCCCACCTCAGGAATGTAAACTGTTTGCCCACAATAATATTGGCGGCAGCGTCTTTATCACGTGTTGTTGGCACAACAAGCGAGGGGATCGATTGCGCCTGTTCTCCCACCGGGATGGTTTTCCAGCATTTTTTGACAATTGCTTCTTGTTTGCTCGACCCGAGCTCGCCTCCTTACGTGAGCGTGCTCGATTTAACTTCACGATGTGGCGCTCATAGTCTGTGTCAACAGGCTTGGGAGCTGGTGGTTGAGCCATACGAATGAAGTGGTCAATCGTTTCCTCAGGCACTTTCTCCCTTGGCGGCGGTGGTGGTTTCGATGCAAAATGGGCTTCCACCACGGACTTCGATATGGCTGCAATTTCCTCCTCGGACCTGTCATAAGACCTCTGCGGAAGAGGCGTGAGGCTTGGACCATATTTATATCGCTTGCCTCCGACTGTACTTCCTGTACTACCTCGACTCGTAGCGCTACGCACCATAGCTGCGGGGTGTCTCTTCTGCAATTGCTGAGGCGGCGGAGACGCCGGCTGACGGGGCTGAGTTGGACGAGGAGGAGTGGCCGCCTGAAGCTGTGCCGGACTTGGAGGAGGAGTGGCCTAAGGTTGTGCCGGACTTGGAGGAGGAGTGGACGTCTGACGCTATGGCGGACTTGGAGGAGGAGGAGTGGCCTGACACTTTGTCGGACTTGGAGGAGGAGTGGCCTGACACTTTGCCGGACTTGGTGGACTTGCAGGAGGCGGGAGACTGGCGACTCGGTGGCGGACTTGACGAGGAGTCGATGACGCGTGTCGGTGGCCTTCGAAGATGATGCAATCCTTTTTCCATAGGATGATACGATGGTTGGCGTCTCAGAAAGCGCTCGTCGTCACCTCCAGGAATGTCAAGCTCTAGCCCGAATATGGGTCCACCACCTCGTCAACCATGACACGAGCATAGCCCTCTGGAATCGGGATGCAATGGTAGGTTGCTTTGGGGAGTAGCTGGAAAAGCAACGCCATCCGCCACCTTCATGGATATGTTCTTCATTTTGACGTGTAGCTCGCAGCTAGTGTTCTCCGTGATGTCATCCACGGGGTATCTACCCAGCATTGCGTCATCCGGGGCGGAACCCACGCTGCTTCTCGGCATGGATGGGACGGTGCTATCCAATGCTGGATCATTCGCTAGCTGCCGTGAATCGCTGAGACCCGTTCTTTGGGTAAGTGAGTCGATCTGCTCCTGCTGCCGCTGGAATTTGACTACCAATTCCGCTTGACTTGCTTCTAAGCCTTGAAGGCGTTCATAGTCCCGCTTCCTCTGCTCCTCCTCCATCTTCCTCTTCTTCTCCTCCGCAATCTTCTTTCTCGCACGGGTTCTGTAGTCGGTGTTCCAGTCTGAAAACCCCTCATACCACGGAATAGCGCCCTTGCCTCGTGTTCTTCCCGGGTGTTCAGGATTTCCCAGGGCACACGTAAGCTCGTCGTTCTCTCTGTTGGGCTGGAACACCCCCGATCGTGCCTCTTCTATTGCAACAAGTATCGCATCGTCGGCTCCCTTCAGACTTGCCCTCGTCCAAACATTGCCTGTCTTCGGGTCCAACTCACCCCCATGCGCATAGAACCAAGTCCGACCACGGGGCCAGCTCTTAGTAACCGGAGTGGCACCTGCATCCTCCATCTCTTTCTCGGACTTATCCCACTTAGGCATTGCCACCGTGACAGCCACCTGGCCCCAGCTTATGGAACTTATCCTTTTTTTGGCATTCTTCTTGTTTATTCTCGACCGTTCCTTAGCTAATTCCGAATCCTTGAATTTCATGAAATCGTCCCAATGAGCACGTTGGTTTTCTAGTGTTCCCTCGAATACTGGAGTCTTCCTTCCTCCCTTGACGATTTGTCCCATTCACGATTCTTGTGGTTCTTCAATGCAACCGCCATCTTCCTAAGAGCAGCGTCCTTGACTTTCTGCACTTCGCTTACGTGAAATGATCCGGTAGGGTGAAATGTTCCATGAGAGTATCCCAAAGCAGATCTTTTGATTCTTGTCGACAAAAGTAACATCTGGATGTGGAGCAGCGACCTCTTTGCCTTTTTGTCCTTTGTCTTTTGCTGGCTCTCTCCATTCTTGAAGGGAGATCGGAGTTGGTCCTTCACAAGAACTCCAAGACCGAGAACGAACTTGTCCGCAATCTTCTTAGGCGCTAATGGTTCGCCATTAGGTCTCGACCGCCTCGATATTGTACTTTACGCCCTCCTTCAACTTTCTGTTCGGGCCTCGTTTCGTCCTTTTGCACGAAGATTTGCTCGATCCGGATGGCTGAAAGAACAAAGATCGATTCGTTAATATATCTTCAAGTCATTTAAAACATGTGATGATCACGAAACCTGCTTATATAAATATATATACCTCGCCGGTCTTTGTTGTTTCAGGATCAACATGTTCTTCGTCATCGTCATAATCGTAGTTCATGACTTCATCAATTCGGTCGTCGCGATCGAATATCATATCACCCTCTCCGGTGTTGTTTAGAAATTCGGAACCGTCATAATCTTCTTCATTCAGATCATCATCTGGCCCGCGTATCATATCAAACATGGTCTGTTCTCCCTCTCTGTCGGTATTGTCTGCCATAGCTTTTATTTAACTAATTCAAAAGAAATATAAAACAATTTAGTATTCAAATTACATCGTCTCGAATAATAGATATAATCTCGAATACTTCGTCTAGAATAATAGATATAATCTCGAATACATCGTCTCGAATAATATATAATATTGAATAGTACATCACTGGCTAGCTAATTAAAGATCGAATACTACAGAAGAATCTAGGACACTCGCGGTTTCTGCGGCGCGGGCGGTGGACACCCAAAGATACTGCCAGGTATTGGAGAACCTGCCGCCCTCTAACGCAACCATGTAGCGATGGACGTGCTCGTCCTCCTCCCTGACATAGCGACGTACCTCCTCCGGCGGGGCCGGGTCCCTCCGCACCGAACCGCCCACGCGAACGCCACCAAACGAGATCGTGGTCGACGACGCGACCCGGGCCGGGTTCCTCATCAAGCGGGCGCTCCTCCAGGCAGCACCTCCGTGCCAGCCGGCGGAGCCCAGTCCGGACATGGGTCGGCTGGGCGTCGTCATGAAGACGGTCGACGGCGAGGATGCGGGCCGGCATCGTCGAGAACAAATACTAGCTATACGCCCATAAAAAGTAATATTTTTTAATGATTGGATTTTGATAACTAAAATTTCTAACATTTCTACTATTTCAAAAATCTATATACTATTTCATACTAATTAAGCATCTAACACTAAAACAGAAAACACAACTTCTATACATCCATTAAAAACTGAAAAACAACATTATATAAAAAATTTCCATACTAATTAAACACTAATTATATCCATCTAACATGCATTCATACATATATAATAGTGAAAAATAATAATCTAAATAATCTAAACTAATTAAACATACAAAATACGTATATACTAATATATACACGCACTAATTCATACATATGTGTGTGTGTGTGTTCATCATGCTTGTGTGTGTGTGTGTATGGGCTCGGGAGGGGCGGCGCCATGGTGGCCGGGGCGAGGGAGAGGGGTTAGAGGGGAGAGCTCACTGGGCGACGGCGACGGCGAGGCGACGGCGAGGCGACGTCGGGGCCGTGGACGGGCCGGGCGGCGACGCTGGGACGGGGCGCGACGGGACGGGCCCGGGCGGCGGAGACGAGGGCGGCAGGGGACGGGGGCGGCGACGGGGACGGGGGCGGCGACGGAGACGAGGGCGGCGACGGGGATGGGGGCGGCAACGGAGACGAGGGCGGCGACGGGGACGGGGGCAGCGACGGTGACGGAGACGACGGAAACAGAGGAAGAAACAGAGGGGGAATGAAATTTTCAAAGTGTTGTATATATAGAAGGCACCTTTAGTACCGGTTGGAGCCACCAACCGGTACTAAAGGCCTGTTTTGGCCAGCCCAAGCGGCGGAAGCGACCCCTTTAGTACCGGTGGTGGTGGCACAAACCGGTACTAAAGCCCCCCCTTTAGTGCCGGTTTGTGCCACGACCGGTACTAAAGGCCTCAGCTGCCACCCCAAAGTTTAGTCCCACCTCGGGCGAAGGGCAGCCGCCTGGTTTATAAACCCAGCCGCGGCTACCACTTGAACTCCTCTCAGTATAGCAGGCTTGTGGGCCTAAACTCTGCAGCTTCTCTGTGAGTCTGCTGGGCCTTTAAGGCCTGTTATTACACACATGTGGCCTATCAGGCCCACAGGGCAGCGCCCCAATTTTTTTATAGTTTTTTTCTTTTCTGCTTTATTTTCTTCTATTTATTTTTGCGTAGTTTTTTGTATAGTTTTTTCTTTTCTGTTATATTTATTTTCTTCTATTTATTTGTGAGTAGTTTTTCATCTAGTTTGCCAAAATTCAACATTTTCAGAGTTCATTTTGTAGTGATTTTCAATTTCACGGTCATTTTGTAAACGATTGAAAAATAGCAAATATATATTTTTTCTTTTCTGCTTTATTTTTTCTTCTATTTATTTCTGAGTAGTTTTTTCTTTTCTGTTGTATTTATTTTATTCTATTTATTTTTGAGTAGTTTTTTATATAGTTTTTTTCTTTTCAGCTATAGTTTTTCTTTCTTTTCTGCTATCTTTTCTTTTCCGCAAAACTTGATGGTCAAAGTCTGGAGTTATAACTTAAAAAAAAAGAAATGTCGACGTGCAATTAGTTTTTGCCATAACAGAAGAAGTCCGGAGTTGTAATAAGTTATTAAAAATACAAAAGAGGTGCAATGCTCGTTAATTTGCTTCAAGCCTTTCGAAATAGTGTAAACTGCACTGCGCATAGCTCCGTGCAGTCTACCGTATTCCTGAAGGCTTGAAGCTAAGCAACGTGAGCATTGATCCTCTTCTTCATCGTCTCTGCACTCAGGGCTTACAAAACCGCTCCTAGTCCCTTTCACTTCGCGAGGTGGGACTAAAAAACAGCTTACGTCTGGTTCATCCATGAACCGGTACTAAAGGTGCTCGTGGGGCCCCAGCCTTACCTGACACTACCTCATTAGTACCGGTTCGTGGTATGAACCGGCACTAAACGGTGATGGTGGGGCCATAGCCTGACCGGAGGCTGACACAGCCTCTTTAGGTACAAAAAATTACAAACTTCCGTAGTTTTCAAATTTGAATAGTTTAAATTTTGAATTATTTGAAATTAGTGTGAATTTGTTTGCACATAAAATTTCTTCGCGTTTCAAATGCCAAAACACATAACTACCCTAACTATTACAGAGATTCCCCTCTCGGTGCGAAACACAGAAGAAAGTGATGATAGCTAGTGAAGTCGATCACATCCCAGATCTTTGGGTGTGAAACTTTTTCTTCGCGTGTGTCCCTTTGCGCCGTAACCATGGAAAATCTATATCATTTAACGGGATGCTCGGGTCAATATTCACTGTGAATGGAGCAATTTCATCAAACTTTTCATAATCTTCTGACTTGTCTATCTTGTCATCCACTCCCACGATGTTTCTCTTCCCGGAAAGAACTATGTGCCGCTTTGGCTCATCGTACGATGCATTCGCTTCCTTATCTTTTCTTTTTCTTGGCTTGGTAGACATGTCCTTCACATAGAAAACCTGTGCCACATCATTGGCTAGGACGAATGGTTCGTCTGCATACACGCAAGGTTGTTGAGATCCTTTGTTGTCATTCCGCATCGCGGGTCTTCCGTTACCCGCCTCGTGTCATATTGACCCATTTGCACCGAAACAAAGGGACCTTTAAACCACGTCGATAGTCAAGTTCCCATATGTCCTGTATATAACCATAATATGTTTCCTTTCCCGTCTTGGTTTCTGCATCAAAGCGGACACCACTGTTTTGGTTGGTACTCTTCTTATCTTGGGCGATCGTGTAAAATGTATTACCATTTATCTCGTACCCTTTGAAAGTCATTATATTCGAAGATGGTAATCGGGACAGCTAGTACAGGTCATCTTCAATAGAGGTGTCATGCATGGTACGTGGTTCCGCAACCAGTGGCGAAACTCCTGGTTTGTACACTTGAAAACCAGTCATCAGAACGCTCCGGTAGTTTGGAGCGTAGCAAAATCTTGAGTTCATCCATATAAGGATCCACAAAGGCGGAATACTGTAGAACTGTGTAGTGTGCTTCAGAGAGAGAATGTCCGTCCATACATATTATTTGTTCCCTCCTAGCGTGTTTTTCCATCCAGTCTGCCCTTATGCCGCGATTCAGGAACACCAATCGGCTTAAGGTCAGGAATAAAGTCAATACAAAACTCAATGTCCTCCTCATTTTGATGGCCCTTGGAGATGCTTCCTTACGGCCTAGCACGGTTATGAACATATTTCTTTAAGACTCCCATGAACCTCTCAAAGGGGAACATATTGTGTAGAAATACAGGACCCAAAGCGTTAATCTCTTCAAGATAGGTGAACTAGGACGCGTGCGTCATGATGTTGAAGAAGGATGGTGGGAACACCAACTCAAAACTGACAAGACATTGCACCAAATCATTCTGTAACCTTGGTATGATTTTTGGATCGATTACCTTCTGAGAGATTGCATTGAGAAATGCACATAGCTTCACAATGGCTAATCGAACGTTTTCCGGTAGAAGCCCCCTCAATGCAACCGGAAGCAGTTGCGTCATAATCACGTGGCAGTCATGAGACTTTAGGTTCGGAACTTTTCTCTGCCATATTTATTATTCCCTTTATATTCGACGAAGCCGACGGTACCTTAATATCGAGCAGGCATTCAAAGAAGATTTCCTTCTCTTCTTTGGTAAGGCGTAGCTTGCATGACCACGATGTATGCTGTCTTCTCTGTGCATACGTTCTTGGTAGTCCCGCGCCTGTGTGTATCTTTTGTCTTCCCATACACGCCCAAGAAGCCAAGCAGGGTCACGCAAAGATTCTTCGTCACGTGCATCACGTCGATTGCGGAGCGGACCTCTAGGTCTTTCCAATATGGCAGGTCCCAAAATATAGATTTCTTCTTCCACATGGGTGCGCGTCCGTCAGTGTCCTTCGGAACAGGTTGTCCGCCAGACCCTTTCCAAATATCACCTTCAAATCCTTAACCATATCATGTACATCAGCACCAAGACGGTGGCGAGGCTTCGTCCGGTGATCCGCCTCACCTTTGAAATTCTTGCCTTTCTTTCTTCACGGGATGCCTGCTCGGAAGAAATCGACGATGTCCTGGTACACATTCTTCTTACAACTATTCAAATATATACTGTTGGTATCATCCAAACAGTGTGTGCATCCGCAGATCCCTTGTTTGTCTGTCTCCGAAGGTTACCGAGAGCAGGCCAATCATTGATGGTCACGAACAGCAACGCCTTTAGGTCAAATTCTCCCCCATGTGCTCATCCCATGCACGTACACCTGTTCCATTCCACAGTTGTAAGAGTTCTTCAACTAATGGCCTTAGGTACACATCAATGTCGTTGCCGGGTTGCTTAGGGCCTTGGATGAGCACTGGCATCATAATGAACTTCCGCTTCATGCACAACCCAGGAGGAAGGTTATACAAACATAGAGTCACAGGCCAGGTGCTATGGTGCTGCTCTGCTCTCCAAAAGGATTAATGCCATCTGCGCTTAGACCAAACCATACACTCCTTGCGTCATCTGCAAACTCCTTCCCGTACTTTCTTTCGATTTTTCTCCACTGCGACCCGTCTTTGGTACTCTCAACTTTCCGTCTTTCTTACGGTCTTCTTCGTGCCATCGCATCGCTTTGGCATGCTCTTTGTTTTGGAACAACGTTTCAACCGTGGTATTATAGGAGAATACCACATCACCTTGGCAGGAATCTTCTTCTGGGCGCCGCCCTCGACATCACCATGCTCATCGCGGTTGATCTTATAGCGCAATGCACCACATACCGGCAAGCGTTCAAATCCTCGTACTCACCGCGGTAGAGGATGCAATCATTAGGGCATGCATGTATCTTACGCACCTCTAACCCTAGAGGGCAGACAGCCCTCTTTGCTTCAGACGTACTCTCGGGCAATTCGTTGTCCTTTGGAAGCATATCCTTTATCATTACCAGCAACTTTCCAAATCCCTTTGTCGGATACACCATTCTCTCGCCTTCCATTGCAGCAATTCGGTGTGGTGCCCAGCTTTTTCTTGTCACCCACGCAATTCGGGTACAACAATTTTTGTGATCCTCTAACATGCGCTGCAACTTCTTCTTCTCCAAATCACTTGCCCAGTTTCTCTTTGCATCGGCAATGGCCCGACCTAGATCATTAACGGGCTCATCTGATGCCTCTTCTTCAGCTTCTTCCCGCATTGTCGGCCCAGCTTCTTCCCGCATTACCAGCTCAGCTTCTTCCCCCATTGTTGTATCATCGTATTCAGGGAACCCATGGCCAGGATAGCTGTCGTCGTCCTCTTCTTCTTCATTGTCTTCCATCATAACCCCTCTTTCTCCGTGCTTGGTCCAAACATTATAGTGGGGCATGAAACCGGACTCAAACAGGTGGACGTGAATGGTTCTTGACGAGAGTAATTGCGACCATTCTTACAGCCAGCACATGGACAAGGCATAAAACCATCCGCCCGCTTGTTTGCCTCAGCCGCAAGCAGAAAAGTATGCACGCCCTCAACAAACTGGGGAGAGCATCGGTCATCGTACATCCATTGCGGGCTCATCTTCATTACACAACACCGAATAGACCAAATTAATACAAGTTCATACATAAAGTTCATACAACACTTAAATGCAACAAACAAATAACTCTCTAGCTAAAGCATTTAAATGCAACAGCAAATGCGATCAAGATCGCAACTAAGGTAACAATTGATCCAACAACATAATGATACCAAGCCTCACTATCGATGGCATATTTTCTAATATTTCTAATCTTCAAGCGCATTTTCTCCATCTTGATCTTGTGATCATCGACGACATCGGCAACATGCAACTCCAATTCCATCTTCTCCACCTCAATTCTTTTCAATTTTTCTTTCAAGTACTCGTTTTCTCTTTCAACTAAATATAACCTCTCGACAATAGGGTCGGTTGGAATTTCCGGTTCACATACCTCCTAGATAAAAATATCTATGTCAACTTGATGGGCATAATTTGTCATAAACATGAAATGCAACAAATAGTTTTAAAAGAGAATATACCACATCCGAATCATAACAAGGACGAGGGCCGACGGGACGGATATCAAAACCATGGCACTATGTATAACAAACAACGACGGGTAAGATAATTATTATACGAGTAACTATATATCCAAATCACACAAACATCAATTTTTATATAAAATTTCATGAACAAGAGGCTCACCACAAGGTGGTGCCATGACGGACGGTGCAGGGCGATCGACGGTGGTTACGACAGAGATTTAGAAGGCACTAAGTAAACCACACCTACATATGCAAACTAAGTGTTATTTTGACCTCAAATTGCATATAAATCAAATACTACCACATATAATTCCTCCCAAATTACTAAAACCCACAATTAATCACTATATAAACCAATGCAAGAGCTAATCTAGCAATGAGAGGTGAAAGGACAAAGTTGCTAACCTTGGTGATCATTTGAATGGATGAGGGCCTGCAAATCTTGACAAATTTGGGGCTAATTTTGTGATAAACTCGAGAGGAAGAAGGGAAGAACAGAGGAGTGGGAGAGGGGAAAGGGGGAAGAACAGAGTGCGGGTGGACGAAGGATTTATATAGGACGACATTTAGTACCGGTTCGTGCCACGAACCGGTACTAAAGGTGCTGGAAGGGGCCCATTCTGACAACATCCTGCCACCACTCTCATTAGTACCAGTTCGTGGCACGAACCGGTGCTAAAGGTTTGCCACGAACCGGTACTAAAGAGCTCCTCCCGGCTAGCCGTTGGAACCGGCACTAATGGCCACATTAGTGCCGGTTCTGTTACAAACCGGGACTAATGTGTCTCACATTTGACCCTTTTTCTACTAGTGGCGTTTGCTTATACCGTGTCATCCTGCCATGCACGAGGTAAGCATTATTTGAAAGGGCTAATCTAGAATAATCTTGTCTTGTTGAATTGCTAATGATGAATACTATTTTATTGCATCTGTAGGTGGAGAGCCATATTGCATAGGCCCGATACTAGGATGCTCTGAGCCAAGTTGCATGGAAGAATGCAACTTAATAGACAAGGGTCTTCATTCCTTCTATTGCAACCACCTTGGACAATGTTGTTGTTGGCCTCTATAGTTTGATCGGACACAACCATTTTGGTTATGGCTCCATGACGTCGAATGAATCTTGATCGTGCTTGTGTGATGTAATCTCGGTGAATAAACTCCTTGAATGGAATGAGCCATTATTTTTGATGTAGACAGAATAAAATGTTCCTATAGAATGTGATTAGTGGTGTCTGCTGTAGACCATCTTTCTTGCATGACCAAATTTTCAATCCAACCCAATGATTTTAAAGTATGAATAATGTTGTTCCTAGATTTCATTGTATGGATCTATTTTCCTATAGGAATCAATTCTAAATTTCCGCCAAAAATCCGAACCCTCAACATTGTGGCCATGGTTGCCCTAGAAGTGTTGTGCTGCCTCTCAGACGCGAGAAAAACTAAAATGCCAATAACTCCATGGAACATAGAGTTGGCACCATAGCATCCGGTAAAATTTGATATGATCTCTGAAGAAATTTAGTGTGACGAAAACAGTTAGTAACAAAATGGGCGCCAAGCAGAAGCTTTGTAGAACCCCATCAAGCTTGGCTCAGTTACTCCATTGACTGAACTGGCTTACATACACTCAATGGTGGTTGGGTATAATCATTGTGGTTACCACCAGGAAGCGAAAAGTTTGTGTGGAACAATGGTCTACCCAAACCGGCACTCAGGATCACTCTTCTCCAGACATCATTTATAGGAATCGATGCATTGCAGGTAAAGCTTTCATTGTGCGAACAGTTTATTAAAGGTTAGAAATTCTAACTAAACTTACTTGATGTTCACACAATAGGTAATAATATAGCCATGATGCATTGGGAAACTAGATTGTTGTCTAATGCACTCACTCATGTTCATTGCACCGTAATGTGTGCTAGCACTCTCCACAAGACATGCATGAAGGGATGTCATGTAATTGGACAGTATGCCCAAGACATCGATTGTATAAAAAAGTTACACTGTGCGCTAAATTCTCTTTGGATACGGGTGCCAAAATAAATTTCAGTTTTTTTGTCAAACAATCATGCAGAAATCCACACCCCTAGTAATCTAAATGTTAGGTGAACTGATTTTTTTCATCAAATATTTCAAATGAATGCGATCTATGCAAACCTATGATGTTTGGTTGTGTTTCTACACATCTGAATGACCTTTTGACCCATGCTGCTTTTTTCGCACATAATGCATATGTCAATATTATTTTCTGGAACTTTTGCGAGGGTAAAGAAGATCCAAATCTACATGCATAAATGTTTGGATGGTTTTTGTGTTTCTATGATTTTTTGAAAATTATTTCTACACACCAGGAGTTCTGATGCCCGAGAGCCAAATGGTTGCCTCTGATTTACACCCATGAACAGAATAATAATTTTTTAATTCTACGACATGGGCACATGTGCTACAGTACATGGGTAAGTGTGCCAGTCCTCCATGGTAAAAAAACCAGGATAGAAGGATTAAGGCAAACAATACAACATCAAGGAATTATGCTGATAGGGACGGATCCACATGAAAGTTGCATTAAATTGGACCGTGCCGAGCGTAGGTTCGAATGAGCTATGGTCCTGAACTTCCTCTATTGTATTCAGGGGCGCAGACAGGACTAGACCTCCAGGGGCTTCGGCCTGGGATGTGAGGCCCAAATCTTTCTGCGCTTATAGTGATTACGGTAGCCATAGTCCTACAGTGCTCGAAGGCAGCCCGGGACAATCCGGGGCTTGCTGCCAGATGGGCTTCGCAACTGTTCATATTCTGTACTAATTATTGCTACTACAACATTTAGAGCAACAGATCCAGTCATATGCAGCAAAGTCAGCTAGCTAGGATTTGATCACTATTGGATTTGTAGATCACTAGCCAGTTTGGAATTGCACTATCATTATCAGATAGTTATTGATAGTTTGTACAAATCCTACAAATCATCTACGAATACAACCTAGCTTGGCTATACTATGGGAAGATAACGATGTCAATGCTCCTTCATTATCTTTAGGTTGTGATGCCGGTGGCGATTGGTGGGCCAGGTAGCAGAGTAGGAGGATATTCGTCGACATGGTTCGTGTGTGTGCTTCAGGCATGTTGTGTATTGGAGCTCGGTCCAGCGATCTAGGGGTGGGCGTGGAGGAAGAGATATATTGGTAAATTAGTTATACTACTGCCTTACATTTGTTTTTCATGCCCTGTTCTTCTAGGGTGACCTTTGCTGCGATTTCCTGTGTTCATTTGGAGGAGGCGACTGATTAATAGCCATTGTTCCGGTGGCTTAAAAATGATCTAACTCAGTTTCTTGTATGTACCCACGAGGGTTTGTCATCGGCTCCACCTGCATCCTCTTGCCGGCCTTTGATGGGGCACATTTGTCACGCCCAAGATGCGACCCTATCCAAAAGGAACTCGAAGGTCCCACCAAGGATAGAAGCGCATATTGAAGACGCTTTTGCAAGGTGGATATCATTACATCAACATTACATAATAGATGGGGATACATACATAAGGCACAAATGCCACAAGAATACATCAACAACATACATGAGAACAACATCCGACTACGGATGAAACATAAACAGAAACTCAAACGACATCCACCCTGCTAGCCCAGGCTGCCGACCTGGAACCTATCCCCTGATCGAAGAAGCAGAAGAAGAACTCCAAAACAAGCAAACATCGCTCTCGCGTCATGATCATCGCATAACCTGTACCTGCAACTGTTGGTGTAGTAATCTGTGAGCCACGAGGACTCAGCAATCCCATTACCATGGGTATCAAGACTAGCAAAGCTTAATGGGAAAGGAAGGGGTAAAGTGGTGAGGTTGCAGCAGCGACTAAGCATATATGGTGGCTAACATACGCAAATGAGAGCGAGAAAAGAAACAAATGAACGGTCGTCAACTAGTAATGATCAAGAAGTGATCCTGAACTCCTGCTTACGTCAGACATAACCCAGAAACCGTGTTTTCCTCTCGATCAACCCCGAAAAGAGACACTCACGGTGACGCTTTACGGTTGGTGTATTTTAGAAGAGTTTGCTTCAAGTTTACTACAACCGGATATTAACAAATTCCCATCTGCCACATAACCGCGGGCACGGCTCTCAAAAGTTTATACCCTGCAGGGGTGTCCCAACTTAGCCCATGATAGGCTCTCGCGATCAACGAAGGATATTCCTTCTCCCGGGAAGAACCGATCAGTCTAGGAATACCGGCTACAAGACATTTCGACATCAATAAAACAAGACCAGCAAAGCCGCGCGATGCGCCGACAATCCCGATAGGAGCTGCACATATCTCGTTCTCAGGGCAACACCGGATAGGTCAGCCTACGAGTAAAACCAGCCCTCGAGTTGCCCCGTGGTGGCCCCGCAGTCTGCCCGGTTTGAACCAGCACTTAGAGAAGCACTGCCCCGGGGGGCTAAAATAAAGATGACCCTCGGGTTGGCCGACCCAAGGGAAAGGGTATAGGTGGTGGTGAGGCAAATGGTAAAACCAAGGTTGGGCCTTGCTGGAGGAGTCTTATTCAAAGCGAACTGTCAAGGGGGTACCATAAATCACCCAACCGCGTTAGGGACGCAAAATCCGGGAACATAATACCGATATGACGGAAACTAGGGCGGCAAGAGTGGAACAAAACACCAGGCATAAGGCCGAGCCTTCCACCCTTTACCAAATATATAGATGCATTAATTAAATAAAAGATATTGTGATATCCCAACATAAACATAATCTAACATGGAGCAATCTTCATCTTCACCTGCAACTAGCAACGCTATAAGAGGGGCTGAGCAAAGCGGTAACATAGCCAAACAACGGTTTGCTAGGAAGGATGAAAAAGGTTAGAGGCTGACATGGCAAATTGGGAGGCTTGAGCAGCAAGTGGTAGGTAACGCAGCATAGCGATAGATCGAAGCAACTAGCATAGCAATGATAGTAGTGAGATCCAAGGTGACGGTCATCTTGCCTGAAATCCCGCTAGGAAGAAGACCGAATCCATGAAGAAGACGAACTGGAGTAGTCAAACGAATCCTCACAATCGCAACATTACCGGAACTGCGAAGCAACACCGGAAAGAAACAAACAACATGGTAAATGCACAAGCATAAACATGGCACGATGCACAATCAAGTATGATGCATGTCCGGTCTAAATAGCATGGCATGGCATGGCAAAGTGCAACAAACAATGCTACAAGTTAAGTGGAACTCAATATGCAACGGGTTGCATATCGACGAAACCCCACATGCAATTATTTAGTTTGATCTCGTTTAGGCTACCAAACAATATTAAATGTTGTTAAACATGGCAAGAGGTGAAGCATAAGTAAACTATCTATTTAGGCAAGTTTAAATGAGGTCGGAAATAAGAAAGAACAATTCCGGAAAATCCTCATGTGCATATTTCGAATTTGCTACTGTTCTGTCCTAAAACATATTTTATTGTTGTTAAACAGGAAAATAAACTGCACCATGTTAAACTAGGCATTTTTCCACCCCGTTTACATATAAAGAACATTTAATTCGAGTTACGGTTATTTAGTTATGAAATAAAGCATTTTAACATGGCATTTGAGCAAATTTAATCAAACAGCATTTTAAACATATTTAACATGGATGAAAGTGGCATATTATGAAACTAGATGAAAAACTAAGCATCTTACATATATAAATCATTTTAATCCGATGCACGGTTTGTGAGTTATTAGATGCATGAACATAAGGGTTTGGGGTGAGAAATCATCCGCGAATTTCGGGGGAGGCACATATTTATAGGTAGAGGGAGCTAGGAGACTCCAAATAAGGAGCGATTTTCGGCCACGCGATCGTGATCGAACGACCGAGAGCATGGAGGGGAGTTTTCTGTGTTTTGGGCCACTTTGAAAGGGGTGTTGGGCTGCAAGACAAAAGGGGCTTTTGCGGTTACCCGGTTAACCGTTGGAGTATCAAACGACCTCCAAATGGCACGAAACTTGACAGGCAGTCTACCGGTGCTATACCAAGGCCGCTTGGCAAACCTCGGTCCATTCCGAGACCGTTTAACACCCGCACATGAAAAGAGGCAAAAGGGAGACGCCGGAGGGCATAGGAGTGCCGGATTGCAAAACGGACAACGGGGAAAAGGACCGGATGCAAGAGACGAACATGTATGCAAAATGAAATGCACATGATGACATGATATGAAAAGCAGATGATAACATGGTAAAGTGCAACACGCAAGCACATGACATGGCAACGACGGCGAATAACTGAATGACACCTGGCGCATCGAATCCGGGGCGTTACAACACTCCTCCACTAACAAGAGATCTCGTCCCGAGATCTTAGGACCGAGACGGAAGGGAAAAGGGTGAGGCGAAACAAGAACTCAAGAGAAGAAGCAAAGAATCGAGAGCACTCGAGAAGAAGAGATGAACGACGAGAATGACGAGAATCAAAAGCTCACGGAACCAGATAGACTATGAAACCACTCCGGTTAGAACGAGATAAGAAAACGAATAAGACTGGAAGGATTTAGGCAGCACACCGACTAAAACATGGAGGAATAGAACACGAGCTTAAGAAGATGGAATGAAACTTGATGAACTCTGGAAGAATGAATTAAATCATGAAGAACCACCGTGAAGAACTCCGGTAACAAGAAGGATGATGAGATAGAATGAAGGAAGAAAGAATAAGATGAGCCTTGCGGTGACTTAGATGGAGGTTCCGATGAAAAGGCCGAGGAAATTGAACTCCGGAAAAGAAAAGATGAAAAGACTTGGAACTAGAATTTATTCCTCAAGAACAAACTCCGAAGGAAGGGATTAATCACTTGGATGAAATAAGAATAAGATTTATTGTATGCTTATCCTTCATCAAATTAAATTGATGACAAACAATGTATTTTGCAAACTACTTATTCTTCTTGAAAAAGAATTGAGAAGTGACATATCGCAAACTTGAGAAGGACTTCATGAGTCACCGGTAAGTTGAAAAGAACGAATGGATTAATATGATAAACAAGGAAAATAATCTTGAACGAACCACCGTACGAATTGACAATGAACGAAGAAAAGCAAAAGTATCGCCGGGAAGAATTAGGAAAGCACGAAGATACTTGAGGGAATTTAGATGCAAAAGAACAAAGAGATCATGAGCTGATTAAAGAACACTTGACGAAGCACCGGGATAATTGGATAATGGTAGCTGAAATGTGGGGACGAAGAATTCTTCTGGAATGATGGCCTCCGGTGAAAAGAAACAGAAATCAACTCCTGAAATACTCCGGATGGTTGAGAAAAAGGAATTTCCGACAAACAGAATAATTCGAGAGGGTAACAAGAAGCTAGAACCGCGAATCTTCGAGAGAACGGACAAGATTTAGAGAAACTCTTCCTCGATCTTCAAAGTTGAGAATGACGACGTGAAACACCATCAAAATTGTTGAGGCGCTCCGGGAGAATATAAAACAAAGACGTTGAGTCAACAATGAAAATGATTCGAAATTGATCTTGGAAAAGATCTGACTGATGAAAATCATACTTACGTCAAACTTGAAAAGAATTGACAATAGCTCCGGGGAAATAGAAGAGTCGGATAAGATCCTGGGAAAAGACCTGTGGGTTAGGGCCCACTGAAGAGAAAAAAAACACCGTTGAAAAGGGATGATAAACAGATAGATGATGCATCGGAACAATTGAAATATTTGAATGAGGTGACAACCTCGAATTAATTGGAACACAGACGAATCTCCTGAGATATCTTCATCACTCCGGAATGATAAAATGGCGAGAGGTGAACAAGCAAAGGGAACACTTGACCCAAGGAAAAGAATATGGTCAACCTGAATAACTTGATTTGAATCCGCCGGAAAAGAAAAAGAGATGAAGAATGACGAACGAGACGAGAATTCGGTTGAAATAATTAAGGGAAGACTGAAGAGGCTCCGGGAAGAAAAGGGTGGAGGGCGGAAAACAAAGGCAACTTGGAAGGGGAAACCGATGAACAATTTGAAGAGAAAACACCGGTTGAAATCATTGAGGAGAGAAGGCAAAGACTTCGCACGAGTAGGATGGATACTCGATTACAGGCTCCGGCTTCAAGAAGAAAAGGGTGGGTGGGTGCGAAAAGAAAACAACTGAGGATAGAACTTGGCAAAGATGAAGAGGCTCGAGTCAACTTGATGAGAAATGCACCGGATGCAAAGAGCTGAGGAACAACGATCGAAAAACCAACTGCGTGATCCTAAAGAAAATTTGAAGGGGAAGAGGAGTAATTCAAAACACCTACGTCAAGATTCCTCACCAGAGCGACGAAGGGGCTGAGGAGTAAAAAGAATCCTACTCTCCGGTATAACTAGACTCCGAAAATAGTTTTCTTCTAGACTCAACAACGGCCAAACACCACGATCAATCAAGGGGGCTCCTAGGGTCGGTCGAGGCTCTGATACCAACTTGTCACGCCCAAGATGCGACCCTATCCAAAAGGAACTCGAAGGTCCCATCAAGGATAGAAGCGCATCTTGAAGACGCTTTTGCAAGGTGGATATCATTACATCAATATTACATAATAGATGGGGATACATACATAAGGCACAAATGCCACAAGAATACATCAACAACATACCTGAGAACAACATCCGACTACGGATGAAACATAAACAGAAACTCAAACGACATCCACCCTGCTAGCCCAGGCTGCCGACCTGGAACCTATCCCCTGATCGAAGAAGCAGAAGAAGAACTCCAAAATAAGCACACATCACTCTCGCGTCATGATCATCGCATAACCTGTACCTGCAACTGTTGGTGTAGTAATCTGTGAGCCAAGAGGACTCAGCAATCCCATTACCATGGGTATCAAGACTAGCAAAGCTTAATGGGAAAGGAAGGGGTAAAGTGGTGAGGTAGCAGCAGCGACTAAGCATATATGGTGGCTAACATACGCAAATGAGAGCGAGAAGAGAAACAAAGGAACGGTCGTCAACTAGTAATGATCAAGAAGTGATCCCGAACTCCTGCTACGCCGACATAACCCAGAAACCGTGTTCTCCTCTCGATCAACCCCGAAAAGAGACACTCATGGTTATGCACACGGTTGGTGTATTTTAGAAGAGTTTGTTTCAAGTTTACTACAACCGGATATTAAAAAATTCCCATCTGCCACATAACCGCGGGCACGGCTCTCGAAAGTTTATACCCTGCAGGGGTGTCCCAACTTAGCCCATGATAAGCTCTCGCGATCAACGAAGGATATTCCTTCTCCCCGGGAAGACCCGATCAGTCTCGAATCCCGGCTACAAGACATTTCGACAGCAATAAAACAAGACCAGCAAAGCCGCCCGATGCGCCGACAATCCCGATAGGAGCTGCACATATCTCGTTCTCAGGGCAACACCGGATAGGTCAGCCTACGAGTAAAACCAGCCCTCGGGTTGCCCCGTGGTGGCCCCTGCAGCTCGCTTGGGTTCGAACCAGCACTTAGAGAAGCACCGCCTGTGGGGGCTAAAATAAAGATGACCCTCGGGTTGGCCGACCCAAGGGAAAGGGTATAGGTGGTGGTGAGGCAAATGGTAAAACCAAGGTTGGGCCTTCAGGAGGAGTCTTATTCAAAGCGAACTGTCAAGGGGTCCCATAAATCACCCAACCGCGTTAGGGACGCAAAATCCGGGAACATAATACCGATATGACGGAAACTAGGGCGGCAAGAGTGGAACAAAACACTGTGCATAAGGCCGAGCCTTCCACCCTTTACCAAATATATAGATGCATTAATTAAATAAAAGATATTGTGATATCCCAACATAAACATAATCCAACATGGAGCAATCTTCATCTTCACCTGCAACTAGCAACGCTTATAAGAGGGGCTGAGCAAAGCGGTAACATAGCCAAACAACGGTTTGCTAGGAAGGATGAAAAAGGTTAGAGGCTGACATGGCAAATTGGGAGGCTTGAGCAGCAAGTGGTAGGTAACACAGCATAGCGATAGATCGAAACAACTAGCATAGCAATGATAGTAGTGAGATCCAAGGTGACGGTCATCTTGCCTGAAATCCCGCTAGGAAGAAGACCGAATCCATGAAGAAGACGAACGGGAGTAGTCAAACGAATCCTCACAATCGCAACATTACCGGAACTGAGAAGCAACACCGTAAAGAAACAAACAACATGGTAAATGCACAAGCATATACATGGCACGATGCACAATCAAGTATGATGCATGTCCGGTCTAAATAGCATGGCATGGCATGGCAAAGTGCAACAAACAATGCTACAAGTTAAGTGGAACTCAATATGCAACGGGTTGCATATCGATTTAAACCCCACATGCAATTATTTAGTTTGATCTCGTTTAGGCTACCAAACAATATTAAATGTTGTTAAACATGGCAAGAGGTGAAGCATAAGTAAACTATCTATTTAGGCAAGTTTAAATGAGGCCGGAAATAAGAAAGAACAATTCTGGAAAATCCTCATGTGCATATTTCGAATTTGCTACTGTTCTGTCCAAAAACATATTTTATTGTTGTTAAACAGGAAAATAAACTGCACCATGTTAAACTAGGCATTTTTCCACCCCGTTTACATATAAAGAACATTTAATTCCGAGTTACGGTTATTTAGTTATGAAATAAAGCATTTTAACATGGCATTTGAGCAAATTTAATCAAACAGCATTTTAAACATATTTAACATGGATGAAAGTGGCATATTATGAAACTAGATGAAAAACTAAGCATCTTACATATATAAATCATTTTAATCCGATGCACGGTTTGTGAGTTATTAGATGCATGAACATAAGGGTTTGGGGTGAGAAATCATTCTGGAATTTGGGGGGAGGCACATATTTATAGGTAGAGGGAGCTAGGAGACTTCAAATAAGGAGCGGTTTTCGGCCACGCGATCGTGATCGACCGACCGAGAGCATGAAGGGGAGTTTACTGGGTTTTGGGCCACTTTGAAAGGGGTGTTGGGCTGCAAGACAAAAGGGGCTTTTGCGGTTACCAGGTTAACCGTTGGAGTATCAAACGACCTCCAAATGGCACGAAACTTGACAGGCGGTCTACCGGTGCTATACCAAGGCCGCTTGGCAAACCTCGGTCCATTCCGAGACCGTTTAACACCCGCACATGAAAAGAGGCAAAAGGGGGACGCCGGAGGGCATAGGAGTGCCGGATTGCAAAACGGATAACGGAGAAAAGGACCGGATGCAAGAGACGAACATGTATGCAAAATGAAATGCACATGATGACATGATATGAAAAGCAGATGATAACATGGCAAAGTGCAACACACAAGAACATGGCATGGCAACGACGGCGAATAACTGACGGACACCTGGCGCATCGAATCCGGAGCGTTACAACCTCGGCCTCCCATAGAGGACCGGGAGCTTGCAGCATGCTGCAGCAGCAGCTTCAACCCATTCCTGACGAGCTGCAGGTTGTAGACAAGGTCCCAGCCGATGTATGCCCTCCTCTCCTTCCTTCCCCTTCCTGTCAAGTGCTTGTGTGAAAAGAAATCTTGATTGAAAATAAATCTACTCATTTAACAAACTGCTATTTCACATCGTTTTCAACATGGCTAGTTTGTCGTATCTTTACTATTTTAATAGTTCACTACTGGAATCCATGCATTATTTTGTTAGCATAAGGTTCTATTTCCATTTTCATTGTTTTCACTTCCACTTTGAGTAAGCATTAATTTTTCTTGAAACTAACATGGCAAACTTGTTGAGTTCTTCTTCATTTGTGCTCAGCGTATTAAAATAACAGGTCATTATTTTGTATGTAGTAACTCAAATTATTTCGCTTGATTGCACATTGTACATTATTTAGTTTTAACACTACTTACTTGAATTGAAAAACCCATGGAGCTTGTTTCTGACTTGGCTCGTTATTTCGTATGTAGTATATCGATGGTGGTACAAATGATAGGTCTCATTTGATGCAGAAAATGATTAATAGAGGAATCATAGACAACTTGACCAATACCCGTGCTTCCAGCGACATGGCTGTCTCGCCTCTCACATGGTAGTACCAGTTTCAGTCCATTCCATGTGGGACTTTTTTTACTCGCAAGAATGAGCTTTTAGGGTATCCCAATGCCGACTTTCAAAATAGATACACTATTTATCCAATCTTGTCTCTTAAACGTCCGTCCTTGTAATTGTTTTTCTTAAGTCCTCAACACTGAAAATAATAGCATATCAAATCTCCCAAGAGTGAAAATATTAAAATGTGACCGTAGTTCAAATGTAAATATTACAATCCAACTAAGTTTTGAGATAAAATAGTTCAAACTTGAACTCAACTCATACATATGTTCTAGTTGTCCCCCTTTAAATGCCCACACGTGGCGAATCAGATCTTCTTTAAGCTTCACATGAGTTGCTCGATGCCGAATGTGCTGATGCATTTGGACAAACTCTGTAAACATGGCCTGACTCTAATTTCGAACTTGGATAGGATCACCCATGTTCTCAATTTCCAGACCTCCGCCGGATCATCACCCTCATCGTCAACGATCATGTTGTGCATGATCACACAACATGTCATCACCTCTCACAAGGTCTCTAGACCCCATTGTTAGCAGGTGCACGAACAATTGTAAATCGGGCTTGGAGCACTCTAAATATCCACTCCACATCCTGCTCCTTCTTGTATTTGGGCAAAGTGAACTCTTTATTGACCAACTAGCTCAGAGATGGTCTTGACAAAGGTTGATAAGTTCGTGATTGTTTACCTTGACAACATCCTCATCTTCAGATTTCTATAGATGAATCAAAGCCTTTTCAGATCTTCTGCTATGCTTCTGTTTAAGGACTTGTTGCTGTGCTAATGTAAGAATGTTAAATCATTGTCTTTTCCTCTGGTCAGTTGCGTCCTCCAAAGTTGAATTATCCAAATTGCGATCTAGAGTTATTAGTTGGAAGCGATTCTTGGTCCCAAGTCCAACTTCCTTATATGTTGTCAATGGGCCGGATTGTGGGATTCGATTGTAAGTTCATTCACTCAGATGGCAATGTGCGGTTCCACTCTGTGCAACTGGCTCCTCAGCTTGGTCTACAGAAGATAACAACCAACAAGCAGGACTGCAGTCAAGAAGATCGTGATATGACATGGGTGGTGGTTTGTCATGACATGCTTGTCGTTCTCATTCCTTTTGCTTACGAGCTCTACCGCATTGACATGTCCACCAAGCCCGCGACCGTGGTGACCATGCAGAATCTGGATGATTGGGCCTCTTTTTTGGGGCGGAAGAAAAGGGCACACCACTTCCATGTATGGGCATGAAACAATGGGGAGGGAGGAGCAACTTGTCGTACCATGCCGATGGTGACTCTGAGCCTTGTACTTTCCACGGTTTGTGTGATGAGCCAGGTCCCCTGTCGGCCACGCTGCCCGTCGATCCGAAGGTAGGAAGCACGCCGATGCAACCGCCTTCTTGCATGAGCTTGGAACCATTGGAATGTTGGAGAAAACCCTTGCATTTTGCCTCCCTCAATGTTGATCATTGGAATTCGCCGCCTGCGTCTTGCACGAGCCTGGGCCTCGACTCGGACCCTTGGGCTCCACGCTGGGACGACAAGTCGTACCCTATGCAGGATACACCATTCGACCAAGGATACACCATTTGTCATGGCTTCAACGAAGCCACCCCTAGTTGACGGACACGGGCATCAACTACGATGTCTCGGCAGGGTGTGCCTCCCTCCTCTATGTTCGTTCTTTTGAGCCTATGTCAACCGTTCACGGTTCACAAGAGCGTCAACTAGGATGTCTCGGCTGGAATAACACTATAGCGATGGATTGACCAATGTAGCGGGGTGGACCAAGGTACTGTAGTGAACATTTAAAAAAATGAAGCAAATTTTTGATAAATAGGACTAATGTTTTTCAGTTATCAATATTTTTAAAAATATTGAACATTTTTCCTAAAAAAGAGGTCAACTCTAGAGAATCAGATTACTTTTCAAATGTGAACAGATTTTGAGATTCAGAACATTTTTAAAAAATGTTATTAATAATAAGAATTTTCAATATGTTTTAAAAAACACAAACAACTTGGAATTTCCAATTGGTTTTAAAATTCACAAACATTTTTTAAAACTTGCAAATTAGAGAAAAAATAAAAAAATGAAGAAAAGAAAGAAAAATAGGAAATCTAGAAAACTGAAGGAAAAAACAAACAAAAAATTAAAATCTCGGCCTGAGCCAAACTGGAACCTGCCGGAAGGTTCCCAATACCGGTAACCATGAATCAGGTGCTTCCAAATGGGCTGGCCCATGTTGGGGCCGCTCAGCACGATTCCCTCTAAGCAAAGCAACGACAACTTGACCGAAATCACTAGTTAAGGAGTACGCCTTGCAGAGATCACTCCAACTTCCCCAGGTTGCGACGAGTGGCGCGCTGCATGTGCGCCATTTGTCGTAACCTGGGAGTTTTCCCTTTTTTCATAGATCCGTTTATTCAAAATGTTTTATCTCTTAAACCGTGCGTCCAAATCTTGAATAGCTTTCACCATTGGATTCCTCGCGTCAAGATCTTCAAAACTAGATCCCATGTTGATAGGTTTTGACGAACTTTTTTTTCACGAAAAAACCGACAAAAAAACCGAACCGGGAACACGGGTTTTTTTTCCTTTTCGAAGGAGGCACGCCCGTGCCTATGACGAAATCACAACTGTGCCTCTCGCGAAAACAAAACCGTGCCTCTCGTGAAATAAAAAAAAACAGAAAACACGTTTTTTTCCTTTCCAAAAGAGGCACGCCCGTGCCTCTCGCGAAAGCACAACCGTGCCTCTAGCGAAAAAAACAGAAAACACATTTTTTTCCCTTTCCGAAAGAGGCACGCCCGTGCCTCTCGCGAAAGCACAACCGTGCCTCTTGCAGAAGCAAAACCGTGCCTCTCGCGAAAAAAAAACAGAAAACGCGTTTTTTCCTTTCCGAAAGAGGCACACCCGTGCCTCTCGAGAAAGCACAACCGTGCCTCTCGCGGAAGCAAAACCGTGCCTCTCACGAAAGAAAAAAAGCAGAAAATACTTTTTTTTCGTTTTCAAGGGGCACGGCCATGCCTCTCGCGAAAGCTCAACCGTGCCTCTCACGAAAATAAAATGTGTTTTTTTCGAAAAAAAAATTGGTCGAAAAGTTAGGGAAGACCGGTAGAAAACCAAAACGTCAAAAAAACCCGGAAAAAAACTGTTTAAAAAGCCGAAAACGCGTGCAGAAAAATAAAAAAATAAAATCCGGAGGGAGCGCCCAGAGCGCGACACGTGGCAAATGGCTGAGAGCGCGCCAAGTGGCGCTGATTATTGCGAGGCTCCCGAAGGAGTGCTCGTTAATTAGTTGCTCCCCAACTTGACACAAAACACGTCAAATAGGGATTGCGTAGGCTCGCTCACATTATGAAAAACAACAAAACTGCCGAGTTTGATCGGGCCATTGGGAACTAAATGGCAAAATGGGTCGTGCCCTTCTTTCTCGCGGCCCCTCCTCATCTTTATCTGCTGCAGGGGTGAGGCAGATGCAGAGGATCAACATTAAATAATACCACTAGAAGAAAGTGGAAAATGAACATAGTAAATAGGTACAAGCGCACGCATGTCATAAATGCAGAATTGATATAGTTGCGCAATATTTATCAACGATAGCATCTCGATAAATACAACATATAAAAATAAGTGGGGAATTTATTTTGATGCAAGGAGATATCATGATGTCAACACTAATTTGTATAGTATAAGGAGAAAATAACGTGAGCTATATCAACATTAATTTTATTTGACGTAACAAGATATCACAATATCAATACAGATGTATTATCGTATATGGAGAACATTAAATGCAAGATATATCAATATTAATTTAGTAGATAACACGTTCAAGAACCCATACGAGCAACATTAAGATATGACCATGCCTCTATGTAAAGGCCGGCAAAATAAAGGACTCCTGGCAGCAAATGAGCACACAAAGACAACACGAGGATATCAATGCCAGTATATATAGCATAAAGAGAATACAGATGCAAGATATGTCAACATTAACTTCAGCAAATAATTTTGGAGAGATACATAAATGTAAGAACAAATATAATTGAGGAACATTTATCCAAGATATGATCGTGCCTCGATTGATACATAACTATCTCAGAATGAGTACGAATTAATCCCTTATTAAATACAGAATATATAAAGTTATGTGAGACACTGATTTTGACATAAAAATATATCATGATATCAATACTAATATATATATATATAGTATAAAGAGATTACACATGCAAGATATATCAAACATTATTTAGCAAATAATGTTTGCAAGAAACTGTATAAGCAACATCTGTTGAGGATACGACTATGCCTCTATATAAACACCACCAAACTAAAGGAGCTCTTTGCAGCGAAGGAGCACACCAGCAACAAGGCAAACACAAGTAGTCGATCTCTTCTCCTCATGGCACATGTCAAACAGAGCGACACAAGGAGGACTGTTGCCATCACTTTCCTGGTCCTTACAATGATATTTACATCCACTTTGCCACCCTGCCATGCAGTCCAGAGTAAGTTGCGTGCGTGCGTGTGTGTGTGTCAATGGATATCCAAGATAATTAACCTACCAAAACTTGTCTGATTGAGTAGCTAACGCTATGGTGGTATATTGCCTGCAGTTGTGGACGAGAAATGTGTGCATTTGCAAGGGTGCACCACAACTGATTGCAAAGATGAATGCATGCGACTAATCGGGCACCAACGTCGCTGGGACTGGACTTGCAGAGAGGCTAATACGTGTTGCTGCACAAAATACGGGAAAGCACCATTTTGATCGTGGCTCCATGATGTAAGATGAATCCCAGTCGTGCTTGTGCGAGTTGTAATCCCCGCGAATAAGATCATCGCATGTGATGTATCGATGTGTTTCATCAAAATGGAATAAACCTTCGGGATGTGATTAGCTGCAAACCTGCGAGTTGTCTTTCTTGTATACCCAATTTATAATTCCTACTCTACAGTTTTAGATTATGAATGAATAGCCACCACTGGTGGAAAAACAGGCTTCCGTCCAGCCCCATAAGTCGCGAAGCTGTAGGAACCGCGACTAATGGGACCTTTAGTCGCGGTTCTCGAGGTGAACCGCGACCAAAGGCCTGGGCCCAGGGCGCTCGGTGGCCAGCTGGCGCACGTGAGGGTCTTTAGTCGCGGTTTGCCAGGACAACCGCGACTAAAGGCCTTCGGGCACCTTTAGTCACGGTTTGCCGTGCCAACCGCAACTAAAGCCCCTCCCTATATATACCCATCCAGCAGCCAACACTTAGCCATTTGGAGCCATTCTCTTCACAAGTGGGTGTAGGTTTGCTTTTGGTTCCTCTTATGCACATAAGGTGTTTGATGAAATGCCCCAAGAGCATGAAACAAACATGACATGAAGTGTTGGAGCCACACTCCTCGATCGCGGTTAGCAACTTGATGAACCTTTGATGTGTCATTGATAAAATATGCATGTGTGTAGTTCATTGTTTAATTTATATTGTTTGTAGCTAGTTAGTTTAACAAATGCATGATGGTTAATTATATATTTTATATTATAATAATGCAGATGAATCGGCAATGGATGTACGGTAACCGACTCTCCGGCGAGTTCACTACGGGTTTGAAAGATTTCCTCGTAGTGGCTAATGCGAACAAGCGGGGGGGTTTTGTTATCTGTCCATGTGTTATCTGTAAGAATCAGAAGGGTTACTCTTCCTCAAGAGATGTTCACATGCATCTGCTTCGGCACGGTTTCATGCCAAGCTATAATTGTTGGACCAAGCATGGAGAAAGAGGGGTTATAATGGAAGAAGATGAAGAAGGGGATGATTTCATCGATGAAAGCTATCTTGCTCATATCGGTGATACTTTCATGGAGGATGTCAAGGTGAAGGGAAGGTGAAGAAGAGGCACGTGATGATCCCGTTGATGATCTTGGTCGGACCATTGCTGATGCACGGAGACGCCGTAAACTGAAAAGGAGAGGGAGAATTTGGATCGCATGTTAGAGGATCACAGAAAGGCGTTGTACCCGGATGCGATGATGGTGCTGAAAAAGCTGGGCTGCACCTGGATTTGCTGAAATGGAAGGCAGAGGCAGGTGTAGCTGACTCGGCATTTGAAAACTTGCTGAAAATGTTGAAGAATATGTTTCCAAAGGATAACGAGTTGCCCGCCAAAGACGCATCTGAAGCAAAGAAGGTTGTGCGCCCTCTAGGTTTAGAGGTTACGAAGATACATGCATGCATCAACGATCGCATCCTCTACCGCAGTGAATACGAGAATTTGAATGAATGCCCGGTATGCACCGCATTGCGTTATAAGATCGAGGCGATGACCCCGGTGACGATGTTGAGGGCCGAAACCTGGAAGAGGGTTCCGCCAAGGTGATGTGGTATGCTCCTATAATACCACGGTTGAAACGTCTTTTCAGGAACAAAGAGCATGCCAAGTTGTTGCGATGGCACAAAGAGGACCGTAAGTCAGACGGGGAGTTGAGACACACCGCAGATGGAACGCAATGGAGAAAGATCGACAGATGGTTCAAAGATTTTGCAGCTGACGCAAGGAACATAAGATTTGCTCTAAGTACGGATGGCATGAATCCTTTTGGCGGCAGAGCTCCAGCCATAGCACCTGGCCCGTGACTCTATGCATCTACAACCTTCCTCCTTGGTTGTGCATGAAGCGGAAGTTCATTATGATGCCGGTGCTCATCCAAGGTCCGAAGCAACCCGGCAACGACATCGATGTGTACCTAAGGCCATTAGTTGATGAACTTTTACAGCTATGGGGTGGTGTCCGTGTGTGGGATGAGCACAAACAAGAGGAATTTGACCTCCGAGCGTTGCTTTTCGTAACCATCAACGATTGGCCTGCTCTTAGTAACCTTTCGGACTGTCAAATAAGGGATACAATCAATGCACGCACTGCATACATGAGACTGAAACTGTACATTTGCCAAATTGTAAGAAGAACGAGTACCTAGGGCATCGTCGATTACTAACGAAAATTCATCCAGAAAGAAAGAAAGTCAAGCATTACAAAGGCAAGGCAGAACAACCGACGAACCCATCGGAACGCACTGGTGATGAGGTATTTGATATTGTCAAGGATTTGAAAGTCATCTTTGGAAAGGGTCTGGCGGACAATCAGTTCGAAGGGAGCTGACGGGCACGCAGCCATGTGGAAGAAGAAATCTATATTCGGGAGCTAGAATATTGGAAAGTCCTAGATGTCCGCTCTGCAATCGGCGTGATGCACGTTACGAAGAATATTTGCGTGAACCTCCTAAGCTTCTTGGGCGTGTATGGGAAGACAAATGATACAAAGGAAGCACGGCAGGACCAACAACGTTTGAAAGACCACGATGACCAGCATCCGGAATGGTTTCAAGGTCGTGCCAGCTACGCTCACGACCAAAGAAGAGAAGGTCATCTTTTTGAATGCCCGAGCAGTATGAAGGTCCCGTCTGGATTCTCGCCCAATATAAAGGGAATAATAAACATGGCGGAGAAAAAGTTCCAAAACCTGAAGTCCCACGACCGCCACGTGATTATGACGCAATTGCTTCCGATTGCTTTGGGGGCTCCTGCCGGAAAATGTTCGAGTAGCCATTGTGAAGCTATGTGCATTCCTCAATGCAATCTCTCAGAAGGTAATCAATCCAGAAGTTCTACCACGGTTACAGAACGATGTGATCCAATGTCTTGTCAGCTTCGAGTTGGTGTTCCCGCCATCCTTCTTCAATATTATGACGCACCTCCTGGTTCACCTAGTCGAAGAGATTTTCGTTCTCGGTCTGTATTTCTACACAATATGTTCCCCTTGAGAGGTTCATGGGAGTATTAAAGAAATATGTTACGTAACCGTGCTAGGCGGAAGGAAGCATCGCCAAGGGCTATGGAAATGAGGAGGTAATTGAGTTTTGTGTTGACTTTGTTCCTGACCTTAAGCCGATTGGTCTTCCTCGATCGCGGCACGAGGGGAGACTAAGTGGAAAAGGCACGATCGGAATGAAATCAACGATATGTATGGACGGCCATTCTCTGATGAAGCACACCACTGCATCTTGACCAATTCCAGCTTGGTGGCTCCGTACTTTGAGAAACACAAGAATATTTTACGGTCTGACAACCCGGGGAAGCCTGAATCCTGGATTAGGAAGGCCCACATGGAGACTTTCGGCAGTTGGTTGAGAAAACATTTAATGAATGACAATGATGTTGTAGATCAGCTGTACATGTTGGCCAAGACACCATCTTCGACTATAACGACTTTCCAAGGGTACGAGATAAATGGGAATACATTTTACACGATCGCCCAAGATAAAAAGAGCACCAACCAAAACAGTGGTGTCCGCTTTGATGCAGCAACCGAGAATGGGCAAGAGGTCACATATTATGGTTACATAGAGGAGATATGTGAACTTGACTATGGACCCTCCTTTAAGGTCCCTTTGTTCCGGTGCAAATGGTTCAAGCTAACAGGAGGTGGGGTAAAGGTGGACCAGCAATACGGAATGACAATGGTGGATTTCAACAATCTTGGTTACCTTGACGAACCATTCGTCCTAGCGAAAGATGTCGCTCAGGTTTTATATGTGAAGGACATGAGTAGCAAACCGAGGAAACGGAAAGATAAGAAAACGATCAGTACATCATGCGATGATCCAAAGCGCCACATTGTTCTTTCAGGGGAAAAGAAACATCGTGGGAGTGGAGGACAAGACGGACATGTCGAAGATTATAATATGTTTGCTGAAATTCCGCCCTTCAAAGTGAACACCGACCCAAGCATTAAGTTAAATGATGAGGATGCTCCATGGATACGGCACAATCGTAAGCAAGCAGGGACACAAGGGAAGAAAAATGATGTGTAATAATTTATTGTACCAAACTTTGTTGAATGGATCATGTGAATTATATTACCCGTGATGTGTTTGGTGTCCATTTGAATGATTCGAGATACCACTGATGATACATGAAATTTGGAGTGATTTAGTCATACTCCTGCCTAGGCGTATAATATGCATACTCGTAGTCTTCATAGCCGCCATTGCGTCGTTGTCTTGGTAGTCGCCGCTTCTAAGTTGCCGCCGTCGTCGTCCGCTCTTTGCCGCTGCCGCTGTCGCCGGGCGGCGCTCGTGGCTCGAATCGAGGGTAGCGCAGGCGGGGATATCGCCGGCCGTGATGTAGTCCATGACGCTCTGCAGAGTCCGCCATACCACCATAGCCGACGGCCGGCCTCGTGGAAGTTCCTGTGAGGCGAACCGTCCCTCCTCATACTGGCGGCGCCCTCTCACGCCGATTGATGAAGAAGGCGTCCCAAGTATGCTGGTTATCGGGATGCCGGGATTCATCCGCTGCTCGGCGTGAGGTCGAGGTAGTAGTGGTTCGTGATGGCCGCCGGGCGCAGTACCACGAGGGACGGAGGGACTGCACGCCGCCGGGCGCTTAGGCTCCAGCCCGGTGGGGACGCTGATAGCCCGGTGGACAAGGGTAGTTCGGCGCAAAGCTCCTCCACCTGCTGGTAGGTTAGAGTGGGTGCGGTGGAAGCCATGAGAGAGTGATGAGAGATTGTAGAGATGTGATAATGCTGGCCAAGCCGGGCTACATATATGTAGTGAGAAATGGCGGGAAAAATGGGAGCGGGAAGACAGGAGGCGGGAAGAAAGTGGCGGGAAGAAAGAGGCGGGAAGACAGGGGAAGAAATGGCGGGAAGAAGAGGAATCCAGAGCTGGTCATCTAACCTTTAGTCCCGGCTGGTTGGTGCAACCGGGACTAAAGGTTAGACAGACGCTGGGTAGCGCCTGACATACTGTATTAAAATAAAGCACAAAAGAAATAAAACAATACAAATTAAACAGAAAACAATACAAATTAAAAAGAAAACAATACAAATTAAACAGAAAACAGGTTTGGGGGGCTAAAACCCTAAACTCAGCGGCCTTTTAGTCGCGGTTGGGCAAGGCGACCCGCGACTAAAATAGCAACAATAAGTATTTTGTTGTAAGTAGAAACAAAATAAAATAAATAAAGCAACAAAAAAAACAAAAAAAGTGTTTTCAAATTTGAAAACTAATGGCACTAACAGAAAGTTTATAATTTTTCTAAAACTAAAACCAAAAAGAATTAAAAAATAAAGCAAAAAACAACAAAAAATAAATAATAATGCAGAAAACAAAACAAAAGAACTGGAAAAAAATAGTGCCGCCCTCGGACCCCCACGGCTGAATACGACTAGAAACCCTACATGGGCCAGATTCAGGCCGCAGGAGGCCAAGTAGGCCCACAGCACATAGCTAGTGACAGATTAGGCTCGAAGCTGCAGTTGAGAGAAGCTCGAGAGGTGGGCGCGGCGGCGCTTATAAACCACTCTCGATCTCTCTCAACTAGCGAGGTGGGACTAAACTTTGCTGAGGCAGCACAAGGCCTTTAGTCGCGGTTGGGCAGGCGACCCGCGACTAAAGGGTACCTTTAGTCATGGGTCTCGCCGCCAACCGCGACTAAAAAGGGGGGGAGCATAAAAACCATAAAACCCTTTAGTCGCGGTTGGGCAGGCGACCCGCGACTAAAGGGTACCTTTAATCATGGGTCTCGCCGCCAACCGCGACTAAAGGGGGCTATAAATACAAGGCTCCGATTCCGATTCTCGTCTTCTCCGATTCTACTTTGTCGCCTCGCCCTCGCCCTCGGCGCGCTTGCCGTCGCCCTCGCCCTCGACGCCGCCCGTCGCCTCACCTCGACGCCGCCCGTCGCCCCTCGCCTCTCGCCAGCGCCGCCCGGCCCGGCCTCGTCTGCCCGCCTCGCTCGCCCGCCCTCAACCTCCGGCCACCTCAGCCTCCCGCGTGATCCCCTAGATGCGGCGAGGATGGGCATCCTCTGTGCCTCCAGTAGCGTCGAGCTGACCAGAAGCGCCGTCGCGAGCAACTCCGGTGATCCTCACTTGTGGTTTTGGTCGTGGCTAATCTCTGGCCGTCTTGGCGTGGCGAGGTTATTTAGGCATTAACCACCTTCTAATCAAACCCCTAGAGTCACAGACAGTCGGGCCCCATCCCATAATTAATTTGTTAATAAAAATTGTTAACTAAGTTGTGTCAATGACAGCAGGACCCACCTGTAAGCTTGACCCAGTCAACAGCCCTGTTGACTGCTGACATCATGCTGATGTCATAACCCTGTTTTCCTTTTATTTAAATCTGTTAATTCCAAATAACTGTTTAAAACTTTGAAAAATCATATTAAATAAACCGTAGGTCGGATCAAAAAACTTTATACATGAAAGTTGCTCAGAACGACGAGACGAACCCGAATACGCTACCCACATACATGTCAGATGCCTCTAACTATCTGAACATGGAACTTTCCCCCTCCGGTCTTCTATCTGACACAGGTCCGGAACCGGGAAAACATTCCCGGTTGAATCCCCCCTTCACCTTTATCGTGTAGCCATATGTTAGGTCACTCCGGCACATCATATTGCCACGCTCGCTTTGTGATGATATGCTTGCTGTATATTTACTGTTTTTCCCCTCTTCTCTCCGGAGACCCCGAGACCGATGCCGCCCTGTGATCGATTACGCCGACGACGACCCCCCTCCTTGCGAGCAACCAGGCAAGCCCCTTTGACCATCCCGATATCGCCCATTCCGTGAAGACGTGGTTGTCTGTTGTCCTCGCCTCCCTCTCCGTGTGTGTTGTCCTCGCCTCCCCTCTCCGTGACGCCGCCGTAAATGCCGCCCGTCTCGCGCTCTACCGCGACACCCTCTCCCACCCCTTCCTCGCCTCCTTTTGCCACCGCCCTTCGCCACCGCCACCGCCACCGCCCCTTCTTCACTTAATTAATTTGTTTTTACTACATGTTTTCGGGACTCGACATAATGGCGGACGATAGAGCTGACCGATTATGGACAACTATGATCCGGACGGTGAAGCACATATGTTCGGCATCATAAACGGCGATATTCTATATGTGCCGACCGGAGAAGAAGAAGATGATATCTCTTCTTATCTGAACCTTGACGGTGAAGATGAAGGGCGCCGTCGACAAGATGATGCCGAACAAACGTCGATAAACGACGATCTTCAAATGGAAGTAGCAACCACCTCCGTGGCCGAGGTATATATATACATTGAGCCTCCGGTGATACAAACTAACTGATTTGAATAAATATGTGTGTACTAACGCAGCGACTCTCTTTCTTATTTTAGCCCTCGGCGGATCGTCAAAACAATCGAGTACGTCGTCAAAGCGTGGCGCAACCAAGACGATGAAACAAGGAGAAACATGCACCATCGAGGTTGTCGACGATGCAACCGGCAGGCTGGAGCCCCGCAAGAACGCCACCTAGTTTGTCAGCCAATGCGGAGCCATTGTTAGAGACAACGTCTCGATCACCGTCGAGGAGTGGAATGAGCCAAAGAAGGCACGAATTGATGGTTTCACTTTTGTCGATAAGAGAACAAAAAAGATTGCTTCAAGAAGCTTATGGAACATTTCGTTCTACCTCCGGAATACAACAAATTCGATGAGGAGGGTAACAAGATTGAGGAAAACAAGGAGAGGAGGAGGCTAGTCAAACAGTTCGCTCTTCATAAGATGGCCGACGCATTCCGGAAATTCAAGCAAAATCTAGCCCATGACTTTGTCAAGCAGAACAAGACTCCGGATTTCAAAGGACAATATGAGAAACTGAAACATGATTGGCCAGAATTTGTGAAGCAAAAGAAATCGGAGCAGTTCATTCAAATATCGAATAAAAATAAGGAAAATGCGGCTAAGAAGGAGTACAATCATGTTATGGGGCCAGGAGGGTATCGCATTTGGGTGCCTAGGTTGGAGAAGATGGAGAACGAGCTGAGGGCGCGAGGAATCCGTCCAGGTATGGAGGGATGGGACCCAAGGGCCAAAAGCTGGTGGTACGGGCATGGGTGAACGCTGAACCCGGAGACAGGGGAGTGTGTTTACCGGGGCAAATTAATTAAACCCACCCAATCCCTAAAAGACGCAATGAAGGAAGCTCAACAGGGGAAGATCAATTTCAACAGAGAGAACTACGCGCAGACAAAATCCCTCGGGAATCTCGAACACGGAGGGGCGTGTACGAGGCATGGGGCACATTCCGTGGAAAATAGGGTTCCCCAGGCGATGACCCGTCTGATTCTGAAGCCGTAAGAGAAAGATGGATCGGGAATCAGATGTTGTGGCGCGGTTGGCATCGGAAATGGATGTGATGAAGAAAACCATGAGTGTACTAGTAGCGAAAGAGATGCAGCTCGGGTGCAGCATGAAGATCATCCGGCGGATCTCGGAAGCCATCAGCGGAGAAGCAGCGTGGCTTCCACGGAGGCCCCACCGGCTGGTGCAGATGCACCGACGATCGAAATTACTGCACCGGAGCCTCCGGTGTTCGAAATTACTGCACCGGAGCCTCTGGTGGTCGAAATTACTGCACCGGAGCCTCCTCGCTACACCGTGGACGATATAAAGGAGATGAAAGAATGTCATCTGTATTATCCTATCGGGAACATGTCCATGAAGGTAGCCATCGGCAGTGCTTTACCATGTTTACAGGAGCACTCCACCACAACAACCCCATTCAAGATGGCTATGCTCGTGTCACGGTGGAGGACATAGTCCAAGGGTTTGAGGACACGGAGATTGACATTGCTACACAGAAGGGGAGAAAAGACTTGGAGATGTCAAGCGCCATTTCATTCTATGGCAAAAGAAGTTTATCAAGTTTCCAGGCGAGGCGCCAAGGACAACAAGTCCACCCCCCTACGATGGTGGTGGTGGCGGTGGCGGTGGTGGTGGTGGTGGTGGTGGTGGCGGTTCACCTACACCTCCGTCACGTCAGCCGACGCCGCCCCCCAGTCCACAACGTCCGGCGGGTGATCAGCCGCCGCCCGATCCTCGTCCGTGGTGATCGACGCCGCCCCAATCCACCTCCGACAAAGAAGCGAAGCAGTCCTGGATTATTAACCCGGACCCTTATGTACCTAAGACCACAAAGGTACGGAGCCATCATCAAGCCTCTCCCCACAAGGCCTTGGGAACGTAGTGCCGAGGAAGTCGACGCGGCTGCTCATTTGGAGAAATGGAAGGCGGACTGCAAGAAGAAAAGAGAGCCCGAGCCCAAGCCAAGATATTCGATGAGCAAAAGAAGTGGGCTAAGTCATTTTGAGCACACCGTCCCAAGCCAAGAATCTGCCTAACGACTATGCACGTGAACTTGAGCAGGCACTCATGTTCAACGAGAACAAAGAGCGGGAGAAGGCCGAAAGTAAAATAAGCGGGAAACAAGTTGCCCAGCTCGGGGAACAAAGTAAACAATCGATTGCCCCGCTTATAGTGGAAGCCCCGGATGCCCCCGAGATCATACAAGCTGCGACAGGACATGGATTGACTGTAACGAGTGCCGAGAACAAGCGGCCAACTTAGGTATTACTCTTCGTGAACTGTTAGGCCTTGATGAGGCGCCCGGTGAAGGAGGTAGTAATTACATATGTCAAGAATGGGCCTCTCGTCGAGCCTGCGAGGAAAATGATCTACCTCCACAAATGAAAGGTCTGCTGAAATGGTACAAGGGTTACATAAAAATAAAAACGCCAAAGAATATATTTATGCGGAAGTTAGACATGAGCATCACTTCAAACATTACTATGTACAAATTGAACTGAGTGAATTGTTCCAGCTTTTCAATCTGCGCGAGCTCGACAAATCTATCATCAGTTGCTACGTTCTGTAAGTGATTTATTAATTTTTACCCCATCTCGTTCATATTGCCTGCACTATATATATGTCCTAACTATATTGTTGTGTCCTCTATTATACATGCAGAATGAAGATTAAGGAATGCAGTAAGGAACATCCATGATGTTGGGTTCATTGACCCACACATCGTTAATGGACATGTGTTGGAGCATCAACCCGCCGACGTGGAGGCAGACCTGTGGCAGTTTCTTACAAAGCAGGAACTCAAAAGTGATATTCTATTTCCTTACCATTTTGGGTGAGTGTTTCTGTCTTGAGCACATTCTCTTTTGTTTACTCCATGCATGGTATGTGGCGGCTAATCGATGAGTTATGCATGACGTCTTTGTGCATGTATCGTGTCCGCAGTTCCTTGGATTCTGCTAGTAATTAAAGTTAACACCTCAGAATGTCTCGCCCACGACTCTCTGAATATGGATCCAAAGCTTTGGGGCGACATGAGAAGAATGCTGCAGAAGTAATTATTTTCATTCATTTGCGCTCTATATCGATCGGCCTATTTCGTTCATTTCCTAATATCAAGTAACTAATAACTCTCTTGTTCATTTAATTTTCTTTGCCTCGTAGGGTTTGGAGACGGTTCGTAGATACAAAGGTCGGTGAATTCAAAAAAAGCTAGAATTCAAAAGGTCAAAGCCTAAGAATGCTGGGGATATTCAGCCACCGGAGACCAATCTATGTGGATACTATGTCTGTGAGATGATCCGGAGATACACCTCTGAGCGGGTTCCGAGTGATACCAATGCTCAAAGGAATAGCCTCCGGATGATGCTTAGTCCAGAAGCTCGCTTCCGACCACTTCAAGAGGAACTAGCTGGATGGTTCAGCAGGGAAGTCCTCCATCCTAAAGGAGAACACTATTACGAGGACGTAGAACTTTATATGCATTAAATCATGTATGGAAACTTGTTCAAAATTGTATATGGTCATCCGATGATATTGAATATATATTGTATATTCCTCTTGAATTCTTTTTGCTTCTAATTTCAAATTTATTTGAAATTGTACATTCATATGCATGTATGTAGTACCGTAGAATATATGAAACTCCTTCAAAATTAAAATAAAGCACAAAAGAAATAAAACAATACAAATTAAACAGAAAACAGGTTTAGGGGGGCTAAAACCCTAAACCTGTGGCGGCTTTTAGTCGCGGTTGGCGTAAGAACCGCGACTAAAGGTCCTCCGCCTCGACGGCCGCTTTGGCGCCCCCGTGGACGGGCCTTTCGTCGCGGTTCTTAAGCAGCCGCGACTAATGGTGGGGGGCTTTAGTCGCGCTTATTTGGTCGCGGTTGCGCAACCGCGACTAATGACAGTTGCGAACCGCGACCAAAGGCCTTTTTTCCACCAGTGCACCATTACTACTAGATTTCATTTGATGTTGTCCAAACTGGTCTACTATACCGTCTTTAAGGTAGCCAAGGAGCGTTTTGCTAGGACTGGGCGGATGGCAGCCCTTCTTCTTTAAGTTTGTCTTTCAGACTTAGATCTCCCTCGAATTCATCATCTAGATGTAGTCGACGGAGCTCCGGTGTAGATTACTGCCTTTTTTGAGATAGTGATGTTAAAGTTTCTCGTCATATGGCTAGATTTGGTGTCAAGTGCTTCAGATCTATGCAAACGTTCAACAACAACGACTGCGACTCTAGGGCGCTGGTCCTTAGCGCCACATGCATAAAGACTTCTCGGTTGTCATCGACGAAGTGAATTCAGCTCCGGTAGGCTAGTGGTGATAGCGGCGCCTCGACAACTCGTTCTGACGGCAATAGTGGTCGTTCGGTGGTCCCGAAATCTCGATCTAATTTTATTATGTTTGACATGCTTTGTACATCGGTGAACTTATGTAATAGATTCATTGGAAAAAAAAGTTGCTCTAAGACAGTAATTATAGATGTATGTTCGATGCAAAAGAAAAAATTATAGATGCATGTCCCCTAGTTGATCTACCGGTGTGTGGTGTGATCGGACGAAGAATTTGAGCTATACTTTCTCTGTTCGGAAATATTTGTCAAAAAAATGAATAAAAATAGATGTATGTGGAACTAAAATATGTCTAGATACATGTATTTTTCTGACAAGTATTTTCGGACGAAAGGTACGTGCGAAAAAGAAAAGGCAAACCGGGGAGTTGCACTTTGCTCCGTCCGTTAGCACTACTAGTGAAGTGCATCGGAGAAAGGCACCAGGGGCAGATGAAAGAGCGGAAGCCGACAGAGCGGATCCTCCATGCCGGGCGAGGCGGTGGCACCGCCGGAGAATACGTCCGCAGCAGCCCATCTGGCACCGCATCGCCGTCTCCTTCCCCATCCGCAAGGCATGGCCTCTCCTCTCCGGTCCCCTCTGCCTCTGCGCTGAGCCCTAGTTCCACCGAATAAATCCATCTTTATACAGCTGGATGCCCTACAAACCCCATCGTTTCTTGGTTTGGTTCGGCCCATCTCTTAATTATTTCTCATAATCCTACGAGATCATCTCCGTGGACCGATTTGTTCCCGCTAGTCGGTCGTTTTTTGTTGTTGAGAGGGCCCCTGAAATGATCTGCACGTCTCCGTTAGTGGATTCAGTTCTTTTTTTTCCGTCTCTTATCTCTTTTTTTTTTGACGAGAATAGCAGGAGCTCTGCCTTTGCATTATAAGTAAGAGAGGGACAGAACGTACAACATGTTGCCATCATGAGAGGTTGGACAAACATACCACGCTTTAAACATCCACACACTCTGTCTACATCTCTGTAATTATGGGAGACTCTATTGCTGCTCGGTACAAAGAAACATCATCCTTGATTAGTGTTGAGACCCCTATCGCTGTTAGTTCCTTTTGCTCAAACACCCGCCTATTCCGCTCCTTCCACAAGTTCCAAGCGGTGTATGCCGCCCAAGTGATCCCCTCATGGACCCTGCCCCGCCCACCCGGGGCGGCGCAGAGCCTAGTCCACCAGTCTTCAATTGAGGAGGTTGTTGATGCGGCAGCGCACATTGTGCTATGCGTTCTCTGAATTTGATACCACACCTCCTTGGCGAAACAACACTGCAGAGTTAAGTGCATAGCTGTTTCCTCTTCTTGGTCGCATAATTTGCATTTTTCATTGTGAGGCCATCCTCTGGAACGAAGCCGATCTGCGGTCCAGTTTCTGTTTTGTAATAGCAGCCATACGTAAAATTTAACCTTGCTCTCCATTCTGCACTTCCAGACCTTTTCCAACCCCGGTTGCTCAATTCTGGCCACGAACTGAGTTGCATAGGCTGAGGAGGCCGAGTATTTTGCACTTGCAGTTATAGACCATCCAATCTGATCCTTCGAGTCCGCAAGCATTACAGTTTGAAGCAAATGCCACAACCTGATGAATTCAGTCATCTGCGCGTCAGTGTTCATCCTCTGCATACCATGCATCCACCGGCCTGTTACAAGCGCCTCCCTGACTGAAAGTCTCTTGAACCTGGCAAGCTTAAAAACCTCCGGCGCGACAGTGCAGGGTGCTTCCCCATACAACCATCGATCCGTCCAGAAGATTGCGAGGCGTCCATCCCTCACTTGGATTGAGGTGCAGCTCGAGAAAAGTTGCTTGTCCACAGCATCAGTTGGTGTAGGGGAACCCTTCCAAGGTCGATCAACATCATCCCATCTAAACCACTCTCAGCGCAACCGGAGCGCCCTGCTGAAACAGTCGATGTTCTTCACCCCTAGGCCTCCATATTTCTTGGGGGAGCAAATCTGAGCCCAGCTTACCAGGCTTTTGCCACCAGCCGATGCATCCTCCGACTCCCAAAGGAAGTTTCTCCTGAGCTTGTCAACTCTTTTGATGAACCACTTGTCTGGTTGGAGGACTGTCAGGAAAAAAATGGCTGTGGCCGTGACGACCGAGTTGATATAGATCAGCCTTCCCGTTCTGTTCATCAGGCGTCCCTTTCGGGGAGAGAGTTTTCCTGCAATCTTATCAATCACCGGCTGGACCTCAGCCCTCCTCGGCTTCCTGGTACCTAGCGGCAAGCCCAAATACTGGTAGGGGAAAGATCCTGGCAGCCCACCAAACTGTGCTATCATGGGGGCAATATCATTGGTTGTGCACACAATAGGGTATGCCACTGTTTTCTCCATATTTGTAGTGAGGCCCGATGCATTGCCAAACAGCAGTAATATTTGTTGAACAGCCATAAAATCCTCCTGAGTTGGATTGATGAATAGAGCAGCGTCATCAGCGTAAAAGCTTGACCTGAACCGAGCAACATGGGATCTCAGAGGCGAGAGAACTCGTCTGTCTGTGGCCAGAGTTAGTAATCTTTGCAGTGGCTCCATTGCAATGATGAAGAGCAGCGGGGATAGAGGATCCCCCTGCCGCAGCCCCCGCCTATGGAGAAAGGGAACTCCTGGTGATCCATTAAGCAAGACTTCCTCGTCTCTTATCTCTCATAACGCGTCTCCGTCAGTCGATTTGGCACAGCTCCACATCGTAGTAGATTCAGTTCTGGTCAAACATGTACCGCGGCTACCCACCCAACATACGGCTAGAATCAGTATAAATTGAGTGGATTGATCCGACCAGGCAGCCATTTGGGTTGAACCATCGTTTGTGGTCTTGAATAACCGACCTGTATTCACTTCTGGTTTTTTGAGCAATTTTGAGATGCTCTGCTAATTGAAGAAAGAAAGATGCATTTTCAGATGCTCTGCTAGTGCTAATGGAAGAAAGAATGATGCATTTTTCGGTGGTGCATCGAAAGCGCCGTACCGGTTAGAGAGCTAGAGCTGCACTCGTTTTCCATTTCCTGCTATCCATCGGCTATTAATTTTTCTTATGTTCTGAATGTACACATTTGCTTCACAGAAAACAGATAACTGGAAAAAATATTTAAGCTTACCATTTGAAATGGAGGGAGACATTTCCATAAGCAAATATCTTCTTGCCCTCGGTGCTATTATCTTATTTACACGACACATAGACCGACCGAGATTCAGCAAGAGATTGAATTTGTTGTTTTTAGTGCATAGCAAGTTCCTTTCATTGATAGGAGGCATACGTTTCAGTTTTGGTTAGTCGCTCGTTTTGGCAATTTGAACGCCCCTAAGATGATCTGCTGAATGGATGAAAGAAACACACACGTTTAGAAACAACATTTCAGTGCATGGAAGTGCCGTATCAGTTAGAACTTAGAACTGCACTTGTCACTTTTATTTACAGTATACTGATAGGGATACATTTCCATAAGCAAGTATCTTCTTGCCCTGGGTGCTATTAGCTCATTCCCAACACAAGAGGGCGACCCACCGGAATTTAACCAGATCAAAAGTGTTGCTTTTAGCGTATGGTAAGTTCCTTCGATTCATATAGGCATACGTAGGTATATTTCAGCTGAAGATTATTGTATATTTGTCTACCAGGATTCTTATTCCTGTTGCAGTAAGAAGTTTGGCTGATACATATGCATACACTAGCAAAAATGCCCATGCGTTGCAACGGGAGGGAAAAAACATCCGGCCCTAACCCAATAACCATAGCAGGAGTGCTCGTGCAACTTGTACATGTCGCTATTCAACATGAATGCCGAAAATTAAATCACTATGTAAGCAGAACACGAATCATGAAATCAAATGATAAGCCCTTGCGTTGTACCGGATGGAAAAAATAACAAAACTTGCTTCACGTGCCATTACACGCTGCTCATATCCAACTAGATAAGGTTACCCTTATCTCTTTAAGATGCATATGAGCGTGTGTTGCCACAGGTTGCATTTCCTTTCTTTTTTGGATCATGAAGCGTTGATGTGAAAAGGGCATCCCAACTTCCTTTATTGCCGCATATTTAAGCTCTGCACTGCCATTAGATGGAAGGATAGTGATGCATGAAACAATCTCTTCGCGAGAAACATACAGTGTAATTCATTTAAAGATTTTTTACAGAATTATCAAAACATTTAAATTCAATGATTTTGATTATCTAGGTTTTTTTATTGAACATTATTTGATTTCTAAGATTATATTTCATTTCTAATGTTTTTCTTTCACTATTTGGGCTCGGCCCAAATGCAAGAAAAAAGGATGCTATCTCCTGCCAATACTCCCTGCCGTTCTAGCACAGATCGATACATGCATCGTGCATGTCCTCTTTTGTTTAATAGGAAAGGATTAAGAAAATCAACCGACATGTACGCCTCGCTCTAGAGAGGTCGATTATCCATTCGTCTCTCCACCTCCACCTGGTTCCAATTCTATCGCTCCATCTCTCTCAACCCTACTGCACAGAGGCGTTCCGGCACCAGCACAGTGTCCCCTGGTGGCAAGATTCGGGGTGACTGCTCCCCTGGTCGCGCCTTCCCGTGACTCCGGCGCAATGTCTCGCCCCTCCTTCCTTTTGCTTCCCGCCTCTGACCTCCACGGGGAGGAGCACAGCCCAAGTTCCAGTGAGAGCTGCTGGCGGCAACCCAGCGCTGGTGGGGCTTCTTTTCCTATCCGCCATCAACATCAGCGGCGCCGCTAAGGCGGCCTGGTTTTGTCTCCTCCTCTATGGGGCCCATGTCCAGTCGCATCTTAAGGCAGCAAACTATATGTCCTAGTGCCAAGTTCCCAAATTTATTACTATGTTTACCATCCAAAATTTATTTGCTAAATATCTAAAAAGGTAGAATTTATTTTTGAAATATATGTAGTATTTAGGGCATCTCACCAACATCGACCCTCAAACCACCCGCAACCGTCCGGACCGTGCTGTCTGAACGTGTTGTGCTCTCCAATGAGGGCCTATATCGGTCCGCTCGGTGGTCCGGACGCACTTTTTCCCACAAACCGAAGACAAACTAGAGGGGGCTTTGTGGGCATTCGGACCGCTGCCACGTTGGGTACCAAAAAGGCCACCGCTCTTTCCCTCCCGTTGAAGCCAAGTTTGGTGGGCTGGACATCATCGTTCGATTAGCCGATTGGTGGCGACGTGAAAGCGGATAGCTTCATTTCCGGGGGCTCCGGAGGCGGAGCTGGAGAGCGTCGAGGTGAAACTGAAGAAGGAGAAGGCAATAGTCGGAGCTTCAGTTCTCGGGGCTCATGGCCAAATTGGGGAACGAGCGGTGGCGATTATTTAGAGTAGGATTTAGCCCAGTTTATACGAAAAATGTAATGAGTTTCGTTCGATTTGTATAAAAAAGTTCAAAATGTAATGAATCTCACCTGGTTTATATGAAATCCGCTATGTTTGCATGAATTTCGTCTGGTGAATTCAATGTGCGGATAACGTTGGATTCCGCATCCATGTCCGTGGATTAGTCCTCTCTATCTATGAACGGATGCCAGAGCAAATTTGCGAGTCGGCGTTGAAGATGCCCTTATTACTAAATCCCACGTAATCTGTTTAACCTTGTTTCAGTTTTGGAAACACTCAACGGAAGATGCGCACCAGGGACCAGGCCATCATGCTAATCCAAGTATCCAACGACCATACAGGCTTCCATCCAATGGTTTGATAGTGTGGGCAATCTGGAGGTTGGTGGCGTTGGGGATGCTGGTGTAAGTTTGGGCGTATGCGGTGGTCAAGTGTGACAATCTGGGCGAAAAGCCTCGCTCCAGCTCCGTGCTGGAGTCGACAATGGCAACGCCTTCGGGTGCCGCTCACCTCCATGGAGGCATTGTTTGATGGAGCTGCTACACTTCCTCCGGGTCTGCGAGTCTTCAAGGGAAACCTTAGATTCATTCGGATCGGTCAATGGCGGCGTTTCATCGCGTCGCTCCCCTCCTTGGAGGCATTGATCTGAAGCCCCTTTTCTTGTCGGCTGATTGACGTTGTCAAGGGTCAAGTGGCCTGTTTGTGGTAGTGTGATTGCTCCTCTTCTATGTTCTTGCTGATGGTGCCCTAGTCTGTCATTTGCGATCTTGGTGGAGGGTATGCACGGTGAAGCGATTTGAGTGTGGACTCAGCTCTTTGATGCCCTTCGACTTCGCCGGCGATGCCGCTGTTGTGTTGTAGCCTCAGTTGTGTTTGGCCCTTCGTCCGGGTGTGGACTCGGTTGCTCGTTGCCCTTCGGCTGCACCAATAGCCTTGAGGCATCATGGATGATCTTGGTTGATGGGAGCTCTTCGTCTGCGGTGGCGGTGTTCCTCATGCAGCCCCTCATTCGTGAGAACAGTGGATGATGATGGCACTTTGGTCCTTTTTCTTTTTGGCATTTGCCAAGTTGTCGCCTTGACCCAGTTGTTCTCTTTTTCTCTCTTTCTTTTTTGTTGTGTTCAGTGGTGTCATATTGCCTCTCATTTTTGTATTCCCCTATAATTTCACGGCTCTGCCGGCTCCTCTTCTTAATGAATGAAAGTAGCGCTGCTACATTTCGTCAAAAAAAAAAGGATAGTGTGGGTATCTCATCACAAGGCATCAGGTCTCTTAAATAATCACGAGCATTGATGCGCGATATGCATGCCTTTTATCACCACAATTATGTGCCATAGTTTTGATGATTGCTAGCTATTTCCATTCAGTAGTAAACATATAAGTTGGCTGAATTTACTATTTGGAAAAGGCGATTTTGTGAGGAGAAACGGTTGAAGGAGGAAGAAAGCTGGAGGAAGAAGAAAAAAGGATGGTCATTGGATCTTAATCAATAATGATCCAGAAAATCGACTTACCCAAAATAACGTTTTAGGCAACTTACGAATAGTTGGTCCCAAAGAAATTCTGTTACTAGAGCAATGATCCAGAAAATCGATATACCCAAAATCAAAATCATTGATCTAAAATTGTGGGTTCAAAGAGTTTATTGAACGATCCAAATGATCATGGACTCGTAACTAGAGCTGTCTACCAGAACGTGCTCGTTATAATGAGAGCGATGGAGCAGCCCTTAAGGAACCTGGCGTCCTCCGCGGCCAGTGGTGAAGTCACGCCTAGCACGCGGAACCCATTCTCACAGGTGTAGGTGTCCGATACCACGGCATTGAGGTTCGCCGCCACCTTGAGCAAGTTCACTGCGGCTGAGTACAGCACGCGGCAGTCAGAGAGGCGTGCATGGATCTTCTTGTCCTTCTCCGAAGCCAGGAGGGTGTCGATTCGCTTGAGGGTGTCCGAGGCTACTGCGCGGCTGATCTGCGTGGCGATAACGCCAAGGCCGCGGTTGTCGGCGGTGGCGCTAGTTTTGTTGGCTTGGAAAAACTTGATGCAGTAGTCGTAGCCGATATCCTTGCGGGTTCTGGCGACGTACTTGCACATGTGCTCTAGAGTAGAAGCGCTGCTGGACGAGACGAGGATGAAGAAGAGGAGGACGACGAGACAGCAGGAGAGAGCTTTGCAGTGCCTCCTCCTCATGGTTGGTTTGTTCGTGCCACGATTACCTTACCTTGATATGGTGTTTGATGACAAATCGTATCAACTTGGATGGTGCATATATATAGCCTTGGTCCTAAGTAAATACGGAAATGCTTGATTGGTAGTTTTATCAATCTTTGGTAGCAAACCGATTGAAAAAGGCAAGTATATTGAATAAATGCTATGTTTTTCTATTTATAAATAAACGAAATCATTTTATTCCTTTTCCGCGGACTGAATCACGGGCAAATCTTGTTCCCAAATTGGCCAAGTCAGGCAGTCATATGCCTGGACAAAGGAACAGATCCAGTCACACGAATCAAATTCAGACAAATATTAATGCATGCATGGCAGCTCTGTCTTGATTCGAGACGCTGCGATAACCATAGCATGCAGCTTAATTAAGGTTTTGTTTAGATGGAGTGCTATTTTCTTGTGCTGACTTAACAAAAAAAAGGGGTATAATTAATGGTTGGAAAATGCATGCAGGGACGTCCTGCATGGAGATCGCCAAGGACATCATCGTGTTTTAGATGCTGCGGGACCTGATCAACTCGGTTTGTGATCCTTCTGTCCTTTCTTGCCGGTCGTTAAGGTTACGCCGATAACGCCTACATGTGTGGCATACTAGACATCGGCCCACACACGGTGTGTGGCGGGAGCAAGAGGCAGCCCACGGGATTTGTGTGGGCGAATATTAGAATTGCCCACTCGGTTTGTGATCCTTCTATCCTTTCTTGTCCGGTTGTTTTCTTTTTGCGGGCGAAGGTTACGGTTATACCTGGCCATGGGAAACCCGGCGCGGTTGGCCCGACCCGACCTGACCTGGTCTTGCCCATGTGCCAGGCTTGGGCCTAAGTTTTGAGCCCAAAGGCAGGGGCGTGTCGGGCTTGAGCTTTGCATATGTGTGTTTTAAGGAAGAGGCCCGGCCGAGGCCCAACGGGCTTTTCCACTAATGGCCGAGCTTGGACTTGAAATGTTGGCCCAAAGACCGGGCCTGGATTTTTTGCTGCAGACTTTTTTAGGCCCTGCCTGACATATGGCTAGGTATATTTATGGTGTGCTTTGTGCGTCATGTTAGCGGTTGGTGTCGTAGTTGTCTGGCTCTTTCTCCGATACTAGAGATTATGGCCCTGTTTGGTTCATAAGTTCTAGGACTTTTTTAGTCCCAACTTATAAGTTCCAAGTCTCTAAAAAGTCCCTACCTGTTTGGTTCCTTGGACTTAACATGGACTAAAAGACCATATTACAACTACAAGTCCCTATAAGACTCTCCTTGAGAGTCTTATTTCATAAGTCCCAAATGCCCACTTTAAGTCCCTATAAGTCCGTCCTATTTGGTTTAGATGGGACTTCTAGGGACTTTTTAAGTCCCTAAACCAATAAGTCCCTGGAAACAAACACCCTCTATACCCTACGCGTTGCGGTGGGCGGGTATATGTTGCAATTATTTCAATTGGAATTAGGTGTATGAAACATTAGTATTTAACCTAAAAATATGTGAATTGAAACTAAAATACAATTTTATTGCATTTTATTATTCTATATTTGTAGAATATGTCTTGATATGAGTGCATGTTGATATGAGTGGGCACCCCCTGAACCCATGGGCATATGAACCCACTATTTAAAAAATACATTTAAGCACGTTTTAAAATGTCAAAAAATTCAAAAGAAAATATCACGCATACATGTTCGCAAATATATGCACACGGCACAAAGTTTTGTGAAAAAATGTCTTTTTTGTCTCCACAAAAAAGACAAATTTCAGTGCTTGCAAATAATCTTCCAGTACTTTTTTTTCCTTTTTGCACAGGTCACAAAAAAAGTTATTTTTGGGTTAAACTTTATCCACGCACATAGAACATGGAGACGTACCCGTGCAAATTTTTTCATATTATTTAACATCTAAGAATGTGTTTTTCAAAATGGGTTCATACACTAGTAGAAAAACACCTATTAGTCCCGGTTCGTAAGGGCCTTTAGTCCCAGTTCATGAACCGGGACTAATGGGTCGTTACTAATACCTCCCCCCTTTAGTCCCGGTTCTAACACGAACCGGGACAGATCAATCCTCCACGTGGCGGTGCGCCGAGCAGGGGGGCCTTTGGTCCCGGTTGGTGGCACCAACCGGGACCAAAAGGCATCCACGCGTCAGCATTCCAGTGGCTGGGGGTTTTGTTTTTTTTTGAAAGGGGGGGGGGGTTGGGGGTTTTGGGGGGTTAATTTAGGTGTTTCATATATTGTGTTAGCTAGCTAATTAATAGAGAGAAGTGTCCTCTCTTATGTCCGTGCTTGGTCGACGCTACGTACTATATACATATAGCCCTCGACATGCTAGCTAGTAAGAAAATGAAGGGAACCATTGAGTGCAGAAGTTCGTCATGCATACCGAGAGAAATGATCGATCGACCTCTCCTTCTCCGAGAGATTGGTCGAACAACAAGTTTTCGTATCATGTACGTCCGACGCTACTGGCTACATACATGTACAATATATAAGATCTCTCAATTACAGTCCCCTAGCATTTGAAATCAACTTCCACATGGTATTCTCCGGCTTTATTGATGACGTGGTCAAGAAAGAATCCTGCCAATTCCTCTTGAATTGCTTTAATGCGATCTGGTTCTAGGAGTTCATTCCGCATCTGCCACATCTAATTTGAAGAAGGTGGTTAATTAATACATATATATGAATGAAACTCAACAGAAATGATGGTGTAATAAAATGAAATTGTGAATATTATTAATTGCTTACGCACTTCATATTGTCTTTGAGAGTACCCCCGCTTATTTTTCAAAGTCGCGTTGTAGATGAACTCGCACACGTAGTATCCACAGAAATCATTCCCTTGTTCCTGCCACAAGCACTTTACGAGAAATAGAGGTCAATCAAACTGATAATGAAGCATTATAAATGGCATTAATGAAAGTATAGCTATAGAATCAACGGGAGATGCGCACAACTAGCTAGCCAGTAGTACTTACTTTCGGGTATGTATATCGCAGCTCCTTCGGCAGTCCCGGAGCTTTTGCGGTGAACTGTTTCCAAACCCTGCAAGACAAAGAAAATTATTATTATTACTTGAGATATCAGGAAATGGACAAAAAGTTGCCGCTATGGTGCGATAATGATCGATTAATTGAACTTACTTGCTGAGCATTTCAGTCATGTCCGCATAGGTGCTGGGATCTTTCCGTCTCGAGTCTAAGACGGTTACTAGTCCACGCTCAAGCTTAATCTCCAGAAGAATATAGTGGAACCTTAGCACGCATGCATAACTCATCAATTACATTACTATAACCTCGCTCGAGTAATAAGGGAAACCGAATATGCAAACGATCAGTAACACTCACTTGCCGTTGTTAGGAAAGAGTATGGTATCTTTGTTTTGATTTTTGATCAACGATTGTAGCAAGTTGTCCTCGACCTCTTTGACATGCTTTTCAACCAGAAATACATCTATGATATTTGTGTTAATGAACCCAATATCATAGATTTCATTTTTTTTTGCACTCATCTTCAGTCTGCATAATATATTGAGGATAATTAATTATAAATACATGCAATGAAAGAGCCGAGCTATATATAGAGACTTAATGACAGAAATAGTACTTACAGGCAGTAGCAAAAGACCGTTAATTTATCGAGGGCCTTTTGATTGAAGAACGCGAAGAACTCCTCAAATGGAACACACAACATATCAGTTCCAACGAGGTCGTGCTCCTCTTTAATGTGCAGATACAAACTATTCGTCCCCCTAGACTCTCTGCAGGTTTCCATGTACCAAGTATGGAATATTCGCATCATCGTTGTTAGAGATTTTTCATCTTTGACGAGAGGCTTCCCGTACTCGTATCTGTGTTCTTCCACCTTCATGTATTCAGGAAGTGCATCGTCAGGCAGGTAATCTTGTAGATTGCCATAACCGGCCACCATCCCCGGAACATTAGCGACGATGTTGCCGCTAGACACATTGAGCGGGGGGCACGATTGGTTTGCTTGTTCGCCGAGCTGGTCAAGTTTTTTCGCAGCTGCTCGTTCTTTTGCTCTTTGATGTCTGACAGTACTTCCCGACCGCTCCGCTTGGAGATATGTCTGTTCGATGTCGCTCATAGTTGGTTCTCGGCGGAGACTTTGCGGTTTCCTCAGGCAGCCAGAGTGCGCTTCGCTTTCACCGGATCTACCTTCTCCTCCGGAGGTGAATGTCTCTTTGCTTTCAACCCTGCAAACCAGTCATCCACTTCGGTCTGCGCGATCTTCGCGTTTTCCTCCTCGGTCCTCTCGTACGGTAACTTCTCTGGAGTCTTCAGACAAGGACCGAATCTGTATTTCCTCCGGCCTTTGGCTGTCTTGCTAGACGCCGGCAGAGCGAGGCAGGCGGATGTCTTCTTTGCTTGCTTACGAGGCGGAGGAGAAGGACTACGCGCCGGAGCAGCCGGAGCGGCGGCGGGTCTCTTCCGCCCTTGCTGACGAGGCGGAGAAGGAGGAGGCTGGCTGCTCGGGCACGCCGGCGCAGGCGGAGAAGGAGACGGAGTGCCGCCACGCGCCGGAGAAGGAGGCGGAGTGCCGCCACGCGTGCCTTGATCGTCACTCGCCGGAGGAGGAGGCGGTGGAGGAGGCAGAGTGCCCTGACTCGCCGGAGGAGGAGGAGGAGGAGGCGGAGGCGTCCAGTTCGGAAGGTTGATGAGCTCTTTCCGCCATAGGCATGGAGTCTTCAGAGCAGAACCCAGCCTAGTCTCCCCTTCACCGGTAGGGTGGTCAAGCAGGAGGTCCTAAAATCCCTCCGTTATTTCATCCACCATCACCTTAGCATATCCTTCTGGAATCGGCTGGCAGTGATAAGTTGTGCTAGGTCCACTAGGATAAACTTGGCCAACAGCCACCTTGACCTTCAAATTCATACATCGCGCCATAATGTGGCAATTTTGAGACTCTGTGATACCATCCACGGGATAGCTGGCAGGAGCCGTCAAGACATGCTCCGGCTGGAGCAGCTCGGTGGAAGCCACGCTGCTTCTCCGCTGAGATGGCGGGGTAGCTTCGGGGGAAGCTTCGGCAGGTCGTTTGCTGCGATCTGCTGATTCTCGTTCCTCTTCTCGTTCCTCTAGCCCCATTACCCTTTCGTGCAGCGCCTGCAGTTGGTCCTGCTCCAGTTTCTTCCTCCTCTCATGGGTTTTGTAACCCCCTGCGTCTGGAAAACCAACCTTCCACGAAAGGGAGCCTGGCGTGCCTCGTGTCCGTCCAGGTGCTCGTGGATTCCCAAAGGGCCATTGTGAGCTCGTCCTTCTCCTCGCTTTGGAAGGAACGTCCCTCGCTGCGCTGCATCGATATAGTGTCGAAGGTTCTTGACTGGTATTTGCAGTTGCTCGTCCGTCCAGTGGCACTTCCCTGTTACAGGGTTCAAGGTTCCGCCAGCCTCGAAGAACCAAGTCCGGCAACGGTCTGGCCAGTACATTGTCTCTGGTTCGATCCCTTTTTCAAGCAGATGATGCTCAGCCTTGGACCACTTAGGATGGGCTTTGAGCTAGCCACCTGACCCCGTGTGATGGTGAAGCTTCTTCTTCGCAGCATTTTGCTTGTTTGTCGGCGACATCTTCTTACTCTTTTCCGATGTCTTGTGGGCCACAAATGCGGGCCAGTGATCTTTGATCTTCTCATATTTGCCGATGAATTCTGGTGTCTTTTCTTTCTCGACAAACTGGTTCAGCTCTTTCCTCCACCTCCTCATTAGGGTTGCCATCTTCTTAAGAGCACAAGACTTGATTAATTGCTCTTTAACTGGCTTCTCCGGATCCTCCTCTGGCGGTAGGGTGAAATTTTCCTTCAGCTGAGTCCAAAGATCTTCTTTCTGCATATCATTGACATAAGACACCTCAGGGTCTTCCTCCTTAGGCTTATACAATTGATGGATGCTGATCGGGATCGTGTCCCTAACAAGAACCCCGCACTGAGCAGAAAATGCCTTCCTTGTCCGGATAGGTTCAATCGGTTCGCCGTCGGGCGCGATTTCTATGATCTCAAACTTTTCATCCGAGCTCAACTTTTTCTTCAGGCCTCGTATCCTTACCGAAGTTGTGCTCGATCCGGAGGGCTAGAAATTATAAGGAAGAAAGACGAGAGTAATTAATATGTATACATATAAAACAATGGATGCATCAATTAACTAGTCGGCACGGGCTTAACTAATATATATATATACCTGGCCGGACTCGGTTCGGTCACCGGAGCAGTCAGCACGGTCTCCTTCTTGTACCTCCATTGTGTCACCGGAGCCATCATGAACATAGTCCTCTTCTTGTTGTACCGGCATTAATGGGTCGAAGCCATCATGAACATAGCCCTCTTCTTCACCCAGTCCTTCGGGACCATCGATGTCGTTGAGAAATGACGCAACTTCACCACTTCCTTGTGCGATTATGTGCCCCAACATCGCTTATGTTTCTTCGTCTCGGGAGTGCTCCGTAGTTTCTGCAAATATTTACAACATGTCAATTATTATTCAAACATGGTACAGATGGATATATATATATATATATATATATATATATATATATATATTAGTGGCAAACGTAGAACTAGCTAGCTAATCACAATAAGGAATCATGTTAGTGGCCTCGACGCTGCTTCTCTAGGGTTTGGGATCGCCTCGACACAACGCCTCAAGGGTTAATTTGGGTGGCCTCGAGAGAGTTAATTTGTTTGGATAGAGGCGCCGGGAGGGGTAGGAGACCAACATCGTTTTCTCTCTAGGGTTTGGGTGTCCTCGAGAGTTTTGGTCGAGCGAGAGGGCCGAGGGGTGTTGCCGTTGTATAAGTTATCACAGTCGAGAGGGGTATATATATCGACCGCCCCTCTTGTCGAAGTTTTCTCGTGGGGGTTATATCGAAAACGACGTGACATACTTTTACATGGGAAAATAATGTTATCGGGAGGGGTATCGGTACCCCCTAAATGTTAAAGTTTCTTTTTGTCCTCTATTCCTTTCTTCTTCTACTACTCTTCTTTTCTTCTTCTCCCTCGAGAAAGGAAAATAAGGAAAAGGAAGAAAAGAGGAAGAAGGAAGAAGAAAAAAGAAGAAGAAAAAAGGAGAAGAAGAAAGGAATGAGGGATAACAAGAAAAATAGAGAATTTCTATTTTCTTCTTCTCCTCTATTCCTTTCTTCTTCTCCTCTTCTTCTTCTTATTTCCTCTTCTTATTTATTTCTCCTCTTCTTCCTCTCCTCTTCTTCTCCTTTCTTCCTCTTCTTATTTTCCTTTTTCCTCTCATTCTTTTAGTATTGCTTGTTTTAAAAAATGTTCAAATAGAAAATTTGAAAAAACAAAGGTTTTGCCTAATGCATTGTTCATATGAATATACAAACATTTGCATATTCTACAATAATTAATATCACCAAAAAAATCTATGAACAGAAAAAAAACCTAACTTTTCTAAAAATCTATCTTTTGCATATATGAAAACATTAATACACATATGAACAAAAAATACATATATGAAGAAAAAATGCTCTGAACAATTTTTTATACATTTTGAACATCTACATACACATAGCCACATACATACACATAAACATTATATATTTATATATGAAAAAAAAAATTAAACTAAAAAAAATGAAAAAAAAAACCGAGCCGGTGCGGCGCAGCGGCTCACAGCGGGGGTGGCTAGATGACGATGGCGACGGCGGGGGCGGCGAGGCGCCCGGCAATGGGGCGGGATGACGGGCAGGGGCTCGGGCGGCGCGGGCGGACGGGCGCTGGCTCGGGAGGCCGGGCGACGAGGACGGCAGCTGGCTCGGGAGGCCGGGCGACGAGGACGGCGCAGGTTGAGGGGCGACGGCCTTGGCGGCGGCGGCGACGACGACGAGGTGGAGCAGCCTGGCGGCGTCGAGGAGGGTCGACGTCGTCGGGGGCAACTGGCGATGAGATTCTGAATTTTTGCAAAGTGTTTGCTTATAGCAAAGCCATTGGTCCCGGTTCGTGAAACCAACGGGACTAATGCATTTTTAGTCCCGGTTGGTGCCACCAACCGGACCAAACCTCTTTTTCGCAGCCCAAAGGCGGAAGCGGCGGCCTTTGATACCGGTTGGTGCCACGAACCGGTACCAATGCGCCCCTTTAGTCCCGGTTGGTGCCACCAACCGGGACCAAAGGCCTGTGCTGCACGCGTCGGGGCCAAAGTTTAGTCCCACCTCGCTAGTTGAGAGGCGCGCAGTGGTTTATAAGCCCCACCGCCGCACCTCTCAAGCTCCTCTCCACCGCAGGCTTTCGGGCCTACTTGCTATTGCTGTGCCTGATGGGCCTTCTGGGCCTACTGCGGGCCTGAATCCTGGCCCATAGTAGGGTTTCATGTCGTATTCAGGCCGTGGGGGCCCAGTAGGAGGCATTTTTTTGTTTTCTTTACTTTTTGCTTTTAGTTTTAGGAAAATTATAAACTTTCTGTTAGTGCCATTACTTTTCAAATTTGAAAACACTTTTTTTGTTTTTCTGTTTTCTTTCTTGCTTTATTTATTTTATTTTGTTTCTACTTACAACAAAATACTTATTGTTGTTTTTTTGTTTTGATTTCTGCATTATTTATTTTCTTTTGTTTTTTGCTTTATTTTTCAATTCTTTTTGCTTTTAGTTTTAGGAAAATTATAAACTTTCTGTTAGTGCCATTAGTTTTCAAATTTGAAAACACATTTTTTTGTTTTCTTTCTTGCTTTATTTATTTTATTTTGTTTCTACTTACAATAAAAAACTTATTGTTGCTATTTTTAATTATTACGAGGGCCGAACCATAAGACATTAAAGCATTTCAAATGAACTCTGAAAAAGTTGAAAGTTGGCATGGTATCATACTCGTCAGTTACAAAGTTGGCATGGTATCATCATAATAGTTGAGGGAGAAAGTCTTCACTTTTTCTTCGCTTGTGTCATTTGCTTATTGCGCCGTAACCATGGATAATCTTCATCGTTTATCAGGATGCTGGGGTCAGCCTTGACTTCGAAAGGAGGAATTTCATGAAACTTTTCATAATCTTCAGACATGTCTGTCTTGTCCTCCACTCCCACGATGTCCCTTTTTCCTGAAAGAACTATGTGGCGCTTTGGCTCATCGTATGATGTATTCGCTTCCTTATCTTTTCTCTTTCTCGGTCTGGTAGACATGTCCTTTACATAGATAACCTGTACCACATCATTGGCTGGATGAACGGTTCGTAAGTGTACCCAAGATTTTTCAGATCCACTGTTGTCATTCCGTACTGTGGGTCTACCTGTACCCCGCCTCCTGACAGATTGACCCATTTGGACTTAAACAAAGGGACCTTAAAATCATGTCCATAGTCAAGTTCCCATATGTCCACTATGTAACCATAATATGTGTCCTTTCCCCTCTCGGTTGTTGCATCAAAGCGGACACCGCTGTTTTGGTTGGTGCTCTTTTGATCTTGGTCAATCGTGTAAAATGTATTCCCATTTATCTCAGATCCTTTCCAAATCAATACAGTCAAAGATGGTCCCCTAGACACCAAGTACAACTCATCACAAACAGTGTTGTCACCTCTGAGATGTGCTTCCAACCAACTGCTAAAAGTCCTGATGTGTTCACATGTAATCCAGTCGTCGACCGCCTCCGGGTGTTTGGAGCGCAGACTGTTCTTGTGTTCATCGACATACGGGTCACCAAGGTAGAGTTCAGTAGAACTGTGTAGTGTGCTTGAGACCAAGAATATCCGTCCACATATTATTGATTCCCTTCCAAGCGTTCCTTTTCGGTCGGGCCTCCCCTCATACCACGATTTAGGGAGACCTATCTTCTTAAGGCCAGGAATGAAGTCAACACAAAATCCGATGACATCCTCTGTTTGATGGCACATGGAGATGCTTCCTTCTGGCCTAGCGCGGTTACGGACATATTTCTTTAGGACTCCCATGAACCTCTCAAAGGGGTACATATTGTGTAGAAATACGGGGCCCATAATGACAATCTCGTCAACTAGATGAACTAGGACGTGCGTCATGATATTGAAGAAGGATGGTGGGAACACCAGCTCGAAACTAACAAGACATTGCACCACATCACTCCTTAGCCTTGGTATGATTTCTGGATCGATCACCTTCTGAGAGATTGCATTGAGGAATGCACATAGCTTCACAATGGCTAATCGGACGCTTTCCGGTAGAAGCCCCCTCAATGCAACCGGAAGCAGTTACGTCATAATCACGTGGCAGTCATGAGACTTTAGGTTCTGGAACTTTTTCTCTGCCATATTTATTATTCCCTTTATATTCGACGAGAAGCCAGTCGGGACCTTCATACTGTGCAGGCATTCAAAGAAGATTTCTTTCTCTTCTTTCGTAAGAGCGTAGCTGGCAGGACCTTCATACTGCTTCGGAGGCATGCCCTCTTTTTCGTGCAAGCATTGCAGGTCCTCCCGTGCCTCAGGTGTACCTTTTGTCTTCCCATACACGCCCAAGAAGCCTAGCAGGTTCACGCGAAGGTTCTTCGTCACGTGCATCACGTCGATCGAAGAGCGGACCTCTAGGTCTTTCCAGTAGGGTAGGTCCCAAAATATAGATTTCTTCTTCCACATGGGTGCGTGATTCTCAGCGTCATTCGGAACAGCTAGTCCGCAGGGACCATTTCAAAGATTACGTGTAAATCATTGACCATAGCAAGTACGTGATCACCGGTACGCATGGCGGGCTTCTTCCGGTGATCTGCCTCGCCTTTGAAATGCTTGCCTTTCTTTCGACAGTGATGGTTGGTCGGAAGAAATCGACGATGCCCTGGTACACATTCTTCCTGCAGCTTGCGGTACATACTATCGGTGTCAAGTAAACAGTGCGTGCATGCGTGGTATCCCTTGTTTGTCTGTCCTGAAAGGTTACTGAGAGCGGGCCAATCGTTGATGGTCACGAACAGCAACGCCTTTAGGTTAATTTCCTCCTGTTTGTGCTCATCCCACGTACGTACACCGTTTCCATTCCACAGCTATAAAAGTTCTTCAACTAATGGCCTTAGGTACACATCAATATCGTTGCCGGGTTGCTTAGGGCTTTGGATGAGAACTGGCATCATAATGAACTTCCGCTTCATGCACATCCAAGGAGGAAGGTTATACATACATAGAGTCATGGGCCAGGTGCTGTGATTGCTGCTCTGCTCCCCGAAAGGATTAATGCCATCCGCGCTTAAAGCAAACCATACGTTCCTTGGCTCACTTGCAAACTCATCCCAAGATTTCTCTCTCGATTTTTCTCCACTGCGACCCATCAGTGGGTGCTCTCAACTTCCCTCTTTCTTACGGTCCTCACTGTGCCATCGCATCAACTTGGCATGCTCTCCGTTTCTGAACAGACGTTTCAACCGTGGTATTATAGGAGCATACCACATCACCTTCGCTGGAACCCTCTTCCTGGGGGGGCTCGCCGTCAACATCACCAGGGTCATCCCGTCTGATCTTGTACCGTAATGCACCGCATACCGGGCATGCGTTCAGATCCTTGTACGCACCGCGGTAGAGGATGCAATCATTAGGGCATGCATGTATCTTCTGCACCTCCAATCCTAGAGGGCGTACGAACTTCTTTGCTGCGTATGTACTGTCGGGCAATTCGTTATCCTTTGGAAGCTTCTTCTTCAATATTTTCAGTAGCTTCTCAAATCCTTTGTCAGGTACAGCATTCTCTGCCTTCCACTGCAGCAATTCCAGTACGGTACCGAGCTTTGTGTTGCCATCTTTGCAATTGGGGTACAACCCTTTTTTGTGGTCCTCTAACATGCGATCGAACTTCAACTTCTCCTTTTGACTTTCGCATTGCGTCCTTGCATCGACAATGACCCGGCGGAGATCATCATCATCGGGCACATCGTCTGGTTCCTCTTGATCTTCAGCAGCTTCCCCCGTTGCAGCATCATCGTGCACATCGTCTGGTTCCTCTTGATGTTCAGTAGCATCACCGTATTCAGGGGGCACATAGTTGTCATCGTACTCTTCTTCTTCGCCGTCTTCCATCATAACCCCTATTTCTCCGTGCCTCGTCCAAACATTATAGTGTGGCATGAAACCCTTGTAAAGCAGGTGGGTGCGGAGGATTTTCCGGTCAGAGTAAGACTTTGTATTCCCACATATAGGGCATGGACAACACATAAAACCATTCTGCTTGTTTGCCTCAGCAATTTCGAGAAAATCATGCACGCCCTTAATGTACTCGGAGGTGTGTCTTGAACCGTACATCCATTGCCGGTTCATCTGCGTGCATTATATATAATTAAGTGTGTCAAAAATCATTACAGAACATCATGAATAGATAATTAAGTGACCAAATTAATAGAAGTTCATCATCACATCAAAACCAAAGTACATACATAGTTCTCATCTAACAACATAAAGCTCTGCAGAGCATCTAAATTAATTAAACCATACACTGAAACTATGTAAAACATTTCAATGCGAAAACAAATGCGATCATAATCGCAACCAATGTAACAACTGATCCAACGGCATAATGATACCAAGCCTCGGTATGAATGGCATATTTTCTAATCTTTCTAATCTTCAAGTGCATTGCATCCATCTTGATCTTGTGATCATCGACGACATCCGTAACATGCAACTCCAATATCATCTTCTCCTCCTCAATTTTTCTAATTTTTTCCTTCAACTAAATTTAACCTCTCGACAATAGGGTCGGTTGGAATTTCCGGTTCAACAACCTCCTAGATAAATAAAATCTATGTCACGTTGGTCGGCATAATTGCCATAAACAATAAATGAACCAATAGTTATGAAAAGATAATATATACCACATCCGAATCATAGACAGGACGAGGGCCGACGGGGGCGGATACCAAAACCATCGCACTATATAAGATGCAATAATAAAAGTAAAAAATTATACAAGTATCTATATAAACATACAAGAATTTTTTTTCCTTTCAGAAATAAGATAAGAACAAGAGACTCACCACGGTGGTGCCGGCGACGAGATCGGCGCGGGCGATCGACGGCGGTGAAGACGAGGACGGGACGTGACGGACCACTAAACCTAGACAAATATTAAGGAAAATGGAGCTCGGAGGTCGAGCTTGGAGAGGAGAAAGCTTAAGTAGTGTGGCTCGGGCATTCCATCGAACACCTCGTGTGCATAGGAGGTGAGCTAGAGCACCACAAAGCTCTCCCCTCGCCGGCCACGAAAAACAGAGCACCGGGAGTGCTCTGCTCGCGGGCGAGGGGTATATATAGGCAACTAATTGGTCCCGGTTGGTGACTTGAACCGGGACTAAAGGCAGCCGTTGGTCCCGGTTCGTCCCACCAACCGGGACCAATGGTGGTGGGCCAGGAGCGAGGCCCATTGGTCCCGGTTCGTCCCACCAACCGGGACCAAAAGGTCCAGACGAACCGGGACCAATGGCCCACGTGGCCCGGCCGGCCCCCGGGGCTCACGAACCGGGTCCAATGCCCCCGTTGGTCCCGGTTCTGGATTGAACCGGGACTAATGGGTTGGCCGGGCCTGGACCATTGCCCCCTTTTATACTAGTGATATGTACCCGGGTTCATCCATGCACTTCTCATGTTGATACGTGTGTTTTCTCTTGCATGATGACATGGTTAGGTGACATATATGCATGTTGAGAGAATTGAAGTTAGTGGCAGTTGAATATAAGTAACATGCTTAGTGCATGTTAATATAAGTGTTTCTCATGCATGTGACATGATGAGATGGCATAGTTGCATGATGAGAGAACTGGAGTTAGTGGGGATAAGATATACATGTTCGCAAATTTGTGTACATGGCACACGTCCGGTCCACCTCTTCCCGTGGAGCTCGGGTATGGCACGGGAGGACCGCGAGGCGAGGGAGAGCCTCGAGACCGAGGCCGCCGACGAGGCCTACATGGCTCGTGGAGGTGGAGCGGATGATCTTTGCTGAAGCCGGCGGCGAGGTTATCGTTATCTCCGACGACGAGGTCCAAGGCGGCGAGGACGGCGGCGAGGTGGGCGGGAAGGACGAGGTGATCGATGTCGACGAGTGGAGGAGTGTTTTCCCCGATGACGAAGAGGACGGCACCAGCCCGGACCCAAATCGCGGCGCACCGTACCTGACGAGGAAGGATTGGCTCGACCTCACATTCGACCGAAAGTAGTTTAGTTTAAATTTGTGTTTTATGTTTGGTTGTGCAGAACTATCTATGAGGATGGGCATGTGTGGAGTTGAGTGCATGGGTTTCTATACTAGGATAGCATCCGCAAGGAAGCCGCAAAAAAAACATCAGCTAGGACAAAACAAAAAGGTTCACTATCTTGGCGACTCACATTTTTTTCTGTCGAGATTGTGGTGATTGACATGTACTGAAACTTTCAAGAAAAATAGAATGTTCCAGTTATTTTGGTACACAACTTTTATCAATTGATCAATATAACAGGTTTGTCAGTCATGAATTCTCATAAGCAGAACTGGCATGTTTGCTGAAAGTGTTTTTATCACCACTGCCATATCAAACCAGAAAATACAAATCTAAAGAGCGCAAAAATAAGAATTAACATTCCTATGACTCACATATTTCCCCTTGTACTTCATGAATTAATCAGAAACACATGTATGATGGCATCAAGAAAACACCAATACTTCCAGCAACCAAAATTGCGCAGCTAACCTCTTCAAAACTGGGTTGAAAGTTGAAACTGATAGTTGAAACTGATGGGTGGCATCAGATAATAAGCAGAGTAACGAAGAACTTATTTTTGCTCCTCTCCTCCGGTGATTTTGTTCCTCTCTCTGTTGGCAATTGCGCAAGGTTTTGTGCAGTTCAGAAACCTCGCACCCACGTATTCCTCTAGAGATGCAGAAAAACCATATTCCATGTGGCTTTCATCTTTGTATCCTCCGCGCAAAGGTAAACATTGTGTTCATTTAACTTTACTATTTATAATACATACGTGTGTGCTCCTAAATTCAAAATTAACTTTAAATTCAAACAGATGAACTTAGTATCGTCCAACACTAATTTAAAATGGTCCAAATAAAAATGTGTTACGGATTATAAAGTGCAGTAAAACTGCATCTATCACTTATAATCTATAGGGACGATTTTCACTGGCAAGTCACTTGAGTTTGCAAATATTTTATAAATTCTAATCTATAGGGATGGTTATAAAAAAAACCATTACCAAACACAACTACTTAAGCAAAAAAGATATAAAAACTGAAGTAAGAAGATATAAAAAGGAAATATTTTCCAAAGATTTTCACAAGGAGGCTCACATAAGAAACCGCTCGTGAAAATTCCATTTTTACTAGTGATTCCTCATGTGAAATCGTTTCATACAAAGTTCAAAATGAAAGCTTATCGTGTTGCGAATATGTTTTTTCATTTTGATCGACATGTTGCTTCATCCCATGGATTTTCATGGGCAGTTCTCCAATATTGGCTTGTGGAAATATGTTCTCCAATATCCGCATGTGGTAGAGCTATAGCCAAATTAAACAAAATGGTTCTTAATTATGTGGCTCACATGAGGAACCAAAACAAAAAAGGTTTCTTATCTGGCCGTGGGCATGTGGAAATAGGTTCTCCATATTGGAGAACCAAACCAAAACATTTTGAATAGTGAATAACAATGGAGTGCAATTCCTTATGCCAAAGTTGAAATAAAGAATCGTTTAATAAACAAGAAAAAAATCATATTGGAACGTTCGCATATTACAGTTATGATGAACCTAAATTAGAAGAAGAGAGATCAACCAAAAGAATTGAAATACCATATTCCATCCATCCAGGGTTCTTCATTCTCTTAAGGCCATTAATTAGTCTGACGAAGCAAGTCTGCAGGCAACAGAGTAGGGGCATCGCATCATATGATCACCAGTTCATTTTGCCGACCTCGGAGAGATTGCTCTCAAATGCCTTGACAAGGTTCCCCATGAAGGTCCGCGACGCTACGGTCAAGTTCACCATCTTATCCCTGTACTCTTTGAACACCTTCTTGTAATCTTTGATCACCTTGGAGCCCTCGCCCTCGCCATCGGAGGAGCAGAAGATTTTCTTCCTGTCCACCTCGGCGCACTTGTGCAGGAGCTCCAGCGACGAGTTTGCCTCGCCCTGCAGGTAGTCGAAGAGCTCGCGCTTCATGCCGTCGCGCTCCGGGTCCAGGTAGTAGCCGTAGGCGTGCGCCCACCGCAGCACCCGCCGGCCATAGACGATCTCCTTGTACGCCTCCATCAAGAACTCAAGCTCCGTCACCGCCTTGACACCGGCCGCCGCGGCCATCTCCTCGAGCTCCGACCTCTCCAGCTTGTCCATGTCCTGGCGCGCCTTCTCCAGCGACTTGAGGTTGCCCGCCCACCGCTCGTAGTGGAACAGGTACCTGTCCAGCGACGCCCTGGCCTGCCGCGCCGTCGCCTCCTCCTTGGTCTCGACAGCGGCCTTACTGCCTGCGGCGTTCCTCCCCGGCCGGTAGATGTCGCCCTCGCAGGCGTAGTGCTCCTGCGTCCCCGCCGGCTTGAAGCAGAGCCAGCAGAAGTGGTGGCCGCAGGGGCAGCTCATGTGGTTGCAGCCATTGTTCTTCTCGATCGCGCGCCGACACTTTGGGCAGACCTTAGTGTTGGCCAGCATCCAGTTTGCCGTCTCCGAGTCCGACTTGTTCTTGGCCAGCCACGCGCGCACCGTGCCGCACGACACCGGCCGGTGGGCCTCCTCGCCGCAGCTCCAGCAGAAGCCGTGCCTGCACTTGCAAAACACGTCCGTGGCATCGAAGCCGGCGCAGCCGATGAACTCGACGGCGTGGGAGCAGCCCGCGCCGGGGCACCACTTGATCCGGCCACCGCTCTCCTCCACGTACGATCGGAGCGCGAACCGCGCGTACCGTTCCCTGTCGGCGGCCCCAGCGACCACGTCGACGAGGCCACCGACAACGGCGGCGGAGCAGGCCGGGTCCGGGCACCGCAGCGAGAGGCACCGAGGGCCGTCGCCGACAGCGGCCCCGACGTACCCGCGCCAGCAGCCGTTGCAGTAGAAGTGGGAGTTGCACGACGCCGATCTTGTCGCACCTGCAGGGCACCGGTCGAAGCAGATGGCGCAGATGAGCCGCCTAGGGCTGAGCGCCGTGGCGACGATGGGGGCGCCGCCGTCCGCCGGCAGGCCGGCGGCGTCGCGGACGCGGCGGTCGTCCGAGAACCAGTCGTCCTGGAGGTTAGAGGGCATCCACTTGTATCGCCGGAGGAGGAAGGCCGCGAACGCCGGCGGGATCGAGAGGACCTCGGCGATGCCGGCCGTGTCCTCCGCCTGCCGCTTGAGGACGTCGTCCTCGGTTAGGACGACGTACGTCACTGGGGCGACGTGGACCCTTGTTTCCTCCGCGTCGCTCATGTATTCATCATCGTCGTAGACGCCGCCGCTGTCATCATCGTCGTCGTATTCATAGATGCAATCCTCGCCATCGTCCTCCATCTCCATCGAGTCGCTGTCTATTTCGCGTCTCTTGTTGCAGGAGCTCTGGCCGTCTCTGTCGCCTCCCTTGTTGCAGGAGCTCTCGCTGTCGACGTTGTTGTAGCCGGATGCCATGCCGCGCCGCCGGCTAGTGGCCTAGGGAAGCCCGCCCCCGTTCTTGACGAGGGTTTAGGGTAACCCTAGCGTACGTCGCCTAACCAATTTATGCTGCCGACTCTCTCAGACTACTTTTTATATCGGATAATAACCAATTTATGTCTTATGTAATGGACTCAAACTCTTTTCTATTGGACAGTGATAACGGAGTTGACGGACTGAACGAAAACGTTCGGTGGAATCACCCATCGATTAGCGTGGACAAAACAGAAAACGAAATATATCGCCAGGGGAAAAAAGATGGGCCGAAAATAGCCCCGTATTAGCTGTAGAGAAAAAAAGGCCTTTGTAAAAACTTTAAATTCTGCACCCCCGACTTTAGAAAGGGACAAAAAGACATGCAAAATTACCAACAGAAACAACAACAAAAACCAACGATTCTACAACAATGCATGTCCTGTACGTATTTTTTATGTTGTTTATTTACATGTTGATTGAAACTAGCGGCATAAGTTGCCATGCTTAATGGCAAATCCGTAAAGATCGGAGTACAAAAAATCATCTGCAAAACAAAAGAACAAACAAAAAAGTGTTATAAACCTCACGACAAGAAAAGGTGCAGTAATTGCCATAGCAATTTTACAGACTGTGAAATTGGGTCAAAATTCTCATCACGACAACAATATCAACTATGTAGCATAGCAAAAAGGTATAATGTGCCATGGCAACAAAAAATACTAATTGCCATGGCAGTTTATATATGAATCTGCCATGTGCGCACAAATGAATTTGCCATGCTATGAAACAAAAGACTAGAGAAAGAAAAATGTTATGAATGTGCCATGTGACAATAAGTGAATTTGCCATGTGAACAAGAATTCATATGCCGTGTATACAAAGGTAAAATTGCCATGGCAAAATAGAAAAGGTTGAGTTGGCACGGGACTTAAAAAGGTTAAAAAATGGCATGGGAAATAATGGAAAATTGACATGGCAAAAAAAGGCCGAAATTGCCATGGATATAAAGTAAAATTTGCCATGGCAAAAGAAAAGGAAAGATTGAGAAGGCAAAAAATGGTAAAATTGCCATGGCTATATAGTAAAATTAGACATGGTCCATGCACTAAAAATGCCATGATGCATGAAAAAATAAATTTTCCATGACCATGAAATAAATTTGTCGTCGCCCAATAAAAAATATATAATTGTACCATGTTGAAGAGAATAAAAAAATGACATGGCCAATTACTAAATTTGCCATGATATGTTAAACTAAATTTGCCATGGTAAATAACTAAATTTGCGATGATACACTTTTTTGCCATGGTAAATTGCTAAACTTGTTGTGGTCAGTACTAAAAAGTTGCCCCAGAACATTTTAGTCTTGGCAAAAATTGGTTTTCATGGTATCATGTCAATTTACCGACAAAAAGCACTTTGCACATGGCAAAAACCTAGGAGGACCATGTACTACATTTGCTATGCTCCATGCAAAAAATAAGTTGCCACGGTCGCATAAACGAAAGTAATTTGTTGCCATTTTAACAAAAAGAGTAGAATTTGTTATGCCCTTTAAACTGCTATTGCCATGCTACATTAACTTAAGTTGCCATGGTATGAAAAATCAAGGAAAAATGCATATCAAAGAAATTGCCATGCAGCTATTTTCTAAACGAAAAGATGGTGGCTATGAAAGGATTTTAAATTTTTCATGTCAATTGGTGATGATTTGCCACGGCAAAATAGTATGTAAATTCTTAGTGATTTTCCATGGTATGTGAAACAAAACGTTGTCTAATGCATGAGGAAAGTATGAAAAATGCTATGAATTATACATCATTTTCCATGGAAAAAATTACATATCTCTACAAAAATGACAAAAATACACAATTTGCCAAGACAAAAGGCCAAAAGATGATGTGTGAAAAACTGAATAGCAATTTGTGATGCCAAAAGAATTAATAGAACAAAAAGCTTTGATGAAAAAAAATCGTAAAAAAATGCAAGGGTATATCGAAACTCGAAGGAAAATCATGCCAATTATGTCATGTCAACTACTCTAGAATTAGGCCATGGAAACTACCCTACTACTCCTAGAAATTCTGCCCATGGCAACTACCGCAAAAATTCGCCATGGCAACTGCTCGTCACAATTCTGCCCATGGCAACAATTACAGAAAATTTGCCATGGGAACTACTACATAAATTTGCCATGGAAACTACTCGTAGCAATTCTACCGATGGCAACTACTTACATAAATTTGCCATGGAAACTACTCGTAGCAATTCTACCTATGGCAACTACTCCAGAATGTTCCCATGGGAACTACTACAGAAATTTGCCATGGCATCTAGTCCTAGCAATTCTTCCATGGCAACTAATATATAAATGTGCCATGGCAACTATTCCATAATGTTGCCATGGAAACTACTCATAGTAAAATATCAGTTGTGCATCTCGCTGAGATATTTCATGGTAACTTGAGAAAAGAATGAACTTAAAATGAAACAAAATTGTTATGCAAAAATATTAAACAAGGATGGTTAATCAAAATCATATCATCAGATGCGTAGCAAACTGGTATGATTTCGACAAAGTCATGCACATAGAAAAGGTGTACATAACATGGGGATTTGGACATAGTGAAGAAGCAGCGAGAAATGGGGAGAGGGAAAGCGAGGTGCAAAAATACAAGTTTTTCAATGGCAATGCATCTAAAAAGTTGGCATGGCAAACAAATATAAGTTTATATAGCAAAAACACTAACTAAATAATGGCAAAATAATTTGCCATGGCAACACAATTAAAGTTGGAATGTTAATATAAATTTTCCATGTCTACAGATGATAATTTTCTGCGCCACATATCTACTTGCCATCCAGTGCATACTGGGATTAGCCTCGGGACAACTACAACTTGTGTGTGTGCTAAATCAAATGTACAGATTGAAATTAACATGGCAACTGTGGGGTAAAAATTGCCATGACACATCTGGACAAATGTAATATGGTTGACCATAACCGATCTTATTTGCAGAGATGGCAAACTATATGTATTTGTGATGGAAAAAATATTCTTCGAAAGCCAAAACATGGCAAGAATGCAGAAGAAGATTGTGAAGAGAAGAGGCCCTCGCAAGCTCCCCCTCTGCTGCCCGCCACGCCACGCCTCCCCTCACCTCGTGACGCCACGCTTCGCTTGTCACGACGCGCCGCGGGGTGCGGGAATAAGCCAAGCCGAGCTCACACGTATGCACCAGTCAGGAACAAAGTCTTTGATAGGTGGGCCACGATCTGAGATGTCAGATCATGGGTTGTTATCGACTCGGACGTGGGTCCTGCCCACGTCCCTCCACACGACCGGGCATCTATATGTGGGGCGTCTACCAACCCTGGCCGCCACACGAATCAGGTCATCTGCATCCACGCCCACGTCGTTCCATTCCTGCTGCTATTCCATTGTTGTTGCTGCTGTCGCCAGCGACTCCACCCCGTTCACTGCGTAGACGGTTGACAGGAGAGCAGGTCTTGGAAACCCCGACTCTTCGTATCCTGTATGGGAGAGGGGCGATTAGGTTTTGGGAAGCGACTATGCGGCTGCTCGCCACCGATCCACTGCTTCCTCTACGCATTCATCATAACCAGGTCCCAGCTAACCGACGCCTGCCATGCCATCGGGGGCATCATTGATAATGTCCAAGGACTATCTTTATTCATAAAAATATAGAAAATACCATCATAAATTATTGCCTAGGGCATGTCTCCGACATCTCCGGCCTCCACAAATCCACAAGCGAGGTGATTGCCACAACGTTCAGGTTTTGCGTCGACCGGCTGACAAGCTGAATGAAAGGGAGGAGCCTTGTCATCTCGTTGTACGGCGTGTACCGCTCATCATACGGCATGACCTTCGAAGCCCCATGAGACTGAATCTTCAAGGGTTAAAGTTTCTGCAAACATACAAGTAGAGTATTATGGCATGTCTATTTGAAATTAATACAAATTACAAACTAACATGTAGTATGCTTATTATCTTCTTCTTCACCGACATCAAGTAGGCTGGTGTTCAATGTCCTAATAATCATCGAGAAGCCACACTATCCTACATATTACAAACAATAGACATATATGAGCATTATTTCATATGTGAACTGTGCCGTCGGTTTCTAACCAAATATAAGCAAGCAAAACATTTCCTATGAATTATTTTATATGCAAGAATTATTTCATAAATAGATACAAATTATTATAGGAACATGATTTACAATACGTACTAAAAGGATTTCAAATGCTCATCTAGTTCTCAACAATCATACTAGAAAGAATTTAAACACTCATCTAATCTATATTCATCTAAACAATCATACATATGTTCCACACTAGGGTTCCACAAATCAACAACAAATCATCTAGGAATAGGAATACTCATCTAGTTCTACTCATTTAAATACTAATCTAGAAAATACTCATTCAAATACTCATCTAGGATTTTTCATACTCATCTAGCACTTAACAAATGAACCGGAAGAAGAAGTCGGTTGCGTCAGTGTCGGCTTGTGTCCCTCTCCCTCTCCTTCCTTCGTCCTAGGAGTGGGTGAAACTCGGGTGCCTACCTATTCTGATGCACTTGGAGATTTTCCTTGTTAGGAAAAAAAATCTCCTTCCTTATCTTTCGGTTGGTTCGATTGAATGCAGTGTTACAACGGGCATGATATTTTTATCTATTGTTCCTTTAACTTGTTTCATTTAATTATGATGTGTCCATAATTGCTTTGGAAATGATATGAAACATTTCAAAGTGTGTAGACGAAAAGAACAAAAATGCCCCTGGCTCATCTGACACTTCCGTCGTCGCCAATACCTTCCATCCCATCGCCGCGGCACTGACTCCCACTCCTGCCACTCCAACCCACCCTGACACTCAATGCTCCCTGGTTCCTCTCCACCAACCAGCGTTCCATCCCCAGTCCACTCCCACCCAAAGCCGCATGAGCAGAAGGAAGCCAGGTAACCGACCAGAGGATTCATAGGACAGGGGAGAAACCGCGGTGAGTGAGAACATGCAGCCGCACACGCCATCCATCCAGGCGCAGCGTGCAAACGTTGGGCAGACATGCCAAAACACGCTATCCGGAATGGCACATTTCGAAGCACTCTACGTGTGTGTGTGTGCGCGCGCGCGCGCGCGTGTGTGTGTGTGTGTGCGCGCGCGCGCGCGCGTGCGTGTGCCCTTAAGTATCTTGGCAGAGATCTTTAAAGTTAACAATATATATAACATCTTCATAGGTGTTTCTGGTTTATGATTAGTTAACACAAATACACAATTCTTTTGAAATATACAAGGTGTTTACAAGGAGCTTGCCATCCAACGATGATTGACATGTTGCACAACGTTTACATTAGTAAGTCAATAAAATGTGAGGCCTTTGATGCGGTTTTCAGGGGAAACTGGTGAGAACGAAAAAAAATCAAAATATATAGAGGAAGATGAGAGGGAGGAGGGACGTACATAAGGTTAGATGAACGAGCCGATGACAGAACCTTACATTGTCTTTAGGTCGAAAGATTAATTATGTCGTGTAACAATATTTAAGTTACAAATTCACCATTACACTTAATTACTTTGTACTTTCCAACTATATTTATCCAGCTTTTGCGCAAAAAAACCCTGCATTTATCCAGCTATGCAATGAATGAGAAGAAAGAAGAACTAAAATTAGATTGATTTAAGTTTTTGTTAAAGATTAATTTAGCCCTTTTGTCGCTCTTTCTTCATTGTATCTGAGAAATCAATTGTGGGAATCCTTGTCAAGATCCCCAAATCCCCTTGAGCTTCTCATCCTTTGGTCTCGGGGCATCACAAGAGGTTTCTTAGGCCACATGATATGAAGATTTTCTAAATATGGGGCCACCATGCCACGTATTTTGACATGGCGAAAAGAGAAGGCAAACACACGAAAGACGATATTGGACTTTACACTAAGGGCAATACTATCTGTCAGAAAAAGGGTGATACTACACTTTATGTTAAAAGAACTCTAACTAGAAATTTTGGTGGACTAAAATTTTAGTTTGATTCTTGATTTTAATTCGATTTAATGCACTTTCTTCCCCGTCTTTCCCTCTTCTTCCTCCTTTCTTATTCTTCCTCCTCTCTTCCCCATCGTTGACCGCACACCATTTCCCCCCGCGCCATCTTCCTTGGTAGCTCGCGTGTACCATATCCCCCCGCTCACTGCTCGGCCACACACGCCATCTTCTTCGCTCACCCGCCCGAATCCACTTCCCCGCTCGCTCGCAGGCACCGAAAACCCCAATCACTCAGCGCCCTAAAAAATCATATGACAAAACCGACTGACACGCAGAACCGTGATTTATAATTCCCTCCCTGTTGTTCTCTTGGAGCAGATCTGTAATCATATGGACCTGCTCAGCACCGTCTGTCTGGCCGCATGCTCGGTGTCTTTGTACCGTCTACTCGTCTGCAACCGGCCGGCCCTTTTCAAGACAACCTGCTTGCTGATGCCCGATCCTCGCAGGTGGCCTAGACATCGACTTGACGACCTACGGAGGTTGCAGTGCTGCCTCTCGACATGTTACCACTACCCATCCACCTGTCCTTCATGTGCGGCCACTACTGGGCGGGCATGAAGGCCAACTGGATCATCCTCATCCGCCAATCCGGTAGTCTGTGGTGTATCGTGGATATCTACACCCAGCGAGAGATCACCCTTTCATCGTTGGATACCGCCGCCATCGAGCCTCGTGGCCCGCCGGACACTCCTGCCTACGACGCACGAGACGCGTCGAACTTTTGGTGCGACCTCCGTTTGCTAGAGGGTTGTAATCTACGAAGTTCCCACACCATTAGAAGACTACATGGAGTATTTTATATTTATTTAGATGTTATCTTTTGCAAATGTTGCCAATTATACTGGTTTTGAAGGTAAGAAAAACACAGTATAAAGATAAGCGGGGCATTTATTTTGACGCAAGGAGACATGATGATATCAACACGGACTTTGCATATTACAAAGAGAAAATAAATGTGAGGTATATCAACATTAATTTTATTTGACACAACAAGTTATCACAATATCAACACTGATATATTATAGTCCATATGGAAGACATTAATTGCAATATGTATCCAATTGTGATGATGTATCTAATTGTAATGATGACGCTACAATGGTGTTTCACTTGCAGATACCGGGGAGAAATGCGAGTATTTGAATGAAGGATGCACTGTATCTAATTGTGATGATGCATGCATAAGGTCAGCCTTTGCAGAGACAGCAATGTGTGTTGTTGCGAACTATACAAACCATCACCACCAGCGGTTTGATCACGGCTCCGTGACGCCAGACAAATCTCGATTGTGCAACTGCGATAGTAGCATGTAGTTCTGGTCAATAAGTTCCTTGCATGTAATTGCCAACCGATCTATTTTTTCTAATGCAAAACAGAATAAAATGTTCCTTTCGAATGTGATCAGCTAACGGCAAGCTGTCTTTCTTTCTCTCGTCTATGTCCGGTTTTTCAGTCCTACTCTACGGTTTTCGGGTATGAATGAATGAACGTCATTATGGTTAGACTTCATTCATGGATGTGTACATCATATTGAAGCAGATGCCGGGAATTCAACCTCCTTTCGAAAAGAAAAGAAAAACCCGCTAGATTTCATTTGATGTCCTATAAAATCATCAATTATATGTGCCTATGGTAGCCAATTTGAAGTCGGTCAATGGCCATTTTTGGAAATGATGTAAATGACCCACTGAACAGGACAACCATGATTAGGGCCAAAGGTGGCGACAAATCGAGGCGAGGTTGTGAGGTGCCGGTGGGCACAACGACCGAGGGCCAGTTATTTTGGTGGTTTTTTGAGCTTCCAGAATAAGCTGCCCCAAGCATAAAAATATATATTTTTAGAAGCATACTAATTAAGTCTTAATTAGTAAGCCTCTAGCAAATAAATTTGATAGGGCTTCTAGAATAATTTGGGCAGGAGTTAGTTTATTCCATCTTATTCTAGAAGGCAACAAAAGAACTGGCCCTGAGTGGGTGAGATGTTTGGGAGGGCTCACTTTTAGTCGATGGGACTTTTTTCTGTTGGATCTGTAACATCTCAACTATTAAAATCTCTTCTATTAAAGGGGAGTAAGATGTCGTTTTATTCGTTCAGTTAATCAATGGGAGCCCCGACCCCTTCGATTCCCCCTCCAATCGATTATCTTTCGTCGAACCACCTCCACCGGTTTTTATTCTGATCCCCGGATCGACGGAGTTCGTTGTCGTTCGTTCCATCCTGCTCCCCGTTCGATCCCTCCTCCCCCATTTTTTCCCTACATACATCCCCATCCTGGTTTTCCCGGTTCCCTGTCCGCTCCTTCATTAATCCCATGAAATCAGCCCTGTCCCAGATTAATTAGGAAGGAATGACATTGCCATTCCACCTGGACTTGACCTCCGCCTCGATTATCTCTCGCCCCTTTCTTCCTCTCCCGCGAGGAGAGGTCGTCGCCTAGGCTTCATGCCTGGAGTCGCCTTCGCGCAATGTGCCACCATCCCTGCATCTCAGCCATTAACCCGCCCCTGTCTAGTGGCCAAGCGAGCTGGCTCACTAGTTCCCCCTTCTTGTTGTGATATGCTTCTTTTTTCACCATCCCCCTCGAGATTAGGGGCAGCCGAAAGCAACCCTACGAGGTGATGACCAATGGCATCCACACGATACTCCATCCTAACCATGTTGTATCCACCTCTCGATCCCTCGAGTACGCTTGCCGGCGTGTTCGTCTTTCATGCCAGATGTGACTGGTTATTCCCGTTTTCGGCGCCAAGGGGACCAGGTGCCTCCACGTCTCCGACCGTGCTAGCAGGATGGGTATGATGGTGTACACGGGCTCCAACGTGGTGGCTGTCGAGACTCGGTTTCGCCATTGACATATCTATACATACTAATAAAGGGAAGTGTGTTTCTTTGGATTTTTGGTCCGTACACCATATATAATTATTTGCTCATGTACCTATCTGAGGTGGTACTAAAAGAATTGTCCGTCCACGCAAAAATAATCTTTTGGGCCGAGCCTCCAAACCGAGCAGTCAAGGGGCCTGCTACGTATCTATTTTTTTTAAGTTTTGATTGGGTTGCAGGGAATCTGTCCCCTATGTGCGTCACATAAGTAATAAATGGTTCATTTTTTTGTTTGTGCATCAGAGATCTTTGTTTTTCATTTTTTGGGCCTGGCCTCAGCCTGCACTCTACCGTAACAAAGCTGGTCTGCTTATCCCGGCCGCACAGCTAGCCCAAGGCAAGGTCTATGTGTGTCACATAAATAAAAAAGCATTACCTTTCTGTTCATGCATCACATACCTTCATTTCCATTTATTGGGCCTAGCTCAAGCCTACACTATAGCCTAGTGAAGTTGGCCCATTTATCCTATCCACGTAGTTGGCCCAAGGCAAGGCAAAAATATTTGCTGCAGGCGGAGTCAAACTCACGCCCTCCCATTGCGGTACTATTTGCGGTGGCCAGCTAAGCTAGCTCAATGTTGTGTTTGGAAACAATGGTTGCTTTACCTTTAAATAGTCCCACCTCGCTTTTTTTTTTACACACAACCCTCCTTATTTATACTCCCTCCGTTTCTAAATATATGTCCTTTTAAAGATTGCACTACGAAGACTACATTCGGATGTATATAAACGTCTTTTAGAGTATACGTTCACTTATTTTGCTTCACAAGTAGTCTATAGTGGAATCTCTAGAAAGACTTATATTTAGAGAGAGGGAGAGTATATAACTTTGAGTTTTTTGGTATCAAGGAGTTGTCTTGGGAATCAATATATCAGAGGTAAAGAGCGAGTTCCAGCTATATGCAGTACGTGGAGTGTGACCTAAAACGGGAAGAGAATAGACAGAGAATAAAGGAAGGAAATAAATCGAGAATTTAGGACAACACTCAATAGACTACTCCTAAACTAGGAGAGAGAGACTGTGGTGGGAGACAGTGAAGAAAGGAAAGAGACTCACGTCGTGATAGATAAACAAAGGAAGTAAAGCGAGACTTGAGGATGGATAACGAAATAAAGGAAGGAATATGCATATTGGAAGCATTGATAAAAAATATGACGTGACTAGGGAGCACACGTGTGCACCCTATGTTTCCGAGCACACAGCCAATTTTTTTTTCGTAATACTATGGTGCAAAATCTACTTCAAGAAAGGAAAGATCTTTGTCCCATTTGCATTTATTTGTGTGTTTAAATTTCATAAAGAAGTCATAAATTTTGTACGGAGTATTGGAATTAAGATCAGTTTCCGTCATTAGGTTTTTGGCTGCGAGCTCTGCAAAACTAGATCTCATATTAGTATTTTCGATGAATTTTTTCTCAGACAACTTCGATGTCACGAAGAGGCAACTTTTGTACTACAAGAAGCAACTTTTGGTTAGGTTGTGTATATCATGATCATCTTTCATATGAATGTTCTTTTCAGTTGCCTATGTTGACTACCGAATTGCCTAGCGGTACCTTCAAGTTGCCTACCATGACCATCTATCAACTTTGGTGCTACATGAATCGCCTTGTTGCTGGGTTTCCTACAATGACTACCTATCAGCACATTGCTCTTATAAGTTGGATATCATGACCATCAATTCGCCTAGCATCACTTATGGCCAGTCTCCATGGTGTCGAGATAGATAGGGAAGAGCGCCTCCTCCTCGTCCTCCTTGTTGTCTGCGACCCCCGCCTAGACGAGCCCACCCAGTCATGGTGGTTGTTCCCCTGCCGGTCGCGCCCTTCCTTTTTTGCTGCTAGTCGATGAGATTTGGGTGGGAGGTGCGAGGGATTTCATTGTCTGACAGCGAATGGAGAGAGAAGAGAAGGGTTGGGGAGAGAGGTCGTCTGCATCCTCTTGCCGCTCGACGCGTGCTGATGTGTTATAGGGTAGTTTGTGTGCGCGGTTCTAACCAGGTAAGCGACAAATGAGTGCTCGTGATGCTCTGTGTCCGGACCAGGTGGTCTTGCGGGCTGGTGCACACTGCATCATATCGGACGGCTCGGAATGGTGTGCCTGATCTGTCTAAAAAGTGCAGTTGCATGTTTTAGAATTTTGGTTTTCTTTTGTTGCGGGATGGCTGGATTGGTGCTTGAGTTTCCAATATTTGCAACCCGTTGCATTTTGTTATAAACACGTGAATTGACTCTCTCAAAAGAAAAATAAGGTGAGGATCCAATATGTAGTTATGGGATCCACCCATTTAGGGAACGAGCTCTCAGCGCGAGTCTAATGGCTGACATCTAACAGTTGAGACATCAGAGGATACAACCGCATCTAATGGCCGTGGACCCGGTTAATCTGTGTGCGGGATCGGTCGGGTGACACATAGCACAGCCCTTAACATAAACACCCTGGAGTTCTGTTAGAAATAAATTATGTTCAAATAGAAATGAATTGAATTCGTTTGTTTAAAAATAGAAAAACATAACATTTACTCGATACTTTCCTTTTTCAATCGGTTTGCTTCCAACGTTTGATATACTCATCAAGTATTGCTGCATTTATGACCACGGGTATATATATCCACTATCTATATACGATTTGTTATCAAACACCATAAACAACACATATATGTTGTCTAACCAAACAGGACAGCATAACACAATTTCACATATATGATGCCTAACTAAACAGGATAGCATGACACAGTTTCAGATATATGATGGATAACACAACAGGATATAATGGCATAATTCAACATATGATGAGTACCTAAACAGGATGACATGACAAAACTATATGATGTCTTTCTAAAATATGTTGGGATGAAATAATTCACATACATGTTGTCTAAGTATACAGGATGACATGATATAATTGACATAATTGATTCATATACTAAGCAGCTGGCACCCGCATGTAGTACGTCATCAAGGTAATCGTGGCACAAACCATGAGGCATTGGCAATACTATCTCGTTGTCCTCCTCTTGATCCTCGTCTCATCAAGCGGTTCCACTCTAGATGACACGTGCAAGACTGTCGCTGCAAACAACAAGAGCATCGGTTACCACTACTGCATCAGGTTTTTACAAGACAACAATGCCAGCGCCACCGTCGACAAGCGCGGCCTCGACGACATTGCTACGAAGATCAGCTGCGCAGTAGCATTGGACATCCGCAAGCGCATCGATGCCCTCATGGACATGAAGATACATGGGCCCTCTCCGATTGCCAGGTGTTGTACTCAGCTGCGGTGAACATGCTCGAGCCGGCGGCAAACCTCAATGACGTGATAGCGGGCATCAACACCTATGAGGAAGGGTTCTGCGTGCTAGGCATGACTTCACCACTAGCCGGCGAGGACGCCAAGTTCATTAAGGACCACTCCATCGTTCTCATTATAACGAGCTCGTTGTTGTAACTAGCTAGCCGCCGAGGATGTGTGAATCTGGCAAACAGTTCTAGCTAGGATTCCATGATCATTTGGATCAATCAATAAACTCTTTGAACCCACAATTTTAGATCAATGAACTTAGCATATACCTTTTGACGGGGTTTACAATTTCTTTATACAGAATTTGTTTTGTGGTGAATACAAATATTAATTATGAAAAATATGGAGGACAATTTTTGTATAATTGGGGTGATAGAATGAATGCATATCACACATTAAGGCTCGTGATTATTTAGGAGATCTGATGCCATGAGATGAGAAAGAGCCGGGCAACTACGGCACCAACCACTAACGTGACCCATAGAGCACATTGTAACCTTGACGCAACAGTTTACGTGCTTGTAGATTAAGAAGAAGAACCACAAGAAAAATACCCCTTGGTTCTAGCTGTATTTACACCCTATATGGGAATTGTTTTTAATGATTACAAAAGTGAAAGAAGTTCTGAAGTTTTTTTTAATAATAAACTTCTTTGTTTTGCATTAGTATATAAATTTCCCCGGATAAAAAACCAGCGGTGACTTCATGGCAAAAAAGAACAAAATTTATTTTCTATTATAGGTCACTATTCACACTATATTAACCTAAAATTTGTTTTTCCGAAAAGAAGTCAAAGGTTTTGTTTTGTGAAATTTTTGTCACAAGTATAATGTTGGAAGGTCAAGTTTATTTCAAAAATATTTCCTGAATTTTTTGTCTTTTTATTTAGTTACTATTTTTTTTCAAATGGGGTGTATATACACCCATAGACCAAAAGTCAAGGACCACTGCATGTCATGTGCATCTCATCTACTCCCTCCGTTTCAAAATAGATGACAGGCGTTTGTCCTTTGCCAAGACGTGGATGCGCACTGAAGACATAAATTGTGCAGGCATTTGACTGCCTGCCTTGGCCAATCTCGGAAGAAGATTTGGACGGTGATTCAGTCAGCGGAAAAGGAATAAAATGATTTGTTTATTTATAAATAGCAAAACATAACATTTATTCAATATACTTGCCTTTTTCAATCGGTTTGCTACCAAAGATTGATATACTAATCAAGCATTTCTATATTTACGATCAGGTCTATATACATATATATGCACCATCGAAGTTCATACGATTTCCTACCAAACACTCATAAAGAGCACAGAGGAATACTCGATCAAGGCAATCAATCGTGGCACAAACAAACCATGAGGCGGCGTTGGCAAGCTCTGTCCTTCTGTCTCGTCATCCACCTCTTCATCCTTGTCCCGTCCAGCGCTTCCACTCTACAAGACACGTGCAAGACCGTCGCCGTAAATAACAAGGACATCGGCTATGACTATTGCATCAAGTTCTTCCAGGCCAACAATGCCAGCGCCACCGCCAACAAACGCGGCCTCGGCGACATTGCCACCAAGATTAGCCGCGCAGCAGCCTTGGACATCCGCAAGCGCATCGACACCTTCATGGCTTCGGAGAAGGACAAGACGGTCCATGGGCGCCTCTCCGACTGCCGCGTGCTGTACTCAGCCGCGGTCAACATGCTCGAGTCGGCGGCAAACCTCAATGCCGTGATATCGGGCACCGACACCTGTGAGCAAGGGTTCCACGTGCTAGGCGTTACTTCACCACTAGCCGCCGATGACGCCAACTTCATTAAGGACTGCTCCATTGCTCTCATTATAACGAGCTCGTTGTTGTAGCTAGCTAGCCGAGGACGTGTGAATCTGGCAAACAATTCCAGCTAGGGTTCCATGATCATTTGGATCGATCAATAAACTCTCCGAACCCACAATTTTAGATCAATGAACTTAGCATATACATAACTTTGACGTGATTTTGAATTTCTTTATACTGAATTTGTTTTGTGGTGAATGCAAATAGCAATCGTACTATGGCATACAATTTACGTATAATTGTGGTGATAGAATGAATGCATAATCGCAGATTAATGCTCATGATTATTTACGAGATATGATGCCATGAGATGAGATATGCCCACGCTAACAAATTTCAGAGAAAGAGCCGGACAGCTATGGGCTATGGCACCAACCGCTAACGCAGGACCGCAAACCGCTAACGCAGGACGTCCAGTGCAGCGGCTTGCCCTTGCTCTGTTGGAGTTAAACACGACAACATGTATTCGTGTCCGGCTATGTGCACGATTACGTATAGGTGTCCGTGTAGGATTCTAAACCATCACCGAATAGGTCTGTGTATAGGCTAGCTATTACTAGTATATATATGTAACCTACCCCTGTACTTTGTTTCGTGGAAACTCAATACAAAGAGATTAACGGGAGCGACACGCTCCGTGGCCATCAAATCGATTCAAGTGTGTGCGATTTGTGTTCGTGCGTGTTGGTGTCGGCCAGAACTACTAGTGCATACTAGTACACGAGCCAGGAAAGAATCAATCAGGATACGCTAGCTTGGCTAGCTTTGCACTGCCGTGCACCGTATATCTCGGCGTAAAATAACTTCGCTGGGATTGCCAGCGTTGCTTTGTTGTCGTTCGCCGCGTGTCGCCGTCGCCGGAAAGTACTCGGCATCGGGTCTGGGCCAACAATTGGTATTCAGAGCAAGGTTGATCTTCTAGTAACGGAGGATCATGGCGGACAACGAGAAGACCAAGCAGCTGGCGGAGTACTTCGGTGCTGCTAAAGTAATTGCTGCTCCGGCGAGTTCGTCGTATCCACGGTTTGATCGCGAGAACTTCGGGGTCTGGAAGGCCCTCATGGAGTGTGGTCTCCGCGCCAACGAGCTATGGGACGCGGTGGATCCCGGAGGCGACACATTCAAGAAGGAGGGAGCCGAGCACCGGAAGGATCGGCAGGCGGTGTCAGCGATTTACTCGGTGATGCCGATGGATGTCCTCCAGCACCTAATCACCAAAGCAACGGCGAAGGAGGTGTGGGATACGCTGAAGCTCATGTTCGAGGGACACACCCGTGTCAAGCAAGCCAATCTCCAAACTCTCCTAAGGAACTACGAGACTTTGGTCATGGGCGATGATGAGTCCGTGGATGCGTTCGCTTCACGGGTGGCTACTCTCGTCAATCGGATTCGCGCGCTTGGAGAGAACCTGACGGAGGCCTCGGTTGTCCGGCGGTTCTTGCGTGCGGCCCCTCCCCGGTACCTGCAAATTGTCACGGCAATCGAGCAGTGCGTCGATCTCGCAACTCTCTCCATCGACGATCTTGTCGGACGGTACAAGGCTCACGATGAGCGGATGCGGTACAGTCTTGGGGACGGGAGGAACGATGAGCTTGTGATGCTCACAAAGGCGCAATGGATCGCCCTCGAAAAGCAAGGCAGATCCACGAGCAGCAGCAAGAAGAAGGGAAAGCAGCGTTCTGCGAGAAAGAACTTCGCCGACTCGGACGACGACTCGGACAATGAGGCTGCACCACCACCGAGGAGAAAGTTTGACATCAGGAAAGTGAGGTGTTATAACTGTGGACTCCTCGGCCACTTCAAGGCTGACTGCGAGGAAGCACCGAAGCAGAAGGCGCTCATGGCCCAACAAGGAGATGATGATGACATGATGTTGATGAGCGAACTCGTGGACGAGGAGGATCCAGACTCACAAGTGTTGACTAAAGAAATTGTCGAGCTTGTGGAAGAAAAACTTTGCCATCAATATTATGGTTCGGAAACTCGTGTCGAAGCTACAGATGCAGGGGATGATTCCGAAATTTATGTCGATGTTACAGGCATAAGTGCCAACTTTGCTGGAGCGGATGCAGCAATAGCTGCGTGTGCTCGACCATGGAGAAGTAATCTTTGTGCTGTTCAGAGGTCCGTAGGGTGGCCACAAAAATAGCACTGGACATGGTGTCTCGCTGAGTAGGCCGGAAGCACCGGCCGCAGGCACCAAAGCTGGATCCCTTGTGCGGAGTAAGGGCGCCTCGCACGCAGCAGCGAGTGCTGCACAAGGAGCCTACAAGACAGCTACGTGTGGTGGCCTAGCCACAAGAGAAGGCTCGCATGGTGGGCTACAAACAAGTCCAGCAAGAGGGCTTGGTGGCTCACGTGGTGAGCTAGGGCCATCTATACCTAGTGACGCTGCAAGTGATCCAGGAGATATGCAAGGTCCATTACCAGCGCATGTACGCATGGCCACTATAATGCAAGAAGATGGGAACGGCAAGGTAACGTCCGTACCCGGGGATGAAAGTCTAGCTTTGCCAAAAGCAATGTGCGAAGCAAACGGTGAGGAGTTACTCCTGAAGGTACAAGGAGCCATGCAAATAATGTCGTCTCCGAAGGCACAAGAGACGAGGGCAACGCCACGTACACCCGTTCTGCTACAACCGGTGTTACACCCATATTCGGAGAAGACTCTTCGGATGATTGACCTGGCAAAAGTGAAAGGGAGTGGGCGACGGTGTCTAGCAAACGCCGAGGAACCGGCGGAATTCAAGGGCGCAAATACGAAGGAGTATTGGCGTCAGGCTATGGAAGAAGAGTTGAGGTCGATCCACGACAACAATGCATGGGAGCTTGTGGATCTTCCCAACAATGAAAAAGTCATGGATCTCAAGTGGGAATTTAAGATCAAGAAAGATGTTGAAGGGTGCACGAAACACAAAGCGAGGCTTGTAGCCAAAGAATATGTGCAAGAGAAAGGTATGGATTTCGAAGAAGTGTTCATTCCCATTGCAAGGATGGAGTCGGTGAGATTACTTATCGCTCTCGCGGCTCAGGAGTCATGGAAAGTACATCACATGGATGTAAACTCCATGTTTTTGAATGGCGAGATAGAAGGAGACGTGTATGTGAATCAATCACCGGGTTTCATCAAAGAGGGAGAAGAGCACAAGGTACTGAAGTTACATAAAATCTTGTATGGGCTATGGCAAGGACCTTGCGAGTGGAGAATCAAACTTGATCGGACGATGATTTCTCTTGAATTTGAGAAAGCCCCACTAGAGCATGCAATGTACAAGAGAGGTGAAGGGAGGGATCGTCTACTAGTTGGCATGTACGTCGACGACCTATTGATAACTGGAGCAGATGAAGAGGTGATTGCAAAGTTCAAGCTACAGATGAAAGAGTTTTTCAAGATGGATGATCTTGGTCTTTTGAGCTGCTACCCCGGAATAGAGGTACATCAAAAGACGGAGGGGGTCACACTATGCCAGAAGGCATACGCAAGGGAGATACTTAAAAACTGTGGCATGAAATATTGCAATCCAATTGACGCTCCAATGAAACCTCGTCTTGAGCTGAGCAAGAAGAGCAAACTATCCGCAGTTGATGCAATAGAGTATATTGCAGCGGCCACTACGGTGTGTCAAGGTGTGTGGCTAGCAAGGCTACACAGTGATCTCATGAATGGAGATCCGGAACAAGTGGTGCTCAACGTTGATAGTGAGTTTATAACTTTTCTACGCGAGGATCCAGTGCTGCATGATAGGAGCAAGCACATTAATACGATGTATCGCTATATAAAGGACTGCGTGGAAGAAGGTAAGACAGAGGTCAACAACATTCGCACCGATGATCAACTGGCGGACATGCTAACCAAGGCTTTGGATCAAGAGAAGTTCTTGGAGATGCAAAGAAGGATCGGTGTCGGAGCTGTGACGTGACGACGTCGTATTTAGGGGGGTGATTGTTGGAGTTAAACACGACAACATGTATTCGTGTCCGGCTATGTGCACGATTACGTATAGGTGTCCGTGTAGGATTCTAAACCACCACCGAATAGGTCTGTGCACTACTAGAAAAACCACTACTAATGGCGCACCTAATTTGGCCATTAATGGCGCATCACTGGTGCGCCATTAATAGCACGCCATTAGTAATTTTTACTAATGGCGCACCACCTGGTGCGCCATTAGTATCTGGTATACTAATGGCGCACCAGTGGTGCGCCATTAGTATATGCCAGGGTGCGCCATTAGTATGCCTCCCAGGGGGCATGTATACCCAGGTGCTTTGGCATACTAATGGCGCACCACCTCTGGATGCGCCATTAGTAACCGCGACATACTAATGGCGCACTACCCAGTGATGCGCCATTAGTATGCACTGTCATACTAATGGCGCACTGTCATGTGATGCGCCATTAGTATGAATATTAGGTTTTTTTTTTCTGTTTTTTGCACAGGTTACAAAATGTATAATTTGACAAAATATAGACAGCACACATCAACAATAGATTCATCAAATACAATAGAAGATTAGTCTTTGAATACAATTCATCATATTAGTCTCCGAATACAATTCATCATATTAGTCTCCGAATTGAAAAGACCGAACAAAGATAGAACATTATATTACAAGTCTCGAGACCGCGAGTAGCGAGTTTGTCTTCACATTACAAGTCGATATCGATCATCTAAACTACCATCACATAGAAGAGAGCTGCGGTCATCACGATGAGCATCATCACGATGAAACTTCGTCTTCATCCGGTTCCTCCAACGCCTCCCTCTCTCCGCTAGATAGCGGGCGTATCTAGATTCGCCTCGGCCCTAGTGGTGTACCCTTTGTAACTGTTACCGCTGAATCGGTGAACCTGTCTCCGACACTCCTCTCAGTCATCGTAGACTCCGGGAACCTTACCCTTGTACACGACATACGTCGGCATCGCTATGCACTAGCCAAACGAAACGTTAGTACCAATTCACAGACAATACATCAGCAATATATAAGTATGCAACAGAACGATCGGAAGAGAAAAGCAAGACATTAATAGCATCGATTACATCTAAGTTGATCGACTCTCGAAACCAAAGAGACATACTACAAGTTCATTAAAGTTTAATTACAACATGAGCCAATCGATGTTTCAGAACTAGACAACTCGACTCAAGGGACCGGAGCGTGGATGAAGCCGCCGTCTATCGTGGGAGTCATGAAAGAACGGGCGTTGTCATCCTGCATTTGTAGCATTGTGTCGATGTCACTGTTGGACGGTTGATTTCTAAGGTAGAACTGCCCCGAGGTACGAAGGACATCTTGATGGATGATTTCCGCAAACTCCATTTGGATGCGAAAGAATTCTTTTCGGAGGTCCGCGTCTGGATTGCCGACACGCCGCGGCCCAATCTTGGAGTTTACTCGGTAGCAGAAGTTGATGATGGTCCCGCACGATCGCCCGCATGTGATGGATGGCGTAGTAGGCACCCTTCCGACCGCCCGGCTGCTTGACGCAGCGTAACGTCGTATTGTGGGAGAACACATGCTTGTCGCATTTACGAATAGGCCTGGTGAAGGTGCCTCCAGATTTGGCGTGGCGGGAGAACATCATCAAGAACCTTCTTGACATTTGTGTAGTCTACGTTCGACTGACGGTCCGGGTCGAAATATGTGGCCATGGAATATTTGGGGCTTAGGAGGATGAGCGTGCAACGTGTGTCACTGCAGAAAACACGGAATGTTAAAAGAAAAACGATCGAAATGTAAGAATTCATATGTTACGGGCCGGTTGAGGGGAGGACTTACTCGGGAAAGTAAGGCACAAGGAAGTTATCCTTATCTTGGTTTGCGAATGACGCCTTGAGGTAAGAACTTCGCGACTTGCCGGTCCCAGCGCTGCCCAAGATCTTGGCACGCATGTAGAAGGGGTCAACTATCACGATGTCCGGGGTCTTGTCGCGAATGACCCGCATCTCCATACTCAGCGAAAATAGCCGAACGAAGGTGTAGTGCAGCGGATGAAGGTTCAACATAGCGTGGATGTTATCAAAACGCAGGACGATCGTACGCCCGATGGAGTTATGCAGATACAGATTGATGTCGTTCCCTGGTTGTTTCGGCTCTTCAATTAGCATACTCATGTGAATGTACTTCCTCTTCATGCACAACCAGGGGGGAAGGTTGTACATCCACACAAACACAGGCCAGGTGCTATGTGTGCTTACTGGCTGCCAAGCGGATTGACTCCATCGGTGCTCGCGCCAAAGACGATGTTCCTTGGATCGTTCCCAAATTCCGAGTCTTGAAGTTCAACGCTTGCCACTGGCTCGCATCCTTAGGGTGACTCAGCATCTTGTCTTTTTATCTATCTCCGGATCATTTGCGTCATCTTCGCTTCTTCTCCTCCCTATCCGGCGTGCCAACGCAGGAGCTTTGCTACCTTAGGGTCCGCGAAATAGCGCTGCAGACGAGGAGTGATCGGAAAGTACCACACCACTTTTCGAGGAGCTTTCTTCCTCTTCTTGTATCGAGTGACGCCGCACACCGGACATATGGTAGACTCCGCGTGCTCGTCCCGATAAATGATGCAATTGTTCATGCACACATGGTATTTCACGTGCGGTAAATCGAGAGGACACACGATTTTATTCGCCTCTTCCAAACTGGTCGGGCACTTGTTCCCCTTGGGAAGACGTTCGTGCCAGAATGACATGTTCTCGTCGAAGCATGCGTCGGTCATTTTGTGTTTTACCTTCATCTCGAGCCATGAGCGTTACTTTCAGCGGGTATCCTCGGCCTGCATCCTTCATACAATGGAGTAACCGCGTCTAACTCAAGTTGATCCATCTTGGCTTTCTCTCGGGCGGCAGCTCTTGCGTTATCCGTGCTTGAGAAGCAGCTCTTGAATATGAGGGTCCTGCACCCAGCCCATCGATGGTCCAGCGTAAATGCTCGCTCCGCCGGCATCATCATCTTCATGATCATGCCCGTCGCCTGCTCCGGCATCTTCCTCATCATCATGTCCTGCATCTTCTACATGATGACTGTGTACAGCATCACAGTCGTGATCATCTCCTGGGGATTCTTCGTCTTCTCGCCCGCCCGAGCCAAGGTGGTTGTCTTGCTGCCCTTGCTCATTTCTTGCCCGGCCCGCATGGACGACTTCGTAGTCATCTTCATCACCTTGCCACTGATAGCCATCCATGAAACCACGCAACAGCAGGTGGTCCCGCACCTGCCCGGAATCCGGGTCCGCAATAAGGCTCTTCAGCTTGCATCTTCGACACGGACATCTTATCTCCGTCTCGTTCTTTTGAAGCATCTCGGCCTTCGGGGACCTCAAAAACCTATTCACGATGCCTTCGGTCATCGTATGCGGACTATGGTCGCCAAGGGTAGAGCAAAAGCGATATTTTAGAACCAAACAAAAATTTGGCATGACTTTCCTAAAAATAGGACCAAAAGAATGCTTAATGCCAAAATTCTCGCCAAACGGAAATGAATCAACATTCCGGCAAAATATTGGCAACTATCGCATTTCAAATACGGTACACCTCCAAACACAAACACATATGCAACACCACAAACATATGCAACACCACGAACATACATAGATCTAGCTAGGCCGTAAAAAGTGCATGTGCACATTGTTGTAGGGAGAACAACCTAAATATAGCTTCCCCTTACTTACCTATTAAAACAAGGTAATTTAACCACTTAATTTGAATGAATCTATGGTGGAAATGAGGTGAAAAGAGGAGGCACCGAGACAAGGAGGAGGTGGAGAGAATGAAGTGGGGAGAAAGTGAGTGTGTGGGTAGGAGAGGCTGTCCCAAATATCTTGTTGCTGCCCACTTACTAATGGCGCACCTCTTGCATGGTGCGCCATTAGTAGTTACAACTACTAATGGCGCACTTGGGCAGGATGCGCCATTAGTATGTTTGGACAGGCGCACTAGTTAAAAAAAAATTTTGATACTAATGGCGCACCCTTTGCAAGGTGCGCCATTAGTAGTTTAAACTCTAATGGCGCATCAGGAGGTGGTGCGCCATTAGTATATACTAATGACGCACCATCTTTCTGGTGCGCCATTAGTGTCAATCCCATCTATAGCCCTTTTTCTAGTAGTGGTGTATAGGCTAGCTATTACTAGTATATATATGTAACCTACCCCTATACTTTGTTTCGTGGAAACTCAATACAAAGAGATTAACGGGAGCGACACGCTCCCGTGGCCATCCAAATCGATTCAAGTGTGTGCGATTTGTGTTCGTGCGTGTTGGTGTCCCGGCCAGAACTACTAGTGCATACTAGTACACGAGCCAGGAAAGAATCGATCAGGATACGCTAGCTTGGCTAGCTTTGCAATGCCGTGCATCGTATATCTCGGCGTAAAATAACTTCCCTGGGATTGCCAGCGTTGCTTTGTTGTCGTTCGTCGCGTGTCGTCGTCGCCGGAAAGTACTCGGCATCGGGTCTGGGCCAACATGCTCGACGACGACGGTGACCCTGCATGCATTTTACAACCATTAAGTATACCCCTTTTTTTGTGAAGTCAGCACAAGAAAATAGCACTCCATCTAAACAAAAACTTAATTAAGCTGCATGCTATGGTTATCAGTTCCATCAGCGTCTCAAATCAACACAGAGCCGAGCTAGCTGCATGTGTAGTGTGAGTGTGAGGCCACCAGGCAGCCATGCATGGACGAATTAATATTTGTCTGATTTGCTTCCTGTGACTGGATGCGTTGCTTTGCTCCCAAATTTGGATGCTGCAGTAGCAACAATTACATGCTTGCATTGCGGATTAAGAAGAAGGAGCACTGCATGCGAAAGTACCATTCTACACCCAGGAGCAAATGCTCTTGGTGTAAAAAAAATAGAAAAAAAGTTCAAAAAAATCTGAATTTTTTTATGACATGCTTTCACAAGTGTTTCTTGTGCATGAAAATTTTCATCACGAAATCACATTTGTGGAAGTCGTGCCAAAAAAAACAAAATCAAAGCTCCAAAATGCTTTTGTAAGTAACATTTTTAGAGCATCGATTTTGTTTTTTTACCACACCTTCCACCAATGTGATTTCGCGATGAAATTTTACGTGCACAACGAACATTTGTATAAGTATGCCACGAAAAAAAATTCAGATTTTTTGACATTTTTTATTTTACTGTTCATTTGCTCCTGGGTGTAGAAACTCCACGTCCCACTGCATGTCACGTCCATCCCATCTAGGTGCTTGTCGTTTGCCAGGACGTGAATGTGCACCGAAGACACAAATTGTGCAGGCATTTGTCTGCCTGCCTTGGCCAATTTGGGAACAAGATATTGACGGTTATTCGGTCCGTGGAAAAGGAATAAAATGATTTTGTTTTTGTTTATAAATAGCAAAACATAACATATATTCATTATACTTGCCCTTTTCAATCGGTTTGCTCCCAAATATTAAATATATACCAATCAAGTAATAAAAGCGCCCCTTTTCGAAAAGAAAAATACCAATCAAGTATTTCCGTATTTACGTACGAGCAGGGCTACATATATTCACCATCGAAGTTCATACGATTTATTATCAAAAAAACACCATACATACATAAACAGCACATAGGGATACTCATCAATCAAGGTAAGGCAATCCGTAATCGTGGCACAAAGTAACAAACCATGAGGAAGCATTGGCAATCTCTCTCCTGTTGTATCCTCTTGATCCTCGTCTCGAGCAGCGCTTCCACTCTAGATCACATGTGCAAGTACGTCGCCAGAATTGACAAGGACATCGGCTACGACTTCTAAGTTTTTCCAACCTGACAAAGCCAGTGCCACCGCCAATAACCGCGGCCTTGGCGTCATCGCCACACAGATCAGCCGCGCAGCAGCCTCGGACACCCTCAAGCGAATCGACACCCTCATGACTTTAGAGAAGGACGAGAAGATCCATGCGCGCCTTTCTGACAAAGCCCGACACACGCGTCGCCAGCCCTGGGCGACACGAGGGAGATCGCGCCGCCGCACACTAGGCCTCCTCGCCCCGATCTCTCCCTCCCGCCGGTGCCCGAGTTCAGGCCGACGAAGCCCTGGCTGTGGGCTGTGACGGCGGCAGCGGGGACTTCTCCCTCGCGCACGGTGGTGTCTCCATCTGGCGTTGGCAACATGGACACTCCGGTGATTCGGCGGCGCAGTGCGGCGGGATCCCGATGGCAGATGCAGTGGCGGCGACAGCGGCGGCGCGGCCTCCCGCGGCGGAGGTGCCCCTGTGGCAGTGGCCTGAACCTTGGATCTCATCGGGCCTAGATGGGCTTAGGCGGGCCTGTTAGAATATGTATAGGATAGAGATAGTTTTCATTCAAATTGTACTCTATCTCTATCTCCTTTTTCTCCTTCTCACGTTATCTCATGTAACAAACTTCCTGAGATCGGTTTCCTCTCTGATCTCCCCTTGTACTCCAAGACATTGCCAATATATAAACATGCGGCCCGAGACCAAAGGGTTCAACGCTTCCAACCAAACTTACATGGTATCAGAGCATCTTCCTCTTAGATCGAAGATCGCATCTAGCTACCTTCCCCGCGGCCGAGATCATGTCTTCCTCCGCAGCCCTATCGTCCACCATGAGCGCGCTTTCCACCTCCACGTCCTCCACCTTCGCATCATCCAGCAGCAGCTCTGTTCCTCTCGGACCGCCACCGCAGGAGAAGCTATCAAGGGGAAATTTCCTTCTATGGAAGGCCGTCGTGCTCTCGCAGATTAGAGGCGCACAGATGGAGCATCACCTTGACGGGAAGAGTCCGGAACCACCGGCCACCCTCACCATCACCAAATATGGCAAAGACGAACAGATCGCCAACTTCACCCGAACCCTCTGGTACGCACAACAACAGCAACTCCAGGGGTATCTGATGGGATCTCTGTCCCGTGAGATCCTCGCTCAAGTCGCCACCCTCCAGACGCCGGCAGAAGTATGGAGCGCCATCAACGCCATGTTCGCCGCCCAGAGCCAAAGCCAGGCCATCAACACCCGCATCGAGCTCACAAACCTGAAGAAAGGTAACATGTCCATGGCTGAATATCTTGGCAAAATCAAAACTCTTACAGATGAGATCGCATGTTGCACCGGAGTCCCTCTTCCCGACCCCGAGATCGTCTCCAAGATCATGGCTGGCCTCGACCTGGACTACAATCCAGTCGTGTCCGCTTTGTCTGCTAGGGTTGAGCCGGTCTCGGTTCAGGAACTGTACAGCCAGCTCTTGAGCTTCGACGCTCGCCTTGCACTCCTTCACGGCACCAACATCAGACAATCTTCTGTCAACTCGGCGGCTCGCGGGCACGGGCGTGGACGCGGTCACCAAGGCCAGAGCCGCAACGGCGGCGGCCGTGGTCGCGGCAACTACCAGGGCGAGGGCGCTCGTGCTGGTGGTGGCAGCAATTCAGGAGGCGGCGGCTACAACAACAACGCAGGAGGCGGCGGCTTCAACAACAACAACAGCCGTCGTGCTTCCTCGAATCGCCGTCCTCGCTGTCAACTATGCAAGAAGGCAGGCCATGAGGTCATGGACTGCTGGCACAGATACGATGAAGACTTCGTCCCCGATGCTCGTCATGCTGCTGCAGCCATCCGTGAAGGAGGAGGAGGAGATGGCGTATGGTACGTGGACTCGGGTGCAACAGATCACGTCACCAGCGAGTTGGAGCAACTTGCCCTCAGAGAAAGATACCACGGCGGCGACCAAATTCACACAGCGGCTAGCGGTGGAGGTATGGATATTTGTCACATTGGACAAGCTTACATTAATTCCCCTAATCTCAAACGTGATCTAGTCCTTAAGGATGTTCTTCATGTTCCACAAGCTGACAAAAATCTTGCCTCCATGTCTCGATTAGCCACTGATAATAATGTCTTCTTTGAAACTCACCCTTGTTACTTTTTTATAAAGGACCGGGCAACGAGGGAACTTCTTCATCACGGTAGATGCATTGGAGGGCTCTACCCCATCACATCCGGAGCACTTAGTCGCAAGAGTCGTCAAGATTATTCTGTCATCAAACCCTCTTTGGAAAGGTGGCACCAAAGATTAGGACATCCATCATCGATCATAGTTAAGCAAATAGTCAATAAAGACAAACTTTCTTTGTCACATAGCCAAAATAGTGAGTCAGTTTGTGAAGCTTGTCAGTGCGCCAAGAGCCACCAACTTCCTTATCCCAAGTCAAATAGTATGTCTCATGCTCCTTTAGAGCTTGTTTTCAGTGATGTATGGGGTCATGCAAGAGATTCTTTTGGAAGAAATAAATACTATGTCAGTTTTATTGACGACTATAGCAAGTTTACTTGGATTTATTTACTTAAATATAAATCTGAAGTCTTCTCTATCTTCCAAGAATTTCATAAACTTGTTGAAAGGCACTTTAACAGGAAAATCCTTACAGTTCAGAGTGACTGGGGAGGGGAGTACGAAAAACTCAACTCCTTTTTCCGTAGCATAGGCATTCAACATCATGTTTCTTGCCCGCATGCTCATCAACAGAACGGTTCTGCCGAGCGCAAACACCGTCACATTGTTGAAGTTGGTCTCTCCCTTCTTGCTCATGCGTCTATGCCACTAAAATATTGGGATGAAGCGTTTCTTACAGCGACATATCTCATTAATCGTCTTCCAAGTAAAGTCATTGGCAATTCTACTCCATTGGAACGTCTCTATCATCAAAAACCAGACTACAACTCTCTCAAAATCTTTGGGTGCGCTTGCTATCCAAATTTACGTCCATATAATCATCATAAGCTTGAATTCCGTTCCACTCAATGTGTTTTTCTAGGCTATAGTAATCTTCATAAGGGATACAAGTGCCTAGAAATTGCAACTGGACGTATATATATTTCTCGAGATGTATTTTTTGATGAAACTCTTTTTCCGTTTGCCAAACTTCATCCCAATGCAGGCGCGCTTCTTCGTGCTGAAATAGCACTTCTTTCGGACCTTGACACAATTTCTGATCACGGGGGTGAATTAATTGAAGCTGACCATGTGGATAAATCCACAGAAAATTGCACTTCTGATGATGTTTGTACAGGTGCAGCTTATGATTTTATGTGCTCAGAAACAGCCAACGTAGTCATCGCTAGCCCCGAGGAGGATCCTGCCTGCAGCAGTAGATCTGGCGCGCGATCCCAAGAAAATCCTGGCGCCAGCGCAATCATTGGCGGCGCCCGATCCGAGGAGGATCTCCTCTCCCAGCGCGTGGACGCAACCCGCGGCTCGGTGGCCGACGGCGATAGCGTGGAGCCCACCAGCCCAGGCAGGGGCGGGAGTGACTCCCCGCTCACCACGAGTCCGCGGCCTGCGAGCGTGGCCGACCAGCCGACCGCCGCTGGGCCTAGCCCACGGGCTCTGACGCGCACAGGCTCAGCAGGCGACACGCGGCGCGACTTGTCTAGCGGACCGATCCCGAGGCTGATTTCATCTGCAGCAGCTCCGGCGCGTGATCCCGTGGCGCCTGAGCATGATCAAATGGCTGGATCTTCTGTGGCACAAACAATTTCGCGGCGTCACACGAGATCTCAGTCAGGTATTACTAAGGAAAAAGAATACAAAGATGGTACCATCAGGTATGATAAAAAACGTGCTTTCCTTACTACTGCTGGTGAACCAGTTAGCCTAGTTGATGCTCTTGGTCGCAAAAATTAGAAAGAAGCCATGGATAGTGAGTATGATGCACTCATGAAAAACAAAACATGGCACCTAGTACCATCAAAAGGTGGAATGAACATCATTGATTGTAAATGGGTGTACAAGATAAAAAGAAAATCTGATGGAAGTATAGACAGGTATAAGGCTAGATTAGTTGCTAAGGGTTTTAAGCAGAGATTTGGTATTGATTATGAGGATACCTTTAGCCCAGTTGTTAAATCAGCTACTATTCGACTTGTTCTGTCTATTGCTGTTTCCAGAGGTTGGAGCCTAAGACAGCTAGATGTTCAGAACGCGTTTCTTCATGGTGTTCTTGAGGAAGAGGTATTTATGCGGCAGCCACCAGGTTATGAAAATAAGAGTACACCACATCATGTTTGCAAATTGGATAAAGCATTATATGGTTTAAAACAGGCCCCAAGAGCTTGGTATTCATGATTGAGCATGCAACTACAACAACTTGGATTTGTACCATCCAAAGCAGACACGTCCTGGTTCTTTTATAGTAAAGGAAATGTCACTATTTTTGTGCTAGTTTATGTTGATGATATTATAGTTGCTAGTTCAAGTTCCAGTGCCACTACTTGTTTGATTAAGGATCTTAAGTTGGATTTTGCTCTCAAGGACTTGGGAGATCTTCACTATTTTCTTGGTATAGAGGTTAAACAAATAAGAGATGGTATACTTTTGACACAAGAAAAATACACAGCTGATATACTCAGGAGAGTAGGCTTGGAAAAATGTAAACCTGTGAGTACACCTATCTCAACTTCTGAAAAACTTTCTGTTGAAAGTGTAGAGGCACTTGGATCAGAGGATGCTACAAATTACAGAAGTGTTGTAGGTGCATTACAATACTTAACATTGACACAGCCTGGCATTTCTTATGCTGTCAACAAGGTATGTCAATATTTACATGCTCCTAGCACCACTCATTGGACTGCAGTCAAGAGAATCTTGAGGTACCTTAAGTTTTCAGAGGGGCTTGGACTTCAAATTACCAAGTCTTCCTCTATGCTGGTTACTGCCTATTCTGATGCAGATTGGGCAGGGTGCATTGATGATAGAAGGTCTACTGGTGGATTTGCTGTGTTTCTGGGATCCAATCTTGTGTCATGGAGTGCAAGAAAGCAGGCTACAGTTTCTAGGTCAAGTACAGAGGCTGAATACAAAGCTCTGGCAAATGCTACAGCTGAAGTAATGTGGATACAAACACTACTTTATGAACTTGGAATTAAGACTGCAAAAGCTGCCAGACTATGGTGTGATAATATTGGTGCAACTTATCTGTCAGCTAACCCTGTTTTTCATGCACGTACAAAGCATATTGAAGTTGATTTCCACTTTATCAGAGAAAGAGTAGTTAGAAAGCTTCTTGACATTCAGTTTATTCCTACTGGAGATCAACTTGCTGATGGCTTCACAAAGCCTCTTACTATGAGAAGGTTGGATGAGTTCAAGTACAATCTCAACCTTGGCCGAAGCTCATGAGGTTTAGATAGAGGGGGAGTGTTAGAATATGTATAGGATAGAGATAGTTTTCGTTCTAATTGTACTCTATCTCTATCTCCTTTTTCTCCTTCTCACGTTATCTCATGTAACGAACTTCCTGAGATCCGTTTCCTCTCTGATCTCCCCTTGTACTCCAAGACATTGCCAATATATAAACATGCGGCCCGAGACCAAAGGGTTCAACGCTTCCAACCAAACTTACAGGGCCGACAGATCTGGTGCGCGGCGGCAGGCTGGCGCGGTGGGCCTGACGTAACCGGCTGCTCTGGCACCGTGGTGGTGCCGTGGTCGTTCAGGCGGTGGTGGCTGGGTTGTCTTAGTCCGGTCCCCGGAATAGAAGGTGGCGATCCGTGCACAAAAAGCTGGATGGAGTTCTTCGAACAGATCTCGGTGAAAACCTGCTCTCGGCTAGATGCCAAGACCTGTGATGGTGGCACTCTTGGGTGTCGTTTCCTAACTAATTTCATAATCAGACTACTGATCCTAGCTAACTATCAAACCATTAGATGGAAGCTACCCCCCCTTCCCCTCCATGTCGCTCCTGCGGGGGACGCGGAGGGGAAACCCTTGCCGCTGCCCCCCCCCCCCCCCCCCCGAGCCCATCCCCCACCTCTCCCCTCGCCGTCGCCGTTTCGCGTAGAACGACGAAGCTCTGTCTGTGTCGGCGGCTGCATGGCATGTCTTCCCCTGCTCCAACGGTGGTTGGCACGGGCCGGGGAGATTGAGTGGCGGCGCGGTGCTAGAAGTGGGCGTGGCGGTGCAGCGGCAGGCTGCGGTAGTGTGGCCGGTGCCTGACGGCGGTGCAAAGGGCCTGTGGTGGTCATCCATGGGCGTGTGTCGCGCAGCGGCTCCTCGTCAATGGGTGGTCGGTGTGGACGCGGAAAGGCGTCGTGCCTGGCCGCTTGGGCGGCGGGCTGGCGGAGGACATGGAGCTGGCTCCTAGGGTCTCCCTGTTGGCTCCTGGAAAGGATATAGATTGGTGGCCTCCTCCCTTACGCCTCTTCTTGTCCCGTCGGTTTGCATTGCCGGCATCCATGTGCCTGGCTCTGGCGGCCGGTTGGGCATGGAGGGTTGGGTGGGCACGGACCGAGGGAAGCCCTTGGCCGGCTGCTGCGGTCCTGCGTCGTTCTCCTCTGGTGGTGGTATTGAGGTCCTTCCCTCACCCTCTACCTCCGTGACCAGGGTGAAAGCCCAAATTCTCTGATTGGGTGGTGATGACGCGTCGGCGTCGTTGTTCTTCTTGAAGGCGCCACCTTTGGTCAGCGGAGGGGTGGCCAGGGCTTCGGTGCAGGGGGCGGTTGTCTTCTTCAGGGACGATCCTGCCCGACTGCTTTCTTTTGACGTCGATCTGGCAACGGCGGTGGTGATGTATGGGGTGTCACGCTGTGAGTGAAGGTGGCCGTGCTCGTAGTCTTCTCCCCGACATCCAGTTGGTTTTGGCCTTCCGCTCGGGGATGAGAGGCTTTAACTGCCGACGGCGTGGCGTCCTACGATCTGGAGCGAGAGGGCAGTGGGACTTCTTCGAAGGCAGAGAGGACTGGTTGATCGACTATGCCTCGGCGGAGTTGACGGAGCGTGGCCTCCTCCGGCCGCGGGTCACTACCCTGTCTTTGTCTTGTCGTGTGGAAGATCGTGTTCGCCGAGGGCCTCGGTACTCAGGCATGCGCTTGTTGCATTCGACGCTCGTTAGTGGCTCTTTCGGTGTCTTGTATCTTTACTGTTCTTGCTCTTTTATTTTCCTTTGTTGTATGGTCGTTTGTATGCTCAGACTGTTGCTTTATAATATAAGCGGGGAAACCCTTTACCGTGATGGTCGTTGGATTAGCATGGTGATGGCCTGGTGCGCACCTTTTGTTGGCTATTTGCAAAATTGAAACCAGATTAAACAAATTAGTGGGTTTGGTAATAAGGGCATCTTCAACACTGACCCGCCAATTTGCTCCGGCATCCCTCCACGGACAAGGAGGGACCAGTTACTGGACATTGATACGGGAGCCGGCCATCCAATGCAGCTGAAGAGATTTCCTCAGTGGCTCTCGTCAAGATGCGAGAGACTGCTGAAGCCTACCTGGGCAGCACCATCAAGGATATTGTTGTCATTGTTCCTGCTTGCTCCACCGACTTGCAGCGGTAGGCCACCTGGAATGCAGGAGTGCTTGCTAGTCTTAATGTAATGTGTATCATCACTGGGCCGACTGCTGCTATGGCTTCTGGCCTTCACAACAAGGTTACCGAGAGGGGTGATCTGGTAGAGAATGCTCTCGTCTTTGACCTTGCAGGTAGTACCTTTGATTACTCCCTTGTCGGTATCGAGTCTTACATTTTTTAGGTCAAGGCCTGAGCTGGCGACCCTCACCTTAGTGGTGATGACTTTGACAAACGCATGATGAACCAGTTTGTCCATGAGTTTAAAAGAAAGAAGAAGAAGGACATCAGAGGCAACCCCAAGGCCCTTAGGAGACTGAGGACAGCCCGCGAGAGGGCGAAGAGGACCCTCTCCTCCACTAAAGACAGGGTCATTGAGATCAATTGTTTGTATGCGGACATCGACTTCTACTCAACCATCATCTGTGCTAGGTTTGAAGAGCTCGACATGGATCTCCTCAGGAAGTGTATGGAGATTGTGGAGGACTGCCTCAGTGATGCTTGCATGGACATGAGCTCAGTTCATGTTGTTGTTCTTATGGTGGCTCCTCTAGAATTCCAAAGATTCATCAGCTTTTCCAGGAGCTCTTCAGCTTTTCCAGGAGCTCTTCAACGGGAAGGAGCTCAATAAGATCATCAACCTTGACGAAGCTGCTGCCTATGGTGCTGCTTTGCAGGCTGCCATTTTGACTTGATAGAATGAGAATTTGATTATGGACCTCCTTTTGGTGGATTCTACCCCACTTCTCTTGGTTTGGGAATGAAAGGGGGCGACATGACAGTGATGATTCCAAGGAACACGTCGATCCCCACCTTCAAGGAGATAGTCATATCTACCTTCTATGACAACCAACCTTGTATCGGTATCCAGGTTTACGAGGGTGAAGGAACCAAGACTTGCTACAATAACCTGTTGGGCGAGTTTGAGTTCTCCATTCCTAAAGCATCCAAAGGCATTCCATAAATAACTATGCACTTCAAGATCGATGCCAACGACATCCTAGATATCTCTGCCAAGGACAAAACCACTGGCCAGAAGATGGAGGTCACCATCAACAAGAGGTTCCATTTAAAACATTAATTATTTAGTTAGTAATGAGTTATGCTTAAGTGATGAGATACCCACCCATTAATTATTTTTGAAGTTGAGAAAATTAGTTGAAGTTGGACCAGGAAAAACAACGTAATGAGTTATGCTTGTGTATATTTGCATAGAAGTTATATTGTTATGGATCCTCCAACATGTGGTGCTTTCTTAGGATCTTTTGCTAGCCAAAAATTCCTACTAAGTAGAAATACTACTTGTGCATCCAAAAACCCTTAAACCCAGTTTCTTGCCTTGAGTGTCCATCATATCCACCTATGGATTGAATAAGATCCATCAAGTAAATTGTCATCGATGCATAAAGCAATAAAAATTGTTCCTAAATATGTTTGATCTTATATTGTACGGGAAAATAAGCGTTGTACAAACTTGCGATGGCAAGGTAATAAAAGCGACGGACTGCATAATAATGGTTATTATCATAAGGAGAGATATAACTTGATGTTCCTTTGCATTAAGAGCTTGCGCATCCAAAAATAAAAAGCGCATGACAACCTCTGCTTCCCTCTACGAAGGGCATATCTTTTACTTTTCAGTATTTATTTTTATGCAAGAGTTAATAGTATGCATTCTCATTTCAACCTCAATTATTCTCTAGTTGGCAAGCATCATGTGATGGGGAAAGATCTAGGCACATATGACCAGTCAAATATTTTTTATCATGAATTATTATTGTTGACAATTATCTCTATGATAAATGAGTTGCGAGGCGAAACATTAAGCCCATATCTTTCTCTGTGTTCAATGGATGCCATTTGTTCTAAAAATATGCTTTGAGTATTGGCAATCATAGAAGACTATATGATGATTGAGTATGTGGAGCTCTTACTTAGACTTTGTTGAATAAGTTGAATTATAATTGTTTAATGACTAAGAATATAGGTTGTTAAGTTTCAAGAGAAGGAATTGCTTGAACCATAATATGTGAGTCGATTGCTACTTTATTATGATGACTTTTATGAGGAAGCATTGTTGTTATGATGCTAGGAAAAGTGATTGAAATTATCTTTGATCAAACCTATACAGTATGCTAGCATTCACAATCCATAATTTTTTTATATCATTTACCTACTCAAGGATGAGCAGGAATTAAGCTTGAGGATGTTGATATATCTCCAACGTATCTATAATTTATGAAGTATTCATGCCATGTTTACAATAATTCTCTAGGGTTTTAGTATGATTTCAATGGAACTAACCCAGACTGACGTTGTTTTCAGCAGAACTACCGTGGTGTTGTTTTTTGAGCAGAAATAAAAGTTCTTCAAATGTAGCAAAACTTTTTGATGATTTGTTTTTGGAACAAAAAAGGCACCAGAAGCTTTGTGGGAGGACCAGAAGGGGTTGGAGGCGGCCACTACCCACCAGGGCGCGCCACCCCCATCAGCGTGAGACCGACGCCAAAAAATCATATGTATTCAGAAACCCCTAAAATAACCATAGATCGGAAGTTCTGCTACCGCAAGCCTCTGTTTCCACGAAAACTTAATCGGGAGCCCGTTCCAGCACCCTGCCGGAGGGGTAAATCATCACCAGAGGCCATCTTCATCATCTCGGCGGCCACCATGATAAGGAGGGATTAGTCACCCTTGGGGCTGAGGGTTTGTTCTAGTAGCAATGTGTTTAATCTCTCTCTCTCTCTCTCCCCTCTCTCTCTCTCCCTTCTCTCTTTCTCTCTCTCTCTCTCTCTCTCTCTCTCTCTCTCTCTCTCTCGTGTTCCTAATTTGACACGGTCTTGATGTACCGCGAGCTTTGTTAATATAGTTGGATCACATGGTGTTTCTCCATATCTATCTTGTTGTGATGGATTGAGTTTCCCCTTCAAGATTTCGTTGTTACCGGGTTGAACACTTTTATGGATTTGAGAACACTTGATGTATGTTTTATCACTCAACTCACGGATTCCCGAAGTGGCATTGGGGTAATCTAGGCATAGCGGTTGATGCATGTTCTTGTCCTTGTTTCTCCAGTAGAAATCTTGGGAACTCTTTGAGGTTCTTTGTGTTGGATTGAGTATTATGAATATGAAATTGTTTGATGCATATTGTATAATCAACTCATGGATACTCACGGTGACATTGGAGTATCTAAGTGACATTAGAGTTGGTTGATGTGTATTGTACGTTGTTATTTTAGTACGAACTCTAGGACTGTTTGTGACACTTATAGGAATAGCTCAAAAGATTGATCGGAAAGAATAACTTTGAGGTGGTTTTGTACCAAAAAATAATTTATTCTTATATTTTCCGCTAGATAAGAACTTTGGAGTGATTCTTCATCGCACGTTGAGTGATGGTTATATGATCCAATTATATTACCATTGTTGAGAGATTGCACTAGCGAAAGTATGAACCCTATGCCTTGTTTTTAAGCATTGCAATACCATTTGTGCTCACTTTATCGTTTGCTATATTGCTGTTTTTTTATTCAGATTATAAGAATATGTTTCTACCATTTATATTGCACATGTATCACCAGGTCTTGGCCAAAATAGTGCACATATACAATTTACCACTGTATTGGGTGTGTTGGGACACTAGAGACTCTTTGTTATTTGGTTGCAGTGTTGTTTGAGAGAGACAATCTTCATCCCACGCCTCCCATGGATTGATAAAATTTAGGTCATCCACTTGAGGGAAATTTGCTACTGTCCTACAAAACTCTGCGCTTGAAGGCCAAACACGAGTCTACAAGAACAAGTTGTCTAGTAGACATGACATACACATGTGCAAACTAACAAGTTAATTTGAGCTGAAACTGCATCTAAATCAAATAAACTCCCACATACACTCCTCCACTGAAACTCATAAATCATTCTAGTTCTAAAGCATGAAATGAGCTAAACTAGCAATGAGAGATGAAAGGATGAAGTTGCTAACCTTTAAGAACAGTTAGATAGTTGGTGCATCGCCAAATCTAGACAAATCTTGAGAAAAATGTTGATGCACTACCAAATCTAGACAAATCTTGAGGAAAATGGAGCTTGGAGGAAGAAAGCTTAAGTATGGCTCGGGCACCTCATATCATGTTTGTTTTGTGTGAACTCAAGTGGCATTATTCTATCAGGCATTTCATCGAACACCTCTTGTGCATAGAAAGGGAAAACAAACTAGCATACACCTCCCACCTTCTATGAGGAAAAAACAGAGAAGAAGGCGGACAGGGGTCTAAAATCGAGACTGAAGACATACCTTTAGTCCCGGTTGGAGACACCAACCAGGACTAAAGGGTAAGGTCCCATTCGAGTCGAGACTGATGCCTGCCGAGCCCCATCCGGCGTCCTAGCCGCTCGAACCGGGACTAAGGCGCACATTAGTCCCGGTTCGTAACGCGACCGGGACTATTGCTCCGATCCGGCTAGTAGAACAAAAGCTCTGTTTTCTACTAGTGTTGTTTGGGCATTTCACATGACCAAAATCTTGTACCTATAAACATTGCTATTAATCAATAAAATGGCGAGAGTTCCGAGACATTCCGTCTTTTCAGGATTCGCCATCGCACACAGATCGAGCTGGATAACATCTAGCAACTGAACCCTCAAGTATGCTTTGTTTTTGAGGGAACGCTCAAGTATACTAGTGACTAACTAATTGTGCGCCTCGTTCGTATCCATCTAACAACATGCACTGTGATCTCGCGTGGTGCAGAGTCAATGAACTAGCAAGAATTAATCAAATCCAATGTGTTGTCTGGCTAGCTAGGAAGCTACTCCTCTATAAAGAAATATAAAAACATTTAGATCACTTACATGACAAACCGATTAGTAGTAGACTAGATCGGCAACGCGCCTCGGCGCGAGGGTGCCAGACCAACCGATATGGCCAAGCAGTGGAAGGTCAAACTGCATTATGCATTAGTAGAAAGGCAAGTTTAACACATGTACAGGACAACTTAATCAGGATGGAATAAAAAAAGTTCAATGATCAAACCACTGATATAACACTTTTCCGATTAACATCTGATATTACTCTATATCTCAGGATAGAAATATATCTGATATTACTCAAAGAGTAGGTGTTGATAGATACTCACAACAGTAATCACCCTGTAAAATATCTAAAAAATGGCCCTATCTACATATGCCATCAGCGCATTTGTTATAAAATGTGACATGAAACACCTAAGCAAGGTTTGATATGATAGAAACCAAAAGCAGGCCATAGCTGTATTAGTCTCAGATAACTTATTTACACTGTTTTTCATACTGCATAATAGTAAACTACATGGTTGACTGTTAGATATATAACTTTGTCCACACGCCTTCATCCGATTTGCTTGATATATAACTTTGTCCACACTCCTCCATTTGATTTGCTTGCATGTTGCAACGCATGGATCTGCTAAAGGACATGTCATGTTAGACAAACTATTCAAATAGTGCGTCTCATGGACAGCGAGGAACTAATTTGGTCTGTATGAAAGAGAATCACTTTGGATAATATTAAGTGATCTGGATACAATGTAGCCTCTTTAACATAAAAGAATATAAAAGATGAAATTAAATTTGTTTTATGTTAGTATTCTACAAGGCACCCAGAAAACATAATAAGCCTACTATACATAGATATCCTCCAAGATTTTCTTTAGGAACAAAACTTGATTACACTATGATCTCATCTTATTATGTGCCTAATTATTTAACACTGACAAACATGATTGATCTAGTAAAGGTGCACAATTTCAGCCAAGATTAATGTTGCAAGGTAATTGTCTCGGCACCAAAGCAGTTTTTGGCACAAAGCTCTGATACAAAAAGGAAAGGGATAATCACAAGTGCACATCCTTCTATCTAAGGTCACATACAACAACAATTTGAGCATGTACTATTAGGAAATTGAAACCTCTCTGTACACACACTAAGAAAGGTACTAACTTCCTAAATAAAATAAATTGCTAACACAAAAACCAAAATACTGATCCGACCTCGATCTCTAATTACAGTTGCAGCACACATTTGACAATATATTTCTACCAAGAATTATCTTTGTTTTGCATAATAAAGTAATTCTACACTTGGAATGCCAGTACAACTGTTCTGAATCCATTCGACAACAAACTATACCTAGAATGCATCAGACCTAAGTAAAATAAATGGGGGAGGGGTAAAATCAGGTACCTGAACACTGAGAGAACCTGCCGCAAACCGAACCACTGCCGGCTAGAAAGGTGAGGCAGAATCAACACCCGGATTTGTACCTACAAAACAAATTAGGAATCACACAAACAATAAATAAAGTTTTGATCCCCTGACACGTGCTAAAACTTTCTAAGATAGTAGCAACATCTATTTATTGGTGCACCAAATCACTACTAAAAAAGCAAGAATAACCAATGGTTCAACCATATGTGAGTACCTAAGAGTAGGCTGCTTTATCATGGAAGGAGGCTTTTCACTGATAGACATGGCAGGAGCAGCCTAATTTCAGCCGAAGAACACCTGAGATAGGACACGACAACAACAATAAAAGAGGGAAAAAATTAGCCATAGTGTACTTGTACTTCCACACACCTACAAAAAGAACACATGAGAGTAATAAGGTCGGGGAACTGTACTCTAAATAATTCTATAGCTGCACGAAAACTTCCAGGCAAAATATTTGAACCCAAGCACAATGCAAGCAGCAAGACTACTGTGGGGAGTTTCGGCTGTCAGATGTGCCCTGCCTTCTATCGTGACCGTCTATTTTCATCTATGGATTTGACCCTAGAAACCTAGTGGGGAGCTAGCAAGACGTGTACACTTTCAGATAAGCCCGGTGGCGAACGGGAACAGTCAAACACCATAAAAGGTAAAATGGGTACCATGGTAAAACCTACACATCCACTACAAAAATATGACAGCAAAGCTAGACAAATCCATGCCTAAACTGATAACATGTGCTTGATATAATAAGAGATACATGTGTAGCCTGACAGTATATACAGTAGGGCTCACAGAATATTGAAATTACAAATGAATTGTTATTTCTAACCTTTTCATTGGAAATATTGAAAAAATACATTCTCCGAAGACACCCTTTTCGGCAGTGTTCACATGCATAGAATAAAAAAATAACAATATTAACAGTGTATAGATACTGCACTAACCAACAATACTCCAATTAAGCTAATATAATGTTTCTCTTTGTTCAGGTCATGAAGCAAAGAATAAAAGACTTGTATGCACTAATGTATACCTCTAATTAACCACCACATGGCACTTATACATTTGTGCATAAATCAAGCATCCGTCCACGACTTCAAATGAACCTTAACTGCCATAGTATCTAAAAAGCTTCAATATCATTGAAACAATATCTTCCATCACTTGAATTGCCCAAAGGTGAAAGCCATTCAGGATAAAAATAAGTCTGGATCGATGAAATCATCACAATAATCCAGTTCACTTGGGAGATACCTGCAGTTTCAGAGAACAGTGAAGCAGTCAAATATAAATAACAAATCTCAAATTACTGAAACACCAATTTCACATGATAATCCAGTGAATATAGGTATATAAATAGTACAAATAAACTGGAGAATGTATCTAAAAAAGAAATGGGCTCACCAGACCTAGGGCATCAATGTGGCAAATAGACCATTCATCATTTGTAGGAATGAAACTGAGGCAGAAAAATATGAATTGTGGTACGGGGAGATGCTAGAGAGAGCATGTTCAGAAGGAGCACAAGTTCACCTGGGACTGAGACCTTTGATTTGGCGGCCATGGAGCAAAATCCCTAGGCGAGCAGGGTAGCCTTGCTCGATGCTATGAAGAAAAAGGCCCAAATCAGCTCACTTGATTCACTAAAAAGAAGAATCGAGATAAGATCAAAGAACACTAACCTGCAACAGCATCACAAAAAGCCTCGAAAGGCATAGGACGGCGACCTAGCTGGCAAGGGAGGCGTCGAATTGGTCATCTGCTTAGTGGTGGTGGCGGCCCGTGCTCCTCCTAGCTAGTTCCTCGCCAGGTAAGCCATGACCTTGTTGGGGAACATAGTAATTTCAAAAAAAATCCTACGCACACGCAAGATCATGGTGATGCATAGCAACGAGAGGGGAGAGTGTTGTCCACGTACCCTCGTAGACCGAAAGCGGAAGCGTTATGACAACGCGGTTGATGTAGTCGTACGTCTTCACGATCCGACCGATCCAAGTATCGAACGTACGGCACCTCGGAGTTCAGCACACGTTCAGCTCGATGACGATCCCTGGACTCCGATCCAGCAAAGTGTCGGGGATGAGTTCCGTCAGCACGACGGCGTGGTGACGATCTTGATGTTCTACCGTCGCAGGGCTTCGCCTAAGCACCGCTACAATATTATCGAGGTGGACTATAGTGGAGGGGGGCACCGCACACGGCTAAGGAACGATCACGAAGATCAACTTGTGTGTATAGAGGTGCCCCCTGCCCCCGTATATAAAGGAGCCAAGGGGGAGGGGGCGGCTGGCCAAGGAGGGCGCGCCAAGGGGGAGTCCTACTCCCACCGGGAGTAGGACTCCCTTCTTTCCTAGTTGGAGAAGGAGAAAGGGGAAGGAGGAGGAAGAGGGAAGGAAGGGGCGCCGCCTCTCCTTGTCCTATTCGGACTAGGAGGGAGGCGCAGCCCACCTCTTGCCTCCTCTCCTCTTCTCCCTTAGGGCCCATGAAGGCCCAATAACCCCTGGGAGGGTTCCGGTAACCCGCTGGTGCTCCGGTAAAATCCCGATTTCACCCGGAACCATTCCGATATCCAAATATAGGCTTCCAATATATCAATCTTTACGTCTCGACCATTTCGAGACTCCTCGTCATGTCCGTGATCACATCCGGGACTCCGAACAACCTTCGGTACATCAAAACTTATTAACTCATAATAAAACTGTCATCGTACCGTTAAGCGTGCGGACCCTACGGGTTCGAGAACTATGTAGACATGACCTAGAACTATTCTCGGTCAATAACCAATAGCGGAACCTGGATGCTCATATTGGCTCCTATATATTCTACGAAGATCTTTATCGGTCAAACCGCATAACAACATACGTTGTTCCCTTTGTCATCAGTATGTTACTTGTCCGAAATTCAATCGTCGGTATCCAATACCTAGTTCAATCTCATTACCGGCAAGTCTCTTTACTCGTTACGTAATGCATCATTCCGTAACTAACTCATTAGCTACATTGCTTGCAAGGCTTATAGTGATGTGCATTACCGAGAGGGCCCAGAGATACCTCTTCGACAATCGGAGTGACAAAACCTAATCTCCAAATACGCCAACCCAACATGTACATTCGGAGACACCTGTAGAGCTCCTTTATAATCACCCAGTTACGTTGTGATGTTTGGTAGCACACAAAGTGTTCCTCCGGTAAACGGGAGTTGCATAATCTCATACTTACAGGAACATGTATAAGTCATGAAGAAAGCAATAGCAACATACTAAACGATCAAGTGCTAGGCTAACGGAATGGGTCATATCAATCACATCATTCTCCTAATGATGTGATCCCTTTAATCAAATGACAACACATGTCTATGGTTAGGAAACATAACCATCTTTGATTAATGAGCAAGTCAAGTAGAGGCATACTAGTGACGTTATGTTTGTCTATGTATTCACACATATATTATTTTTCCGGTTAATACAATTCTAGCATGAATAATAAACATTTATCATGATATGAGGAAATAAATAATAACTTTATTATTGCCTCTAGGGCATATTTCCTTCAGTCTCCCACTTGCACTAGAGTCAATAATCTAGATTACACAGTAATGATTCTAAGACCCATGGAGTCTTGGTGCTAATCATGTTTTGCTCGTGGAAGAGGCTTAGTCAACGGGTCTGCAACATTCAGATCCGTATGTATCTTGCAAATCTCTATGTCTCCCACCTGGACTTGGTCCCGGATAGAATTGAAGCATCTCTTGATGTGCTTGGTCCTCTTGTGAAATATGGATTCCTTTGCCAAGGCAATTGCACCAATATTGTCACAGAAGATCTTCATTGGTCCCGATGCACTAGGTATGACACCTAGATCGGAAATGAACTCCTTCATCCAGACTCCTTCATTTGCTGCTTCCGAAGCAGCTATGTACTCTGCTTCACATGTAGATCCCGCCACGACGCTTTGTTTAGAACTGCACCAACTTACAGCTCCACCGTTTAATAAAAACACGTATCCGGTTTGCGATTAGAATCGTCCGGATCAGTGTCAAAGCTTGCATCGACGTAACCATTTACGACTAGCTCTTTGTCACCTCCATATACGAGAAACATATCCTTAGTCCTATTCAGGTATTTCAGGATGTTCTTGACCGCTGTCCAGTGATCCACTCCTGGATTACTTTGGTACCTTCCTGCCAAGCTTATTACTAAGCATACGTCAGGTCTGGTACACAGCATTGCATACATGATAGAGCCTATGGCTGAAGCATAGGGAACATCTTTCATTTTCTCTCTATCTTCTGCTGTGGTCGGGCATTGAGTCTGACTCAATTTCACATCTTGTAATACAGGCAAGAACCCTTTCTTTGCCTGATCCATTTTGAACTTTTTCAAAACTTTATCAAGGTATGTGCTTTGTGGAAGTCCAATCAAGCGTCTTGATCTATCTCTATAGATCTTGATGCCCAATATGTAAGCAGCTTCACCGAGGTCTTTCATTGAAAAACTTTTATTCAAGTATCCCTTTATGCTATCCAGAAATTCTATATCATTTCCAATTAATAATATGTCATCTACATATAATATCAGAAATGCTATAGAGCTCCCACTCACTTTCTTGTAAATACAGGCTTCTCCAAAAGTCTGTATAAAACCATATGCTTTGATCACACTATCAAAGCGTTTATTCCAACTCCGAGATGCTTGCACCAGTCCATAAATGGATCGCTGGAGCTTGCACACTTTGTTAGCACCTTTTGGATCGACAAAACCTTCTGGTTGCATCATATACAACTCTTCTTCCAGAAATCCATTCAAGAATGCAGTTTTGACATCCATTTGCCAAATTTCATAATCATAAAATGCAGCAATTGCTAACATGATTCGGACAGACTTAAGCATCGCTACGGGTGAGAACGTCTCATCGTAGTCAACCCCTTGAACTTGTCGAAAACCTTTCGCAACAAGTCGAGCTTAATAGACAGTTACATTACCATCAGCGTCAGACTACTACTTAAAGATCAATTTATACTCAATGTCTTGCCGATCATCGGGCAAGTCAACCAAAGTCCATACTTTGTTCTCATACATGGATCCCATCTCAGATTTCATGGCTTCTAGCCATTTTGCGGAATCTGGGCTCATCATCGCTTCCTCATAGTTCATAGGTTCGCCATGGTCAAGTAACATGACTTCCAGAATAGGATTACCGTACCACTCTGGTGCAGATCTTACTCTGGTAGACCTACGAGGTTCAGTAGAAACTTGATCTGAAGTTTCATGATCAATATCATTAGCTTCCTCACTAATTGGTGTAGTTGTCACAGGAACCGGTTCTTGTGATGGACTACTTTCCAATAAGGGAGCAGGTACAGTTACCTCATCAAGTTCTACTTTCCTCCCACTCACTTCTTTCGAGAGAAACTCCTTCTCTAGAAAGGATCCGAATTTAGCAACGAAAATCTTGCCCTCAGATCTGTGATAGAAGGTGTACCCAACAGTCTCTTTCGGGTATCCTATGAAGACACATTTCTCCGATTTGGGTTCGAGCTTATCTGGTTGAAGTTTCTTCACATAAGCATCGCAACCCCAAACTTTAAGAAACGACAACTTTGGTTTCTTGCCAAACCACAATTCATGAGGTGTCGTCTCAACGGATTTTGATGGTGCCCTATTTAACGTGAATGCGGCCGTCTCTAAAGCATAACCCCAAAACGATAGCGGTTTTAGTAAGAGACATCATAGATGAACCATATCTAGTAAAGTACGATTATGACGTTCGGACACACCATTTCGTTGTGGTGTTCCGGGTGGCGTGAGTTGCGAAACTATTCCGCATTGTTTCAAATGTAAACCAAACTCGTAACTCAAATATTCTCCTCCACGATTAGATCGTAGAAATTTTATTTTCTTGTTATGATGATTTTCCACTTCACTCTGAAATTCTTTGAACTTTTCAAATGTTTCAGACTTGTGTTTCATTAAGTAGATATACCCATATCTGCTCAAATCATCTGTGAAGGTGAGAAAATAACGATACCGCCATGAGCCTCAATATTCATTGGACCACAAACATCGGTATGTATGATTACCAACAAATCAGTTGCTCGCTCCATAGTTCCGGAGAACGGCGTTTTAGTCATCTTGCCCATGAGGCACGGTTCATAAGTACCAAGTGATTCATAATCAAGTGATTCCAAAAGTCCATCAAGATGGAGTTTCTTCATGCGCTTTATACCGATATGACCTAAACGGCGGTCACGACAAATAAGTTGCACTATCGTTATCAACTCTGCATCTTTTGGTTTCAACACTATGAATATGTGTATTACTACTATCGAGATTCAATAAAAATAGACCACTCTTCAAGGGTGCATGACCATAAAAGATATTACTCATATAAATAGAACAACCATTATTCTCTGATTTAAATGAATAACCGTCTCGAATCAAACAAGATCCTGATATAATGTTCATGCTTAACGCTGGCACCAAATAACAATTATTTAGGTCTAAAACTAATCCCGATGGTAGATGTAGAGGTAGTGTGCCGACCGCGATCACAACGACTTTGGAACCATTTCCCACGCGCATCGTCACCTCGTCCTTAGCCAATCTTCGCTTAATCCGTAGTCCCTGTTTCGAGTTGCAAATATTAGCAACAGAACCAGTATCAAATACCCAGGTACTACTGCGAGTATTAATAAGGTACACATCAATAGCATGTATATCACATATACCTTTGTTCACTTTGCCATCCTTCTTATCAGCCAAATACTTGGGGCAGTTCCGCTTCCAGTGTCCAGTCTGCTTGCAGTAGAAGCACTCAGTCTCAGGCTTAGGTCCAGACTTAGGTTTCTTCTCATGAGCAGCAACTTGTTTGCTGTTCTTCTTGAAGTTCCCCTTCTTCTTCCCTTTGCCCTTTTTCTTGAAACTGGTGGTCTTGTTGACCATCAACACTTGACGCTCCTTTTTGATTTCTACCTCCGCGGCTTTTAGCATTGCGAAGAGCTCGTGAATAGTCTTGTCCATCCCTTGCATATTATAGTTCATCACGAAGCTCTTGTAGCTTGGTGGCAGTGATTGAAGAATTCTGTCAATGACACTATCATCAGGAAGATTAACTCCGAGTTGAATCAAGTGATTATTATACCCAGACATTTTGAGTATGTGTTCACTGACAGAACTATTCTCCTCCATCTTGCAGCTATAGAACTTATTGGAGACTTCATATCTCTCAATCCGCGCATTTGCTTGAAATATTAACTTCAACTCCTGGAACATCTCATATGCTCCATGACGTTCAAAACGTCGTTGAAGACCCGGTTCTAAGCCGTAAAGCATGGCACACTGAACTATCAAGTAGTCATCAGCTTTGCTCTGCCAGACGTTCTTAACGTCGTCAGTTGCATCAGCAGCAGGCCTGGCACCCAGCGGTGCTTCCAGGACGTAATTCTTCTGTGCAGCAATGAGGATAATCCTTAGGTTACGGACCCAGTCCGTGTAATTGCTACCATCATCTTTCAACTTTGCTTTCTCAAGGAACGCATTAAAATTCAACGGAACAACAACATGAGCCATCTATCTACAACAAACATAGACATGCAAAATACTATCAGGTACTAAGTTCATGATAAATTTAAGTTCAATTAATCATATTACTTAAGAACTCCCACTTAGACAGACATCTCTCTAGTCATCTAAGTGATCACGTGATCCAAATCAACTAAACCATGTCCGATCATCACGTGAGATGGAGTAGTTTCAATGGTGAACATCACTATGTTGACCATATCTACTATATGATTCACGTTCGACCTTTCGGTCTCCGTGTTCCGAGGCCATATCCGTTATATGCTAGGCTCGTCAAGTTTAACCTGAGTATTCCGCGTGTGCAACTGTTTTGCACCCTTTGTATTTGAACGTAGAGCCTATCACACCCGATCATCATGTGGTGTCTCAGCACGAAGAGCTTTCGCAACAGTGCATACTCAGGGAGAACACTTCTTGATAATTTTTAGTGAGAGATCATCTTAAAATGCTACCGTCAATCAAAGAAAGATAAGATGCATAAAGGATAAACATCACATGCAATCAATATAAGTGATATGATATGGCCATCATCATCTTGTGCTTGTGATCTCCATCTCCGAAGCACCGTCGTGATCACCATCGTCACAGGCGCGACACCTTGATCTCCATCGTAGCATCGTTGTCGTCTCGCCAACTATTGCTTCTACGACTATCGCTACCGCTTACTGATAAAGTAAAGCAATTACAGGGCGTTTGCATTTCATACAATAAAGCGACAACCATATGGCTCCTGCCAGTTGCCGATAACTTCGGTTACAAAACATGATCATCTCATACAATAAAATATAGCATCACGTCTTGACCATATCACATCACAACATGCCTTGCAAAAACAAGTTAGACGTCCTCTACTTTGTTGTTGCAAATTTTACGTGGCTGCTACGGGCTGAGCAAGAACCGTTCTTACCTACGCATCAAAACCACAACGATAGTTCGTCAAGTTAGTGTTGTTTTAACCTTTGCAAGGACCGGGCGTAGCCACACTCGGTTCAACTAAAGTTGGAGAAACAGACACCCGCTAGTCACCTGTGTGCAAAGCACGGCGGTAAGACCAGTCTCGCGTAAGCGTACGCGTAATGTCGGTCCGGGCCGCTTCATTCAACAATACCGCTGAACCAAAGTATGACATGCTGGTAAGCAGTATGACTTGTATCGCCCATAACTCACTTGTGTTCTACTCGTGCATATAACGTCAACGCATAAAACCTGGCTCTGATACCACTGTTGGGGAACGTAGTAATTTTAAAAAATTTCTACGCACACGCAAGATCATGGTGATGCATAGCAGGAGAGGGGAGAGTGTTGTCCACGTACCCTCGTAGACCGAAAGCGGAAGCGTTATGACAACGCGGTTGATGTAGTCGTACGTCTTCACGATCCGACCGATCCAAGTACTGAACGTACGGCACCCCCGAGTTCAGCACACGTTCAGCTCGATGACGATCCCTGGACTCCAATCCAGCAAAGTGTCGGGGATGAGTTCCGTTAGCACGACGGCGTGGTGGCGATCTTGATGTTCTACCGTCGCAGGGCTTCGCCTAAGCACCGCTACAATATTATCGAGGTGGACTATGGTGGAGGGGGGCACCGCACACAGATAAGGAACGATCACGAAGATCAACTTGTGTGTATAGAGGTGCCCCCCTGCCCCCGTATATAAAGGAGCCAAGGGGGAGGGGGCGGCCGGCCAAGGAGGGCACGCCAAGGGGGAGTCCTACTCCCACCGGGAGTAGGACTCCCTTCTTTCCTAGTTGGAGAAGGAGAAAGGGGGAAGGAGGAGGAAGAGGGGAAGGAAAGGGGGGTCGCCGCCCCCCTCTCCTTGGACGAGACTTGCCTGCTCCCTCCGTGTGTGCCCATCTGTGCTCCCGCGTATGTGGCTTGATTTGATTGGAACAAAATAAGGCCCGGCCCCACCCCCCTAAAATCAGGGGGGGAGATGATTAGATTAGAAAAAGAAAAGAAAAAAAGACAGCCGTAGGATGAAGTGGGAGCACGGATGGGAGCATGGGGAGGGAGCAGGCAAGCCGGATCCCCTCTCCTTGTCCTATTCGGACTAGGGAGGGGAGGGGGCGCAGCCCACCTCTTGCCTCCTCTCCTATTCTCCTTAGGGCCCATGAAGGCCCAATAACCCCCGGGAGGGTTCCGATAACCCGCCGGTGCTCCGGTAAAATCCCGATTTCACCCGGAACCATTCCGATATCCAAATATAGGCTTCCAATATATCAATCTTTACGTCTTGACCATTTCGAGACTCCTCGTCATGTCCGTGATCACATCCGGGACTCCGAACAACCTTCGGTACATCAAAACTTATTAACTCATAATAAAACTATCACCGAAACGTTAAGCATGCGGACCCTACGGGTTCGAGAACTATGTAGACATGACCTAGAACTATTCTCGGTCAATAACCAATAGCGGAACCTAGATGCTCATATTGGCTCCTACATATTCTACGAAGATCTTTATCGGTCAAACCGCGTAACAACATACGTTGTTCCCTTTGTCATCGGTATGTTACTTGTCCGAGATTCGATCGTCGGTATCCAATACCTAGTTCAATCTCATTACCGGCAAGTCTCTTTACTCGTTACGTAATGCATCATTCCGTAACTAACTCATTAGCTACATTGCTTGCAAGGCTTATAGTGATGTGCATTACCGAGAGGGCCCAGAGATACCTCTCCGACAATCGGAGTGACAAAACCTAATCTCAAAATCGCCAACCCAACATGTACCTTCGAGACACCTGTAGAGCTCCTTTATAATCACCCGATTACGTTGTGATGGTTGGTAGCACACAAAGTGTTCCTCCGGTAAACGGGAGTTGCATAATCTCATAGTTACAGGAACATGTATAAGTCATGAAGAAAGCAATAGCAACATACTAAACGATCAAGTGCTAGGCTAACGGAATGGGTCATATCAATCACATCATTCTTCTAATGATGTGATCCCTTTAATCAAATGACAACACATGTCTATGGTTAGGAAACATAACCATCTTTGATTAATGAGCTAGTCAAGTAGAGGCATACTAGTGACGTTATGTTTGTCTATGTATTCACACATGTATTATGTTTCCGGTTAATACAATTCTAGCATGAATAATAAACATTTATCATGATATGAGGAAATAAATAATAACTTTATTATTGCCTCTAGGGCATATTTCCTTCAGACCTCGTTCGGCTCCATGACGGTGACATCCTGCAATCCAAGACGAAGAAGCGGTGAGAGAGAGAGATATATATATGAACAACACCACACATGTCAGGAGCAAAATTCCTACGCAAATGACACAAACCAGATCTGGATGGAGATGAAGAAAACCATAAGAATAAGAGAAGGGGAGGAGGGATGCATGAGAGAGACGCTCATTCGCCATGGGCTAGACCACGGGTACCTCGAGGCCGAAGATTCTCTCTAAAATAAACCAACATCATTTATCAAGTATTTATTTAGAAAGATTTTCTTTGAAATAAGCCAACATCATTCATCAAGGCCACCCAGTTCGGCGGTAAAACCAGAGGAGAGAAAGAGGAAAAAAGGACACATATATTTATTATATTTATAATCTATACATATATACTGAGAAGAAACAAGAGCTCCGAGTTGAGGTTCTTCTTCTCTGCACCCGCCCGCACGCACAGCAAATAAAATCATTATTTTCACTAAGATCTCACAAGGGAATATGAAAAACTATCAGGTACCAGCAAATAAATAAAAGAGATCTCCCTGACCAAGCCCACACTCTCACTCTCTCCCATAACTTATAAGAAGCCGACCCAATAGTAGCCATGCAGTTGAAATTTTAGAACAACAAGCAAACACATGATGATGCACACAATCAGGGAGGGAACCACGCTTACCAAATCGAAACACATCGGGGATTGAGAGGGAGAGAGAGAGAAGGAGAAGAACAGGGGCAGGGGAGGAGACGTTGATATGCGCAGCTGGACCAGGAGTGAAAGATGTGGACGACGCCATCAGGATCAGCCCCATACATGGTTTAGACATCAAAATAATCCATGTTGGTCATGTGTCACAGCAATCCATAATCAATACACCACAAAGAAACCAACAACAAATTAGTTATAAGAGAAACCAACAACATACATCACCTGACTAAATACAAAATGGAAGAGCATAAAATCTGCAGTTATAAGAGAAATAATATGGGCACATGCCTTTCTTCGATATCAAAAAAATATCACGTATCATAAGGCAGTTATAAGAGAATGCATCAAGTTTACACAGGAAGTCTGAGATGACAGCGCTGCTACACACTGTATATACACATACCTTCATTGTCGACTGATGTATATCAGGTTGTTGTTGCTCGGCCCTTTCACAGTGTGGCTAGCTCGGCGGTTGGCTTTTTGGCAGGGCGGTGTTTCCCTCAAAATCTAATCATACAAAAAGTCAAACAAATTTCACACATCGCATCATTGTCATAAGAACATGCACATAGGTTAAATTAAGAAGTCAAAGACAAATGGATTTTAGAATCCATATGTTTAGAACAACCAACCATTATTTGTAAGACAGTGCATGCACTTTTGTGCCACAAAGCAATCTTATAATGTTGAGGGAGACATATAAAATTAGTTGCCACAAACACAGACCTGAACAAACTAATAAATGAATACCAATGACATTGCTCAGAAATTCTTCGAGATTATCACAATTATTTCAGTGCTCTCATGAACCTACCAAATGTGCTGGTCAACATTTGCATCATTCAGAACATAAACAGTCAAGTTTGATTGATACCTAATATTTTCATAGATCAGCATAAACAGTCAATTCGTTTGGGGGAACCATGCAATGCAAATTTAATGGCCTGATTAACATTTATAATATGATAAATCGTGCAACAATAGTTATGGAACGACACTCAGCTCCATAAGATGATGAGACTAATGGTTTTCTTATGTTTCTCTCCATGATGATGATGATGATGATGATGATGATGATGAAGAAGAAGAAGAAGAAGAACACACCTCTCACTCTCTTGCATATGACCTCCTTGCAAGAATCATTGAAGAGCCCGAGAAGCTCGTCGACGGCGGGGAAAACGGGTGGCGCGGCATCGAGCAGGGGCGGCGACGACAACCAGACCACCTCGAGCACCACGGTCCAGAAGCCAAGAGCATGAGCAGACCAAAATCAGAATGGATTAACCAGGAAACCCTAGACAGATCCCTAAAAACAACAAAGCCCTTGATGAGCACATACGCATCACAAAGGGAAAGACAAACAAGGGAGCAAATAATCACCTCAGCCATCTCAGAAGCCCACTCGGTGTGCTCCCTCCGGTCGACCCGCAAGACAGCCCCAACACCACGCCACCATCCCAACCGTGAAACAGACAGAGAAGGAAGATGGTAAAAAACAAGCGAAATAAAATATAGGAACGTTGAGCGAGAGGAAAGCCACCTGAAGAACGGTTCCTGCCCGGAGTTTCATTTTGTTAACATGGTTCTTGACAATGGTGGGAGGCACAAATGACATAATGATTTGGATAGATTGGTCAAGGGTAGTGAGGGCCAATAAAAGAGTGTTATTACAATACTTAGTTTACAATTCAAGTTGTAACATGGCCTCCAGGGCGAGGAGGGCGTCGTCAAGGGAATCCGCCATGGCCTCCAGCGTATCGCGCATCGCGGGGTCCTCCATGACCTCCGTCTTCTCCTTGAGCCGCTCTGTGTGAGAGCTGACATGAGCCGCAAGCTTGCCGATCTCCACGCAATCCTTGTTGTTCTGCTTAGCCGTTTCTATGGCCGTCTTTATGGCGGCGCGACTTTCACGACCCTCTCCACGCTGCCGAGTGTGATATCGGCCATCTTAATTAATTTGCCGTGCGTCGTTGACCGCGATCAGCTACATCATCAGATCGAAAAACAGCCCTGGATCACTAGCAGCTTCTTCTCACAATGATCGAACTTGGTTAAGCAAGAAGGAAGCTAAGCTTACCAACCTTGTTATTATTGGCTCTACTCTCTTCTTCTCGCTGGCCGGCTTAGCTTCCTCGGATCCTCGCTCCCCCTGCACAAAGCGTGCTTGATGAGATCTGATCCGATGAGGCCCTCAACAACTCAACAAGTATATAGAAAGTGATCCAGGGCTAGTAGAGCTGCGCCGCGTGTGTGCCGGACGGAAAAGGGTTCAGGTTATTGCATAGTGGGCTCAGATTCGCCTTTCCTCGATCATATAGCCTACCCCGTCATCTCTTATCACCAGATCAATCTGTTTATACAGGGTAGCTACCCTGGTTATCACTCAACAAGAATGACCATCCAAGGGCAGAACAACAAGTATCACATGATCAAAAAGGATTCTAGAGACGAGAGGGAGGATCCAACTTGATACCCACCGATGCCTCAATTGCTCAAAGGCACACTTATTTCAGCCAATGTTAATCATCATCGCCCTAGCACTAACACCACTGGTCAATTTAGCAAATCCAGGAGCATAGATATACGACATCCACATGTAAACCAAATCATCACAGGAGCTCCTATGATAGCAACCAAACATGAACAACATCCTGCAAACCCTAGAATAGCATGCATCCACAACTACAGAGCTCAGGTAGGGACCGATGCATGAGTAGGGCATAGAGCATCAACCAGACAAGCACCACATCAATATAGCAACGACCATGTCCAATATAGTAGCCGAAGCAGATGAGCAAGAGGAAGATGGAGCTCACCGAGGGAGGTTGTAGATGAGGCAGTACGGGCACCGGGGTTGCGCCTGAACGCCGTCCAACCGGCAAGGAACCGCTTCCTACACCGCACATCCACCACGCGACCGCATCGGAGTTGCGCCTTGCACCGTCCCGCCGACGGGCACGAACGCCACGGTCACATAATTCTCCTTGAAAACCACATACATATGCACACATGCTCTCATCTATTAGTATAGTTATACATAGAAATTGCTAGTTGCTTCAAACCAAAAAAACTTAATTCACGCATTCATTGCCCCTTTTCACACAGAATAATGCATCAAATCCTATGACTCAGAAGTTGTTGATCATAACAGGCCATGTCGCTCGTCTTGACACCAACACGTGTTGTTAATGAGACCAAAAACTATATTAAACGACAATGGCCAAAATCAGGTACATATTGGTAACAACAAATAACATGATTGGTAAGCTACATCAGTAAAATAACCACAGAATATTTTGTTGCACGCTACCATGTATTTCTGAATCACATGAGTTCACAAATTTTGTGCAGGGGAGATGGCAAAGGAGCATCCACTTGTTTTCAGTTACTTATGAGTGGAGCCACCGGCTTCTTCAACGACCGGGAATCATAATGGTAGCAAATCAGCAGCAAACCAAGCAGCTGCACTACAACTACACCTGCTTATACATCGTTAAAACCTGACAACCAGGTGTTGTATATCTGACTACACCCCACTAAAAACCTGACAACTACGCTTTATTAAACACAATAACCATGTATTTATAAAAAAATCGCAACCACCCCCTTGTCGCGGATAGCAAAGTATATTCGCGGCAACTACGGGTTTATAAACATGGCAAGGTCATACGAAAAAACACATGACAACAAGGTATGATTAATCTGACAACCACTCAATGGTTAATATGGTCAAAACAGTAAAAAAAACATGGCAACTGCTGACATGGACTATCAAATTAAATCCCCCCTTGCACTGAAATACACTCCCAAGAAATAAAAAATGGTAGTTATATTCGAAACAATTATGGTTTGTGTCTAGAGGAAACATCACAAAAAAAAATCTCACTAAAACAGAAAAGGTTGGCAGTTGTATACTGCAGTTGTGTAGTCGGCACACACCTTATTGTCTGTCCGCCTGCCCCTTGCATCCGGATCCAGCTATCTTCCTGCTTGGCATATCGACACCCCCTCCCCCTATTTAAGAAAACACACAGAGGAGGAAGAAACACACCATGAGAGAGGGCACTTCTCACATAACCAATATGCAATTCAGGTTAGCTTCTCCCCAAGGATCAAATGCATGCATTTTGTTCAGGTAAAAAGCTACTGATGTTGCCTGGAAAAAACAAGGTAACTATTGGCAGGAATAAGATAAGCTTGACACTACAGATAAACTACAAGACCGATGATTCTCATGATGATAAAAATATGTTGAGATGCAGAGAAAAGGAGACAGGAAGCAGCAACGACAACACAAATAAACATATGCCATTCACAGGACTGTAAACACCAAACCGGTGACTACATCTAGTTCATCAATCAACTCGAAAAAATAAAAGCAGCAGCATCATCTCTAATCAGCAAAAAAAACTCCTAGTTCACCATCAGACAACTGGAAAATAAAAGGCATCAGCATAGACTTGTATAGATAAACATCAGCAACGGCATAGAAGGCAAGGACAAACATGCATAGATAGACAGTAGCAGCAGCCTAAAACTTGCACAAAGCCTCTGAACTGAATAAGTCAGGCGGCAACATAAAGCCTGAAAATCTGCATATGGAAGAAAACAACAAGCCTAAGCCACCGTCGCCACCTCCCCTGGGGTACGACCCCTCCCACGAACCCATCAACAGAAACAAACTCCAGCACGCCCCCATGCACCTAGGCACGCCCCGCTGTGGTCACTACGCTGTACGGAAGCATCACCATGCTCTCCTACGTCCTGTATATCAACGCCCCTCCCTTCGCCACACGCCGGCCGTGAACCATCCGCCCCATCAAACCACGCGCCTGCACCTCTCTAGCCGGCACAGTCCGCCTCACCCGCCATGGCGTGGTTCCCCCTACAAACTCCCCCACCGCTCCACCACATGGCATCGATCTGCAACCGCCGCTCGCTCCCCGCCGAACCACGAGAGAGGGAAAAAAGTGCGCGAGGTACAAACAATGCATCAGGGTGGACTCACCGGAGTTGCCTGCACGCCTGCAACGGATGGGATCCGGGAGGGAGTTGCCGCCCGTGCCCTTTCTTGAATCCGGTGAACCCGAGGCAGATTGATGATGACGAACAACACCTCTTCCGTGTTGATGCCGGCGGTCCAGTCGCGCCCGAACAGCAGCGGTGACGCCGAGGCAAGGTCGACCTCCACCACCGAACCCTAGCAGGGGGAAATCGATGGGGGCGACTAAAGGAGGTGAGGAAAAGTGGATCGACGCGGTGAAGCTAGTAGAGCTGCAGCCGCGTGTGTGCCGGACGGCGCCGGAGCGGCCGGAATCGGCCGGCGTCTGAGGCGGCGAGCAGTGGGGATCGAGCTAGTGGGCAGGAGGGGGGACGGGAGGAAGAGGAGAGGGGGTGCGCGAGTGCGGGGGAGAGAGGCGGCTAGGTCGTCTCCACGAGCGGGGACGCAATTCATACGCGCAAGCGTGAAATGATGAAAATGCCCACGGCGGGGCAGGCTATTTACGCGCGGTGGCACGAACGAGACGGTAACTATTCATTCCAGCAGTAACTTTTTTTGATCCGACGGACGAGGTCGTTCCAGGGGTCGATCCGACGGCCCAGATCCGATCAAGCCACCCGATCCAACGGCCAGGAAGCCCAAATCGATGAGGAGCCAGAAGGAGAGCTTCTATTCTTATCTCTGGATGCAACATCTACCTTGTTAACAAGAACGACTTACTCGCCTTGGTCCCAAAGTCTTGTTTCAATATTCAACAGTTTGTACCCGCGAAAGAAAAAAGAATATATAACAGTTTGCATAATAATTAGGTAAGGCCCAAACTAATGCCAATACCCAATGCCGCCGTTTGGTTGGACACTTGGCATTCCATTCATCCCCACTCGAGACAGGTCTCGCCCGAGCGTGCCCAGGAACGGCGGTGGCGCACGTACGTAGCCCATCCTGCCCACCTCCACCCCGAGCTCCTGCGGCCGGCGTGCCTCCACCCGGAGCTCCAGCGGCCCGGCGCAGGTAGCCCATCCCGACCACCTCCACCCCGAGCTCCAGCGGCCCGCCTCCACGCCGAGCTCCGGCAGCCGGCGTGCCTCCACCCCGAGCTCCAGCGGCCCGGCGCAGGTAACCCATCTCGCCCACCTACCTCCAGGCACCACCCTCTCGCCCCGCCTCCAACCCGATCTCCGGCGGCCGGCATGTCTCCACTAAATTCCTCACTTTGACCATCCAAACAACATTTGGCACTCAATTTCTTGGTACAAGATGAAGATCATCAAGTTGACTTCGCGTGGTTCTAGTTCTTTTATTTTAAACGTGGCTCACAGCCTGTCACAGACAACACCCTCTTCGATTGGAGAGTACCATATATATTGTTTCTATATACTTGTTGAGTTGTTGAGGGCCTCATCGGATCAGATCTCATCAAGCACGCTTTGTGCAGGGGGAGCGAGGATCCGAGGAAGCTAAGCCGGCCGGCGAGAAGAAGAGAGTAGAGCCAATAATAACAAGGTTGGTAAGCTTAGCTTCCTTCTTGCTTAACCAATTTCGATAATTGTGAGAAGAAGCTGCTAGTGATCCAGGGCTGTTTTTCGATCTGATGATGTAGCTGATCGCGGTCAACGACGCACGGCAAATTAATTAAGATGGCCGATATCACACTCGGCAGCGTGGAGAGGGTCGTGAAAGTCGCGCTCGCCATAAAGACGGCCATAGAAACGGCTAAGCAGAACAACAAGGATTGCGTGGAGATCGGCAAGCTTGCGGCTCATGTCAGCTCTCACACAGAGCGGCTCAAGGAGAAGACGGAGGTCATGGAGGACCCCGCGATGCGCGATACGCTGGAGGCCATGGCGGATTCCCTTGACGACGCCCTCCTGCTCATCGACACGTGCCACGGCAAGTGCTTCCTGCTCCGCTACCTGTGTGCCAGCGACATGTCCAAGCAGCTGCGCCGGGCACATGAAGATATATCAAGGAAACTCCAGCTGGGCGCCTTCGCCGTCGATGTCGACATAAAGATTGCTTTGGACAAACTCGTCACACAGGTAACTTTATGGCTTAACTAGTTAATCGATTAATTGGAGCTATTAATTGCTAACACACACCTGAGGTCCTGAGCTATTTGCTTCAACTGTGTTCTTTCTAGACAAAAGATAGAGTTTTCATAAGGTTCTTAAATCTTAGCATGCAAACTATAGAATATAGGTAGATCTGAAGTGAATCTCAGATCTGAAGCCATGCCAAATTGAGCCTATAATTTAAAACGAGTTAAGACAGTTTATCCCTTTTCTATAATGGGCCTCACAGAACCCATATATAAAGTAGGCCCATAATAGTTACTAATAGAGCAGAAGTAAGACCGATAATTCATCCTGGAGCCCGGGCTCATCTGCTCCCGCTCAGCAAAAAATTCAAAACAAATACTAGAGAAATTCAAAAAGAATCCAAATTTTTTTGTGGTGGTAGATAATTTGACGCGTGAGGTGCGCCCCAAAATTCAAATTATTTGGACATCTGAGTAGCTCTCGGCAAAAAAGACAAATCTGGTCAAAACAGTGCGTGAACAGTATACATTTTTACAGACCCTGATTTTGTCTTTTTTGCCGAGAGCTGCTCAGGTGCTCAAATGAGTTGAATTTTGGGGCGCACCTCACGCGTCAAATTATCTACCACCACAAAAAAATTTGGAATTTTTCGAATTTTTTTTTTTTTGAATTTTTTGCTGAGCGTGGGTGCAGATGAGCCCGGGAGCCAAAACTCCGCGTTCAAGTAAGACCCAATTGACTCACTGAGTAATCCTAGATAGATCGAGCAGCAATTAATCATATCTTTTGCACATGTTGTATCACTCTTACTTTTTGCACTTCAGTATGCAGGACAGGCGGAAAACCCACAAAGTAGTCAACCGAGAACCGATCAAGCTAGGTACGTTAAGATATCTGCAGTGCAAATTCATGTCGTTTGTTGTAAATTAACATCTGCATTTTGATGATATAATTAAGATGTAGAATATTAACCATTCTTCCGTTCTTTCTTAAAAAGATGCCATGTCTACCAAGATGGGTAGCAGTACATTGTACTGTATCCTAGGCTTCAAACAAACATGCAACGAAATGTTATCAACTAGTGTAACCTTAACTTACAATGCAAGTTCCCAAAGTTACTGACTAGTATAATTTGGAAGATCAGCCGTCCAAAGCAGGACACATCACTCTAAACTGAACTTAAACTACTCACTAATGGCCCTTTAGCTCTCATGCTGACAAAATTAAGGTTATTATGCGATTTGAATCATTAAGTATGCAATTTTTATTCTTTGGCTGCTAGCTGTTGCAAGAGCACTGCACGTTCGATCGAGCTAAGTATATGAGGTACAGTATTCCAATATTTCAGATGGATTATTCATTTTTTACATAAGCAAATTAACTATATAAGCATCCACATAAGTTATGTACTTAAGTACATTTCGTATGCCCTATAGCTAGCTAGCTTTTCCAAATGCGCCTCTTTTATCTATTTCAAGGGACTACTCAAAATAAGCATTTTAATGATTTAAAAAAAATCCAAACTTGCAATATGTCAGAAGGCCTCTTATTTTGAATTTTCAATGGCAATAGCACACCTGGAGTAAGGAAAAACGACAAAGGGAAGACCATGGTAGCAACAGTAAGAAGGGCAGAGTCTGATCCCTTGTCAGGTAAGGTGTGCCAATGCATTTCTGTTACTTGGACCGATGATGTAATTCCTGTCCCATGCCTTGACACTATATATTTAATTTTTTACTGAATGGCTAATTATTATCATCATGCGAACGAGTTTTGGAGGCAAAACTATGCGAACGAGTTTTGAAGGAAAAACTACTATTTCTGATCTTTCTGACTACTGGTATGATCCGTGCATGGATGGCCACCTCCCCGTCTCATGCGTCTGCTTCCCTGACAGGCATTGCACAGTTCAGTTTGTCTCAGCTGGAGGCTGCTACAAACGACTTCTCAGAAGATAGTTATGTTGAAAGAGGCTACTACAAGGTATTCCCTTGCTTCGTTTGCTAATTTTGTGTTGGATTTTCGGACAATCATCATTGTCACATTTGATCAATTTGCTACAAGATATAATTAAACACATTTCATGAATTTTGTAAAGATGATGCAATTGCTTTCAGTTTCTTGGTACAACATGGCTTTTCCCGACCCATAAGGCTCGACTTGACATAACTGTAATATTAGTTGTCGGGCTCAAAGGCCATGACATATACTAAAATGGGAGTACCATACGGGAGTAAAATGGTCTTTTCAATAAATTAAAATATGGTTACCTACTCCCAACGTACTGTTCCTTTGCCTACATACATTGCACATTCCACCGTAGCATGATATTGCAATGATTTGTGTTAATGTTATACTACTACAAAGAAGTATTATCCACGTTTTTTTTCACAAAAAATAACTTCCAGCTTCTGCACCAAATAGATTAACATAGCTATTAAAACCATAAAAATCCAAATACATGTACTTACAGGATTTGAACCCTTGTGGTTACAGTCAACTGATTCCTCACAATTCCCACATCTCTCTTCCCCCACGACTCAAAACCAATGAATGTGAAAAATTGTTGTGCCACTAGCAGCTACTTGCTCCAGCTGCATGCTGAGGACAAGGAAAGGGATCTGTAGGTAAATGAAGCCTTGACTGCGCATGAACTTCAAAGATCGCTTGGACAGCAACATATGGGCCGCATCCATTGTTGTCTGTTGCTGTTGACATAAACCCCTTGGCTTCAGGAGCACTAGGACTGGTGGGCAAGCGAATTGTCGAGTTGTGCAAGGATTGACATGGGCGTGCGGTTGTAAAGCTTGGCCAATTATTGAATGAAGGGCACTTAGGCTATCCATCTCTATTTAAAGCTATCTTATTATCTGCATCAAGAGCTAAAAGACCTTACATAAATAAATGGAGCGAGTAAGATCATGTTTGGATCAGCTGGAGCGAACAGAAAGCTAACAAAAAAGTTCTAGTTGATTCGAACGGACTAATTTATATATCCAGCTTAATTGCAATCTAGTTTTCAACTAACTAACAAGCTACAAGTTATAAAAGGCTGTCATTGGGACTAGTAGCCTTATTCTGATAATAACTGCAAAATGTAATAAGTGCAAAAGTAGCATCACACTCTAAATTAAGATTACAGCACGACAGTATGATACAAAGGGTTCATATTTTTCTTTCAGGTTTATTGTCATAAGCAAATCATAACTTTATCTTTTCTGCCAAAAAATTAACTTGTGTTTTATCTTTTCAGGGTGTATTATCGCACAACGGACTAGATGTTGTAGCCGCCATCAAGAAGTTTCCAGTCTCTAATGATCTTGAACTGCAGCATGAGCTCAATATTCATGCAAAGCTTGAACACAGAAACATTGTTAAACTTTTGGGATATGCGAAAGTTGAAAAAAGGATAAGCTTTTTGGTCGAAGAATACATGTCGAATGCTAAAAGCTTGGAAAGCATTATTAATGGCATGTCCTCAAGTAAAAATACTACTTCACATATGGACCTAATTTCCCTTGTTCTCACAATATATAATAACTAATACTTTCTTCTTTTTCTTTTTAAATTATGCAGCATCTCGTCTTGATTGGCCCTCCTGTTTCAAGATAATTCAGGGCATAGCCAAGGGCTTACATTATCTACATAAGCAATGGCTTCTCTATATGGATTTGAAACCAAACAACATCCTCGTCCGTTCAGATATGGACCCTGTCATCATCAATTTTGGATCATCTGTAGTACTAGATGGTGATGATGATACGATCTCTGGGGACACCTTAGCGGGCACACTGTAACTGCATTGAGCTCATTGCTTTCAATTTTTCTCATGTCTCTTCTATAAAATTATTCATTACTTTTTTTATCATTCAGGGGTTATATCGCTCCAGAAAAAATTAGTCGAGCTAATGTATCATTGAAGTCCGATGTGTTCTCTTTTGGAGTTATCCTCATTCAGATCATTACCGGCAGGAGACTTTCATCATACGATGATCTACCAGAATGGGTGAGTACGTATTAAATTTAGAAGCTTGATATAAACAGCAACTTCTTCATTGCTTCTTGTAGAACAAGCCAATTATTAACCCACATAGTAGCGCAGTTAGTATATTAACATTCATAATTTTATCAAACTAGAGCTCCTGCACGGACTACAAATTTTAAGAAAGATAATTGTTAGAAATTCATGGATAAATTTGAGTCCTAGAGGTAACCAAAATTGATTTCTCCCCTCTCTCTCCCTCCCTATCTCTCTCATGATATTTGTTCCTAGCAGATACCATGAGGATTAATATGGAGACTTTAAAAGGATCCTCAAATTAGTAATAGTAAGATGATCCCTATGCTTACCAATAATAATATAATCATCATAATTCTATGTTAAAAATGAATATATAGGTCCATGTTAGTTAATTTTTTTATATAAGATTACAAAGTTCCTTTGATTTACTTATGGCCTACGCAATTTCATACCATATATGATTTCTCATGAACAATGAAGTTTTTGGTTTTTTATTTTTTCACTTTTGGTATATATATCTTAAGATAAAATACCTATTGTCGGTCCCTTGAACTATAAGAAAAAATACCCACTGTAGATGTGCCCTTATAGATAAGGACTGTGGTGGATCCAAATATTACAAGTGTTTATTAACACCAGAAATGTTAAAAGTTTCTTAAACAAATAAATTTGCTGGTTGGAATGGGCTTTTTTTTTCCTAATGGAATCCGGAAATGCAGCTGGGAACATGTTCCTTTTTTTACCTACACTGCCGGATATTTGAAAGGTTATTTTATTCATGTTGAATTGCTACTCTTTCTTGTTGCGTCCAATGGGAACTTTGTTCAGGCGCTAGCTCTTTCCCTTATTTATATCTCAAATCTTGCACTGCACCGTACTGCACCGATTATTTGCAAAACGATGTTTACCTTCATTGAAACTGTTTTTTTTATGCAGAGTTCAATTGAGATGATTAGACCAATGAAAGGGTTATTTGATCCGGCCCTAGCTGACGAGTCTCAGCTAATGAAGATTAACAGGTGTAGAGAGGTCGGATTGAAGTGCATTGAGTGGGATCCGAAATGTAGGCCTTCCATGGCGGATGTTCTTGAGATGCTAAACAGCTAGTAACCCCAGATGAGGGTTAAATTGCTATGATACCCACCACGGACATGGATTACAATTGTTACATATTGTAATACTCCCTCCATCCGAAAATACTTGTCGGAGGAATGGATGTATCTAGACGTATTTTAGTTATAGATACATTCATTTTTATGCATTTTTGCGACAAGTATTTTCGGACGGAAGGAGTACAACAAGAGAAGTGGTTTTCACTTCTATTACAACATTCCGGTACTACGGTAGTGGTGTTAGCTGTACTGTACAATGTGCAAAAATATATATTTCTGGCTGAGTCATTGAGAACCAATAGTGGTGCCATCTATCACTACTAGCTGGTGCCTCAAACCTGTAGTGTACGTGATACCTCAACCAACAATGACTATTGACTACTGGTCGAGGGCACCAAGCAGTAATTCAAAATCCAACAAACACGAATAAGAATGCTGGCACTTTCAGGTTTTATGGATTAAACTATTTTCAGTTTGTTCTTATAGAATAATACTATAGGAATATCCCATAAATACTTAAAGATAACTTTATGAGGTTATTTTGGTCATTTCATCTTAGAAAATACAAAGGTTAGTTTTCAATACTTGTCATTTGTTACCACTTATTTGTTTTGAAATATTTGACCCTTCCTGTTTCCTCAAATAAATGCACTTTTCTAAAAAAACATTATTTATAAGAATACTGCACGAATGTTCTAGAAAACTAAAGACGGATTTATCCGTATATTTGGTCATTTCATCCTAATTAGGGCCTCTTTAGAATGGAGGAATCTAAAAAATATAGGAATAGGAAAAAAACATAGGATCCTATTTTTTGGAAAAGGGGGTTAAGACCCCCAGCCTCTGCATCAATCGATGCATACAACCATCTTTTTTTTTTATTCAACATAGGTCTAACAAAAACATACATCAAGCCACTTGAAGTCACCACTCACACCTACAAAACTTGATAATGTGGAGTGCTCTTACTCGTCATATCTAAAACTGATGTCATCGCCGATCCATCCAGATAACATATAGGAACCCACAGCTGGTGCAGCAGGCCTTATGCGTACACCACGCACACGTTTTAGACGCCTCCATCATCATTGAACCGTTGACCCATCTTCAGGACAGAGATCTGCATCATCCTTGCCAGTCCGTCCATCCGTTGACGCCACCACGGTACCCAATGGCGCCTGATGAAGCTATGTACCTAGGGTAGGGTCATGGACCTGTCCAAACTACCCTACCCAAGGACATCTCTAGAAGAAACCACCTGTCAATCGACTCAGAAGTGTTCCACTCGACCATGAAGCCAACCACTCGACCATGAAGCCAACCACTCGACGGCCGGGAGGACTGAAGTCACTCTGCATGTAAATGGTCGGTCATTGAGTAGCATTTATGGTCATCATAGCACTTTACTTGTGACGTTACCAGTAACGCCAGATCTTAATGCACCTTAAACCCTACATAATTGAGGGCCGGAGGGTTCTGGCGAACTCTATATAAGCCACCCCCCTCCTCAGTGTAAAGGGTTGGCACCCCTGTAACTCATACTCATATAATCCAGTCGACCGCCTCCGGGCTCCGAGACGTAGGGCTGTTACTTCCTCCGAGAAGGGTCTGAACTCGTAAATCCCTTGCGTATACAACTACTCCATAGCTAGGATCTTACCTCTCCATACCTACCCCCCTACACTACTGTCAGACTTAGAACCACGATAATTGGCGCCCACCTTGGGGCAGGTGTCTTAGCGACTTATTGGAGAAGTTGCGATTTTTTCCGACCTCCTTCATCATGGTTTCGGGCGGAGTTTTGGTTGAGGGCCGCGAGATCCGTCTCGGCGCGCTCACGTTCATCGCCGACGACTCTGCTTGGCTTTAGGAGGCTCCACTCGACATCGATGCGCTCCCAGTCCGCGGAGCAACGCACTTTCGCGCATGCGTCTGCGGCGTCCTCCTGTGGCAACCGTCGACCCAGTATCGGTCGGTCTTTGTGTCGTCCTCCCTCCCTGTTTCCCGCCGGCGCAAGCGCTCCGGTCGGTCGAGGCTTCAGCGGTGGGTGAGGCACGCGGTGGTCCATGATCGGCCACCCCCAAGTCGCGGCAATCGAGCCCGACGAATCTCTCTACGGCCTGTCCGACCTGTCGACTGGCTCCGCAGAGACTGCATCCGAGTGCGACAACAGTGATCCAGCGGTGGAATACTGGCACTTTCAGGTTTTATGGAATAAACTATTTTCAGTTTGTTCTTATAGAATACTATCAGAATATTCCATAAATATTTAAAGATAACTTTATAAGGTTATTTTGGTCATTTCATCTTAGAAAATACAAAGGTTCGTTTTCAAATACAAGTCATTTGTTTTCGAATACTTAACCTTCCTGTTTACCGAAATAAATGCAATTATTTTCTATTTTTTTCCTTTATAAGAATATTGCACGAACGCTCTAGAACACTAAAGATGGCTTTATCACTATATTTGGTCATTTCATCCTTAGGGCCTCTTTAGAATGGAGGAATCTCAATAGGTAGGAATATGAAGGAAAAAAAACATAGGAGAGTTGCACGATATTTGAAATCCTATAGGATTTGAGAATGTAAGAAAGTTTGTAAGAGTGTTTGGATGTAATATAGGAAAATTGAAGGAATGAGAAGAGAGAGATTGACACAAAGGAAAGTTTCCAAGTGGTTGGACCTCATGCTAGATTTCCTCTAAAATTCCTATGGATTAAGCCATTCCATAGGGATTTTGAAGGATTCTTTGTTCCAAAGGGCCACACAGGGAAAAAAATTATAGGACTAAAAAACTCGTATATTGGGAAGTAGGCCTTAAAAGTTGAATTGCTTGGATAATCGTGTTATTGAGTTAAAGTTGGCAACTTGTATTAGAAAAATGGAGATTGCCTTGATAACCATGCCTTGGTCCAAGTCTCCATGTTCCCATTAATTTTAAAAAATACAGAAGCTAGGAGTATGTCTTCTTGACATTGGATTGTCTTTTTTTTCCTTTCTGACTGGAGCACTCTCCACCCTGTCCCATGCGCCCAGCACCGTTAAACCAGCATCCAACGGTAACACCCCCCATCCAAAAGGAACCTTCTCAAATTTGATTGCTTCTGACTTCTGACCTGTTCATTTAGCACCGGTGCCCTTCATTATCCAGCCGCTGACATAAAAATATTTCAGGGGACCAAAGCAAGTAGCTGCTCCGATGCCCAGCCGATACTAAATGCAGAAGGCAATAAACTATTAGCTCATGGCCCACTGCAGAGAGCTAACCAGGCTGAAGAAACTCACAAGAATAGGGCATCTGGGTCCCACTTTTTATCAGGATGCAAACATAACATTGTGAGAACGGTGCCAAATAAAATCCTCAGGGCACCGTTGAGTGGGAGGCCTTATCTTGTCCCTTTCCGTCTTTCTCCACTTGTGTTCCCACCTCTAGCTGCTCATCTTGTTTTGTCATATTTCGATTGATTGGCACAGAGAATGTAAATTAGGACGCTGCCTCGTTGGTCCTTCAATTGTTTTCACCGGCGGCCCGGCCGCTATTTAATTCACTTGCTGATCGACTACTCTTGTTGCATTATTGGTAGCTAAAAGTCTTCGTCATCGCGTAGGCGCATTTCTATTCATCGCTTCTAGCCTGCTCTCTCTCTCTCTTAGCAACAAAACCACATAGCAGATAGGTGGCCTTGCTCATCACCGCTCAGCACGTTCGCCAACCATCCCCGCCTCGGCCTGCACGACGCCACTATCCTGGCTCCCTTTCCCGTCGCCGCCTACGGAGCAAGCAGCGGTGAATGTTGAGAAGAAGCCGCCGGAGGAAGGAGACAAGAAGAAATCCGACGGGGGAGGAGGGCAACAAGCAGGTGGTCAAGGTACAGGTACAGCCCTGATCCTTCTCTATTCTGCAGCCAAAACAAGCTTGTAGTAGATCTGACCATGGTGGTATATATGATCTCCCCTTTCCCGTTGACTAAAGCTCGCATGTCTTGTAGTGCTCCACTGATTGAAACTTGAAGGTCCCCTAGGAGGAAGCTCACCTAGTGGCCACGCTTGTCGACCCATATCCGCGGGCTACGGCCACGCAAGGTGCAACAAAGCCACTCCCCACTGACTACGGTGAGCTCATCTTGTTTTCTCGTTCTCGGTTGATTGGCGCCGATAATGTCTAATACTCCCATCCGATTGGTTGTAAACTTGTAAGATGGCCTGGGAAGGCCCTGCCATTGGGATCGATCTTGGCACGACCTACTCCTGCGTCGCCGTCTGGCAGAACGGACGCGTCGAGATCGTCGCCAACGACCAAGCAAACAGAACCACCCCATCCTACGTTGCCTTCACCAGCTCCAAGCGCCTCATCGGGGATGCGGCCAAGAACCAGGCCGATATGAACCCGGCTAACACAATCTTCGGTGAGCCTTCCTTGCTGATCTGCTAGTCAACACCCTCCTCGGCTCCTCACGGATCTTCCCCATTCCTTTGACTTTTTTTTTCTAGTTCTTGAATTAGATCCCTGGATCTGAGGGTGTACTTGGTAATCTTCTACTCCCTCCGTTTTTAAATATAAGTCCTTTTAGAGATTTGAATATGGAATACATAGCGATGAATATAGACATATTTTAAAGTGTAGATTCACTGATTTTACTACGTATGCAGTCTGTATTAGAATCTCTTAAAAGACTTATATTTAGGAATGGAGAGAGTACTCGTTTACAAATTGCCGATTCTGAATTTACATGCTGCAGTTTTGTACGGTTTTCTGTTGCATTGGGCGCTTTTTATGTCTATTGTATGTGTTATGCTGCAGTGTTATTGTTCTCGACCCATGTCCTTGTGGTTTATTGCTTTAATTTGGCAACTTAGATAGATCTGTGAATGGTTACTGGATATCTTGCTCTGGTTAATTCTGTATCGCACAATGGTTAGTTGACTTTACTATTGATGTGGGTAATGTTTTTTTTTCTATAACAACAATGTCTTACATGACTTCTTTTTGCTACACATCTAGTACTATTCATCCCTTAACTACTTCTCGGCCATCATTCTGTTTTACCTTGATGATGAACAGAGTATTCTTTGAAAGAAGAAATACCTGCAGCTCAGATGATGATAACTTTGGATTATGATCTGATCTATCCCTCTATATAGCTTTAGCCTTTTTTCACCCCAAAAAAAAGGATTCTTCTGTGGCTATGAGTATGGCAAATAACAAGGGGGCACTGCTTGCTCCTAAATGAACCTTCTGTTACTAACTTACTATATAGCCCTAGCTTTCTTAGTTAGTAATTCGGTGTAACCTGCCTGCTTGGCACTTTATTTTTGGGCTCTAGGTTGGAACAAACGTGAGGCCTAATATTTTGTTAAGGTCAGTTTTAAATGGAAGATGATTCTTCTAAGTTCTTTACAATGTTTTTAATAAAATTTTCTTCATCTGCATGATGGTGTTTGCTAAATGTTACCTACTACCATTTATAGAACGTCATTGCATCCTATTGAATATAATGCACTCGGGTTGCAGGAAGTTATTACGCTCGCACTGGAATAACATTTAAGTAATTTGTCTTGCCCTCTATTCAAGTTTGGGTGATTAATTTGTATTGGTGATGTTTTATATTTACTTCAAGCACCATTTCTTAGTAAAATTACTAGTGATGTTACTGACGTTAAATACTTGCTGCAGATTCCAAGCGGCTCATTGGTAGGAGATTTACTGATGCTTCTGTACAGAATGACATTAAGCACTGGCCCTTCAAGGTCATTTCTGGACCTGAAGACAAGCCTATGATTGTTGTTAAATACAAGGGTGTGGAGCAGCAATTCGCAGCTGAAGAGATTTCCTCAATGGTCCTCGTCAAGATGCGGGAGACTGCTGAAGCCTACCTAGGCAGCCCCGTCAAGTATGCTGTTGTCACCGTTCCTGCTTGCTCCACCGACTTGCAGCGGCAGGCCACCTGGAACGCAGGGGTGCTTGCTAGTCTTAACGTAATGCGCATCATCCCTGAGCCGACTGCTGCTGCTATGGCTTATGGCCTTCACAACAAGGTTAGCGAGAGGGGCGATCAGGTAGAGAATGCTCTCGTCTTTGACCTTGGAGGTGGTACCTGTGATGTCTCCCTTGTCGGTATCGAGTCTTTAATTTTTGAGGTCAAGGCCACAGCTGGCGACCCTCACCTTGGTGGTGAGGACTTTGACAACCGCATGGTGAACCACTTTGTCCAAGAGTTTAAAAGAAAGAAGAAGAAGGATATCAGTGGCAACCCCAGGGCTCTTAGGAGACTGAGGACAGCCTGCGAGAGGGCGAAGAGGACCCTCTCCTCCACTCAAGAGACCGTCATTGAGATTAGTTGTTTGTATGAGGACATCGACTTCTACTCAACCATCACCCGTGCCAGGTTTGAGGAGCTCAACATGGATCTCTTCCGGAAGTGCATGGACATTGTGGAGAACTGCATCAGTGATGCTCGCATGGACATGAGCTCAGTTCATGATGTTGTTCTTATCGGTGGCTCCTCTAGAATTCCAAAGATTCAGCAGCTTCTCCAGGAGCTCTTCAACGGGAAGGAGCTTTATAAGAGCATCAACCCTGACGAAGCTGTTGCCTATGGTGCTGCTATCCAGGCTGCTATTTTGGCTGGACAAAGTGATAATTGGATTGACGACCTCCTTTTGGTGGATGCTACCCCACTTTCTCTTGGTTTGGGGACGAAAGGGGGCGACATGACAGTGATGATTCCAAGGAACAGGTCGATCCCCACCTTGAAGGAGATAGTCATATCTACCGACTACGACAACCAACCTTGTATCTGTATCCAGGTTTACGAGGGTGAAGGGACCAAGACTTACGAGAATAACCTGTTGGGCGAGTTCGAGTTCTCCATTCCTCCAGCATCCAAAGGCGTTCCACAAATAATTGTGTGCTTCGACATCGATGCCAACGGTATCCTGAATGTCTCTGCCAAGGACGAAACCACTGGCGAGAAGAGGAAGGTCACCATCAACAAGAGGTTCCATTTAAAACTATAATTATTTAGTCAGTAATGATGGAATTAATATGCATATTTTTGCAAAATATGGTAACCAATATCTTGTTGTGCGGCCATATGTATCATCATAATATGCAGAGTATTCATCATGTCTAAAACTCTGAATGCAAGACATTCAACAAACATTGTGTTGTGATTAGAATATAATTAAGATTGTTATGAACTTCGAAATACGGAGTCCTAGGACAGTGCTGAGCAATATTGTGCCTCCGTCCGTCAGTGTTTGTCCTTGACGAAAAAAGGGGGTTTCCTGGCTCCGCCGCTGTGACCCGCAGCAGAAGCTGGTTGCAGGCATGATCATTAAGTCCCAATAGTTCAGTGGTGCATATCGTACCTGCTTATTCTGACTTACGTTCTACACAAATGCAGAATGAAATTTGCACCTCCAATATAGAAATTGGGAATAAATGAAATCAGGTGAAGAATGATCAAGCAACCCACGGGGGAGGAACATGTGCAGATTGTTTAGCGACTCGGTGTGACATTGTGTGATCCTTGTCGGTTTAGAATCCCAATGAGGCCGAGTTATGCAAAAGAGGCGGTGGCTTCCTCAGTGATATCATTCAAATTGAGCAAGGCACCTGAAAGCGTGACACCCTTCTAATGCTTCAGTCTTCGGAAGCAAGGAGCGGACGAATTCAGAAGCATTTACACGAACACCTTATTGTCGTCTGAGATGTGTGAGAACATCAGGCTTCACGCCGCCTTGGTTCATGTTAAAAAATGGTTTAACAATTGAATCCATTTCGTTGGTTCATATGAGAGAAAGGCACAGATTGTGTGGCTTGCTGCCGCTTACTAGAAAGATGCATCCTTGATTTCAGCGGTGTACCCATCAGGTCTGAATGCAAGACCTATGACAGTTCTGACTGATAAGCAATATTGTGCCACCTACTCGGTCTATCCTTTTGTCAGTGATCATCTCGATCCACAGCACAAGCTGCCTTACACTCTACACATACGCAAATGGCATTTCCTTCTTCTTCTGGCTTACACTCTACAGATATGCACAACGAAATTTGCAGCTTCAAATAGAAATTGGGGGGGGCAAATAAGGTAAATAAATGATGCCTGGAACTTTACTCTTGTTATCGATCAAGCAATCCAGAAGGGAGCAAAACGAGCCACACCTGCAGAGGGTTTCTCAAACGGAGAGCTATGTGCTTATGTATAGGTGCAAATAAAAGACTGGAGACAAACAAAAGCAGAGATAGTGCATAGAAATTTACCTCAAACAGAGCAATGGGACCTGGTGTAGCACTAAACAAATCCCATAAAGGCCCAGATATATCTCACGTCTGAATCACCGTCTCCTCTGATCACCAGTTCACCACGGAGACATGCTTTTCTCTCTTTTTTTTTTCTTCCCGACAAAGGGTGCTTTTTATTGACTCATAATGTAGATACAATCATAACGAGTATACATCCGGCCTCTGCATATTTAGGATGCACACAGCCAATACGCACACACACACAAAATCACGCCAACAAATAGCAAAGTCAAATAAGACCGAACGTAATGCCTAGACACATAACGGAAAAGAAGAAGAAAAAAAAATACCCTGAAGCGATCAAAACAGCGCTTGATGATGTACCTCAGCAACCATCTGTACCAACTATCTTTTGACAACAGATAGACTACACTGGAGACTAGAGGTAACTTGGCGATGCAACGCAAGCCTGTCACGGGGTGTTGAGTGACTCGGCATGGCAGATTGGCAATGCCCGATCCTCACAAGTTCATATTTCCAATGAGACCGAGCTTATCAGCTACTCCTCGACTTACACATCTTCCAAATTAAGCACGACGCCTGAAAATACGTCATGCTCAGCCGTGCCTGTCCAACTGTTTCAGAAGCAAGGACCGGTCGGCTTCAGAAGCATTTCCACGAACACCATGCAGCCGTCTGAGATGGGAGAGGCCATCCATCAGGCTCCATGCCACCTCTTGGCCGGCTCTCGTCCTCTCGATCACTAATTGCAAACACGGAAGAGCACCGTCTGCAGCTGCAGCTGCAGGAGAAGCACCGGCCGGCTTCCGGCCACGGCGAGCATCCGGGCCTGACAACGGCCGCACGCAGCTCCGGGACGCCACGCGACAGCCGCCCTGGCCACGGAGCTCCTTGCTTGCCGACGAGCTGTTGCGCTGCAATTTATGGGGATCTTGCTGATGCTAGGTCTCGAGCATTGGAATGGTGGACGGGATCGGGCTCTCGGCTCCCGGCGGACGGGCCGGAGGAGGAGCGGCCCCCGACCAGGGTGCTATATGCAAAATCCAGGGTCCTCATTATAAATATTTGGATCGCAACTATTAATCTCGATCCAAATTAGGGCGTTATCTGCAAATGTGTCGGGGGCTATGCGCAAATAAGCGGATCGTGATTCCAAATGCTATTGACTCAATCCCCGCCGCGACCTCTGCCATCCCCGCCGCTCTGCGTCTCGGTTCATGCCACCACCGCCGGCCCTCTGCGGTCCTCCTCTGTTTCTCCTCCCTTCTTCGGATCGCCTACTCCACCCCTGCAGCAGGCATCCACCATAGGCGACTCCAGCTCATGTGCAAATCTTCACACGACAATCTAACCTGCAATGTGGTTTCATGAATCAAGCGGAGAGTAATTCTTTGGAAAAATCAATTGTGACTTAAATTCTTAGCTTCGGAGATTTGTGACGACAGATCCCTTGCATTATAAAATGACTCGCCTTTTTTACGGTTGTTGAAAGCAGAGATACCATGTGGGCTGAAAACTTAATGGTGGATAAAGAAAGTTCAGAGCAGCAGCGGTGAGCGATGATTGTATGAACAGTATGGAGCAATCAGTCCTAAGGAGTAACCATTTCGGCAAGCTCAGCTCAAGAAAAGGGTGGTAAGTCTGGCAGTCCTTGAGCGTTCAAGAAAGAAGCAATGTGCCCGTATTGCCAATTTGCGGGAGGGCGACGCCAACACCAAATACTTCCATAGGCGCATCAATGCTAGAAGGCGAAAAAACCATATTCTCCGACTGAAGCATAATAATGGTTGGGTTACCGAGCATGAGAGGAAGGAGGAAATCATTCTCGAACACTTCTCCAGCGTCATCGGAAAGACAAATGCTAGAAAAAAAGACTTCAATTGGGATCACTTTCATTTTGAGGATTGCGACCTTGGCAATCTTGATGATCCCTTCACACTGGAGGAAGTCCACAATGTCATCAAGCAAATGCCCAATGACAAGGCCCCCGGACCGGATGGGTTCACCGGACTGTTTTTCAAGTCATGTTGGGGCATTATTAAAGAGGATGTTATGCGGGTGATCCATCAATTTGGTAACCTCCATGTGGCCAATCTCCATTGGCTTAACTCAGCGAACATTGTGCTCTTGCCAAAGAAAGATGGGGCGGAGGGAATTGGTGACTACAGACCTATTAGCCTAATCCATGCCATAGCCAAGATCATTGCCAAGTTGCTTGCGGTCCGTCTTGGGCCTCATATGGACAAGCTTATCTCCAAGGCTCAAAGCGCTTTCATCAAGAAGAGAAGTATTCATGATAACTTCATGTATGTGCGCAATCTTGCTCGCCGGCTCCACAAAAGCAAAACTCCATCCATCCTTCTCAAGCTTGACATTCGGAAGGCTTTTGACTCCGTACGTTGGGATTACATTCTTGATCTTCCACAACGGAGAGGCTTCCCTAGAAAGTTTCGTGAGTGGGTTGCGGCCCTACTTTGCACATCTACCTCTCGGATCCTACTCAATGGTGTTCCTAGCCCCCCAATTAAGCACGGACAGGGCTTTCGCCAAGGAGACCCGTTCTCGCCCCTATTGTTCGTCATCGCCATTGACCCTCTCCAACAAGTGTTAGATTTGGCCACTGCTCATGGCTTACTCCATAAGATTAGAGGTCCAGGGGCTGTTTGTAGGACCTCACTCTACGCTGATGATGCAATGGTATTCATGGCACCCATCAAACAAGATATGGACAACCTGTCGTCCATCTTGCGCTGCTTTGGTGACGTCACCGGTTTAGAGACAAACTTCCAAAAGAGCTCCTATGTCCCCATCCGGTGTAGCAACCGCAACCTAGGAGAGATCCTCCATAACTTGCCGGCGACCCGAGCTCACTTTCCTATCCGTTACTTGGGCCTACCACTATCCATATGGCAACTCAAGAGAGCAGATTTTCAATTCCTTGAAGATAAGGTTGCCGCAAGGCTGGTACCTTGGGATGGGCAGAACGTCACCACTACGGGTCGTGGTAGCCTTGTCAAGTCGGTGCTCACCTCGCAAGTCATCTACCATGCCACTCCACTTATCATCCCGCCACCCGTAATAGAGAGCATCAACAAAATCGAGAGGGCTTTCCTTTGGGCGGGAACAGACAAAATCACCGGCGCAAAGTGCAAGGTTAATTGGGCTACTATGTGTCGACCAAAGCATCTTGGTGGATTTGGTGTGCTTGACCTTGACAAGTTTGCTCGGGCCTTGCGTTTGCGTTGGCTTTGGTATGAGTGGAAAGACCCGGACAAGCTTTGGGTGGGTATGGGGAACCCATGCGACAAGGTGGACATCAACCTATTCTACGCCTCTACCATCATCTCAATTGGCAATGGTGACATTGCCCCCTTTTGGGGTTCCCCTTGGCTCAATGGAAAGAAACCGAAGGACATTGCTCCTCTCATTTACTTGGCCTCCTCACGAAAAAATTGGAAAGTCAAGGAGGCCTTGGCGGATGATGCTTGGATTCGCAAGATAAACCTCAATATGGTTCTGACCATGGAGCACCTTAGACAATTTCTCACACTTTGGGAGCAAATTCGCCACACCCACCTACGCGAGGATGCCATCGACGAGATAGTTTGGAAGCACTCAACAAGTGGTTTTTATTCGTCGGCATCGGCTTATCACGCACAATTCATTGGATCTATGTGTTGGGGAACGTAGTAATTTCAAAAAATTTCCTACGCACACGCAAGATCATGGTGATGCATAGCAACGAGAGGGGAGAGTGTATGTCCACGTACCCTCGTGAGACCGTAGCGAAGCGTTATAACAACGCGGTTGATGTAGTCGTGCGTCTTCACGATCCGACCGATCCAAGTACCGAACGTCACGGCACCTCCGAGTTACGCACCGCTCAGCTCGATGGCGATCCCGGACTCCGATCCGGCAAAGTGTCGGGGATGAGTTCCGTCAACACGACGGCGTGGTGATGATGATGATGCTCCACCGACGCAGGGCTTCGCCTAAGCTCATGACGATATGACTTCTCCGGCAGGGCTTCGCCTAAGCTCATGACGATATGACCAAGTGGAATATGGTGGAGGGGGCACCGCACACGGCTAAGGAACGATCCGTAGATCAACTTGTGTGTCCATGGGGTGCCCCTGCCTCAGATATAAAGGAGGGAGGGAGGAGGAGGCCGGCCCTAGTAGGGCGCCACATGGGGAGTCCTACTCCCACCGAGTAGGATTCCCCTTTCCTAATCCAACTAGGAGTCCTTCCATGTATTAGGAGTAGGAGACAAGGAAGGGAAGAGAGAAGGAAGGAAGGAGGTGCGGCCCTCCCTAGTCAATTCGGACTAGGCCATGGGGAAGCGCGGCCTGCCCTAGGCAGCCCTCTCTCTTTCCTGAGGGCCCAATAAGGCCCAATACTTCTCCCGGCGAATTCCGTAACTCTCGGTACTCGAAAAATACCGAATCATTCGGAACCTTTCCGAACTCCGAATATAGTCGTCCAATATATCGATCTTTACGTCTCGACCATTTCGAGACTCCTCGTCATGTCCCCGATCTCATCTGGGACTCCGAACTCCTTCGGTACATCAAAACTCATAAACTCATAATATAAGCATCGCCGAAACCTTAAGCGTGCGGACCCTACGGGTTCGAGAACTATGTAGACATGACCTAGAACTATTCTCGGTCAATAACCAATAGCGGGACCTGGATGCCCATATTGGCTCCTACATATTCTACGAAGATCTTTATCGGTCAAACCGCATAACAACATACGTTGTTCCCTTTGTCATCGGTATGTTACTTGCCCGAGATTCGATCGTCGGTATCCAATACCTAGTTCAATCTCGTCACCGGCAAGTCTCTTTACTCGCTCAGTAATGCATCATCCCGTAACCAACTCATTGGTCACATTGCTTGCAAGGCTTATAATGATGTGCATTACCGAGAGGGCCCAGAAGATACCTCTCCGACAATCGGAGTGACAAAACCTAATCTCGAAATCGCCAACCCAACATGTACCTTTGGAAACACCTGTAGTACTCCTTTATACTCACCCCGGTACGTTGTGACGTTTGGTAGCACCCAAAGTGTTCCTCCGGTAAACGGGAGGTGCATAATCTCATAGTTACAGGAACATGTATAAGTCATGAAGAAAGCAAGAGCAACATACTAAACGATCAAGTGCTAGGCTAACGGAATGGGTCATGTCAATCAGATCATTCTCGTAATGATGTGATCCCGTTAATCAAATGACAACTCATGTCTATGGTTAGGAAACATAACCATCTTGATTAACGAGCTAGTCAAGTAGAGGCATACTAGTGACACTCTGTTTGTCTATATATTCACACATGTATTATGTTTCCGGTTAATACAATTCTAGCATGACTAATAAACATTTATCATGATGTAAGGAAATAAATAATAACTTTATTATTGCCTCTAGGGCATATTTCCTTCAGTCTCCCACTTGCACTAGAGTCAATAATCTAGTTCACATCGCCATGTGATTTAATAGCAATAGTTCACATCACCATGTGATTAACACCCTAAGGGTTTACTAGAGTCAGTAATCTAGTTCACATCGCTATGTGATTAACACCCAAAGAGTACTAAGGTGTGATCATGTTTTGCTTGTGAGATATTTTTAGTCAACGGGTCTGTCACATTCAGATCCGTAAGTATTTTGCGAATTTCTATGTCAATAATGCTCCGCAAGGAGCTATTCTAGCTAATTGCTCCCACTTTCAATATGTATCTAGATCGAGACTTAGAGTCATCCAGATCGGTGTCAAAACTTGCATCGACGTAACCCTTTACGACGAACCTTTTTGTCACTTCCATAATCGAGAAACATATCCTTATTCCACTAAGGATAATTTTGACCGCTTTTCAGTGATCTACTCCTAGATCACTATTGTACTCCCTTGCCAAACTCAGTGTAGGGTATACAATAGATCTGGTACACAGCATGGCATACTTTATAGAACCTATGGCCAAGGCATAGGGAATGACTTTCATTCTCTTTCTATCTTCTGCCGTGGTCGGGTTTTGAGTCTTACTCAATTTGACACCTTGTAACACAGGCAAGAACTCTTTCTTTGACTGTTCCATTTTGAACTACTTCAAAATCTTGTCAAGGTATGTACTCATTGAAAAAACTTATCAAGCGTCTTGATCTATCTCTATAGATCTTGATGCTCAATATGTAAGCAGCTTCACCGAGGTCTTTGTTTGAAAAACTCCTTTCAAATACTCCTTTATGCTTTGCAGAATAATTCTACATTATTTCCGATCTACAATATGTCATTCACATATACTTATTTAAATGCTGTAGTGCTCCCACTCACTTTCTAGTAAATACAGGCTTCCTTTGTAAGTCTGTATAAACTATATGCTTTGATCAACTTACCAAAGCGTATATTCCAACTCCGAGATGCTTGCACCAGTCCATAGATGGATCGCTGGAGCTTGCACACTTTGTTAGCTCCCTTTGGATCGATAAAACCTTCTGGTTGCATCATATACAACTCTTCCTCCAGAAACCCATTCAGGAATGCAGTTTTTACATCCATTTGCCAAATTTCATAAATTGTGGCAATTGCTAACATGATTCGGACAGACTTAAGCATCGCTACAGTTGAGAAAATCTCATTGTAGTTAACACCTTGAACTTGTCAAAAACCTTTTTGCGACAAGTCGAGCTTTGTAGATAGTAACACTACTATCAACGTCCGTCTTCCTCTTGAAGATCCATTTATTTTCTATTGCTTGCCGACCCTCGGGCAAGTCAACCAAAGTCCACACTTTGTTTTCATACATGGATCCCATCTCAGATTTCATGGCTTCTAGCCATTTAGCGGAATCTGGGCTCACCATCGCTTCTTCATAGTTTGTAGGTTCGTCATGATCTAGTAGCATGACTTCCGAACAGGATTGCCGTACCACTTTGGTGCGGATCTCACTCTGGTTTACCTACGGATTCGGTAGTGACTTGATCTGAAGTTACATGATCATCATCATTAGCTTCCTCACTAATTGGTGTAGGAATCACTGGAACTGATTTCCGTGATGAAATACTTTCCAATTCGGGAGAAGGTACAAATTACCTTATCAAGCTCCACTTTCCTCCCACTCACTTCTTTCGAGAGAAACTCCTTCTCTAGAAAGGATCCATTTATAAGCAACGAATGTTTTTGCCTTCGGATCTGTAATAGAAGGTATACCCAACAATTTCCTTTGGGTATTCTATGAAGACGCACTTCTCCGATTTGGGTTTGAGCTTATCAGGATGAAACTTTTTTCACATAAGCATCACAACTTCCAAACTTTAAGAAACAACAGCTTAGGTTTACTGTTAAACCATAGTTCATACGGTGTCGCCTCAACGGATTTAGAGGGTGCCCTATTAAACGTGAATGCAGCTGTCTCTAATGCATAACCCCAAAACGATAGTGGTAAATTGATAAGAGACATCATAGATCGCACCATATCCAATAAAGTGCGGTTACGACTTTCGGACACACCATTATGTTGTGGTGTTCCATATGGCGTGAGTTGCGAAACTATTTCACATTGTTTCAAATAAAGACCAAACTCGTAACTCAAATATTTATCTCCATGATCAGATCGCAGAAACTTTATTTTCTTGTTACGATGATTTTCCACTTCACTCTGAAATTCTTTGAACTTTTCAATTATTTCAGACTTATGTTTCATCAAGTAGATATACCCATATCTGCTCAAATCATTTTGTGAAGGTCAGAAAATAACGATACTTGCCACGAGCATCAACACTCATTGAATCGCATACATCGGTATGTATTATTTCCAATAAGTCAGTAGCTTGTTCCATTGTTCCGGAGAACGGAGTTTTAGTCATCTTGCCCAAAAGGCACGGTTCGCAAGCATCAAATGATTCATAGTCAAGTGATTCCAAAAGTCCATAAGCATGGAGTTTTCTTCAAGCGCTTTACACCAATATGACCTAAACGGCAGTGCCACAAATAAGTTGCACTATCATTATTAACTTTGCATCTTTTGGTTTCAATATTATGAATATGTGTATCACTATGATCGAGATCCAATGAACCATTTTCATTGGGTGTGTAACCATATAAGGTTTTATTCATGTAAACAGAACAACAATTTATTCTCTTACTTAAATGAATAACCGTATTGCAATAAACATGATCAAATCATATTTATGCTCAACACCAAATAACACTAATTTAGGTTCCACACTAATCCCGAAAGTATAGGGAGTGTGCGATGATGATCATATCAATCTTGGAACTACTTCCAACACTCATCGTCACTTCCCCTTCAACTAGTTTCTGTTCATTCTGTAACTCCCGTTTCAAGTTACTACTCTTAGCAACTATACCAGTATCAAATACCGAGGGGTTTCTATGAACACTAGTAAAATACACATCAATAATCTGTATATCAAATATACCTTTGTTCACTTTGCCATCCTTCTTATCCACCAAATATTCAGGGGTAGTTCCGCTTCGGTGACCAGTTCCATTGCAGCAAAAGTACTTAGTCTCGGGCTTAGGTCCAGACTTGGGCTTCTTCACTCGAGCAGCAACTTGCTTGCCGTTCCTTTTGAAGTTCCCTTCTTCCCTTTGCCCTTTTCCTTGAGACTAGTGGTCTTGTCAATCATCAACACTTGATGCTCTTTCTTGATTTCTACCTTCGTTGATTTCAACATCACGAAGAGCTCGGAAATCGTTTTCGTCATCCCCTGCATACTATAGTTCATCACGAAGTTCTAGTAACTTAGTGATGGTGACTAGAGAATTCTGTCAATCACTATCTTATCCGGAAGATTAACTCCCACTTGATTCAAGCGATTGAAGTATTCAGACAATCTGAGCACATGCTCACTAGTTGAGCGATTCTCCTCCATCTTTTAGCTATAGAACTTGTTGGAGACTTCATATCTCTCAACTCGGGTATTTGCTTGAAATATTAACTTCAATTCCTGGAACATCTCATATGGTCCATGACGTTCAAAACGTCTTTGAAGTCCCGATTCTAAGCCGTTAAGTATGGTGCACTAAACTATCAAGTAGTCATCATATTGAGCTAGCCAAACGTTCATAACGTGCATCTGCTCCTGCAATAGGTCTGTCACCTAGCGGTGCATTAAGGACATAATTCTTACATGCGCAGCATTGAGGATAAACCTCGGATCGCGGATCCAATCCGCATCATTGCTACTAACATTTTTCAACACAATTTTCTCTAGGAACATATGAAAATAAACATATGAAAGCAACAACGCGAGCTATTGATCTACAACATAATTTGCAAAATACTACGGGACTAAGTTCATGATAAATTTAAGTTCAATTAATCATATTACTTAAGAACTCCCACTTAGACAGACATCTCTCTAGTCATCTAAGTGATCACGTGATCCAAATCAACTAAACCATAACCGATCATCACGTGAGATGGAGTAGTTTTCAATGGTGAACATCACTATGTTGATCATATCTACTATATGATTCACGCTCGACCTTTCGGTCTCCGTGCTCGAGGCCATATCTGCATATGCTAGGCTCGTCAAGTTTAACTGAGTATTCGGCGTGCAAAACTGGCTTGCACCCGTTGTAGATGGACGAGAGCTTATCACACCCGATCATCACGTGGTGTCCGGGCACGATTTAACTTTGGCAACGGTGCATACTCAGGGAGAACACTTCTTGATAATTAGTGAGAGATCATCTTAAAATGCTACCGTCAATCAAAGCAAGAATAAGATGTATAATAGATAAACATCACATGCAATCAAAATATGTGACATGATATGGCCATCATCATCTTGTGCCTTTGATCTCCATCTCCAAAGTACTGTCATGATCTTTATCGTCATCGGCACGACACCATGATCTTCATCATCTTGATCTATATCAATGTGTCATCACATGGTTGTCTCGCCAACTATTGCTCTTGCAACTATTGCTATCGCATAGCGATAAAGTAAAGCAATTATTTGGCACTTGCATCTTATGCAACAAAGAGACAACCATAGGGCTTCGCCGATTACCGATAACTTCAACAAAACATGATCATCTTATACAACAACTTATATCTCATCACGTCTTGATCATATCACATCACAACATGCCCTGCAAAAACAAGTTAGACGCCCTCTACTTTGTTGTTGCAAATTTTACGTGGCTGCTACGGGGTTAGCAAGAACCGTTCTCACCTACGCATCAAAACCACAACGATAGTTTGTCAAATAGACTCCGTTTAACCTTCGCAAGGACCGGGCGTAGTCACACTCGGTTCAACTAAAGTGAGAGAGACAGACACCCGCCAGCCACCTTTAAGCACGAGTGCTCGTAGCAGTGAAACCAGTCTCGCGTAAGCGTCTGGCGTAATGTCGGTCCGGGCCGCTTCATCTCACAATACCGCTGAACCAAAGTATGACATGCTGGTAGGCAGTATGACTTGTATCGCCCACAACTCACTTGTGTTCTACTCGTGCAAAACATCAAACCATAAAACCTAGGCTCGGATGCCACTTTGTTGGGGAACGTAGTAATTTCAAAAATTTCCCACGCACACGCAAGATCATGGTGATGCATAGCAACGAGAGGGAGAGTGTATGTCCACGCACTCGTGAGACCAGAAGCGGAAGCGTTATAACAACGCGATTGATGTAGTCAGACGTCTTCACGATCCGACCGATCCAAGTACCGAACGTCACGGCACCTCCGAGTTACGCACACGTTCAGCTCGATGGCGATCCCGGACTCGATCCAGCAAAGTGTCGGGATGAGTTCCGTCAAGACGACGGGCGTGGTGACGATGATGATGCTCCACCGACGCAGGGCTTCGCCTAAGCTCCGCTGACGATATGACTTCTCCGGCGCAGGGCTTCGCCTAAGCTCATGACGATATGACCAAGTGGAATATGGTGGAGGGGCACCGCACACGGCTAAGGAACGATCCGTAGATCAACTTGTGTGTCCATGGGGTGCCCCTGCCTCAGATATAAAGGAGGGAGGGAGGAGGAGGCCGGCCCTAGTAGGCGGCGCCATGGGGAGTCCTACTCCCACCGAGTAGGATTCCCTTTCCTAATCCAACTAGAAGTCCTTCCATGTATTAGGAGTAGGAGACAAGGAAGGGAAGAGAGAAGGAAGGAAGGAGGGTGCGGCCCTCCCCTAGTCCAATTCGGACTAGGCCATGGGAAGCGCGGCCTGCCCTAGGCAGCCCTCTCTCTTTCTGCAGGGCCCAATAAGGCCCAATACTTCTCCCGGCGAATTCCGTAACTCTCCGGTACTCAAAAATACCGAATCATTCGAACCTTTCCGAACTCCGAATATAGTCGTCCAATATATCGATCTTTACGTCTCGACCATTTCGAGACTCCTCGTCATGTCCCCGATCTCATCTGGGACTCCGAACTCCTTCGGTACATCAAAACTCATAAACTCATAATATAATCACATCGAAACCTTAAGCGTGCGGACCCTCACGGGTTCGAGAACTATGTAGACATGACCTAGAACTATTCTCGGTCAATAACCAATAGCGGGACCTGGATGCCCATATTGGCTCCTACATATTCTACGAAGATCTTTATCGGTCAAACCGCATAACAACATACGTTGTTCCCTTTGTCATCGGTATGTTACTTGCCCGAGATTCGATCGTCGGTATCCAATACCTAGTTCAATCTCGTCACCGCAAGTCTCTTTACTCGCTCTGTAATGCATCATCCCGTAACCAACTCATTGCTCACATTGCTTGCAAGGCTTATAATGATGTGCATTACCGAGAGGGCCCAGAGATACCTCTCCGACAATCGGAGTGACAAAACCTAATCTCGAAATACGCCAACCCAACATGTACCTTTGGAAACACCTGTAGTACTCCTTTATAATCACCCATTTACGTTGTGACGTTTGGTAGCACCCAAAGTGTTCCTCCGTAAACGGAGTTGCATAATCTCATAGTTACAGGAACATGTATAAGTCATGAAGAAAGCAATAGCAACATACTAAACGATCAAGTGCTAGGCTAACGGAATGGGTCATGTCAATCAGATCATTCTCCTAATGATGTGATCCCGTTAATCAAATGACAACTCATGTCTATGGTTAGGAAACATAACCATCTTCGATTAACGAGCTAGTCAAGTAGAGGCATACTAGTGACACTCTGTTTGTCTATATATTCACACATGTATTATGTTTCCGGTTAATACAATTCTAGCATGAATAATAAACATTTATCATGATGTAAGGAAATAAATAATAACTTTATTATTGCCTCTAGGGCATATTTCCTTCACTATGGGCACCACCTTCCACTGATACATTTGGGTCGCTTGGGCTCCGCCGAAGGTGAAATTCTTTGCTTGGCTTGCAACCCGTAATAGGATTTGGACGGCTGACAGACTCGCTAGGAGGGGTTGGCAAAATTGTGGACTGTGTCCGCTTTGCGGCGTGTGCAAGAAAATGGAGCCCATCTTTTCTACAAGTGTCGCTTCACCCTTAGGATTTGGAACCTCATCAAAAATTGGCTTGGTCTCCATATGATTGACATGTCAACTTGGGACAATTTGCACTCTCTCTCGCTTTGGTGGAGAAACATGTCTGGAAGCAACATCCCCAATAGAAAGGCCATGGCATCCCTCACTATGCTAGTTGGGTGGACCATTTGGAATGAGAGAAACGCTCGTATATTCAGGCACAAGTCAACACCTGCGCCGGTCATCTTCGACACCATCAAAAGAGAAGCTAGACTTTGGGTTACTGCGGGTGCACACAAATTGGGTAGCATAATGCCGGGAGAGTAATGGACCTCATGTAATATGTGTGGTGTAACAAACAAACTCTATTCTCCTTCTTAATTAATGGATGAGGCAAAGCTTATGCTTCCGTTTCGAAAAAAAAAACATTTCGGCATGGTTAAACTTTCTACCATGTGTTGCAACAATGCTGAGTTCTTGAATCTCTGTCGGCACTGAGCACACCAGATTAACAGGTCAGGCGACGCATCCAGGTCTGCTACTGGATCCCCTCCGTGCGCTTTTTACAACTTCATCTGGAAGAACCGTGTGCCGCCGCGGGTCCAGTTCTTTGGGTGGCTCCTGGTGCAGCAACACATCCAGTGAAGAGCCAACATATTGAAGAAGAATGTCCTCCATGATGCTGAGTGTGAACTCTACCATTTTGAATTCAAAGCTAGCGATCTACATTCAATTTTAATTGCAAAACATGTCCATATTTTTTAATTTTAATTTAGCGAAAGTACTATCCAAACACATTAGTAGTAAAATTACAATCTACTTCCTTCGTAAAAAAATATAATGTGTTTAGATCATTGTTTTAGTGAACTAAACGCTCTTTATATTGGTTTACCAAGTGAGTACTATGCATGCATGAAAATTTGCTAGTAGTACTAGTATTGGACCCACAGCTCAGCCGAGCTGCCTGTGTGTAGTGTGAGGCCAGCCAGCCGAGCAGGCGTGCATTTGTCTGAATTTGTGTGTGACCGTTGCTCATTACTCTCTCGTCCAATAATGGAAGAAGTTTTTGACACCATAAGTGGTGATTAACAAGGACCACTGCCATTGTATCTTTGCGCTTGTCCCTAGCTTGTGAAGGCAGACATGGATGCGCATGCGCACTGAAGAAATGAATTCTCTTATCTACTGTCTCGGGTTCAGGACATGTTGGCATTTGACTTTACCCAATTCTAGTTCTGGGAAGAAGATTTGGACGGTGACACGTCTCATACTGCATTATTAGTGCAGGTAAAAGGACAATGCATGCATGCTGCATTATTTGAGCCTGTCAATTGAAAACAGTCGTATTTTCTGGCCATTGCTAGCTAGTCTGTCAATTGAAAACAGTCGTATTTTCTGGCCATTGCTAGCTAGTCTGTCAATTGAAAACAGTCGTATATCTGAAGAATTTGTTTCTTCAACAGGCAGCCGTGCACTAGTGCGAGAAGGCGATAGCGGCGGTTAAGTAAAAAGCCGCTAGTCACCGATTCACATAACCGACACTAAAGTATGGTCACTAAAGCCTCTTTTAGTACCGGGTTCAAGACGAACCGGTGCTAAAAGCCAACCACGTGACGAGCCAGCTCGTGAGGCGGGAGCACTTTAGTACCGGTTGGTAACACCAACCGGTACTAAATGTTTGTGGGTTTTTGTTTTATTTTTCATTTTTCAATTAAATTTGTGTTATCAATTTAATTCTTTCTCGTTTGCTGGTATTTTACAATACTACACATTGTACACGTTATGCATATATATATAGAATTTCTAATAGAACCAATCATGCATATATATATATATATCATCAATGTCTCACAAACTATCATATTGATTAATTCACACATACACACATGTATAGCTATATACAATTTCTCCTACATATGCATGTTACCTTCGGAGCCAGTGGCATTAGCCTAATTGGTGCCTTCGAAGCTCGATGGGGGCAGCGGGTAATAGTATTCTCCGTTCGGATTTATGATCTGGTCGAGCAAAAATCCCGCTATTTCCTCTTGAAGTGCTTCTACGCGCTCCGTTTCTAGGAGCTTCTGCCGCACCTCTGTGAACTGTTAAGAAGGACATCAATATGCATGTGTATTACTTGTGTGACTAGATATCGATAATGGTGTAAAAATTGTGAATAGTGTTTTGACAAAGCGTATCCATTCCTGTCTTTCAGATCTGCTCCTTTCGGACGCCATCATGCGAATGTTCTCGCAAACGCAGAATGCACACAGATCAGTCCCTGCTACCGCTTGAGTGGCCTTTACGAGAATGGAATTTGATCGGATAATAATTAATCAAGAATGATAATTAAAGAGATGGCAGCTAGCTAGCTAGCTAGTACTACTTAATTACTTACCTTGGGTCGAAACCATTTAAGCTTTTTTTTCCATTCGCCTTCCGTGATTTGATGAACCTTGCCCAAGCCCTGCCACGCCGACAATGAAAATGAATAAAGGGTTATTAAATATAGTTCATATCATGAAAAATGACGAACTAAATAGGCCGAGATATATAGTTAATAATGATTGAAATTACCTGTTGACTATCCCAAACAAGATGTTATAGTCAGTTTTTTCTTTGAGTAGTGAGTCCAGTACTTCAACTGTTCCGGCGTCAACTTTAATGATACACAAGACCCAGTGATATCTGCATGCACACACGTTTGCATGCCTTAATTAAGTGGGCATATGTAAAGCAAAAACATGTAGCTAGCTAGTAGGCAAAAACAGAGAATTTGTAGTACAAGACAGTGTGACTCACTGGAAGTTGTAAGGAAGTAGTATATCTTCATTGTATTTGAGGCGCTTCAAAAACTCTAGCATGTTGTCCTCTACGGCCTTTTGATGATGTGCATTTAGTTTCCATGTGTATTCATTAACGGTGTTTGGGTCAATGAACCCGATGCCAAAGCGTCCACCTTTTGTCATTTCATACATCTTCATCCTGCATATAATACCACAGAAAAGAATATAGTGAGGATAATTACAGGTAATGATTGATCAAAAGGATCAAGACAGCTAGCTTGAGACTTAAATTACAGAAAGAAATCACTTACGGACAATAGCAACTCGATTTATAGATTTGTCGAGTGCGTCTTGATTGTATAACTGAAACAGTTCAGAATACTCAACGGACAAAGCTTTCTCATGGAAGTAATGGTCCTCCTTGACATTCACCATGAAGGACACTTTCGATCGGAAATCTTGGTAATGTTCATGTACCATTGATGCAATTCATACATTCTCGTTGGGAGGTTCTTGACCTTGTCTGGATGGACCAAAGGTTGGCCGGACATATTTCCTTTATTTCATCCTCTCTAAGCACAGGCATGGGCTCGATCTCGAGGAGTTGTCCAACAGTGATTTTGAGAACTTCAGCCCTGCATTATATGGTCCTCCGTTATTACCACATTGCCCACCTCAGAACGTAAACTGTTTGCCCACAATAATATTGGGCGTAGCGTAATGTCACGTGTTGTTGGCACAACAAGCGAGGGATCGATTCGCTACTGTTCTCCCAGCTGGGGAATGGTTTTCCCGCATTTTTTGACAGCTGCTTCTTGTTTGCTCGATTTAACTTCCTGATGTGGCGCTCATAGTCCGTGTCAACAGGCTTGGGAGCTGGTGGTTGAGCCATACGAATGAAGTGGTCAATCGTTTCCTTAGGCACTTTCTCCCTTGGCGGCGGTGGCGGTTTCGGTGCAAAATGGGCTTCCACCTCGGACTTCGATATGGCTGCGATTTCCTCCTCGGACCTGTCATAAGACCTCTGCGGAAGAGGCGTGAGGCTTGGACCATATTTATATCGCTTGCCTCCGCCTGTACTTCCTGTACTACCTCGACTCGTACCGCTACGCACAATAGCTGCGGGGTGTCTCTTCTGCGATTGCTGAGGCGGCGGAGACGCCGGCTGACGGGGCTGAGTTGGACGAGGAGGAGTGGCCGCCTGAAGATGTGCCGGACTTGGAGGAGGAGTGGCCTGAGGTTGTGCTGGACTTGGAGGAGGAGTGGACGTCTGACGTTGTGGCGGACTTGGAGGAGGAGGAGTGGCTCGACACTTTGCCGGACTTGAAGGAGGAGTGGCTGACACTTTGCCGGACTTGGTGGACTTGCGGAGGCGGGAGATGGCTGACTCGGTGGCGGACTTGACGAGGAGTCGATGACGCGTGTCGGTGGCCTTGAAAGATGATGCAATCCTTTTTCCATAGGATGATACGATGGTTGGCGTCTCAGAAAGCGCCGTCCTCACCTCCAAGAATGTCAAGCTCTAGCTCGAATATGGCTGCACCACCTCGTCAACCATGACACGAGCATAGCCCTCTGGAATCGGGATGCAATGGTAGGTTGCTTTGGGGGTAATCGGAAAAGTTTCTCCGTCCGCCACCTTCATGGATATGTTCTTCATTTTGACGTGTAGCTCGCAGCTAGTGTTCTCCGTGATGTCATCCACGGGTATCTACCCAGCATTGCGTCGTCCGGGCGGAACCCACGCTGCTTCTCTGCATGGATGGGGCGGTGCTATCCAATCTGGATCATCCGCTAGCTGCTGCAGCTGCCGAGACCCCTTCTTTGGCTAAGTGAGTCGATTCGCTCCTGCTGCCGCTGGAATTTGACCGCCAATTCCGCTTGACTTGCTTCTAGGCCTTGAAGGCGTTCATAGTCCCGCTTCCTCTGCTCCTCCTCCATCTTCCTCTTCTTCTTCTCCACAATCTTCTTTCGCACGGGTTCTGTAGTCGTTGTTCGATCTGAAAACCCCTCATACCACGGAATAGCGCCCTTGCCTCGTGTTCTTCCCGGGTGTTCAGAATTTCCCAGGGCATGCGTAAGCTCGTCGTTCTCTCTGTTGGGCTGGAACACCCCCGTTCGTGCCTCTTCTATTGCAACAAGTATCGCATCGTCGGCTCCTTCAGACTTGCCCTCGTCGAAACATTGCCTGTCTTGGATCCAACGCCCCCATGCGCATAGAACCAAGTCACCGACCACGGGGCCAGCTCTTAGTAACCGGAGTGGCACCTGCATCCTCCATCTCTTTCTCGACTTATCCCACTTAGGCATTGCCACCGTGACAGCCACCGGCCCCAGCTTATGGAACTTATCCTTTTTTCGGCATTCTTCTTGTTTATTCTCGACCGTTCCTTAGCTAATTCTGAATCCTTGAATTTCACGAAATCGTCCCAATGAGCACGTTGGTTCTCTAGTGTTCCCTCGAATCTTTGGAGTCTTCCTTCCTCCCTTGACGTACTTGTCCCATTTACGATTCTTGTGGTTCTTGAATGCAACCGCCATCTTCCTAAGAGCAGCGTCCTTGACTTTCTCGCACATCCGCTTCGTGAAATGATCTGGTAGGGTGAAATGTTCCATGAGAGTATCCCAAAGCAGATCTTTTTGATTCTTGTTGACAAAAGTAACATCCGGACGTGGAGCAGCGTCCTCTTTGCCTTTTGTCCTTTGTCTTTTGCTGGCTCTCTCCATTCTTGAAGGGAGATCGAGTTGGTCCTTCACAAGAACTCCAGACCGACGAATGAACTTGTCCGCAATCTTCTTAGGCGCTAATGGTTCGCCATTAGGTCTGACTGCCTCGATATTGTACTTTACGCCCTCCTTCAACTTTTTGTTCGGGCCTCGTTTCGTTCTTTTGCCTGAAGATTTGCTCGACCCGGATGGCTGAAAGAACAAAGATCGATTCGTTAATATATCTTTAAGTCATTTAAAACATGTGATGATCACCAGAAACCTGCTTATATAAATATATATACCTCGCCGGTCTTTGTTGTTTCAGGATCAACATGTTATTCGTCATCGTCATAATCGTAGTTCATGACTTCATCAATTCGGTCGTCGCGATCGAATATCATATCACCCTCTCCGGTGTTGTTTAGAAATTCGGAGCCGTCATAATCTTCTTCATTCCGATTATCATCTGGCCCGCGTATCATATCGAACATGGTCTGTTCTCCCTCTCTGTCGGTATTGTCTGCCATAGCTTTTATTTAACTAATTCAAAAGAAATATAAAACAATTAGTATTCAAATTACATCGTCTCGAATAATAGATATAATCTCGAATAGTTTGTCTAGAATAATAGATACAATCTCGAATACATCGTCTCGAATAATATATAATATTGAATAGTACATCACTGGCTAGCTAATTAAAGATCGAATACTACAGAAGAATCTAGGACACTCGCGGTTCCTGCGTCGCTGGCGGTGGACACCCAAATAGAAGGAACCCTCACAGGATCATAGCTGATGTGAGATCCTCAAGATATCTTGCCGGTATTGGAGAACCTGCCGCCTCTAACGCAACCATGTAGCGATGGGCGTGCTCGTCCTCCTCCTCGACACGGGCAATGACGTACCTCCTCCGGCGGGGCCGGGTCCCTCCGCACCGAGATCGCCCACGCGAACGCCACCAAACGATATCGGGGTCGACGACGGGACCCGGGGCCGGGTTCCTCATCAAGCGGCGCGCCCCTCTAGGCAGTACCTCCCAAAGGTGCCCGACTGGCGGAGCCAGTCCCAGACATGGGCGGGCTGGACGTCGTCATGACGGGTCGACGGCGAGGATGCGGGCCGGGCATCGTCGATAACAAATACTAGCTATATGCCCGCAAAAAATAATATTTTTTTAATGATTGGATTTTGATAACTAAAATTTATAACATTTTTACTATTTCAAAAATCTATATACTATTTCATACTAATTAAGCATCTAACACTAAAAACATAAAAAAGAATTTTTATACATCCATTAAAAAACAGATCATTTCTTTCTGATAGAGGAAATGTACTAGGGCGCCATGCAACGAGATTAACCAGATCATTTCTTTCTGATAGAGCTTCTTCTGTAGTGGTATCTACTCCCACCAGACGGAGGGAGTACTAAGAGCATCTTCATTGGCGCCCCTAACACGGCCTCCTCAGACGATCTTTTCGCGCCGGAGCCGAAAAAACAGTCCAGTCGCGCTCACAGGAGCCCGTTTTTTGCCGGTTTGGGCCGAAATCAGCGCCAGCGTACCGAGGTCGAACTCGGCGCGCTGGGGGCGCCCGGGGCGCCGGGGCGAGCGGTTTTGGCACGAAACAGCCGCGGGCCCACCGAGTCAGCGAGACGGTCGCTTCGTCGCCCGTCGCTTCGGTTCCTGCGGGAACCAATGCCAAGGTTGCCGCGCTGCCGCCGCCGGTCAGCCTTGCCATTGATTCTTCATCACGGGCGGCGCGGCGACGCCTCCCCTCCCGCCACGCGTACACACGGGCGCGGCTATATAAGCTGGTGGCCTCCCTCACCTCTGGCCACATCAGCCCTAGCCGCCCATCGACCGCCGCCGAGCTCTCCCTCTCCCGTGTGCAGTCGCCGACGCTTCTTCCCTCCCTCTCCTTCTCTCCCAATCATGATGGCCGCGCGTTTCCCCTGTGACGCGGCGGCGGCCAACGGCTTCGGCCGCCGCTCGCTTCACGAGTGGGAGGCGTGGCTCCTGTTCGAGGCGAACATCCCGGCGCCACCGGACATGCGCGTCGGGCCGACGGGGTGGAGACTTCAAAGAACGGGAGTGCCCATTCCCCGGTGCGACGCCGAGGCGCCCGCCTTCGCCGCCGAGATCGACCGCGTGCGAGACTCCCTCACAGAGGAGCAGCTCGCCCTCCCTCGGTACATCGCCGACAACCACACGGCGTGGGCGGCGTACTTCTAGCGCCGCCAGGAGCAGAGGCTGGCGTCCACCAATGGGGCGCCGATGGTGGGCGGCGTCAAGAACAGCGAGGGGCGCCACGTGTGGTGGGGCGCCCCTGGCCGCACGCTCGACGGCGTGCTAGCGTACCTCGAGGGCGGCAACGACCCGCCGCTGGCATACCCTGCCGCGGCGGCCGCCCCGGTCCACCGCCTGCGCGCCGGGCAATGGATGCCCAGGAGGTTCGGTTCCTCCTCAACTTCCTCCTCGCACTCCTCCTCCCGTTCTTCTTCCCACTCCTCCGGCTCGCCGGCGTTGCTTGGCGTCAAGGCCGAGCCCGCATCGGAGACGCCGCTCGGCCGACGCACTCGCAGCGCCGGCATCATCATAAACGAGGGCGGCCAGCGCGCCTCCTCGTCGGCTCCTCCACGCTTCGTCAAACCAAAGACGGAGCCAGGGCTCGCGGCCATGAAAACGGAGCCGGGGCTCCCCGCCGTGAAGACGGAGCACGGCAACGTGGAGCTCGATGAGGCGGCCGCCCTGAAATGGGCGCACGACGACTGGCTCAAGATGGAGATGGAACGCCAGTGCCGCGCCCTTGACCACTTCGAGCAGCGCCGCCGGGGCCGCGATGAAGGAGGCGTCGTCGTCCTCGACGACAGTGACGGCGACGAGGCGCCGCCACCGCCACCGGTCCGCCATGGCGACACCGGGAAGGGTCCGGCAGGGGCGGCCGCGTCAAGGAGGAGAAGGCCGCCGCCGACGACGACGGCGAGGATGGCGGCGACGGCGGCGTCAAGGAGGAGAAGGTCGCCGACGACGACGGCGAGGATGGCGGCGACGGCGGCGCGTTCAGCTACTTCTTCGGCCCGTAGCTGTAGTTTCGGCCTTTCTTTTAGATAAATTTGCTATTCCATTCTTGTTTATGTATTTGTATAATTTATAAAAGCTGGCTTTTGTATGTACACTTATGGTGAAGCACAGGCATGAGCCCGGCGCATGCCATTGTTGTCACGTAGACGTAGCACCAACAAACAAACCAAGAGAAAGCCGGCCATGGAACTGGAATGGAACGGGGCGCGGCATGGCAACGCAAGAGTCCAGACTCTAGAGAGTGCCGAGTCACTAGTGCATGCCAAATCCATGCATGCTTCAGCTACCCAACAAGACAACAGAGGGATGGTTGGATGTGGCCCATGCTTTCCCCCGTGATTTGCTTCCTCGATGCCGTGAGTGACAGCAAGAGCAGAAAAAAAAAACACATCTTTTTCCCTTCCCATTTGGTTGGTTTGTTGGTTGGTTCATGGGCACGGGCGGAGGCAGCTGGGTGAATATGAATCCAATGAACAAAATAATTCCCAACGGAATGCACGTACACAAGCCACTTTGATAATATGGTTAACTCTGTGTCTAAGGCATTTCATCAAATACCCCCTCTCTCTAGCATTTCATCAAATACTTAATGTGCACCGGAGAAAGCCACATGAGATGCACCTCATGCCTCGCGCCGCTGCTCCTCCAGTCCCCTTTCATAGGGTGCCAGCCATCGACCATCGTCTGAGAGTACCGTGGCGGTAGACGAGCAGGCCCTCCGCCGTGACATCGGAAACGAACGAACATCACCGAGCAGCGTGTCTCACATGCCATCCCCGTTCTCGTTCGCGAGACTAGATCTTTCCATGCATATCCAATGTAACAAACCATGTTGCTTTTTTCCAAGCCTCTCGAAGAGGCTCATACGAGTAGAATGTGCATATGTTTGTTCATAGAAATAAGTGTATGTACGTATATGAGTGTCTCAAACTGTCTCGTGTTTTAGAAAAGAAAAACGAGTGTTTTGTCAACGGAGTTGGCATGTAGACGTGTTCGTAGAGGAGGAGGATTTTGCATCTTTGTAACTACTTCCATGGCTCAATCTCATGACACAAACTAGTAATTAACTACAAGATGATCGATGGCGCAATTCAAAGCTAGCGATCTACAAATCCAACAATTTATCAAAGCAACCAAATAAAATCCTATCTACTACCTCGCTAGCTGGAGATCGAGACGATCTCATCCCAATCAATCAATGTATATATCCAGCTCCATCGACGGAACTGAAGACGCTAGCCAGACCGGACTGGTCAGTCCGTCGGCGGCCCCGGCGCGCCCATGATGACGGCGTCGGACCAGCGCGCGGGCGAGCGGTCGCTGCTGTTGGACGAGGACATGGCCTCGGCGCGCGCCTCCCGCACCATCCGCAGCGCCTCGGCCGTGGCCGGCCGCGCGCCCGGCTCCGCGGCCACGCACGCCGCCGCCACGCCCACCAGCGCGCCCAGCTTCTCTTCGGCAGGGCCGGCGGCGCCGGACGCGGCCGACTCGCCGCCCGACTCGGTGGACATCTCCTCCTCGCGCGCGGCGCGCACCCAGGCGGTCACCTCGTCGGCACCACCGCCGCGCTGGTCCAGGAGGTCCGGGAACGGCGCCCGGCCCGTGAGCAGCTCCAGCAGGAGCACGCCGAAGCTGTAGACGTCGGACGCCGCCGTGAAGAACGAGGAGGAGCGGGTCTCGGGGGCGCGGTAGAGGAGGGATGCGGAGGAGGCGTCGGCGCCGGCGGCGTGGAGGGCGGGGACGAGGCCGTAGTCGGTGAGGCAGGACTCGAAGTCGGGGCCGAGGAGGACGTTGGAGGGCTTGAGGTTCCCGTGCACGATGGCCGAGGAGTGGAGATGCAGCAGGCCGGCGGCGATGTCCTCGGCGATCTTCATGCAGGAGGTCCAGTGCAGCGGCTTGCCCTTGCTCGACGGCCGAGACCCTGCACCCATGCATTTCCAACCATTATACCACATTTAAATAAATCATAAAAGACGCACGATCACATTTTGTAGGTTTTAGTTCAGTACTAGAATATTTTTATAACTTGACTTAAACATTATACTCCTAGTTAAGCTTCAGACTTCATGCTATGAACATTTGCTGAGCTGAGGTAGCTGTGTGTGTAGTGTGAGGCCATGGATGCATTTGTCTGAATTTGTGTGTGACCGTTGCTCATTACATGCTGCGGTGGCAACGATTACTACCATTTGCAGATCAAAAAGGACCACTCTGTGTGCAACAATTACTATTATATATAGTGGTGATTAACAAGGACCACTGTCAGTTTATAAGTGATGGATAAATCTGTGGAGAGTAGGTACATGTGCCATTGTATCTTTGCGCTTGTCCCTAGCTTGTGAAAGCCGCAGACATGGATGGATGCGCACTGAGGAAATGAATTATCCACTGTCTCGGGTTCAGGATATGCTGGCATTTGACTGCTTGCCTAACCCAATTCTGGGAAGAAGATTTGGACGGCGACAAGTCCCGGTGCAGGGAAAGGGGCAATGCATGCATACTGCATTATTTGAGTCTGTAAATTGCAAGCTAGCATTACCAAAACAGTACTAGTACCATATATATTGTGAAAGAAAGAACACACAGACACACAGACACACACACTGGAATTTGATTATGGCCATTGCTATGCTAGCAAGCATTAACAAAATCAGTAGTGCTAGCATGTGAAAGAAAGAAAGAAAGAAAAATCATCACCAGGGGAGTATGTCTGAAGAATTTGTTTCTTCAACAGGCAATCTCAAGGACAAGAACAAAAAGGCTCGCTTTTTTCTTGCAATAAGAAATCCCTACAAAATCCTGGTGACTCACATGCATGCACTGAAGCTTCCTTGTTTTTCTTTTAGACTAATATGAAAGAAAAGAAATGAGTTTTTGGTTCAACGAGAGCCAGGATTCTCTCTCTGTCAGTCGGCCATTCTTGCATGATTTACTGCGTGCTGCTCCGATGGTCATAGTAGGTATAGTAGTAGTAGTAGTAGTAGTAACACTTTCACTTGACGAATCAATGAAAGAGTTGAATGGCTTGAACATGTGTATCTATCTATGCGCTTGTCCCTTACCTGTGAAACAAGGTGTACGTGGTGAAGACACAAATTGTGCAGACAGGGAGGGCCTATCTATCTATCTTCTGTGTTGGATTCAGAAGATGTTGGCATTTGACTGCCTGGCTTCTTTAGCCAATGCGTGAGTACGTGGAAAAGGACAATGCATTATTTTAGATTTGGTCATTGATAGCTAGCATTACCAAATCAGCACTACTACTGGCATCTGAGTGAAAGAGAAAGAAGGAAAAATCACTATGCCTGAAGAATTTGTTTCTTCAACAGGCAAGCGTGCTTGCCCGATCATGTGAGCAGAGCACCAGGATGGGTATACAGGTGTGGGGTTGAGTGCATGATGCATGGCTTTCTATATTGTATAGACAGATCTCACTAGCTAGCGAGGACAAGAACAAAAAGGCTGACATGATGCAATCTCGTGCACTGAAGCTTCTTCTTAGTATTTTATTTTTTCTCTATCGGAAGAGAAAAAGAAGTTTCTTTCTTCAGTGAGATCTGGTAGTACTACTCGTACTTCTTTTTTGTTCATCTAGTAGTAGTAGTATTGATCTCGTCAGGTCCAGTGATCTTGTGGCTGGCTGGCTAGATTTACGGCACGGCGTGTCTTCCTGGGGGCGTGTTCATGTGGGACTTATTCGCATGGATCAATGAAAACAAGGACGTGCTGGCCTAGGGTCTTGTTCAAGGCCACATGCTGGCATGGCCTGGTACACATGTTTGAGCAGTTCAGTTCCAGGGAGCGCAGAGCACTTAAGAAATAATCAGCCTATATAAAATCTGTCAACATCTATGTATATACATGTTCTTGTCGCTGCTCGCCAAGATGTAGACAATTTCTTCAGTTCATCGATCCACATCTTGGCAAGCAATGGCTGCATGCATCGCCCAGTTACAGTTCCAGAGGCCAGGGATACCTCCTCTTTTTTTTTTTTAAACATCTTGGCAAGCATGGACAAGAGCATGTATATTGTATTTGGTTCAGGACACGATGGCCATCGTAGCCAAGTAGTACCAAGTTTTAGGCCAGAATGTACTAGGGCACGATGCAAATATATTAACCGGATCCTTTCTTACTCATAGAACTTCTTCTGTAGTGGTATCTAATACTCCATCCGTCTCAAAATAAGTGTTTCAGTTTTGTACAACTTTGTATAAGAGTTAGTACAAAGTTGAGACACTTATTTTGGGACGGAGGAAGAGGAAATATGTACTACTAATCTTGCGAGGTTCTACAGAAATCTCCGTAAACATGAGACTTGTGTGATGTGGAATCTACCATTCATTACTCTCGCATGAATTACCACAGCTCCTCCTATAGTGGTACTACGTACTACTCCTTGACTTGATGTCAGGTGGGACTTGCAGCATGAGTTAGTGAGTTTAATAATAAAGCAGCTGTCCTGGCCTGGCCTGGCTAGCAACTCCACACCAAAAGAAATGAATCCATGTCACATGGTTTGTCACCACTCCTAATAGTACACAAGTCCAGCCGTTCTTGTGCTTATTCATTTTTTATAACATAAATAAATTACAAGAGCTGGCCTTTCTATGTACGTACACTTATGGTGAAGCAGAGGCATGAGCCTTGCGCATGCCAATGTTGTCACGTAGCAGTAGCTGTAGCACCAACAAACAAAGCCGGCCATGCAATGGAAATGCAACGGAATGCATTGCAACAAGAGAGTCCAGAGAATGCGTCCGTCAGTTACCACTAGTGCACGCCAGATCCATGCATGCATGCCTCAGCTACCCAACAAGAAAAACGGAGATGGTTGGATGTGCAACTGCTTGCTTTCCCCCGTGATTTGCTCCCTCAATGCTGTGACCGTGAGTGACACCAAGAAAATTTGTCTTTTTTTCCTTTCCCGTTTTGTTTGGTTGGTTGGCTCATGGGCACGGGCAGGATGTGTGTGCGGTTCATCGTCCATAATTTCACATGAATCAATGCTAGCTAAGTACCTACAGATTGTTTGGCCCTGATAATGACTTTTACTTATGCCGTTCATAATTTGTTTACCCTAACCATGGATGGACTCACTGGGCGCATAGATAGATGCATGGCAACGAGCAAGGAATTGAGCTGAAAAAAAGGTTGATTGAAATGCAGCGCAGCACCAGCAGATTCTTTCTTTCAGAGAAAACAGAGCATGGCAATGGCGACAATGGGGGGGCGAGGAAGAAGATGACTGACCGTGGACGAGGGAGAAGAGGCTGCCGTTGGGGTAGTAGTCGTACACCAGCAGCCGCTCCTCCTTGGCCTGGAAGTAGGCCCGCAGCGCCACCACGTTCGGGTGCCGCACCCGCCCCAGCTCCTCCGCCCTCCGCCCGAACTCAGCCGCCCCGCCGCCCACCCCGCCCGCGCCCCCCGCGTCCCCGCACCGCATCCGCTTCACCGTCACGATGAACCCCGTCTCCATCACCGCCTTGTACGTGCTCCCGGCCTCCCCGCGCCCCAGCGTCTCCGCCGACGCCCGCAGCAGCTCCTCCAGGCTGTACGCCTCCGCCGCGCCCCCGCAGAACACCAGCCTCCCGATCCCCTCACGCTCCCACGAGAACTCCCGCCCGCCCACCGCCGCGTTCGTCGCCGGCGGCAGTGCTGCGTTGGCCGACCTGTGCTGGTGGTGGTGCTCCTCCTCGGCCTGCTCCTCCGGCGTGCCAAGGCCGCCCTTGTCCACGTCGCCGGCCACGCGCTTGTCCCTGCCGCGCCCGCGCCGCGACGCCATGACGGCCGCCGCGACCAGCAGGGCAAGCACCACCGCCCCCGCCACCGTCGACCCGGCTATTATCGCGGCCTTCCTGCGCCGGCCGCGGCTGCCACCGGACCCGCCGGGGGGAGGGAGCGGCGCGAACGCCGCGGTGGCGGGGGAGAGCGACATCGGCCCGGGAGCCGCCGCCGCCACGCACGGCACGGTGAGCGGCGCCCCGCAGAGCCCGGCATTGCCCGCGAACGCCGACGCGTTGAACCGCCTCGCGAGGACGCCAGGGATCTGCCCGGACAGCCGGTTGCCGGAGACGTCGAGCGCCCGGAGCGTGGGCTGCGGCAGCGCGGGCACCGGCCCCGTCAGCAAGTTCCCGTCGAGCAGCAGCGAGGTGAGCCTCGGCACGCGCGCGAGCTCCCGCGGGATCCGGCCGGAGAGGCGGTTGCCGGAGAGCACGAGCACGGTGGCGCGGTGGAGCAGCGCGAGGCTGGCGGGGAGCGGGCCGGAGAGGCGGTTGCCGGCGAGGTAGAGCAGCTTGAGGTTGGGCAGCGCCGCGGCGAGCCCGTCGGGGACGGGGCCGGAGAGCGCGTTGGCCTTGAGGCTGAGCACGCGGAGCTCGGCGAGCGGCGCGAGGAGGGCGGCGGTGAGGGGGCCCGTGAGGTTGAGGTTCTCGAGGACCAGCTTGGTGACGCGGCCGGCGGGGTCGCACTGGCGCACGCCCGGCCAGGCGGTGCAGAGGGTCGAGGCCGTGGAGGGGTGCCATGGGAGGCGGTCGGAGGCGTCCAGGGAGGATTTTAGGGCGAGCAGCGCGTCGGCGTCGCTGGCGGCGGCGGCGGCGAGGTGGTAGAGCAGGAGGAGGAGGAGGAGGGGCAGGATGTGGCGCGGCGATAGGGCTCCGGCTCCGGGGGGCTTCATGGTGTGGTGGAGTGTGGAGTGAAGGAAGGCAGTGGCAGGAAGGGGAGGTCAGCAATGGCGGGTGGGCGGCATTGATGATGGGCGGGGGAGCAGTGAGCTAGCTAGGTGTAAAAGAAGAGAAGCGGACAAGGCAGGGGAGGGAGAAACTGCTGCCTTGCCTTGGATCTCTTCTCCGGAAAGGAAAGGGGGAGAGGGACGGGGCATGAGCTGCTGCTTAACTAAATGCGGCAGCGTGCGTGCGTGAGTAAGTGTGGGCCGGCGGCCGGCTTGCCGGAGAGCGAGAGGAGGAAGAAAGGCAGCTCTGCTCGCTAATTAACACTGGAGTCCACACTCTGAGGCTGGGTACTAGTGGAGTGCACCACAACCACATGCTCTCTGACTCTGAACTGACGGAGGTGGATGATTAACTTTGCGACCTGCTGGAGTGGAGCATGGTGGTAAACAGAGGCAGCACAGCACAGTGATTATCCCCACCCACCGCTATCACTTGTGGGTCAGTAATAAGTGGGTCAATGGAGTGGTCGAGCTCCTCTCATCGGGGCTGTAGAAAGCCTGACGGACGCCCATTTTACTACTACTAACAGTATAATTACTTCCTTTCTTCTTTCCTGCAGAGCTGCAGGCAGGAATCTCCATGCTCGCGTGCCAAGCAATGGCAGTGGCAGTTGACCGAGATCCTCTTCCACCATTTTTTCCACCATTTGTACTATTTGTGTGTGTGTGCAGTGCGCCCGTGACTGGCTGACTGCGTGTGTGAGGTGAGGTCCATTGAATGCTGCCACGTGCAATCCTCTGCTCCTCCGCTTCTGCCGGATCCGAAAGGAGGAGGAGGAAGAAGGGCACTCCGGTTATTATTTTTCCCCCTTCTCCACGGGCCCGTCCAACCGCGGGAGCATTCTAGCCGGCATTGTTGGGCCGGCCTAATATTGCAGCACTGGTTTCACTGTCTCCCAATGGTTGCTTTAGGTTTTTTTTCTTTCTCGGTTTTCACTGTGGTTTACTTGGTTTTTGTCTTTCTTTTAAAAAAAATCACTTTTTTCTAACACCTGTCTTCTTCTTTCCACACACACAATTTACATTTTTTCCTATACATCAAGAACATGTCTAACATTTTTCAAATATAAGATTAATTTTTTTTATAATATATGATTTACATTTTTTTGTATACATCAAGAACATTTTTCATACATGTTTATTTTTTTAAAATATGACATTAAATTTTTCAAAAATATTTTTTTTATGTCTAGTTTTTTCATATACCTTGTACATTTTTGTATACATACAGAACATTTGTAAAAATGTATTTTTTATTGACCTCTCGTTTTTACAAATACATTGTACATACGATGAGCATACTAGAGGTTTTCCTTGAGGCGAAACTGGCTTTCATCTTGTTATAAACGAGATATAGCCACACCCTTATCCAACTCATCAACGTAGGGCCGAGCCCACCGCTTCCACATAACATAACATATGTGAGCCTGCCACGCACAGGAGGTATCACACTGGCTAGGGTGTGTAGGCCCATGAGGACGAGAAGGGAGAAGACTATTTAATTCCTCCCTCAACTACATTACTGCAAAGTCATTCCTTTATTTATTTTTCACCATTACTCAGCAGAAAAGTACAGGGATCCATTGGGTGCCCGTTGTCTGTTTATTTTTCACGCTGGCTTGGGTGCCCGTTGTCTGTTTATTTTTCACGCTGGCTTGGGTGCCCGTTGTCTGTTTCGTCGGTATGTCTCAGCCTGGTGCGACATCGGAGAATGATGGGGAGATGTTGGACATCATCCACGACAGATGTGACTTCAAGAACCGACAAGTGGATGACTCCCAGACGGAGATGTACAACAAGCAGCCTACCACATACACCCAAGACTGGAATCATACGCCGAGTAGACGGGCCTTGATACGGACGATTGGTCGGCCAATGGCGACCCAAAGAAGAGAGTGAGTGGAGAAAGTTTCGATTTGAGGGAGGTCGGATTGTTGCGTGAAGTTTGGTTGGCCACTAGTGTTAATTCCATTTCAAGGTTGATGTAGGGTGGAACCCTACGTGGATGATCTTTCACGTTGGAGCGGATCCTACGGGGAATCACGAAGAACACGCGGAAGAACAAGAGGGAAACACGGGGAAAACGAGAGAGAAGTCACTTAACCAACAAGAGATCACCGATCACATAAGGTGGCACAAGATTCAAAATCAACAAAGGAAAGATACAAACGGTAGCCGTTCTTCTCCGAGAGGAGGTCTTGATGGGGTCCACCCTAGAAGGGGGTCTTGAATCCGCTTGGCGGATCTTCTCCGAAGAGGTCCTGAGCTCCGAGGAGAAGTAACCAAGTGGATGAGCAAGGCTCTCACACAAACATGAGCTAAACCTAAGCTACCTTAGAAAGAGGAAGGGGATCGAGTATATATAGTCTAGGGGGCGAAGGGGTACATGGGACTCGTCCCGGATACACTGCACGCAGGCAGGGGAGGCCGGATGTCCGGGCCTTCGCGAGGCGCCGGATGTCCGGGCTATCCGGCCGGATGTCCGGGCTGGTGTGGCCACCACTTACGATTGGTGCGGGCGCGGATTTCCGGGCAGTCTGGGATATCCGGCTGGGGGCTGGATGTCCGGGGCATGGAGGCGGATGTCCGCCTCAGAGAGTTCTGGCTGGGCTTGGCGTGGTCTTTGGCGTCTCAGGGGCGGATGTCCGGGACCTTGGCGGATGTCCGGGGCTGGAGGGTGAACTTGTCCGCTCGTGGTCCTCTTCATCCTTAGACTTGGCGGCTCGTCCGTCTTCACGTGTGTCTTCGGAAGGCTCCTCTTGACACCTAATGATGCATAGCATATCGGACTTAGGTAGTAGCCATGTCTCGAGTGGATCATATGTGATATCACAAAGGAAGGAAGTCACCTCATTCTCGAGAGCTCTAGCTCTAGCTCGTGTGATGGGTCCTCTTGGCTCTTGATGAGACGATTGTGGATGCATGTGGATGATCGTGGGATGCTCCGCATCATCTCCCCCCCCCTTGGGAGAGATCCGACCTCGGATCAAAAGCTTCATCTCCATGGTATGGTGCGAGGTCCTTGACGTTGAAGATGTCGCTCACGTTGTATTTGTCGTGAGGTATATTGATTTTGTAAACATTGTCGTTGTAGCGTGCGAGCACCTTGAAGGGTCCATCGGCTCGAGGTAGAAGCTTGGACTTGCGTTCTTTGGGGAAGCGGTCCTTGCGAAGGTGTAGCCACACTAGATCACCAATGTTGAAGACGATGGGTTGCTTGTTGGCGTTGAGCTTGGTTGCTTGTCGTTGTACTTGGCGCTCAATGGTGTGCCTTGTATCTTCGTGCATCTTCTTGATGTAGCTTGCTCGTGCACTTGCATCCATGTTGGTGCGCTCTTGGAGAGGAAGTGGTAGAATGTTCAATGGGGACAACGGGTTGAAACCGTAGACGACCTTGAAGGGGGACTTGCCGATAGTCGAGTGTCTTGCACGGTTGTAGGCGTACTCGGCGATGGGTAGACATGCCTCCCACTCCTTGATGTTCTTCTTGATCAAGACACGAAGTAGAGTGGATAGTGTGCGGTTCGTCACCTCCGTTTGGCCGTCGGTTTGAGGATGGTATGTCGAGGAGAACAAGAGCTTGATTCCGAGCTTGGCGCATAGGGTCTTCCAAAAGTAACTCAAGAACTTGACGTTACGATCGGAGACGATTGTCTTTGGTACGCCATGGAGTCGCAAGATTTCCCTACAAAAGAGATTTGCAACATGTGAAGCATCGTCTATCTTGTTGCAAGGAATGAAATGTGCCATCTTAGAAAATCTATCCACAACAACAAATACGGAATCCTTGCCATTTTGAGTCCTAGGCAAACCAAGTACAAAATCCATACTAATGTCTTCCCATGGTTGATAAGGAATAGGAAGAGGCATGTAAAGACCATGAGATTGAGCTTTAGACTTAGCTTTGCGACATGTATAGCATCGGATGGTGAAGCGTGAGACGTCGCGGAACATCTTGGGCCAAAAGTAGTTGTTGGAGAGCGTGGCGAATGTCTTTTCACGTCCAAAGTGTCCCATGAGTCCGCCTCCATGAGCCTCTTGCAAAAGGAGCAAACGAAGAGAAGACTCGGGAATGCAAAGTTTGTTAGCTCTCATAAGATAACCATCCTTGATGTAGTATTGTTCCCAAGAAGTATGCGTCAAACACTTGGCATAAGGAGAAGCAAAAGATGGATCATGCTCATACAAGTCTTTTATATGCTCAAAACCAATAACATGCAACTCAAGTTGAGTGACAAGCATGCATATGCGTGAAAGCGCGTCGGCAACTACATTTTCTTTACCCTTAATGTACTTGATCACATAAGGAAAAGATTCAATGAATTCACTCCATTTTACGTGATGCTTGTTTAATTTAGTTTGACCTTTGAGGTACTTAAGCGTTTCATGATCGGTATGGATGACAAACTCATGAGGTCAAAGGTAATGTTCCCAAACATGTAGCACACGCACTAAAGCGTACAATTATTTGTCATAGATGGGATAATTAAGTTGAGCACCGGAGAGTTTTTCACTAAAATAAGCAATGGCTCGTTTTTCTTGCATCAAAACTCCGCCAATTCCGGTACCACTTGCATCACAATGAACCTCAAAAGTTTTGTCAAAATTGGGCAAAGCAAGAATCGAAGCATGAGTAAGCAAAGACTTGAGCTCATCAAAAGCGGTTGATTGCAAAGTTCCCCAAACAAAGGGAGTATTCTTCTTACTCAAGGCATGCAAAGGAGCGGCAATTGTGCTAAAATCTTTCACAAAGCGACGATAAAAAACCGCAAGACCAAGAAAACTTCGCACTTGTTGCAAATTGGTGGGTTGCGGCCAACTTTTAATTGCTTCAATTTTAGATTCATCAACATGGACACCCTTTGAGGATACTACAAAACCCAAGAAAACCACTTTGTCAACTCCAAAAGTGCATTTTTTCAAGTTTGCATAAAGGCTTTCCTTGCGAAGAGTTTGCAACACAGATTTTACATAATTGATGTGCTCTTTCATGGTTTTGCTAAACACAAGAATATCATCAAAGTAAACCACAACAAAGACTCCAATGTAAGGACGAAGCACATGATGCATAAGACCTTACGAAAAGTACCGGGAGCCTCCAAAAGACCCATAGGCATCACTAACCACTCATATAAACCAAATTTGGTTTTGAAAGCAGTTTTCCATTCATCACCCTCTTGTATGCGGATTTGGTAATAGCCACTTTTAAGGTCAATTTTTGAGAAAAAGTTGGCTCCACTAAGTTCATCAAGCATATCATCTAAGCGAGGAATGGGATGCCTATAGCGGACGGTGATCGCATTGATAGGTCTACAATCGGAACACAAGCGAAAACTTCCATCGGGCTTAGGCACAAGTATAACGGAACGGCACAAGGGCTTAAGCTTTCACGTACATGACCGTTGTCGATTAGTTGTTGTACTTGCCGTTGAATCTCCTTGGTTTCTTCGGGATTGACTCGGTATGGAGCTTTGTTTGGTAGAGGCGCTCCGGGGATGAGGTCGATTCGATGCTCAATGCCTCGAAGAGGAGGTAGACCCGGAGGTAGCTCATCGGGGAAAACATCTTGAAATTCCTGCAAAAGAGATTGAAACACCAAAGGTAGCTCTTGAATGGTGTTAGTTTTTGGTTCTCCATCCTTGCACACAAGGACAAAGTGCATCACACTCGATGGATTCTCACACACTTCTCTCATCTCACTTTTGGTGGCAAATAGGATGAGGTTTTTCTCTCTAGGCGAAGAGGCGCTCAAGTTTGGCTTGTGGCTCTCACTCACTTTTGGGTGGATCACTTTCTCACTCTTTTCTCTATGATGGGTGGCTTGCTTGTCGGCTATCACTTGAGTAGGAGACATAGGTCGTAGCACATATTCCTTCCCTTTCATCTTGAAGCTATAGTGATTGGTGCGCCCATTGTGGATGACACCACAGTCGAATTGCCATGGTCGACCTAGAAGTAGGTGGAAAACGGTCATTGGGACCACATCACATTCCAACGTGTCTTCATAAGCACCGATTTTGAAGGAGACTTGGACCGTATGCTCGACTCGTATAGTGCCGGAGTCACTTAGCCATTGAACCTTGTAGGGGTGCGGGTGCTTCCTCTTGACCAATTGAAGTTTGGAACATAGTTCTTCACTTGCCAAGTTGTGGCAACTACCTCCATCGATGATGACCTTGACGGACCTTCCGTTGATGCCGCCTTTGTATGGAAGATGTGGCATCTTTGGTCGTCTTCTTGTTGATGTTGAAGGGTCAAGACCTTGGAGACAACTAGAGCGGGGCTCGAATCCTCATCGCATAAAGACTTGATCATCTTCATCTTCGTTCACTTGCGGTGCATGGCCACTTGCGCAAGGGCTTCCATCTCCTCATCACTCATTGAGTCATAGGTGCCGTCGTCGTTGAGGATCATGGTGCGCTTGTTGGTGCATTCGTAGGACTTGTGGCCTCGGCCGCCGCAAGTGAAACACTTGAAGGAGCTTGTTTTGATGGTCTCATCGGTCGGAGTAGATGGTGAAACATGCGGGTTGAAGTCGCTTGTAGTAGGAGGAGGACGACTTGAACTTGTCAACTTTCTCTTGTAAATCGACTTGTCGTCGTTGTTTGTAGAAGGTTTGGTTGATGTAGATGTTGGAGGAGTCGTTGAGGCTTGGTTGTTGGAGAAGTCGTTGGTCTTGGATGAGTATTTGGCGTACTTGAAGTCATCTTGCACTTGGCGTTCCGCCTTTGCAGCTTGATGCACGAGCTCAATGAGGGTTGAGTATGGTTGGAAGTCGGCGATCTTCTTGATGGGATGATTGAGTCCATTCAAGAAACGTGCCATAGTTTGCTCATCATCTTCCTTGACATTGGCTCGAATCATGGCTATCTCCATTTCCTTGTAGTATTCTTCAACACTCTTTGTTCCTTGCTTGAGTAGTTGGAGTTTCTTGAAGAGGTCGCGGTTGTAGTAGGTTGACACAAAACGTGCTCGCATGACATCCTTCATTTGAGCCCAAGTGGTGATTGGAGGTTCACCTCTTGCTTTTCGTCGCTCAATGATTTGTTCCCACCATATGAGCACATAGTCTTGGAACTCAAGTGATGCCATAGCGATTTTCTTTGCTTCATCGTAGTTGTGCAACCGGAAGATTTTGTCAACCTTCAATGCCCATGAGAGGTAGTCTTCAGGGTCATTGCTTCCATTGAACTTGGGCATGGTAAATTTTAGCTTGCCGTAGCGTTGCTCTTCATTGTGTTGTTGGCGATGTTGATGATGACGCCCTTGACGTGGATTGCAATCGTCTTCATGTTGCTCTTGGCGTGGAGGAAGACCATGATCAACTTGCCCTTGTTGAACTTGAGGTTGGGGTGGAGCTTGACGAGCTTGTGGATGGGCTTGAGGAACTTGACGTTGTACATGAGGTTGGTAGTTCCTCTCTTGGATTTCTTCTCGAAGGGCTTCCTCTTGATTGCGCCTTTCGCGATTGCGGTTGGCGAAGGCTCTACTTGATTCTTGAAGGGCACGTTGCGCCTCAAGAGCTTGCGCCTCACGTTGTTGTTGTTGAAGACGTTGAGCCTTGGCGTCTTGTTCGTCTTGGTGAAGACACGCTCGTTCTTCCTCTTGTTGGCGACGAAGACATTGTCGTTCTTGAGCTCGAGCAAAAGTGTCTTGGTTTGATTTAGGCCGAGGAACTTGATCATCAACTTGCTCTTGTGAATGCTTGTCATGTAGCGGGTTGCGAGATGCATGACGGTCTTGACGAGCGGCACGACAAAGAGTGTTCGAAGTAGGTGTACTTGAGTCGTAGAAGGTGTCGTCGGAGTGTCGACTCGAGCGGCTCCGTCTTGATGATGAAGAAGTAGAATGTGTTGGAAATATGCCCTAGAGGCAATAATAAATTAGTTATTATTATATTTCCTTGTTCATGATAATCGTTTATTATCCATGCTATAATTGTATTGATAGGAAACTCAGATACATGTGTGGATACATAGACAACACCATGTCCCTAGTAAGCCTCTAGTTGACTAGCTCGTTGATCAATAGATGGTTACGATTTCCTGACCATGGACATTGGATGTCATTGATAACGGGATCACATCATTAGGAGAATGATGTGATGGACAAGACAATCCTAAGCCTAGCACAAAGATCGTAGTTCGTATGCTAAAGCTTTTCTAATGTCAAGTATCTTTTCCTTATACCATGAGATTGTGCAACTCCGGATACCGTAGGAATGCTTTGGGTGTATCAAACGTCACAACGTAATCTGGGTGACTATAAAGGTGCACTACGGTATCTCCAAAAGTGTCTGCATTGGGTTGGCACGAATCGAGGCTGGATTTGTCACTCCGTGTGACGGAGAGGTATCTCTGGGCCCACTCGGTAGGACATCATCATAATGTGCACAGTGTGATTAAGGAGTTGATCACGGGATGATGTGTTACGGAACGAGTAAAGAGACTTGCCGCAACGAGATTGAACAAGGTATCGGGATACCGATGATCGAATCTCGGGCAAGTACAATACCGCTAGACAAAGGGAATTGTATACGGATTGGTGAGTCCTTGACATCGTGGTTCATCCGATGAGATCATCGTGGAACATGTGGGAGCCAACATGGGTATCCAGATCCCGCTGTTGGTTATTGACCGGAGAACGTCTCGGTCATGTTCGCTTGTCTCGAACCCGTAGGGTCTACACACTTAAGGTTCGATGGCGCTAGGGTTATATAGGAAGCTTGTATGTGGTTACCGAATGTTGTTCGGAGTCCGGATGAGATCCTGGGCGTCACGAGGAGTTCGGAATGGTCCGGAGGTAAAGAATTATATATAGGAAGTGCTGTTTCGCCATCGGGACAAGTTTCGGTGATATCGGTATTGTCTGGGACCACCGAGGGGTCGAGGGCCCCACCGGGTGGGGCCACCTGCCCTGGGGCCACATGGGCCCTAGGTGGTGCGCCTAGGCCTGCATGGGCCAAGGGGAACCAGCCCCAAGAGGCCCATGCGCATGAAACACTTGGAGAGGAAGAGTCCATAGAGGGGAAGGCACCTCCGAGGTGCCTTGGGGAGGATGGACTCCTCCCCCCTCTTGGCCGCACCCCTCCCTTGGAGGAGGGGGCAAGGCTGCGCCCTCCCCCCCTCCTTGGCACCTATATAAAGGGGGGGGGGAGGGGGGCAGCAGCACTGAGCCCTGGCGCCTCTCTCTCCTCTCCAACACCTCCTTCTCCTCTCCGTAGTGCTTGGCGAAGCCTGCAGGATTGCCACGCTCCTCCACCACCACCACGCCCGTTGTGCTGCTGTTGGATGGAGTCTTCCTCAACCTCTCCCTCTCTCCTCGCTGGATCAAGGCGTGGGAGGCGCCACCGGGCTGTACGTGTGTTGAACGCGGAGGTGCCGTCCGCTCGGCACTAGGATCATCGGTGATCTGAATCACGGTAGTACGACTCCATCAACCCGTTCACTTGAACGCTTCCGCTTAGCGATCTACAAGGGTATGTAGATGCACTCTCCTTCCCTCGTTGCTAGTCTCTCCATAGATAGATCTTGGTGATACGTAGGAAAATTTTGAATTTCTGCTCGTTCCCCAACAGTGGCATCATGAGCTAGGTCTATTGCGTAGATTCTTTGCACGAGTAGAACACAAAGTAGTTGTGGGCGTTGATTTTGTTCAATATGCTTGCCGTTACTAGTCTTATCTTGATTCGACGGTATTGTGGGATGAAGCGGCCGGACCAACCTTACACGACGCTTACGTGAGACCGGTTCCACCGTCGACATGCACTAGTTGCATAAGGTGGCTGGCGGGTGTCTGTCTCTCCCACTTTAGTCGGAACGGATTCGATGAAAAGGGTCCTTATGAAGGGTAAATAGCAATTGGCATATCACGTTGTGGTTTTGCGTAGGTAAGAAACGTTCTTGCTAGAAACCCAAAGCAGCCACGTAAAACATGCAAACAACAATTAGAGGACGTCTAACTTGTTTTTGCGAGGGTATGCTATGTGATGTGATATGGCCAAGAAGAATGTGATGAATGATATGTGATGTATGAGATTGATCATGTTCTTGTAATAGGATTCACGACTTGCATGTCGATGAGTATGACAACCGGCAGGAGCCATAGGAGTTGTCTTTATTTATTGTATGACCTGCGTGTCATTGAACAACGCCATGTAATTACTTTACTTTATTGCTAACCGGTAGCCATAGTAGTAGAAGTAATAAGTTGGCGAGACAACTTCATGGAGACACGATGATGGAGATCATGATGATGGAGATCATGGTGTCATGCTGGTGACGATGATGATCATGGAGCCCCGAAGATGGAGATCAAGAGGAGCTATATGATATTGGCCATATCATGTCACTACTATATAATTGCATGTGATGTTTATTATGTTTATGCATCTTGTTTACTTAGAACGACGGTAGTAAATAAGATGATCCCTTACACAAATTTCAAGAAGTGTTCTCCCTCGATTGTGCACCGTTGCTACAGTTAAATGCGTTTCTAAGCACCACGTGATGATCGGGTGTGATGGATTCTTACGTTCACATACAACGGGTGTAAGACAGATTTACATAGCAAAAACACTTGGGGTTAACTTGACGAGCCTAGCATGTACAGACATGGCCTCGGAACACGAGACCGAAAGGTCGAGCATGAGTCGTATAGTAGATACGATCAACATGAAGATGTTCACCGATGATGACTAGTCCGTCTCACGTGATGATCGGACACGGCCTAGTTGACTCGGATCATGTAATCACTTAGATGACCAGAGGGATGTCTATTCGAGTGGGAGTTCATGAGATGAACTTAATTATCCTGAACATAGTCAAAAGATCTTTGCAAATTATGTCGTGGCTCGCGCTTTAGTTCCACTGTTTAGATATGTTCCTAGAGAAAATATAGTTGAAAGTTGTGATGGCGATTATGCGGACGGAAGAAAGCTTATGTCCTTAATGCACCGCTCGGTGTGCTCAACCCCAAACGTCGTCCTGTGGATGTTGCGAACATCGGACATACACGCTTTTGATAACTACATGATAGTTCGATTAAATGGTTTAAGTAGAGGCACCAAATCGTTTTGAAACGTCGCGGAACATATGAGATGTTTGAGGGCTGAAATTGGGATTTCAGGCTCGTGCCCACGCCAAGAGGTATAAGACCTCCGGCGATTTTCTTAGCCTGCAAACTAAGGGAGAAAAGCTCAATCGTTGAGCTTGTGCTCAGATTGTCTCGAGTACAACAATCACTTGAATCGAGTGGGAGTTGATCTTCCGGATGAGATAGTGATGTTTCTCCAAAGTCATTGCCACCAAGCTACTAGAGCTTCGTGATGAACTATAACATATCGAGGATAGATATGATGATCCTTGAAGTGTTCGCGATGTTTGACACCGCGAAAGTAGAAATCAAGAAGGAGCATCAATTGTTGATGGTTGGTGAAACCACTAGTTTCAAGAAGGGCAAGGGCAAGAAGGGACACTTCATGAAGCGGCAAATAAGTTGCTGCTCCAGTGAAGAAACCCAAGGTCGAACCCAAACCCAAGACTAAGTGCTTACGTAATAAGGGGAACAACCTTTGGAACAGAATTACCCTAGATACTTGGTAGATAAGAAGGCTGGCAAGGTCGATAGAAGTATATTGGATATACATTATGTTAATGTGTACTTTACTAGTACTCCTAGTAGCACCAGGTATTAGATACCGGTTCGGTTGCTAAGTGTTAGTAACTTCGAAATAAAAGCTACGGAATAAGCGGAGACTAGCTAAAGGTGAGTGACGATATGTGTTGGAAGTGTTTCCAAGGTTGATGTAATCAAGCATCGCACGCTCCCTCTACCATCGAGATTGATGTTAAACCTAAATAATTGTTATTTGGTGTTTACGTTGAGCATAGACATGATTGGATCATGTCTATACAATCTGATTATTCATTTAAGGAGAATAATGGTTACTCTATTTATTTGAATAATACCTTCAATGGTCTTGCACCTAAATGAATGGTCTATTGAATCTCGATCGTAGTGATACGCATTTTCATGCCAAAAGATATAAGATAGTAATGATAGTACCACTTACTTGTGGCACCGCCATGTAAGTCATAAACGCATGAAGAAGCTCCATGTTGATGGATCTTTGGACTCACTCGTTTTTGAAAAGTTTGAGACATGCGAACCATGTCTATTGGTGTATCTGCATGAAGAAACTCCATGCAGATGGATCGTTTAGACTCACTTGATTTTGAATCACTTGAGATATGCAAAACATACCACATGGGCAAGATGACTGAAAAGCCTCGGTTTCAGTAAGATGGAACTAGATAGCAACTTGTTAGAAGTAACACATTTTGATGTGTGCAGTCCAATGAGTGCTGAGGCATGCAGTGAATATCGTTATGTTCTTACTTCACAGATGATTTGAGTAGATGTTGAGTATATTTACTTGATGAAACACAAGTCTGAATTATTGAAAGGTTCAAGTAATTTCAGAGTGAAGTTGAAGATCTTCGTGACAAGAGGATAAAATGTCCGTGATGTGATCATAGAGATGAATATCTGAGTTGCGAGTTTGGTACACAATTAAGACATTGTGCAAATTGTTTCACAATTAATACCGCCCGGAACACCATAGTGTGATGGTGTGTCCGAACATCATAGTTGCACTCTATTGGATATGGTGCGTACCATGATGTCTCTTATCGAATTACCACTATCGTTCATGGGTTAGGCATTAGAGACAACCGCACTCACTTTAATAGGGTACCACGTAATTCCGTTGAGATGACACCGTAAGAACTATGGTTTAGAGAAACCTAAGCTGTCATTTCTTAAAAATTTGGGGCTGCGACGCTTATGTGGAAAAGTTTCAGGTTGATAAGCTCGAACCCAAAGCGGATAAAATACATCTTCATAGGACACCCAAAACAGTTGGGTAAACCTCCTAATTCAGATCCGAAAGCAATAGGGATTGTTTCTTGAATCGGGTCCTTTCTCGAGGAAAAGTTTGTCTCGAAAAGTTGAGTGGGAGGATGGTGGAGACTTGATGAGGTTATTGAACCGTCACTTCAACTAGTGTGTAGTAGGGCACGGGAAGTTGTTCCCGTGGCACCTACACCAATTGAAGTAGAAGCTTATGATATTGATCATGAAGCTTGGGATCAAGTCACTACCGAACCTCAGGGACGACAAGAACGCTGCATCGCATCAAGTGGTACGGTGATCCTGTCTTGAAGGTCATGTTGCTAGACAACAATGAACCTACGAGCTATGGAGAAGCGATGGTGGGCCCAAATTCCGACAAATGGTTAGAAGCCATGAAATCCGAGATAGGATCCATGTATCATAACAAAGCGTGGACTTTGATGGACTTGCCCGATGATCGGCAAGCCATTGAAATAAATGGATCTTTAAGAAGAAGACGGACATGGACGGTAATGTCACCGTCTATGAAGCTCGACTTGTGGCGAAGAGTTTTTCACAAGTTCAAGGAGTTGACTACGATGAGATTTTCTCATCCGTAGCAATGCTTAAGTCCGTCGGAATCATGTTAGCATTAGCTGCATTTATGAAATCTGGCGGATGGATGTCAAAACGAGTTTCCTTACCGGTCTTCGTAAGGAAAGGTTGTATGTGATACAATCAGAAAGTTTTTGTCGATCCTAAGGATGCTAAAGGTATCTTTGGCTCCAGCGATCCTTCTAAGGACCGGAGTAAGCATCTCGGAGTTGGAATGTGCACTTTGATGAGATGATCAAAGATTTTGGGTTTATACAAAGTTTATGAGAAACTTGTATTTCCAAAGAAGTAAGTGGGAGCACTATAGAATTTCGATGAGTATATGTTGTTGACATATTGATGATCGTAAATGACGTAGAATTTTCTACGTAAAGCATATAGGGTTATTTGAAAGGTGTTTTTCAAATAGAAAACCTGGATTAGGCTACTTGAACAATAAGCATCAAGATCTATAAGATAGATCAAAATGTTTAATAATACTTTCAAATGAGCATGTACCTTGACATGATCTTGAAGGTGTTCAAGATGGATCGATCAAAGAAGGAGTTCTTAGCTGAATTGTAAGGTATGAAGTTAAGACTTAAAGCTCGACCACGGAAAGCAGAGAGAAAGGGCGAAGACTGTCCCCTATGCCTTAGACATAGGCTCTACAAGATGCTATGGTGTACCGCACCGGAAGTGTGCCATGCCATGAGTCACTATCAGGGGTACAAGAATGATCCAGGAATGGATCATTGGACAATGATCAAAATTGTCCTTGGAGTAAATAAGGACATGTATCTCGATTATGGAGGTGATAAAGAGATCGGCATAAGGGTTACATCGATGCAAGCTTTAACACATATCAGAGTGACTCAGAGTAGCAAACCGGATACGTATAGTGGAGCAACCGTTTGGAATAGATCCAAGTGGAGCGTGGAAGCAGCATTTACAATATGACATAAGAGAATTGCATAGCACACACGGATCTGAAAGGTTCAGACCCGTTGACTAAAACCCGTTGACTAAAACCTCTCTCACAAGCAAAACATGATCAAACCTCGAACTCATTGAGTCTTAATCACATGGTGATGTGAACTAGTTTAAGACACTAGTAGACTCTTTGGATGTTGGTCACATGGCGATGTGACCTATCACCGTTGATCACATGGCGATGTGAACTAGATTATTGACTCTAGTGCAAGTGGGAGACTGTTGGAAATATGCCCTAGAGGCAATAATAAATTAGTTATTATTATATTTCCTTGTTCATGATAATCGTTTATTATCCATGCTATAATTGTATTGATAGGAAACTCAGATACATGTGTGGATACATAGACAACACCATGTCCCTAGTAAGCCTCTAGTTGACTAGCTCGTTGATCAATAGATGGTTACGATTTCATGACCATGGACATTGGATGTCATTGATAACGGGATCACATCATTAGGAGAATGATGTGATGGACAAGACCCAATCCTAAGCCTAGCACAAAGATCGTAGTTCGTATGCTAAAGCTTTTCTAATGTCAAGTATCTTTTCCTTATACCATGAGATTGTGCAACTCCGGATACCGTAGGAATGCTTTGGGTGTATCAAACGTCACAACGTAACTGGGTGACTATAAAGGTGCACTATGGTATCTCCAAAAGTGTCTGTTGGGTTGTACGAATCGAGACTGGATTTGTCACTCCGTGTGACGGAGAGGTATCTCTGGGCCCACTCGGTAGGACATCATCATAATGTGCAGTGTGATTAAGGAGTTGATCACGGGATGATGTGTTACGGAACGAGTAAAGAGACTTGCCGGTAACGAGATTGAACAAGGTATCGGGATACCGATGATCGAATCTCGCAAGTACAATACCGCTAGACAAAGGGAATTGTATCACGGGATTGACTGAGTCCTTGACATCGTGGTTCATCCGATGAGATCATCGTGGAACATGTGGGAGCCAACATGGGTATCCAGATCCCGCTGTTGGTTATTGACCGGAGAACGTCTCGGTCATGTCTGCTTGTCTCCCGAACCCGTAGGGTCTACACTTAAGGTTCGATGGCGCTAGGGTTATATAGGAAGCTTGTATGTGGTTACGAATGTTGTTCGGAGTCCCGGATGAGATCCTGGGCGTCACGAGGAGTTCCGGAATGGTCCGGAGGTAAAGAATTATATATAGGAAGTGCTGTTTCGCCATCGGGACAAGTTTCGGTGATATCGGTATTGTACCGGACCACCGGAGGGGTCCTGGGCCCACCGGTGGGGCCACCTGCCCGGGGCCACATGGGCCCTAGGTGGTGCGCTTAGGCCTGCATGGGCCAAGGGGAACCAGCCCCAAGAGGCCCATGCGCATGAAACACTTGGAGAGGAAGAGTCCATAGAGGGAAGGCACCTCCGAGGTGCCTTGGGGAGGATGGACTCCTTCCCCTCTGGCCGCACCCCTCCCTTGGAGGAGGGGCAAGGCTGCGCCCTCCCCCTCCTTGGCACCTATATAAAGGGGAGGGAGGGGGCAGCAGCACCTGAGCCCCGGGCGCCTCTCTCCCTCTCCAACACCTCCTTCTCCTCCGTAGTGCTTGGCGAAGCCTGCAGGATTGCCACGCCTCCACCACCACCACGCCCGTTGTGCTGCTGTTGGATGGAGTCTTCCTCAACCTCTCCCTCTCTCCTCGCTGGATCAAGGCGTGGGAGACGTCACCGGGCTGTACGTGTGTTGAGCAGCGGAGGTGCCGTCTGCTCGGCACTAGGATCATCGGTGATCTGAATCACGGCGAGTACGACTCCATCAACCCGTTCACTTGAACGCTTCCGCTTAGCGATCTACAAGGGTATGTAGATGCACTCTCCTTCCCCTCGTTGCTAGTCTCTCCATAGATAGATCTTGGTGATACGTAGGAAAATTTTGAATTTCTGCTACGTTCCCCAACAGAATGATGTTGGCTTCTCATCAAGGCGCGTATCTCGTCCATTCTTGCATCATTCTCTTGCTTGTGAGCGTCGAACTTGTTGTCGAAGTAGTCCCTTGGACGTTGCTCGGAGAGTCGCAAGTCGGTGGCGAGGTTGTCGGCGCTGATCGCTCATTGCTTGTTGTTCTTGGTGCAACGCTTCGTTGTGCATCAAAGAGGTGGCTCTTGGTGACGATGATGACATGTAAATCGTCTTGCTCGATGAAGAGTGGGTTGGTAGAAGTACTTGGCCTATCCATCATTCCAAGCAAAATGTGAGTGGTAGAACGGAAAAGAACTTATACCAATGTACCTTTGACCGATGTTGAAGATGAATCAAGTTCACTCAAATGCGGACAATGAAATAGCACTCTTGGTACCGATTCTTGTCGGTTCTCACACCTACACAAGTAAAAGCTTATGGTGGAGCTCGGTTAGGATGGTGGCACAAAATTTGATGCAATTGTAAGTGAGACTCAATAATGTTGGAAATGATTCACAAATTTGCAAATGCAACAAGTAGACCAATAGCAAGATATGGTATACGGAAACACACACGCAAATAGATAATGTGGGGTTATGCAACCAAGGATGAGCCAAAATATGGAATTCACCAAGGTGCTCTTGTTGCACAACACTAGAGAGATGCTAGCACGATTGCACAATAAGCGGATACGAACTTGTGCACAACCTACTAAGCAAAAATGCAACGACTTCTATCCCAAGTATGCTATATGTATGGTGTTTCGATGTGTTGATCCAAGATGATCAAGTATGACAATCTTACTGTTGTATGATGCTATGGTTCTTGCTCATAAGCTCTTTGCTTATCTTTCTCTCTTTGCTTAATAGTTTGATTGGCTCTTTCTCTTTTGAGCTCTTTTCTCATGCAAAACTTCATGAACCAAGATAGCAATTGTGTATGCGATGACAACCTTGTGACACACAAGTTGATGCTAAGATATGCACCACTTTGGTATGGTATGTATGCTATGGAGTATGATCACTAATGTGCACAAGTCACGTTGCGGCAATACTCAATGGCTAGTCTCGATGGGTAAGCAACGCAAAAGATGGGCTATGATGGTTATCAATGCAATTGCAAGTAATGACAAAGATGTTGACGATGTTACCGTCCTTGGCGAAGATGAGCGGTGGTGATGTTGATGTTGAACCGTACCTAGATAGCCGAAACACAAAAGGATACGGAAACCCCAACTCAAATTCTCAAAGCAAAATTTGGCAACATTGTCGGAATTGGTAGTGGGAAAGGCTATGGTGGTGTTATGCGGAATTGGAGGATGTAAGTGGAAGTGTATGTGGGCACGGGACAAAATTTGGCGAAAGTTAGGCGGTGAACGGGGTGGTGGATGGGGATTGTTGCTACCAGGAGCTGGATTTCCGGGCTGGAAGCCGGATGTCCGGGGCGCCGGATGTCCGGGCTGGTCGGGCCGGATGTCCGGGCTGGTCGGGCCGGATGCCCGGGCTCTGGGTCCGTGGACGAACTCGATGAACACCGCGTGGAGAGGTCAAATCCGAGCAAAATTCGGGCGATTTTGTGGATGGAAATTGTGGAAATGGTGGGGGAATGCTAGATCTACCTGCAACACACGAAATCCGCGGATCAAATCCAACAAAACTTCATCACACCAACAAATCACAAAAAAAGTTTTGGGGCTATTTTTGTGGGGAATTTTCGGAATTAGGACAAAAACAACAAAATCAAGCTAGAACAAGAGGGTAGAGGCTCCAAAAACGTGATCAACGTGGCTCATGATACCAAGATGATGTAGGGTGGAACCCTACATGGATGATCTTTCACGTTGGAGCGGATCCTATGGGGAATCACGAAGAACACGCGGAAGAACAAGAGGGAAACACGGGGAAAACAAGAGAGAAGTCACTTAACCAACAAGAGATCAATCACACAAGTGCTAGATCACCGGTCACATAAGGTGGCACAAGATTCAAAATCAACAAAGGAAAGATACAAACGGTAGCCGTTCTTCTCCGAGAGGAGGTCTTGATGGGGTCCACCCTAGAAGGGGGTCTTGAATCCGCTTGGGGGATCTTCTCCGAAGAGGTCCTGAGCTCCGAGGAGAAGTAACCAAGTGGATGAGCAAGGCTCTCACACAAACATGAGCTAAACCTAAGCTACCTCAGAAAGAGGAAGGGGATGGAGTATATATAGTCTAGGGGCGAAGGGGTACATGGGACTCGTCCCGGATACACTGCACACAGGCAGGGGAGGCCGGATGTCCGGGCGTCGGGCCGGATGTCCGGGCCTGAGGCGCCGGATGTCCGGGCTATCCGCCGGATGTCCGGCTGGTGTGGCCACCCGATTGGTCCGGGCGCCGGATTTCGGGCCAGTGCCGGATATCCGGGCTGGGGGCCGGATGTCCGGGGCATGGAGGCCGGATGTCCGGGCCCTGTAGAGTTTCTGACTGGGCTTCGGCTGTGGTGCTGGCGTCTCCAGGGGCCGGATGTCCGGGACCATGGCCGGATGTCCGGGGCCTGGAGGGTGAACTTGTCCGCTTCCGTGGTCCTCTTCATCCGTAGACTTGGCGGCTCGTCCGTCTTCACGTGTGTCTTCGGAAGGCTCCTCTTGACACCTAATGATGCATAGCATATCGGACTTAGGTAGTAGCCATGTCTCGAGTGGATCATATGTGATATCACTAAGGAAGGAAGTCACCTCGTTCTCGAGAGCTCTAGCTCTAGCTCGTGTCATGGGTCCTCTTGGCTCTTGATGAGACGGTTGTGGATGCATGGGGATGATCGTGGGATGCTCCGCATCAAAGGTACGGAGCAAAAGAGGCTAAGCCTTTTGATCCAATGTCCATACATGGTTCCATGAGCACAAGAACTACGATCCCTACAGCCCAGAAGTCATACGAGACCGTTCGTCAATGTTGCTCACCCATTGATGATACACCATCCAAGAGTTCCTTGTATTCAATATCCTTATGGGGGAAAAGGATAACCAAAGGAGTGAATAGGGACTTCATTTTTATCAACAACAAAGAGTGGAGTTTCTTTTTGTTCACAAAATATAGCAAAAATTCAAGGTAATACAAGAAATAGGATAGGATCCTTTTACTACGTCTTTTGGGGCTAAACCCTTTTGCCTGTCCGCATGAATTGGAAAATACTATGTTACTTCCTCTTCTTATATTACTACTTTTTACTTTGTTCATTGGATTCATAGGAATCTTTTTGATAATGGAATAGCAGAGTTAACAATATTATCAAAGTGGTTAACTCCCTCAATAAAATTTACCCAGGAAAGTTCTAATTCTTTTCTAAATTCATATGAAATTTTTACTAATGCAGTTTCTTCTGTAAGTCTAGCTATCTTCGGTTTATTCATAGCATATATCTTCTATGGATCCGCTTATTCTTTTTTCAAAATTTGGTTTTAATAAACTCTTTTTACAAAGGAAATCCTAAAAGAGAATTTTTAGAATAAGTAAAAAAATATGCGGTTGGTCATATAATTGTGGTTATATATATTCTATACTAGGGTCTTTACCCTCGGTAAAAGAGGGTTAACCGAACTAACGGAGTTTTTTGACAAGGGTATTATTGATGGAATTACCGATGGAGTGGGTCTTGCTAGTTTTTTTATAGGAGAAAAAGTTAAATATGTAGGGGGGGGGGGTCAAATCTCGTCTTGTTTATTCATTTTTTTATCTTATGTATCTGTGTTTTTATTCTTTTTTTTTCTTAAGTTAAGGAATTTACAACAAGTCCCTTGCAAAAATAACTATCCTATCCCTTTCTACAATCTCTCTATATCCTTGTTACATAAGGTAAGTATTGTATAATAGTTCGATTTTCTGTTATTTTTTACATTTCTCTGTGTAAATAGCCTAATATGGATTCACAATAACTAATATCCTCGGTTCCTCACCACCGAGAGTAACGATCAGTCGAAGAACACCATGCACTGATGGGTGTTGAGGGCCCATATTGACTATTATGAGATCTTTTCTTGTCAGCTTGAGACTCATATCCTTTCTTCATCAATTCACTATTCCATGAATTCCTCAAAGCGAGGCTCATCAAAATGAAAAATCTAAGACCTATAAGACTACTAAAAAAATAAAACAAGAAAAAAAAATTGAACGGTTAAATTACTGCTCCCGAATATTCAACTTACCGATTAATTTCGTACTCTATTTTCCTTTGCCGAATAAGCCACAAACGTCGATGTTTTCCCAAAAGTGCTGGTAGACCTCTTACTGCTGAACAGTGTTGGCCACTGTGTGAGGCGGCATGTTTTGTTTGCTCGCCTCGTTGCCGTTTTTCTCGTCCCTCGTGTGAACAGTGTTGTGTACAGTGCTGTCGCCTACGTGCGTGGCGGCAGGTGCCACGTGTCGGCTGGCACGCATATCGCCATGACTCAGGGGGTCTTTTTTGCCAATTTCATTCGGAGGGGTTTTTTTGTGGCAATTTCGTTGGGCAGGTGGTCCTTTTGGACAAAAACACTAGAGGATCATGCCGATGAGAACGCCCACCACCACCACCACCACCACCACCAGTGCTCGGCCAACGCGGCATCGACGAACTTCGCTGTGGTGGTGGACGGCCGGGAGTTCTCGTGGGAGCGGGAGGGGATCGGGAAGCTGTTTTTCTGCGGGGGCATGGCGGAGATGTACAGCCTGGAGGAGCTGCTGCGCGGGGAAGCCGGTAGTACGTACAAGGCGGTCATGGAGACAGGGTTCATTGTGACGGTGAAGCGGATGCGGTGCGGCGACGCGGGGGGGCGCCGGCGGGGTGGGCGGCACGCGAAGGAGCTAGGGCAGGTGCGACACCACAACATGGTGGCGCTCCGGGCCTACTCCCAAGCGTCTGCTCGTCTACGACTAGCTAGTACCCCAACGGCAGCCTCTTCTCCCTCGTCCAGGGTCAGTAGTGCACTGCCCCATCGCCATCGCCATCGCCAATGCCGTCTTCTTCCTCGTCCTCCATTCTCGCCATTGCTGCATTTCAACCCTTTTTCAGCTAAATTTATGATTGGCATGCACCTATACATCCATGGTTAGGAGAAATTTATAATGAGGGAAATGTATTGTTAATAATCTGCACCGCTTATAAGTAATTTATAAGCCAACAATTTGTACTAGTAGTAGCTAGCATTGAATCGTGTGAAATTAAGAACATTGAACCGCACACACATCGTGCCCGTGCCCATGAACCAACCAACCAAATTGCTGTCTGTCACTCACGGCATTGAGTTAGCAAATCGCGGGTGAAAGCAAGCAGTTGCACATCCAACCATATCTCTCTGTTTTTTTGTTGGTTAGGTGAAGAGCAAGCATGAATCTGGCGTTGTCATGCGTTGCCATGCTGCACTCCGTTCCATTCCATTCCATGGCGGCCCGGCTTTGTTTTGTTTGTTGGTGATGGGTAGAGTAGATGACAAGAATGGCATGGCGCAAGCCTCATGCCTGTGCTTCACCATAAGTGTACGCACATAGAAAAAGCCAGCCCTTATAAATTATAAAAGCAAATGCTAAGAGCATTACTAGTAGAACCCTCAAATCCTTAAATCCCTAAAAATAACTGCTTTTTTACAGTTTTCACCGTAAAAAAACCGTAGACTAGAACCTCTAAACCCTCAAACCTGTAAAAAAATTTAGAGGTCCAATCCTCAAACTGTTTCTCAACCTGTAGAAGTGAGGGTTGGGAGGAAAAACTCCCCCCAACCCGCACTCCTCTTTCCTCTCGCGCGGGAGGGAAATTTCATCCCCGCACGGCTCCTCCCGCCGCCTCGCCCGCGCCGCCATGGAGGCCTCCGCCGCCTCCGCTCTCTTTGGGCCCGCGACGTGCCTTTGGTCCATGGGCGGGCTCGGCGCCAAGCACCTCCGCTGCAGGGCCGCATCGAGGGCAACCTCGTCAAGCTCACGCATCAAGGCCATGACGCAGTGGTCACCGCCAAGTCCGCCAAGGCCAAGGTCCGCGCCGCGGGGCATAGGCCTGCCCCTGCCACCCTCGACGACGCGCTGGGCTCCGCGTCGCTGAAGAGGAAGGCGGTGGCGCTGGCCCGGACAGACGTGCCGAGGACCTCACCGAAGAGGAAGGCTGCTGAGGCGCAGGCGGCAAGGAGGACCTCGCCGAGGTCGGCAATCGATGGATATGTGCTCGTTTCCATTTGCAATCCCTGTTCTTGGTTCGTCGGATCGGTGGCTGTAGGCGATTGTGGTCTGATCTCGGAGATGCAGTATGCTGTGTGTTCGTCGAAATGCTTGAATGGAATCTGGTGTCATGCTTCCATGTCTGAATCAAATCCCTCCAAATATACTATATGTCATGCCATGTTTCTTTCCAGTAGTATATCTAAATCAAATCCCCTGAAAGTATTGTCTGATCAGCTCTGAATTATCCTGAAATAATACCTCCTGTTTTGATATCTGAAAATCTTCACAATTTAGAGGTTGAGTTTGAGGGTTCTAGTATTTGCCTCTGTTTTTCAACCCTTAAAAGTGTCAAAAAGTGGCACTTCTCAACCCTTAAAACTGCTTTAAGGGTTTGAAGGTTTGAGGGTTCTACTAGTAATGCTCTAATAGACAAGAATGGCTGGACATGTGTACTAGGAGTAGAGGTACCAGGCGGGGGCATGTGACATGGATTCATTTCATGGTGTGGTTGCTTCTTGCTTGCCAGCTGCTTGCTGCAAGTCCCACCTGACATGAAGTGAAGTGGAACAGAAACAGAGGGTCTTCACAAATCTCGCATCAACATGAGACTTGTGTGATCTGTTTTCAAATGGAACAGAGGGTGTGCTAGTACTATTCCTTTTATTCATTCATTCACAAGCTGCTGCTCTGCCGATTCGGTGATCAACTTCATGAGACAATAATGTGTATTTTGTCCTCGCCTACAGACGCGTTGCTGAGGTGAGGTGAGGTGAGGGTCCATGATCGACATTGACGCGGCCTGTAGTACAAAGTAGGCACACACATTGATTAAGATTAGTTAGGGCAGACAGTCAAGCTACAAGAGGGCGGGCCAGGCGATTGAGTAGAGTAGCATCGTGCCCACCTGAATCGAATCCAATGCACTACTCCTACTAGTTAAGTAGTTAGTGTGCGTCTGCGGCTACGTACGTACCGTAGCGTTGCACAATTTCGTTTCTTTAGTGCATCCATCCACATCTTGGCAAGCAAGCAGGGACAGAGCATAGTAGTAGTATATACATGGATGTGTAGTGTAGACAGATTTACATAAGTACGTATATACGAGGCAGATTTGTTGAGTGCTCTGCTCTCCCTGGAACTGCTCAAACATGTGCAAGACCCTAGGCCGTGGGCGACAGAGAGAGGATCCATCCATCCCGGGCAGGGAACACGCGTCCCCAGGAAGGAAGACGCGCCGTACAGTAAATCTAGCCAGCCACAAGATCACTGGACTAGATCCCACTGAATAGAGAAACTTCTTTTTCTTCTTCAGACATAAAATACTAAGATCAAGCTTCAGTGCAAGAACATGTGGGGAGATTCATAAGACAGAGACACCAAGATATATATATATATATATATATATATATATATATATATATATATATATATATATATATATATAGGGAAAATCCATCCTACCACCCTTAGTAGTTCCCACATATCTCATATACTACCAAGTGGTACTATATATACTATTTTATTATTTTAAATATGTTCATATACTATATCTAAGATATTTAAAAGCAAGTTACGTGAAAAAATTGCATATGAGCCCATAGTTTTTGTTATATTTATGAAATACGTACATATTTGTATATATATATATATATATAGCGCTAGTTTCTTGCAAGAAAAATGTGAGGGAGCCTTTTGTTCTTGTCCTCGCTAGCTAGCTAGTGCTATATCTATCTACACACCAGAAACCCATGCACGCACTCAACCCCAACAGATGCCCATCCTGATCGCCAAGCACACCTGCCTGTTGAACAAACAATTTCTTCACGCGTGGTGCAACTTCTTTTTAATTTCTTTCATTTCACATAACATGCGCACCAACCCAGGTGGTAGAGCAGGTAAAAGCTTGTGCTTGTGCAGTATACTACTCCCTCCGTCCTATAATATAAGAGCGTTCTTGACATTAAGTAAAAAACGTTCTTAAGTATATTATGAGATGGAGGAACTACCAAATTAAGTGATGCTGCTCTTGACCCATGCATGTCCAACTTTGCACGCCTAATGCTTCAACTGGGACCCGAAGAAAGCAGGCTGCCGCTCATGGGCTCCCGCATCGGGTGAGCGTCTCCGGCGGCGCCGCCCGATCTCTTTCCTCCGGCGTCCCCTGCTGCCGCCGGGACTAGATCAGGAACCACCACGGCGCCCTCTCTCTACGCCCCTCGAAGGTCCGGCCCATGACGGCTGTGTTCTTTGTCTGCTCAGCGCTCGTGTGACCCAATGCTCACGGCGGCCCCTCCGACCACGGCCATCACGCTCGCTGCGGCCTCCTCGCCCGCCAAAGGCCGATCCGCCGTTCAGGGATGCTTCTCCGCCTCGCGCAAGCTCCGTGCTGCACGCCATCGGTGCCGGCCACCGCTTACTCGCCACCGCCCCCATCCTCCTTGTCGGCGCCTCTTCCGGTGGCGGCGCCCTCCGGCCTCCTCGCTCGTCGCCAAGCTCCCAACCGCCCGGCTGATATGGATCGGGGCACGTATCCCGCCACGAATACGTTTGTGTTACGAGGGCGTCGTCGTGGAGGGAGGCGGCGGCCGATCACTGCGCCTGTTGAGCTCCGGCCCCTGGTCTCAGTGCGACGCAGAATCTGAGACTTCCTCGTCGGGCGGATGCGGCATGCGTGGGGCTCGTGGAGGGCGTTGCAGTGGAAACTTGTCGATCCCCGCGGTACGGCGGCACCTCGGCCATCTTCGGCTTTCATGCCTCATCAGGGCCCTCGGCCGCGTGGCTCTGGAATAGATGTTTCCGTTGCTTCGGAAAAAGGTCATCCAGGCCGAGTGCGAGGATCCAATCCGGTGCAACCAATGCTTTCGCCGGGACACCGTGCAGGGATGGCAAGCCGGTCTGCCGCATGACCTTCTGCGAGTTACATTCGGCCGTTGGCTCATTCTTGGGCTTCGATTGTTGCGCCTTCATCAACATCTCGAGAAACATGAGGCCCGGCCCACATGAAGACTCCTACATCCCGAGAGATGTGACGCTCGATCTGCTCTAGGGGTGCACTCGAAGTTGCTAGGATCGATCTTCATTGCATGACTTCCTCACAGATGGAGGAGGCAATTAAGCGCTTCAGCGAGGTCGCCGACTCCTTGCAAGGCTGGATGGTGCGTATTGGGAGCTTTACGAGCGCAGCGGAGGCTACTCTGCAAAGGCTCCCTCTTGCATGAGCTCCGTGGTTGAGTCTTCTGTTGGCTTCATGGATGAGGCGGATACGGAGCTCTTTGGTAGCTTCTCGCCCCGTGTTGGGTCTAGTTCGACGCCCCTTGTGTTGCCGGACTCCGTGGGTGAGGCATCCGCCGAGGTTGTGTCTCCGGTGCTGCAGATCATGCCTAAGTTGCAGGTGTTGTGTGGGGAATATATTTCGTCTGTGTCGATGGAGCAGCTCAAGTTGGGCTCTCTCCAGGCTTCGAAGGTGGACCATGTGTCCTCACCACCCCCCGTGGAGCCTTGTCGGGAGCTTGGAGGTGGACTTGGTGCCCTCACCACCGCCTGTGGAGCCTTGTCAGGGTCGACAACCTATCTCTCAAAGCATCGTGAAGCATGGAGTTTTAGATGTTATTGCCCTTCCCTCGTCTGCGACCGGCCGAAAGGTGTGATGCCTGTGAGTGGCATGACCATTGAGCCACTTGTGTTGGCACCTACTCCAAATCCAAATGCTCTTTTCACGAAGGAACTCTGTGATTTGCTAGCCAGCGTGGAGGTTGCTAGACCGGGTTTGGGCAGGTCAATTGCTTGTCTGCTGACGGGACGCCAATAAGGCAAACAAAGAAAGGCGGGCAAAGGCAAAAATGATGCCAAAAGCAAGGTGTCTATGGCTGCTTGATGGATGATCTTTGGTCTCTCGGCTTGTCCTTTTTGTGTGGGTTCTTGTTGTGGGTTGGGAGGTGCTTGATGTCTTGTGTCGAGGTGTTCTCGTGGGGAGTCACTTGGCGTAGTAGCAGTGAAGGGGTTTGTGGATGTTGTGTTTTTGGAGAGTTTGGCGGGCACTGTGCGGTTGTGGGGTTTCATGTCTTGGAAGTAGTTTGATCATGCTTCGTTTGTATTGGTTTTCGCCCGGTTTTCCATAAATTAACCGGGCAATTCTCTTCTTCTTAATTAATCGATGAGGCAAAACTTTTGCCTCCGTTTCGAAAAAAGAAAATCTGGAGCAAGACCCTAGGCCTTTTCTTTCATTGATAGATCCATGCGACAATATAATCACGGGAACTTGCTCCGGTAGATTCCATTTCACAGGTTAGGTTTCTGAGTCTGATATGCAAGATTGATCGGCAGAAACCAGCCTGCACCGTGTGCGACAGAGAGAGGATCTATCCATCCCGGGTAGGGTACACGTCCCCAGGTAGACGCGCCGTACAGTAAATCTAGCCAGCCAGCCACAAGATCACCGGACCTGACGAGATCAATACGTAGATATAGATGAACAAAAAACAAGTACTCCGTACCATGGAGTAGATCTCAACGAGACCAATAATAGATGAACAAAAAAACAAGTAGTACACCCACCGTACTAGTAGATCTCACTGAACAAAGAAACTTTTTTTATTTTTCTTCAGAAATAAAATACTACTTCCTTCGTCCCATAATATAAGAGCATTTTTGACACATATTATGGGACGAAGGGAGTAGTAAGAAGCAGCTTCAGTGCACGAGCATGCGGTCACCAAAAATAGCGCTAGTTTCTTGCAAGAAAAAAGAAGCGATGTCTATACATACAAAAGAAACCCAACACATGCCCATCCTGGTGCTCACATGTATGATCGGCAGGCAAGCACACCTGACCTGCCTGTTGAACAAACAAATTCTTCAGGCAAGGTGATTTTTCTTTATTTCTTTCATTTCACATGCCAGCGGTACTGATTTGGCAATGGCCAGACTCGAATAATACATCATGCATTGTCCTTGTCCACGCACTCACGCGTGTCCAAATCTTCTTCTTCCCGGGAGAAAGGCTAAGGCAGGCAGTCAAATGCCAACATCTTCTGAATCCAAGACAGTAGATAACATAGGCCCTCCTTGCACATTTTGTGTCTTCACCACGTACGATTTGTTTCACAAGTAAGGGACAAGCGCATAGATACACGATAGATTTATCGATGGAGGCAGGCTTGTGTGTGACAGTGGTCCTTGCTAATCACTATTGTAAATGTTTTTTTATTTTGATATAAAAGGGATTGCCCCCGATTTCATTAACGAAACCATAAGTCCAATTTGTTACTACAACCAAAAAACACTCCTCCTAACTTCAACACCCTCTCCCTCTAAAACAACAACTCTCCAAAACACAATCTCACCAGTCTGCTCTCATTCAGGACACAGACTAGTTAAGATGGAACAAACTGGGAATTAAACATATGACACCATATCCTCAGATATTACTAGGGTAAACTTCTCTTCAGCGACATTTCATGATCCACTCTTTTCATCCTTCAATCCTCGGAATCCAGGATGCCCATCCTCTTCGCGCTTGGAAAATCTCACTGGCGACTCGTTCCAGCAGCTTTGCGCCCTGTTGTAGTTCCACCTTTTTTTTTCTCCTTCACCTGCAAAACACTCCAGTCATTAATCCAATGTGCCATCTTGAACATCATCACACTAGGATCAGCAGGCCAAATATGTTGAAAATAGGCTAAATTTATAGTTTTCCAAATACTCTAGATTAAAGCTGCCACTCCAACGAAAATAATTTTCTTCTTTTCAGATCCAAAACCTCTCAGCTAGGTATAACATGCATCCATGCTTTAAAAGTCACACTGCATCCCTGTAATATAACTCACAACACTCCACATGTATCTAGCAGGGGGCATTCGAAAAAATAAGATGATCAATGGTCTCCTTGTTTCCACAAAACAAGCAACACTTCTCACATTTTCCTCCTCTATACAGCAGAACATCTCTGGTTAGGATACTTTTTTTAGTAACTAACCAAATGAAAGTTTTGATTCTAGGTGGTATTTTAACTTTCCATAAAAACCTATTTGAACATTTATCACCAATTTGCAACACAGAGTAAAAGGATTTGACACTATATTCTCCTGATGCCTCGGGTATCCAGGAGAGTTTATCATCATCTTTATTTAAGATAGTTCCTCTACAGACATCCAATAGCTTCTGCCACTGTGTCACTTTTTCCCCTGTTAACACTCCACGGAATTTTAACCCAGCGAGTTTAGTGGAAAAGACAACTAAGGCAGTAACATTGTGATCAAGAGATATGATATATAAATCTGGAAAGGTTACTGCCAGACTACTGGGTCCTGACCAGTTATCTTCCCAGAATCTAGTTTTCTCCCCATTTCCCACTTTAAATTTACGACAGGACAAAAATATTTTTTTTGCAATTCAACACTCCTTGCCAAAAGTGTGATTCCCCTTGCTTTTTTTGGACCCCCCCCCCCCCAAAGTGTTTCTCTCAATATATTTTTTCCACAAAATCCTCTGCTACAGACCCTTTTCGTTGAAAAGTTTCCAAAGCCACTTTGATAGCAAGGCAATGTTCATCATTTCTAAATCTAAAATCCCCTCCCAGGGTTTTAGGTCTACAAACTTTTCCGCATGCCACCAAATGATATTTATGTTTGTTTTTCTCCCCACTCCATAGAAATCTTGCCCTAGGCCTGTCCATTTTCGGCTTTACTCCTTTTGGGACTTCATAGAAGGAGAGCATAAAAAGTACTAGACTGGTCAGGGAAGAATTTATCAAGGTGGTTCTGCCAGAAATATTTAATAATCTACCTAACCAAGCCCCCATTTTCTTGTCCATTTTGTTAATGGATGGGTTCCAATCACTCCCCTTCAATCTTTTTTCATCTATAGGTATCCCGAGATATTTGAAAGGCAAAACACCTTTCTTGCATGTTAGAATTTCTTCAAATGTTTTTGCTCTGTCCTCATTCATCCCAATGCAGATCACTTCACTCTTATGAAAATTAATTTTCAATCCAGACATAATCTCAAACAGGTTCAAAATTCTCTTGACATTTTTGGCTTGTTCCAAATCATCTTGGAATAAAATGGTAGTGTCATCTGCATATTGCAAAATAGACACATCATTTTCCCTGTGATTTTTAGCAAGTCCCCTAATTATTTGTTGTCCACATCTCTATCAAACAAAATTGCCAAGGCATCAACAGCTAGATCAAAAAGCAAAGGAGACATGGAGTCCCCCTGCCTTAGACCTTGGTGAGTTTTAAAAAAAGGGACCACCTCTCCATTCACCTTAACAGATACTGTCCCCCTCAGTCACTGTCTTCATCATCCAATTGATCATTTTATCAGGGATTTTTTTTCATCTTATGTGTGAAAAAGAAAAGGCCATTTAACATTGTCAAAGGCCTTTTCAAAATCAATTTTAAAGAGGACCCCTAACTTTTGGCCTTGTGCATAGAATTCAAGGTTTCGTGCAACACCAAAGACCCCTCCAAAATATATCTCCCTTTGATAAAGGCAGTTTGAGATGCCCTAATCACCCCAGATATCACCATTATAAGTCTATTGACTAAAATTTTAGTGAAAATTTTAAAGATCACATTCAGCAAACATATCGGTCTGTACTTCTGAATTCTATCCGCATCACTCCCTTCCGGCATGAGGGAGATTATTCCATAATTCAACTTTGTCTAGGTCTAAATCATGTTCATAAAATTCCTCTAACATTGCAAATAGGTCATTTTTACTAGGTCCCAATAATGTTGATAAAACTCAATGTTAAAACCATCCGGGCGCACAGCTTTGTTTTTCTCCATTCCAAATACTGCATTCTTCATCTCCTCCATAGTAAACTTCCTGATGAGAAACTCTCTCTCTTCCTCAGTGAGTGTTTCCACGACACTAGAGTCCATTTTTAGAGTTTTAATCTCAGGTTCACTAAAAAGATTTTTATGGAACTTAGTAATATAATCTTTTAGATTGTCTTGCCCTTCGATCACTCCTTCATCTTGTAAATGTTGTTAGTACTACCTACTGCTGGGTAAATTCTTTCAGGCATACTATAGTAGGGGTACTGTTTTTGTTCCACGCAAACTGCTGGATTGGGTAATAGTACTCCCTCTGTTCGTTCGTTTCTATAAGGCGTTTAAGACAGGGGAAAGTATCTGGTGCTCCCAGCCTTGGGGTACTCCAGTACTCCAATGTTTTTTAAAAAATTAATCATTCAAAAATTCAAAAAAGTTGTGAATGTTCACAATGAATGTGACTACAAGCCTTAAAAATTTCAGCCCCAAACTCGAAACACACATTGAGAAACAAAAATGTGAAATCTAGCATGAATAGTGTAAAGAAGAGACAAAAGCAACATTACCACTATTCAGATCTGGATTTCTCTTTATTGTTTCTCAATGTACATTTTGATTTTGGACCTGAAATTTTTAGGGGATGTAGTGGCATTCCTTGTGAACATTCTAAATTTTTCCGTAATTTTTTGAAACATTTAAAAATGTTTTTTTGACATTGAAGCACTGGGAGTACCCTAAGGCTGGGAGCACTGTATACTTTCCCTTCAAGACAACTGGTTTTGAACTGTTTAGAGCACTATAAGTGAACAGAGGGAGTAGTACTAGCAATGATCAGATTCAGACAATGCATGTATGGTCCTTGTCCGCGCACTGAGATGAGACGAGCTGAGGATCCATGCATGCATGCACGCATGAATGATGTTGACGCCGCATATGCCCAAATTAAGCACCCGGCCAGATTGATTATGATGATTAGTTAAGGAAGGCAGGCAGTGGAGCCGAGCGACACGAGGCCAGGCGGGCGAATGCGATGGATGAGCACGAGCTATCCCTCCCTCCTGCTTTAGCAGCGTGTTCTGAACCCAGTAGATAGCATCGCATGTGCAATTTCTTGAGTGCATCGACGCAAGATTCAGACGGATTTTGTTGAGCGCTCTCGTGTTGTGCTGCCTGAATCCCATTCCGTTCCGTTGCATGTTAAGTATTACGTGCACGGAGAGATCCATATTCATGATCCTGCTCCGCCACTTCAGATAATAGCCTGTGCACGTGGTGTTTATTACTGGGGTTAGTAGGTCTAGCTCTTAATTCAGAAACGAGAGTGTTCTGGCTGGAACATGCATCCGTGCAAACACATTAGTACTCCCTCCGTCCAGGTGCATAAGGTACCTAAGAGAATTAGGATTTTCAAGTATATTAGGGGGTGTTTGTTTTCAGGGACTTTTTTATGCAGGGACTAGAAAAAGTCCTTTTTAAAGACTTTTTTACCAAACGGGAGGGACTTTTTAGGGACTAAACTAGGCATTTGGGACTAAATAAAGAAGACTCTCAAGGAGAGTCTTTTTTGGAACTTTTTGGGACTTTTTCAACAATGTCTTCCATGCATCCATTGGCCCGCCACCTCATGGTGTTGTTTGATTGTTATTTTTCTATATACTAGAGGCAACATGGTCATTTAATAACCTCTATGAAGGGACTAGGGACTTTTTAGTCTTTGAAAGTAAATAGGGAGGGACTTTTTAGGGACTAAGGACTTTTTAGTTGGGACTAGAAAAAGTCCTAGGACTTATGAACCAAACAGAGCCTTAGTCGCCCTTCATTAGTTAGCACTAATGACTTGTATGCCTACCCCAACGCAATTAGCGTTTTCAGCTTCACATTTATCTCCCTTCCATATGCAAACCAATCAGCCGCCTCTACCATTTACTTTTTCTTTGCATGCATGCATGCTGGACCTCAAGAATTGCGTGAAACAATTCGTTAGCCTATGCATGGTTAGTCCTACCATCATTGCACTTAATGTGGGATTAACTAGAGGGAGAGAAAAACGTGATGAGCGTCCAATCAACGTATGCCTAGTTCACGGTGCCATTTCTTAGGCTAGTCATAGTGGGAGTAACTTAGCTAGTAACATAGCGCACTCCAAGAAATTTTTGCTTATGTGGCAAGTATTTAATGTGAGGTGGTAACATAATATGTTACTGTAACATAGCGCTTCCCAACACAAAATGAGTCTACAAGCTAATAAATGAAGCCATCTATGACACTACTATCATGTTACTTTGCATTATGAAGGTATTAACTTAGACTAGTGTCATGACCAGCCTTAGACTAGCCACAATGGAGAGTAACATACACTAGTAACATACACATATCCCTAGACTATGTTACTACCTTCATAATGGGTAGTAACATAAGTATGGTAACATGCAGAGCTTCATTTATTATGTTGTAAACTCATATTGCATTGGGACATGTGATGTTACAGTAACTAGCTAAGTTACTACTACTACCTCTTTCCTCATTAACTCATTGCCACATAAGCAAATTTGCTGAGTTGGACTCGATGTTACTACTGAAGTTACTCCTGAAGTTACTCCCACTGTGGCTAGTCTTAGGTGCCCTATGCACGTGGACGGAGGGAGTAAGTGAAGTGGGAGTACTTTATAATCACCGTTGAAGAAGAAGTAAATCGCCACCGGATTGTTTCGCGTGTCCGAGGTCAAAGATTAATTAAACAAGAGTGGCCGACAGAGAGAGAATCCCGGCCTGGGAACACGTCCCCAGCGAGACACGGCTTAAACCTAGGCAGGCAGGCAGGCACAAGATCACCGGACGAAAGTAGTACGACCTCTCAAGAATAGAAACCAATGCACTGCACCCAACTCCACGCCGGCCCATGTTCAGAAGCAAGTGCTTCTGTTGAGAAGAAAGAAATTCTTCAGACATAATGATTTTGTTTCTTTCACAGGCTAGTACTCCCTTCGTTCCTAAATATTTATCTTTCTAGACATTTCAAATGGACTACCACATACAGATGTATATAGATATATTTAAAGTGTAGATTCACTCATTTTGCTCCGTATATAGTCATTTGTTGAAACATCTAGAAAGACAAATATTTAGAAACAGAAGGAATAGTAGTAATGAGCTGGCAGCATGCATAATGCATTGTCATTTTCCATGCGCTAATAATGCAGTATGAGGCGTGTCACCATCCAAATCTTCTTCACAGAATCAGTATTGAGTGCCTGAACCCGAGACAGTGGATATTAATTCGTTTCTTCAGTGCGCATTCATCCATGTCTGCGGCTTTCACAAGCTAGGGACAAGCGCAAAGATACAATGGCACATGTGTACCTACTCTCCACAGATTTTATCCATGACTTACACACCGACAGTGGTCCTTGGTTGATTAATCACCACTATACTAGTAATTGTTGCACACAGAGTGGTCGTTTTGATCTGCAAATGGCAGTAATCGGTGCCATGACTTACACACTTAGACGGAGGGAATACTATTATTTTTCTGTCAACTCATGAATGGGCCCAACCAATTAGTAATATCAACAAAGTCATTATTATGGACCGTAGTGTTTTTTGTCACTGTCAAATTTTCGTCGCCGTGATTTTTACAACAAATTGTAAAGTGGTGCTTTTTCATCAACGACACCGCAATTGTGATGATTATGTGCATTTTACTCTGCATATCGACACTGAACTGCACACACATACTGCCCGTGGCCATGAACGAACCTAATGGGAAAGGAAAAAGATGTTTTTTTCCTCCTCTTCACGAGCACGGGGAAAAGCATGCAGTAGCAGTTGCACGTCCAGCCATCTTTTCTTTCTTGCTTGTTGGGTGGCCATAGCCGGCTTTGTTTGTTGGTGCTACGCCTACGTGACATATTGGTGTGCGCAAGCCTCATGCCTGTGCTTCACCTATACAAGTGCAAATAAAAGCTTGTGTACGTGTGGAGTAGCGGTGGCAGGCGGGGCATGTGACATGGATTCATGGCGCAACCACTTTATCAGTAATAATTCATGCTGCAAGTCCCTCCCACATGAAGTGAACTGGTAGGACAAGAGGAGCAGTAATAATTCATCGTGCAACAATAGTGATCGATTCTTAGGGAGTAGCACAGTACAGGCTCATTGCATTGCGTCGTTAGTTGTAAATCTTGGTGTTTTACGTACTTGAGACTGGGGAGAAGAAGACAGTAAGTTAATTTGCTCCCGCTAAATTCTTGAGACAAAGTCATTATATTTATTTCTGTTCGCAAACTGCTGGATTGGTCACAGTAGCAGCAATGATCATTTCAGACGGTGTGTTGGTCCTTGTCCACGTACGCATGCACCGAGCTTATATAGCACAAGGAATGATGTCGACGCGGACTGTCCAAATTAGGCACCCAAAAGATTAATTAGTTAAGGCAGGCAGTCCAACGACAGGAGGTCAGGAGCAGATGACCCACCCGTCCTGCTTGAGCTTTAGCAGCGTGGCCTTAACCCGCCAAGATAATATATGCGTAGTGCATCCACCTGCATCTACGCAAGATGCATGCACACAGATTTCCTGAGTGCTCTCGTGTTGTGTTGTGTTGCCTGAATTCCTTCCCCGTTCCATTGCATTCTAGGAGTACTAGCTAGGTGGCAGATTGATATGCCTGAGCCTCCTAAGTAGTAAAAGCTTGTGTGCGTGGTGCAAGCTGGGATTTAGTATTATGTTAGCTAGACACGCCATGAATCTAGGCAGCAGTAGACACAAGATCACCGGACGATAGGGATGAACAAAAACAACTAGTACTAATACGGGCTCTTTATTTAGTAAAATATAATGATGTAAAAAGAAAAGCTTGAGCACATGAACATGCACCATGCATGTGAGTCGCCAGATTTCTCGCAAGCGAAAAAAGAAGAAGTAAACATGTTCTGTTCTTGTCCTTACGAGTATTTTTTTTTCGAAATAGAGGCAAAAGATTTGCTTCATTCATTAAATAAGAGAGAAGAGTTTTAGGGTGTTACAAGTGACCACACACACGGCATGATAACTACTCGCGTACAATAATGGACCCCAGTTTTTTAGCACCCGCAAGAACCCAAAGCTTGGCGTCGTCGATGATAGTCCGAAGGAGGACCGGGGGTGGTGCACTCTTGCGACGGAAGACCCGAGCGTTACGCTCGTTCCAGATTGTCCAAGAAACCAACATTGTAAGGGAGGCCAAGGCTCGTCGATCTGGGTTTTGCAAGCTGGTTCGCTTGTCCCACCATTCCAAAACGGATCCGTCCGAGTGCCAAGAAGAGGTGTCCATGTGAGCAAGACCGAATTCAAGGATGACCGAGTTCCATAGCCGAGTAGTGTAGCGACATTTGAAGAAGAGGTGCGCGCCCGTCTCGCCTTCAGTCCTGCAGAGCGGGCAAAGTCCTGATTTTCCCATCCGCGCCGCTCTAATCATCGACGGTCCAAATCCGGTCTTGGATAGCCAACCAAGCAAAGAATTTGATCTTGGGAGGGCCCAAGCCTTCCAGATCATGAAGTCCATAGGCGAGAGCATCAAACCGAGGAACTGTGCCTTGTATGCGATGGCAGCCGAGTAGATCCCGTTATTGGCATGTTTCGAGATAATGTCATCGCCGACTTGTGTGTCGGTGTAGATCATGCACCAACATCCATAACGTGAAGAAGCGGATGTGGGCAACGGAAGCGACGATGTTGTGGTTGATCTTAAGAATCCAAGCATTTCCATCGAGGGCTTCACGCACTTCCAATTCTTACGCGTGGAGGCATCGTATATTAAAGGAGCAATGTCCTTCGGTCTCCGCCCAAGAAGCCATGGGGAGTCCCAAAAAGGTGTTTTGGCTCCATTGCCCAAAATGATGGTCGTTGAGGCATAGAAGAAGTCCATGTCGTCCTCCGTGCAGGGGTTCCCAAGCCCCACCCAAAGCTTGTTCGGCGCCTTCCATTCATACCAAGGCCATCTAAGGCGTAAGGCCGAGCAAACTTCTCGGTGTCTAGAACCCCAAGGCCTCCATACTCCTTGGGGCGACAGACCACCTTCAATTCACTTTACATTTGGCACGGTCGTCTTATCTGAACCAGACCAGAGAAAGGCCCTCTCCAATTTGTTCATATTGTGAAGAGAGCGTGGTGGCACGATGAGGGGCGTGATGGCATACACTGCCTGGGAGGCAATGACTGATTTGACAAGTGTCGTGTGCCCGATGGTGGTGATGTTTTGTCCGTCCCAGGTGACAAGTTTGTCGGCCGCCTTGTCCTCAAGGTATTGGAAATCTACAGACTTGAGCTGCCAGACCGAGAGTGGGAGTCCCAGGTATTTCATCGGGAAGGTGGCTCTGGACACTGGTACGCCACTAAGGACATGATCCAAGTCAACATTGGAGCACCGGATGGGCACAACCGAGCTTTTGCGAAAGTTGGTGCATAGACCTGTGACATCACTGAAGCCCTTCAAAATGGTGGAGAGGTTGTCGATGTCACTCTTGATAGGGGCCATAAAAATGGCTGCATCATCCGCGTATAAGGAAGTTCTCATCATAGCACCTCGTCCCCGAATCTTATGAAGGAGGCCCTTTCTCGTTGCCAAGTCAAGTATTTGGTGAAGAGGATCAATTGCGAGGACGAATAGCAATGGCGAGATCGAGTCCCCTTGCCGAAAACCGCGACCATGTTTGATGGGAGGTCCGGGCAGACCATTGAGCAGGAAACGTGAGGAAGAGGTGCAAAGTAGAGCGGCAATCCAATCACGGAATTTGCAAGGGAAGCCCTTTCGTTGCAAGAGGTTGAGGATGAATTCCCATCTGACAGAGTCGAAGGCTTTCCTTATGTCCAGCTTGAAAAGAAGGGCGGGGGTCTTGCATTTGTGAAGGCGTCGAGCAAAGTTCCGCACATACATGAAGTTGTCATGAATGCTTCTCTTTTTAATGAAGGCGCTTTGGGCGTTGGAGAAGAGGGCATCCATATGAGGGGCGAGCATAAAGAGAGCACCTTAGTAATGATTTTGGCGATGGCATGAATGAGGCTTATGGGCCTATAGTCGAGATGCCCTCTGCACCGTCCTTTTTGGGCAAGAGCACAACGTTGGCGGAGTTCAACCATTGAAGGTTGGATGTGTGGAGGGAGTCAAAACGATGGATGACTCTCATGACATTGTTTTTGACGACGTCCCAACATTTCTTGAAAAAGATGCCCATGAACCCGTCCGGGCTGGGCGCCTTGTCACTTGGCATCACCTTAATGGCCTCCCAAACCTCCTCTTCGGTAATAGTGTCATCTAGGGTGTGCAGATCGACCGGCTGCACGTTGAGCTCCTTCCAATTGAAGTCAAGATTGCTCGTGTCTCCCTTCCCCATGACCACGGAGAAGTGGTCATGGATGATCTTCTTTTCCCCATGGTTAGTAACCCATCCATTCGCGAGTTTGATTCGGTGAATATGGTTCTTCCTTCTCCGCCATTTATACGACGATGGAAGAACTTTGTGTTTGCATCACCCTCTTTAAGGTTGGCAATCCGAGCGCATTGGCTCTTTCTGGCCCTCTGGAGCACAGCCAAGCTGATCACCCTACGTTTTAGCCTGGCACGGAGGTCGAGCTCCTCCGGTGATAGGAGGCGCGCCTCCTGCGCAATGTCTAGCCTCAGGATCACGAGAAGGGCCGCATGGAAGTGAATATTGGCTGCTGAGAAAAGGCTTCTACTCCATGCCGTAAGACGAAGCGCGGTCTTCTTGAGCTTGTGATGCAGAATGAGATAAGGCTCCGTGTGTGGCACGCCCTCAGTCCAAGCCTTTTGAACGACTGCGTGGAAGCCCGGAAGGGAGGTCCAGAAATTCTCGAACTTGAAAGACCGCGGCCTTTTGGGCCCTTTGTCGTCAGCAAGCAAAAGGGGGCAATGGTCGGAGAGGGATGAGGACAAGGCGTGCAACACGTGGGTGTTGAAGGTGGTGTCCCACTCAGCATTGCAGAAGAATGAGTCAAGCTTGCATAGGGTGGGATTTGTCCTCTCATTGCTCCAGGTGAAGCGCCTATTCTGGAGATGGATCTCCTTGAGCTCGCAAGATTGCAAAGCGGCACGAAAGCGGTTGATTCTGCTGCGGTTAACATTGCGCTTATTTTTGTCCCTGGCACGGTAAATTTGGTTGAAGTCGCTAGTGGCGAGCCATGCCACGCCCAGGGGTGGCTTCTGGCTAAGCAGCTCCGCAAAGAAGGCATCTTTGGAGGCGTTGTCAGTGGGGCCGTAGACAGACGTGATTTTGAAGGAGGAGTCGGAAGCACGAATCCGCACCATGGCAGAGAGACAAAAGGTCGAGGTGGCGATGTCGGTAATCTCAAGAAGGTTGTCATCCCATAGCAGAAGAATTCCACCTCTGGTTCCGGAGGCCGGGCGTTGCGCGAAACCCTGAAGCCTATTTCTGCCAAGAGAAGCAGCAATGAAACTGTCAACGTTGCTCAATTTAGTCTCCTGGAGACAGACCAAATGGCAAGAGGTGCTAGTGATGGTAGCCTTGACAGTTGCTCTACGGTCCGGGCAATTAAGCCCTCTCACGTTCCAGTTGAGGGTATTGATAGGTTGTACTGTCATGGGTGCACAGGGGTTGCCCTTGGACTACCATGGGATAAAGCATCAACACAAACAAGGTGGGATCCCAGACCCCAGTACATGGCCCGTGGCCAAATTTGAAGTACGAACACCCACCCGTGGGGGACACAGCCCCATTACATAACCCATGGAATGTAGTGAAGAGGTACAAACTAGACGCATACAAACTAGTAGCAACAGAACCCTTGTAAGCATCAGATTGGTTTACTAACATGACAACCATGGAGGCTCTAACACAGGTACTACAAGTAGTATCCGCTCAAGCGATCACCGGCTACGATCCCTGGTCGTCTTGCTCCAGCCCCACAGAGTCTAATGCCGCAGCACCACCATGGTCTATCAGCGCATCCTCAGCAGCGCTAATAGAACTGTCATCAAGCTTGAAGAAGTCCCTCATGGCCACAATCACTTCAGGAGGGAGCTGCTCCTTGAATCTCTCCGTGAACGCCTCCAGGATCGAAGCAGTTACATCTTGACCATCTTTTGTTATGCCCAGGCTGCGGCAAACCAGGCGCTCGGCCACCTTTGCCACCGGAGCAGCCGGCGTGCGGCTGGAAGGTCGCCGGATCCGTTGCAGAGAGATGCCGCCCTCCTTGGAGATTCTCATGCCCGCCAAAGTCTTTCGACGGGCCGCTGGAGGGCTTGGCCTTGGAGATGCCAAGGGCACCTCAGGGGGAGGTTGCGTGGTTGCAGATGGCAGGAGCGCCGGCTGCCTTTGGGCGTAAGAGCGTTAGGAAGCTCGGCGAGGCACAATGAGCTCAGCCCGAGCCCGACGGCAGGTCGTGCCCAGCATCATGGGGGCGAGCACGGGGTGGCGTAGGGGTTCGCTGTAGGTTGCCGTTGCACTGGAGAGGCGGGGTTGGGGAGGCTTCAAAGCCTGGAGGCCGCAGCGGGGAGATGTCAAGGAGCGGGCGCTGCATCGTGGCCGGCGAACATAGCTCGATGAGCGCCGGGGTCAGGACCTGTGATGTCGCTGCTGCTGCATGTGCCAAATCACGTTTCGACGCTGGCGGGGTTCGAACACCGTTATCGGAGACGATGGTGGCGACGCCGGTGGAGTGCGTGCTTCCCTGGATATGCGCCTTGCAGAGGCCGGGCGCGGCTGCATGATCGGACTGCGGCCACGCGCGCCAACAGCAGCCGTAGCAGGCGTGGTGGGGTGGAGGGGCTCCAGCTCCCTGGCACGCACAGGGGTAGCGCTCAAGGAGCCAGAGCCAAGAAGCACCGGAGCGGCGCCATGGACGACGGGAAGGCCAGGGATTTCCCGGCGACGGCCATCGTGACGCCCATCACGGCGTTCCTTGTTGTTGTCGCGCTGGCCGTCAGGCGGCGCACGGGAGAGGCTCCGGCGAATGCGGTCGCCCCAGCCTTGCCCGCCTCTGGACGTGCCCCGGCCATCGCGCCCGCGGCCACGGTCTTCCTCGTCGTCACGGCCATGGCGGTCATGGCGGTCGCGCTGGACAGGGCGTGAGATGCGCTCGCGCCTGTCACGTGCCAAGGTCTCCCCGTCGACGACGTTTGATATCCAAGGGTGCGGCCTGGACACCACACTGCCCGAGGATGGATCTTCATGGATGTCGAGGTGGACAAGGACCCGATGCTCCAGCCCCTTGCGGCCATACACCGGAGCGCCACCGTTGCGTGCAGGGAGGGTGATCCAGCTCACCCTTGGCACCTTGCTTGGGCATGGCGTCCAAGCCCACAAGGCCAGAGCCTTGGTCGTCGTCTTGAGCTTGGAAGCTGGCTCTATGTAGTCCAACGAGCAGTCGGAGCCGACGGCCTTGGCGACCGCCTCTTCATCCCAAGCATACAGCGGCAGCCCCTCGAGGCAGAGGCGCACGTGGTGGCCGAGGTCGACGTGCTCAGCATGGCCTTCCAAACGCCATGCCCTCATCTGCAGCTTGGTGTCCCCGAACGGGAGCTCGCGGCGGGATGTTGCGATGTCCGCGTGGTGCTTGTGGATGAAGCGCGCCAGAACCGCTCGGGGAAGTGGAAGACGACGATCACGTCCGGCACCAGAGCGCCAATCCCGTCCGCGATGGCCGCCGCAACCTCGTTGGTGGAGGCGCGACAATCACGGTCGAACCAGGCCACCACCCCATTGGATTCCAGAAGCGCAGCCTCAACTTGCATGGCCGGAGTGTTGCGGATGACGGCGAACACCATGCACTCAACTCCATGCCGGCCCATCCTGCCCCTTGGATGATTGGCACCCCTGTTTTTGCTGACTAAAGAAATTCTTCAGACACACTCTAGTATCCTTTTCTTTTCCTCTTCTTTCACATGCTAGTACTCCCTCCGTTCGGAATTACTTTTCTCAGGAATGGATGTATCTAGAACTAAAATATGTCTAGATACATTTATTTTCGCGACAAGTAGTTCTGAACGGAGGGAGTACTAGTCTAGTACTGATTTGGTAATGCTAGCTCGCAATGTCTTCCCAACTCAAATAATGCATCTTGCATGCCCATGCGTTGTCCTTTTCCACGCACTGATCACCGTCCAAATCTTTTTCCCAAAATCGGTCAAATACCAACATGTCCTGAATCCAAGACTGTACTAGATAGATGGGGCTAAATTTCATGTTTTGACCCTTTTCTAAAACCTATTCGAGATCTGACCCTAGGTTGAAAAAATTTCGAGATCTGACCTTTTTGCTACCGCCAGAGTCCATGGCGGTAGGGTCTAACAGCCTACTGCCAAGGTGCTTGGCGGTAGGCACAAGCACGCACTGTGTTCAATAGTTAGAGATTTTTGGCGGTAGGGCATGCAACCCTACCGCCAGGGTCCTTGGCGGTAGGCTGTTATACCCTACCACCATGATCCCTGGCGGTAGCAAAATGGTCAGATCTCAAAATTTTCTTAAACTAAGGTCAGATCTTAAATAAGTTTGGAAAAAGGGTCAAAACACAAAATTTAGCCGCTAGATGGGCCCTCCATGCACAATTTGTTTCTCCAGTGCGCATCCATGCCTGTCTTGTGTCTTCACAAGGGGCAAGCGCGTAGATGCAATGCCACATGTTGTTCACGGATTTATCGACGCATGCTTGTGTGTGTGTGTCAGTGACTCAGTGTGAGCGGCCTCCGTGACAGAACATACCGAGTGATACTGGTCCTAAGTTAATCACTAGTGCGCCGTTGTTGGGCACCTGTGATGCTGGTCCTTGTTAATCACTATTGCATCGTTTTTGCCACTTTGTATACTTGCTTCAGTCGGGACTGTTTAAGCAAATGCAGGTAAAAAAAACATCATTTGTGTATATGGTTTGGTTGCTTGCATGTAAGCTGCCTGCATTAGGGCAGCAATTTTTGCTTGACGTTTGGTTGCGTGCATTGGCTAGGCTGATGCAAGTGCTGAGTGTTTGGTTGCATACATGCAACGTGATTAAGAGCTAACACCTACACATGACACAAAGAGTTATAGTTGAGCTCCTTGACAATGTGCTCACGATGGCAGCGTCAATGTAGGTGGCGGGCACAACATGACATCCATCTGGTTGACAATGATTAATGAGAATGGAGTGCCACGGCGACTACAATGGATGGTGGCCGCATGAAATGACATCGGCGATGGCTCCAGTGTAGTAGGAGGGAGAGGAGGCCGAATGGAACGACATCGGCGTTGGCACCAGTGTTGTAGGAGGGAGAGGAGGCTGAAAGGAACGACACCGGCGACAACGGCATTGTAGTAGGACGAGAGGAAATATTAGAAGGGACTAGGCAAAGGAGATTAAGGAGTGCCGTTAAAATAGATCACACATATTCATATGTACAGTCCATGCAGAAGATGGTCGATCTACTCGTCTACGATCGTCGAAACAGAAAACATGCATGCAACATGAAAATCGTGTGATACTGCAAGATGAAGTTGATGGTCAAAGGAAATTTCAAACGGTCGAACCTACGCAACGAATTTGACAAAATTTATCCAAAATAGCTTCAAACATGAACACATAATTGAACATTTATAATGAACGAAACTATAAACGGATCGTCTGAATGGAACCACAAAATTGAAGTGCATTTTTTTCATGCACGTTGAATGCCGCTCCATTTGGGCCGGCATGCAAGGTCACCTGCGCTCTGGACCAGCATGAATGTGGTGCCCAGGATGGAGGCACGGTTGAAGCGGATGCACGAGAGAGGGTTTTGGGTGGGGCCGAGCGAGCTTCCATGGCACGAGTCCTTATGCCTGCAAGCCTCCCCTGGGTTTCGTGCGAGTTTGTAGGATTTCAAACACCCGGACCCATCCAAAGACGTTTGCGGCTTGGTATTGGGTAGCAAAAAAATTCTGAACACCGTGGCCCAAAACATTTATGGGTGATTTGTGGCACGGCGTTGGACATGCCCTAACTCCCCCTACTATATGTATATGGAAAAGCTAACTAACGGCCGTTCGCCAGGAGACCATGGCATTTCAACGTCTAACTTGGTAGTTTTAGTTGTATTGGGGATGACAGTTTCTTTAGAATAGCATGAAAATTTCTGAGATGATAGTCTAGAAAATGCCATGTTGTTCTGAAGAAACTGCCACCCCCTCCTCCTCCACCCGGCCAACTAAAACTGTCATTGAAACGTTCGCAAATGACACCCCTCCTGGTGACCGTTTGATAGGAGGGGTGTCATTTGCGGACGTTTTATTTGAGAAACTTGCATTAGCTCTCGCATGCATCAGGTCAAACCAAGTGCATTATACACAAGAATGTCTCATAACTAGATTGTATACACGTAAAAAAGAATCAACGATAAAAAAATTCTACACATGTTGCCCAATTATTATTGAACCCAGTTTGGAAAGACATTTTTCATACACTAAAAGTTCCTATAGATATGTTAGAGAAACATTTTTCATCCTCATCATCATGCTGGTGTTCAGAAGAATTTGTTTAACAGGATTGCTTCACTGCGTGAACATGCTGCAGGGAGGTTCCATCATGTGAGTAATCAAGTTAGTAGCAGTAGAGAGCACTGGAGTCCACACTTAGTGCACATGGAGAGAGAGAGAGAGAGAGAGAGAGAGAGAGAGATGGTGATAAGCTGAGGAGGCAGAACAGCACAGTGATTATGCCACGCAACCACTATCAATTGTGGGTCAGTAACAAGTGGGTCGATGGAGGCTGAGCTGAGCTCCTCGGGCCTGTTGAAAGCCTGACTGGTGCCCATTTTACTAACAGTATAACACTAGTGGTAATAATCCCCTTGCTTTCTTCTTTCCTGCAGGGTTGAAGGCATCTTCACTGCGAGCCCATCGGCTTACAACCTTCAACTTCTTTTCACTTTCATTGCTTGTGGCGGCAGCCCGTTGCTCGATCAGTAATTGAAAAGTTATGAAAGAAGATCCATTATTTTGCAATGGAACAACATATAAAACTCTGGATAATTGTAAAGTTAGAAGATGCTCGCGTGCTCGCTAACGATCTTCACAGGATCTAAAGAGATGTGAACGCCTGGTTGATCACATCGGACGTGGGACAGACGGCCGGACATGACAAGATCATGCATCTGGCCCCAAAAGGACACACGCCGGCACGGAGGCGATCCGAACGCGCGGAGCTGTGCAAACAGCCATTCGCGTGTGCTTGTAGCCAACACCTGCGGGGACGCTGCGTCGATCTACTGACCGACACAAGCGGCCGACGCATCACCGGCACACGGGACACTACGTCCTGCATCCAGGGCGATACAACAAATGATTCCACCAATCCTCTCCCCTCTCATCCTCTTACATCCATGTCTCGCCGGCGTGCCAACCATGACAGTTGACCCGCCGGCTCCTGCTACTCCTACTACGCTTAATCCCGTTGGAGATCAGATAACATTATAGTATTACTGAGAGAGATGCTTGATCTAATCAATGGATGGACGCCATTAGCACTACGCACGCCCAACCACCCAGCTGGATCCAAATAAATCTTCTACTCTATTCTACCACAGGCGTTTGTGAGCCAAGCCAGTAACGGAGAGGATCCGCCATGTGTGCGTGCGTGCGTGCGCGTGTGTGTCTGTGACCTGGCGGCACTGGTCTGGTGAGATTGAGAGGAATCCGGTAATCCTCTGCAGCAGATCGAAATGGAGGAAGAAGGGCACTCTTGTAATTGTCTCCCCATTTCGCCTTCCAGTTCCCTCGCAAGGAGCCCGAATCCTACAAATAGTTTTTCTTTTGAGAAAACAATCATACAAATATTCGGTCGAAACAGGCCGGCCCATTGGCACTGTAACGGTAGTCTTGGTCTTCTCATGTTTTTCTTTTGACCAGTTTTTGTTTCATGTTTTCTTTTTGTCCGTTGTTTGTCTTATTTTATTTAATTTTCCATTTTAATTTCATGATTTTTACTTTTAAAATTCGTGATTTTTTTCCAAATTCTTGAAAGTTTGTCTTAAATATCTGAAAATTTCCATTTTTTAAAAACTTCATGAACTTTCCCCCTCAATTATATGAACTTTATTTTCATAATTGATGATTTTTTAAATCCATGAACTAATATTAAAATCTGTATACTTTTTCCAGATTCTTCAAAAGAAATAGACAACAATGTATTTTTTTAAATCCTATTTTTTCCAAAATCCATGACATTTAAAAAAATCATATTAGTGTACTTTTTGGAAAATCAATGAAATCTTTTGAGATCCATGATATGAACATTTTAAAAAAATCATGATTTTTGAAACCTTTTTTTTTAATATGAATTTTTCTAGATTCTTTTTTCCCAGAAGTCGAACCGGTCAACAAGTTGACCTGTCACCCAAGCAAACGAAGGGCAGGGAGCGATTGAGTCAGCGAACTACTCGCGCGGTTGGGCTGGCCCACCTGGGGGGCATGCGTGAGCCCTGGTCCTTGCAAGGAGGGCCTCGTCCGCCCGCCTCGTCAACGTAGGGCCCAACCCACCGCTACCTGTGAAGCTGGGCTGGGATTCATAGGCCCATGAGGATGCATTACAACAAATATTCATTCACCTCCGGGAAGAAAATGAGAATGAATGTACTCTTTTTCTAAAGGAGGTTGGAACCCGGCTTCTGCATCATTGAGATGCACAGAAGCACATTTATTAAAGTTGTTGTAAGGTCGCGAGGTTAAAGATATCAAAAAAGAGAGTAGAAAACTTAGACAATTATGACAGACCTATTAAAATATGTAAATTTAGCACCTACAACTAAGTCAACTTTTTCTGCAACAATGCCTTCATAAAGGTATGCCCTCATTGTCGACATCATCATGTATAGCCGGAGACGGAAGGACAAGGATTTTCACCCTGATTGCTGCAAACAACCTATGAAGGTCACCACATCAGCTAGTAGACAACACATTCAATAAGGTAAGAGCGTGGGCGATGGAGAGGGCGCGACACGGGAGAGGTTTTTGGGTAGGTCTGGGGTGTTCATCGCGTGCGTAGCAGCTGTTTGGACACTCGTAAAAGCCCCTCTAATTTGCGGGAAAACGGACGTCTGAAACGGTCTACAAAGCCGTTGGTGTATTGCGTTGGATGACAAAATAGGTCCGGACCGCTCAGTCCGGACTGATGCATGGAGTTTAGGAGTCGGTGTTGCAGATGCCCTAAGCCTCCTGTGATGTGTATCCGCTTTTAGAGGCCTTTGTGTTGCCTTTAGGTATAAGGACGAGGGCCCCACAAACTAAATTATAATACTAACTTGTGACACATTCGCAAACAGTACAATTTATACTCTACAAGTACCTATAAATATGGACACCTAACATTGATGTAGAAATCACTATTAAGATAAGTTGGACATCATTCTTTAGAAATCTCTAACATGATATTTAATGAAGTTAAACTACATATGAACATATGCACATACATACAAATATGTACATGTCCACCATATAATTCAAAAATAACTTCTATTGCATCACTTAATTTAAATTCAGCAAAAACAAGTGATGAATGATATACACTTTCAAATGATGACAAAGAAAGCTGGTTAACTACATCAACCAAATTATGCGATAAACTATACCAACTAAATAATAAAAATTATACTCCTTAATATATTAGTATAATAAAAATAAGATTAAATAAGAATAAATGTTTAATATAAAAATATATATTCACCATGAGTAGGCCAAATGGGTCGGCCCGTCCTGGGTTAAATGGGCCCGGCACGACACGGCCCGTGAAGGCATGCTAAGTACTTGGGCCGTGCTGGGCCGACACGCATGCTGACCTCTCTGGCCCAAGCACGGCCACTCGCTACACGGGCTGGCACGCCGGCACAACTAGCCCGACTAGGCACGTTCGCTCGTTGCCTCCAAAAAAAGGCACGTCCACCAGTGATGTCGTGACCGTGCGCAACAGTGCGCTCGTGACCTAGTGCATGCCCCTTGTCCGGAGGTTCTTTGTTGTCCGCAATTTGTTGGCCTTAAGTGCACAAGCAAACAGTTCAAATTAACCCTAGGATCCAAGATAAATTCAAATGCATACAAAATAGGTATTTTTGTCCAATATTTCAAATATTTAAGTTTCATGAGAGAAACCATAGCAATTGATAATTTATCTTTTTCGTGTGCTGTCAAGTGAGATGCAATGTCTACAAGAGTGTGCATCATTAAAGGAGATGCGGGATAATATACACCAAACAAAGAAATTGTTGCATCATAAACTAAAAACTTGACCTAAGCTTTAGCAACTTTCCAAGTATCAGCAGTGATATGTTGTTTTCCCATATTTGCATTAATCATCCTGAGAATGCAACTTCATCTCGGATAACTGCCTTAAGCATCACATACGTAAAGTTCCATCTAACAAGTATGTCTTGATTGTACTTATGAGGAGTTTGTTCTATTGCTATGCAATATCTCTTGTAGCTACTAATTCGCTGAGTAGAGTTACCAAGAAAAGAAATGGCAGTGCGCAAAATCTCAACGTATTTTCTCGCATCTCTTGATAGCACATTTAGCAAGAAGATTAATTATATGGCAAGCACAACGTTGACGCAATCAAAAGGATGTACTCCCTCCGTCCCATAATATAAGAGTTTTTTTGACACTGCATCACTATAAAAAACGCCCTTATATTATGGGACGGAGAGAGTAGCATATAAAGAAAATAGAGGACTGAGGCTCTCCATTATGAGTTGTATTTGGTGAAGCATTACGCAAAGTTAATGCAAATATCCTGTCAGTCAGCAAAATGTTCCCAACACAATGAGGTTTTGCGTTGAACCCTCTTTATGCCGATGGAGGTGGAGGTAGTGTACTAGCCGCCGGACACACCATACTGGTTGGAAGAAGAATATGTGTGGGATGTGGTGTCGATCCACTCGGGGATGTCCACATCTAAATCACTAGTATTGAAATTGAATCAGTTGGGATCACTATCCGTGGGATCATGCATGTTTGAGTGTGAGAAATGAGAGGAAGAGAAGGTTTGATTGTGAGAAATGAGAGGGGTGGGTAGCCCTTTTTATAGCCAAAAACTGATAATTCTTTTGACTAAATTTGCCCTTCAATGATCAAATATTCGAAATTCAAACAAAACCAACCTAAACTTACCTAAACATAAATAAACCTCCCACCCCCCTAAAAGACTCTAAATAGAAAAACATGGGACACGTCATACCCTCCTCTCTCGCTCCATCTGTCATGAGCCAATGGCTCGATCGCTCAAGCCCCGAGGCAGGAGTCCTCTCGCTCACTGTCGGGCTCATGTGTCGTGCCCGTGCCGGCCCGTTTACTAGGTGACGGTGTCCTGGACTAGGGGGTGCCAATCTGGTCGGCCCATAATCCTCGGGTCAGGCCTGTAGGCCCTCATTCTCATTGAGGTGGATTCCGGAAGCTACACGCCAGATCAAGATTGCACCTACCGAAGACTTGACGTATACTCCAAGACCCCCCATGCCGCCTCTATACGCATATCTGGATACCGACCATGTAATCTAGTATCTCCACCTAGCGTGTATATAAGCCAAGGGGTTTAGCCTGTAGAGAGGATCCAATCGCAATTACATTCAACTAGGCCTAGGGTTAGAACACAAATTACGATCTCAAGGTAGATCAAGCTTGTATTCGATACATCATCATCAATATAAACAAGAGCAGGATGTAGGTTTTTACCTCCATCAAGAGGGCCCGGACATGGGTAAATATCATCTCCTTCGTTCCTGTTACCACCGATCCGAGATCCACAACTCGGAACCCCCTACCCCGAGGTCCGCCGATTTTGACACCGACAATGGGCATGCCGGGCTAGCACGCATGACGAGCAAGGCTGCCCAGGCACGACCCTAGCTGGCCATGGCCTGGCACGTCCCACTAATCCATATGTCGTGTCGGTCCGTAACGGGCCAGGCACGCAGGCTAACGTGTCGGCCCAACAATACCAGCCCGTTTAGTCAGGTTTGACCATGAGCATCGTGTAAGACACACATACCGGGCGACTGCAGCCAATGACACGGAGGCCCCAGCAGCAGCAGACAGCACCTTACAACGTGCACTGATAGCCAGGCACGGGTGAGAAGAGAAAATACTGAACAACCCAGAGATCCTGATTCTATATCTGCTACCCGGTCATCCGCGACTGTGCTCTCCTGCTGTTTATAGAATTCAACGACTTCCAACAGAGTAACCACATATGCGGCTTCTACGAGCATAAGTTAACTAAGGAATACAAGGTGCTCTGGTGCTCTATCATGTACGGTAAGAAAGAAGCTATGTTTTTGGCAAGCTATGTTTGTGCTCTATGTTCTGATAGTGTAGAGGAAACCTCATACCATCTCTTCAGAATTTTTCATTTGCACTCCAATGTTGGGATCTCATTCTACCAAGCAGATGCAAAGGCACTTCCACTTTCGATGATCTCACACTTGCAAAAGTTTTCCTGCCAAAAGACATTGCTATTCATATCCAATCATCGGTTGCTGGAGTATTTGGTCAGTACGAAATGACAAGGTGTTCAGATCAGCTGCCCCTCAATTTCTTAACAAGGTACACTGCATGAAAGAAGGTCTTTGGGCTGCTCAAATCAAAGCAAACATTAGCAAAGCCAACCAGATCAAATCTTGGGTAGAACAACACTTGTAATTTAATTTTCATGTTGGCCAAAACAGTACGTATTGGATGATGTAGAACTTTGCTTTTCTTTACTTTTTATTTTGTACCTTATTAATGAAAAATTACTGTAGAACAATTGTTCTATGGTCAGTGCTTGAAAAAAAGAGTAAGAAAGAAGCCATGTTGAATGTCTGCACAATGAGTGGCAACAAGTCTGAGGAGCATCCAAGTCAAACTCACATCGGTATTGACTTTGTTGGATAAATTTCTATGAATTGAGAAACTGTTTCATTTCAGTCAATTTCCACTGGTACACCACCGTGACAACCTGCACTGGGATTCTTCTGGGTTTCACATTACGGGCTCCCAGGACATTTTTTTGTTTGACACAAAAACAGAGACATTCCGATGGATGCATGGTCCTGCCCAGTTGCGCTACTTTTCTGAATTGTTCGACGTGCGTGCGTGCGTGCGTGCGTGCGTGCGTGCGTGCGTGTGTGCGTGTGTGTGTGTGGAGCACGAGCTCCAACCCTTGTCCACTTGCAACCGCGCTAATGCGACGCATAGGGCGTCCAGTCAATGGGGTCTACTTCGCTATTGGATCCGCCACCGGCGGCGCTGCCGGAGCTCGACATGACGGAGAGGAACGAGGAGAGATGGGGAGGAGACCAAGAGGGGAGGGAAGGGAAGGAGATGGCGGTGGAGTATGGACTCTTCGAGAGTGTTTGACCGACTGTGTAGGGTTCGTTCGGGACGAGTTATATGTGGGGACGAGGTGCACCGGTCAGTCATGGCAGACACATCCGGATTGCCCCATATCCACCCAGATATGAGCCGGCTATGGGGTGCTGGTCAACCCGGACGTATAGAACGGGTTTGAGGGATTCGATTGTGTCATGCTTTCGCGAGCGGTCATTGACCAAGCCGCTTGCTCGAAGATTTGGGGGCTTACACTACTAGGAAAAGGCCTACTAATGGCGCACTGGTTTTGCCTACTAATGGTGCATTACCAGTGCGCCATTAGTACCACGCCACTAGAATTCTTTACTAATGGCGCACCACTGGTGCGCCATTAGTATCTGGTGTACTAATGGCGCACCAAGCAGTGCGTCATTAGTATGTAAAACCATGCGCCATTAGTGTGCCTTCCGGGGGGCCATACGTAAGCATGTGCTTTGTCATACTAATAGCGCATTCTGCGCTGATGCGTCATTAGTATCCTTTGGCATACTAATGACGCACCTGGTGGTAATGCGCCATTAGTATGAATATTTGTTTTTTTTTTGCTTTTCTGATTTTTGCACAGGTTACAAAATATATTATTGGACAGAATATAGACAGCAGCACACAGCAATATCAGATTCATCGAATACAATAGAAGATTAGTCTCCGAATACAATTCATCATATTAGTCTCCGAATTCAAAAGACCGAACAAAGATAAAACATTACAAGTCTCAAGACCGCGAGTATCAAGTTTGTCTTCACATTACAAGTCGATATCGATCATCTAAACTACCATCATATAGAAGAGAGATGCGGTCATCACGATGAGCATCATCGCGATCAAACTGGTCTTCATCCGGTTCCTCCAACGCTCCCTCCTCTCTCTCCGCTAGATAGCGGGCGTATCTAGATTCGGCCTCCGCCCTAGTGGTGTACCCTTTATAACTATTACAGCTGAAATGGTGAACCTGTCTCCGACACTCCTCCCGATCGTCAGAGACTCCGGGAACCTTACCCTTGTACCACGACATACGACGGCATCTCTATGCACAAGCCAAACAACAGGACAATACATAAGCAATATGTAAGTATGCAACAAAAGGATCGGAAGAGAAAAGCAAGACATTAATAGCACGATTCATGGTCCTACTAATAAATAGCATCGATTACATCTAAGTTGAACGACTGTCCAAACGAAAGAGACATACGAATTCATTAAAGTTTAATTACAACATGAGCCAATCAATGTTTCAGAACTACACATCACTACTTGCGACTCGACTCATCGGACATGAGCGTGGATGAAGCCGCCGTCTGTCGTGATGGTCATGAAATCGCGGTTGTTGTCACCCTGCATTTGTAGCGTTTCATCTATCTCACTGTTGGACGGTTGATATCTGCGGAAGAACTGCCCGAGGTATGAAGGACATCTTGATGGATGATGTCCGCAAACTCCGATCGGATGCGAAAGAATTCTTGTCCGAGGTCCGCGTCTGGGTTGCCGACAACCTCGCGGCCCAATCTTTGAGACTATCTGGTAGCGAAGGTGATGATGGTCCTTACGATCGCCGCATGTGATGGAGGGCGTAGTAGGCATCCTTCGATTGCCAGCGGCTGCTTGACGCAGCAGAACTCAGACAGCGAGAAGGTGTGCTTGCCGCATTTACGAACTGCCCTAGTGAAGGTGCCTCCAGATTTGGCGTAGCCGGGGAGAACATCATCAAGAACTTTCTTGACATTTGTGTAGTCTATCTTGGAGTTACGGTTCGGGTCGAAATACGTGGCCATGGAATATTTTGGGCTTAGGAGGATGAGTGTGCAATGTGTGTCACTGCACAGAACACGGAATGTTAGAAAAAAAAAGAACGATCGAAATCTAAGAAATCATATGTTACGGGGCGGTTAAAGGATGACTTACTCGGAAAAGTAAGCCACAAGGAAGTTATCCTTATCTGGGTTCGCCAGAATGACGCCTTCGAGGTGTGAACTCGCAACTTGGTGGTCCCCAGCGCTGCTCAAGTGCTTGGCACGCATGTAGAAGGGGTCGACTATCATGATATCCGGGGTCTTGTCTCTAATGATCCGCATCTCCATACTGAGCGAAAATAGCCGAACGAAGGTGTAGTGCAGCGGATGAAGGTTAAACATAGCAAAGATGTCATCAAACCGCAGAACGATCGTACCCCCGATGTCGCCATCCACAAAGCCCTTGCCCTCTGGCACCTTGGCCACGAAAACCGGGTATGCCACATCATTCTCTCTCGACGCCGCTTCTCCAAAGAAAGAACACTGTCATGCAGACTCCGCATAGCACCGGTTGCAGCATTCAGCATATTTGGCGGTAGCATCGCCCTACCCGCCACATGCACCCTCCTCGAGATATCCTTAGGTGAAGGTGGCCCGTCCTGAGCACGGATTGAACTCGGTGCCGGCTGGCTCGCACCGGCGCCCTTGTTAGTCTTTCGTTTCCGTCCCTTCTTCTGCTCACAGACCGCCTTCTTGAGCGTGCTGGGGCTGATAATATTTCACACCTCAGCTATCTGAGGCTCGGTGAAGGCGGCAGCTGGAGGCGTGTCACGAGAACTGAATGCCGACGGCGCTTTGTTGCAATTGGATTTCTCCACCGCATCAGCCTAAATCGCGGTCATCTTGGTTGGGTTCTTGAGAAAGAGGCCCGCAGAACTTCGTCGGCGTACCCATGTTCGGCAAAGTACTTATCAACTTTGGTAAATGTACCGCCGTCGTCGTTGCCGTCGCCGTCCGGATCCTGTGCCATAGGGCTGTTCGGATCCTGTGCCAGAGGGATGTCCGGCAGGTCCGGTAGCGTTGCGGCGTTCTTGCCATGGCTTGGCGCCGGCACGAGTGGCGGTCTTATGCGTGGTGGTGTCCCCGCCCCAAACGAATCTGGCTCTTCGCCAAAGCAGGGGCCATTTTACGCAGCGCCGAGGGTCATCTCATCTTCTTCGCCGCCCCAGCGGGTCGAATCGGAGGTAACAGCTCGTCGCAGCCTGGCAGCACCCGAACCACTTCAACCCTATAAACTGTGGGTGGCATCGGATTACCGTGGAACATGGGGTTGCCCGGCTGAACGATTCTGCCCTTGGTGAAATCGACCAACTCGGCGCCCACGAAGTGCAGAAGAGTGCAAGGAACGTCGGCGGTGCCCTGCGAAAACATGTACAGGGCGTCAGGGATGCCCAGTCAAAGGCAAGGAGATGAAGTCGCTTAGTTACCGTGATGCCGTCGAGCTCGGCTAATGTCGAGGCACCGCCAACGGCGGGCGTAATCGACGGAGGGGCGCTTGTCGGCGAGGTGCCGCCGGGCGTACACCCGGTGCATTAAGCTCCAATGCCGTGCGGCGCCGGAGACACGAATACCGCCTCGCCGGAGACACCAATGGCGCCGCCAGAGACACCAATAAGCGCGCTACTTGCTGTCGCGAAGTTCTTGGCCGTGAAGGCGGGAACCGGGAGGCCCTGTTGGCCGCCCGCAATCCACATCGTCACCCATGAATCAGCGTAGAGGCACCATGGCGTTGAGCTTCGTTCCCGATTGTTGTTCCACTTGCTCTTGGACAAGCTCCTAATCCGCGCCACTTGTGCCTTGAGTTCTTCAACCTCGCTGGCCCGGCTTTACGAGCTGGTCTTTTTCTCCTTCCGCACACCAGCGGTATAGTATGACCCCATTTTGTGGACAAGCCTTTGCCGCCACACGACCACCGACGTCGGCTTAGTGAGCTTATCCTTGTTTTTCATTACGTTCAACGCCCTATTTAAAGGGGTGTCGAAAGGGGAGCTCGAGGCGACCCAGCGCTCGCTTTCGGTGTCTGCGAAAGGAACGTGAACCATTAAGAAATATTAGGGATTAATTAGAGTGCAACCATATGGAGCTAATTACGCGGGGGTGTATTCCTTACCAGAACAAGCTCAAGCGCCCTGGTCTTCGGATCCGTGGTAAGCTCCTTTGTTATCGGGTCCTCCTTGTACCGGCCCTGACATAGTTCCTGGTGCGCTTGTCACCGCTGTATTTCCGAGCGGGCGGTAGGCCTTGCTCGGCACGCTCCGCGCCCTCCTTGTCCCATATAGGCTCCGCCACTCTGTAACCGTCGGGACCGAGTTTGTGTTCCCCTAAGTTCAACTCCCGCATTTCTTTCCCCCACTGACTTGATTCGGAGGTTGCACTGCTCCCGCACTTGATCTTGAACTCCTTGTACTCATCTTCGCTCATCAAAGGATATTTCGCCTTGATCTTCTCGTAACTATCACCTTTATCAATCATTCTCTTCACCGCGCTTCTCCAAGTAGACAGGGCCGTGCTCATCTTCGTGAGGGCGACACTGTTCACTTTATTCCCTGAGAGGCGTGTGTTTTCAAATTCGGCGGGGAACTTGTATCGTTCGTGCAGCTTCGTGAAGAGGAGGTTGCGCAAATTCCCTCGGTCCTTATGCCTTGACTATATGTTTGGGCTCCGTTGGATTCCCGTCGGAGTCCACTTGAGTGAATTCCTCCTTGAGGGTGCGGAGCGCATTCGGGCGCCGGTCCTTCCTTTGCTTCTTCAGTTTGCTGCCATCTGTGTGTGCGCCGCCATCATCAGTGGTGGCATCCTCGGCGGCACCATCAGTGGTGTCATCCTCGACGCCACTAGGGGTTGTGTAATCAGGATCGGTGTCTTCCGCGGCGTCCTCATAGCGGTGAGGTTGTTCCTCCATCTCCTGGGACAGCTCCAGAATTGCTTGCCGCTCAACCACCGGCCTCATCGTTGTAGGGCCATGTTTCGCTCTAAATAGGAAAAAAGTTTGGTCAAAAAGTTGGTTATTGTCAAGGAACAAGATCATGGTCTCATCATTTAGGGTTTGTCGACACCGAGGCACCCTAAAAGCCTAAGCTTTCATCATTGAGGGTTTGTCGACGCCGAGGCACCCTAAAAGCCTAAGCATACATCATTTAGGTTCTCATCGACACCGAGGCATCCGGGCAGCCAAGTTAAGTTTTCATCATTTAGGGTTTATCGATGCCGAGGCACCCTAGGTTGGGCCTAATCACTTGGCACTAATCACTTGGCTCTATTGCCACCTATGTTGGGTTTATCATCTAGGGTTTATCGATGCTAAGGAGAATTCTAAGTTGGGCCTAATCACTTGGCTCTATTGTCACCTATGGTTTAATGCAGCAAGAATGGCAGGCAGTTGATCCTACTTAACTAAGTACTAAGATACCCCAGCCCATGCATTAGTCGAAGTACCCCATATGTCCTATTTTTAGCAAAGTCATGCTAAAATTCACGGAAAATTTTAGCATGACCTTTGCTGAAAATAGGACATATGGAGTACCAATTTGCCGGAACGGAAGTTAATCAACATTCCGCAAACTCAAGGGCCTCTCGGGTACCTGCAAATTCATCACGACACAATGGTCGGAGACAAAACCCAGCAAACTAGCAAGATGATCATCATCTTTGCAAGACAGTAGCTCAAGTTTTTGACAGTAGCCTATGAAGAAAACAACATTGCAACATTCAAGTTCAGACATACACACTGAACATTGTAAGAGAAGTGTACTAGAGCGGTAAACAGACTTAAAAACCCACATGATGTTATAACTGTATACACTGAACATGATGATACCAAATGGGAAGGAAAATTGTATCACTCTAGATTAGTGTAGCCACTATCTAACAAAACCAGAATGTTAACAAAATTACACCATGATGATACCAAATTATTGTAGCAGTACAATGAGTTCACAGGATAAAAAATCATCCACATTCACCAAACCAAACTGGTGGAGATACAGCAAACCGTAACCTCCCATGTTTCTGCCATTTTATTTTTCCCACCGTATATGTTTTTTGATTCATGTCATGGTACTTGCTGTCAAACCAAGTATTTTCTTTCTACATAATCTGGGAAGTTTCCTTCTTACTGTCTCACTATCTTACTGTCTCACTACAAAAAACTAGTATGCTTAGTTGAGACTAGTATGCTTAGTTGCATTATGACAGGCAAAGTGTCACGATTCAGACAACAGAGCAGCTAAGCATAGCAAGTGGATAGTTTAGTCAGTATACTAGTACTCTTTAGAAAGCATGAGACATATATTACCTGGAGGAGACTTCGTCGGAGAGTTGCCCGTGAATTGAAAATACAACGAGATCAGCAAAGGACAGTAAGATATATACTGAAATTATCATAACAAAATGCCAGCTACTGCCATGGTCAAAGAATAGATTATGATAGCTGGACAAGTACAGGTCAAACTAGATAATTTTCAGAACCGGTTTAACCACCGCAGGATAAAACAATGCATCCAAGACTGGGCTTAGACTAATATCCTCATAGCATAATCTGACATCAAGCAAATATTATAAGAACAGTGAAAATGTTGTTGGAAATATGCCCTAGAGGCAATAATAAAAGCATTATTATTATATTTCCTTGTTCATGATAATTGTCTTTATTCATGCTATAACTGTATTATCCGGAAATCGTAATACACGTGTGAATACATAGACCACAACGAGTCCCTAGTGAGCCTCTAGTTGACTAGCTCGTTGGTCAACAGATAGTCATGGTTTCCTGACTATGGACATCAGATGTCATTGACAACGGGATCACGTCATTAGGAGAATGACGTGATGGACAAGACCCAATCCTAAGCATAGCACAAAGATCGTGTAGTTCGCTTTGCTAGAGCTTTTCCAATGTCAAGTATCTCTTCCTTAGACCGTGAGATCGTGTAACTCCCGGATACCGTAGGGAATGCTTTGGGTGTACCAAACGCCACAACGTAATCGGGTGACTATAAAGGTGCATTACAGGTATCTCCGAAAGTGTCTCATTGGGTTGACACGGATCGAGACAGTGGATTTGTCACTCCGTATGACGGAGAGGTATCACCGGGCCCACTCGGTAGTGCATCATCATAATGAGCTCAAAGTGACCAAGTGTCCGGTCACGGGATCATGCATTACGGTGCGAGTAAAGTGACTTGCCGGTAACGAGACTAAACGAGGTATTGGGATACCGACGATCGAGTCTCGGGCAAGTAACATACCGTCTGACAAAGGGAATGGCATACAGGGTTGCTTGAACCCTCGACATTGTGGTTCATCCGATGACAACATCGAGGAGCGTGTGGGAGCCAACATGGGTATCCAGATCCCGCTGTTGGTTATTGACCGGAGAGCGTCTCGGTCATGTATGCATATCTCCCGAACCCGTAGGGTCTACACACTTAAGGTTCGGTGACGCTAGGGTTAATAGGAAGACTTGTATGTGACTACCGAATGTTGTTCGAGTCCGGATGAGATCCCGGACGTCACGAGGAGTTCCGGAATGGTCCGGAGGTAAAGATTTATATATGGGAAGTCATCAAACGGACACCGAAAAGTTTCGGTCATATCGGTATTATGGAGGGTCCACCGAAAGGTTCCGGAGGACCACCAGAGGGGCCACCCCTTTGGGGGGCCACTTGGGCTGCGTGGGGCAGCCAGCCCCTGTTGGGCTGGGCGCACCTCCCCTTGGCCCATGCGCCTAGGGTTGAGGGGAAACCCTAAGGGGCGCCTTGCTTGGGGGCAAGCCCCCTCCCTTGCCGCCCCCCTCTAGATGGATCTAGAGGGGGCCGGCCCCCTCCTCCTTTCCCCTATAAATAGAGGGGTAGAGGGGAGGGCTGCATACACCATCATCAAAGGCGCAGCCCCTCCCCTCCCCAACACATCTCCTCCTCCGCGTGAGCTTGGCGAAGCCTTGCCGGAGAATAGTCCCTCCATCCGCATCACGCCGTCGTGCTGCCATTGGAGTGATCTTCCTCAACCTCTCCTTCCTCCTTGCTGGATCAAGACGAAGGAGATGCCGTCGCGTGCACGTGTGTGTTGAACGCGGAGGTGCTGTCCGCTCTGCACTTGGTCATCGGTGATCGGAATCACGTTGGGAACGTATTCATCATCACCACTCCCTCGAACGCCTGCACTCAATCTACAAGTGGTATGTAGATGCAAACTCTCTCTAGTAACTCGTTGCTTAGATGAACTCATAGATAGATCTTGGTGAAACCGTAGAAAAATTTTAATTTTCTGCAACGTTCCCCAACAGTGGCATCATGAGCTAGGTCTATGCGTAGTTCTCTTTGCACGAGTAGAACACAATATAGTTGTGGGCGTGGATCTTGTCAATTTACTTGCCGCTACTAGTCTTATCTTGCTTCCGGTATTGTGGGATGAAGCGGCCCGACCAACCTTACACGTGACGCTTACGTGAGAGCGGTTCCACCGACTAACATGCACTAGTTGCATAAGGTGGCTGGCGGGTGTCTGCTCTCCCACTTTAGTTGGAGCGGATTCGATGAAAAGGGTCCTTATGAAGGGTAAATAGAAGTTGACAAGATCACGTTGTGGTTATTCGTAGGTAAGAAAACATTCTTGCTAGAACCCAATTGCAGCCACGTAAAAGATGCAACAACAATTAGAGAACGTCTAACTTGTTTTTGCAGCAATTGACATGTGATGTGATATGGCCAAGTTGTGATGAATGATGAATGACATATTGTGATGTATGAGATCATGTTCTTGTAATAGGAATCACGACTTGCATGTCGATGAGTATGACAACCGGCAGGAGCCATAGGAGTTGTCTTTATTTTTGTATGACCTGCGTGTCATTGAAGAACGCCATGTAATTTACTTTACTTTATTGCTAAACGCGTTAGCCATAGAAGTAGAAGTAGTCGTTGGCGTGACAAATTCATGGAGGCACAATGATGGAGATCATGATGATGGAGATCATGGTGTCATGCCGGTGACAAGATGATCATGGAGCCCCGAAGATGGAGATCAATGGAGCTTTATGATATTGGCCATATCATGTCACTACTATATAATTGCATGTGATGTTTATTATGTTTATACATCTTGTTTACTTAGAACGACGGTAGTAAATAAGATGATCCCTTACAACAATTTCAAGAAGTGTTTCCCCTAACTGTGCACCGCTGCCAAAGTTCGTCGTTTCTAAGCACCACGTGATGATCGGGTGTGATGGATTCTTACGTTCACATACAACGGGTGTAAGACAGATATACACACGCCGAAAACACTTAGGGTTTACTTGACGAGCCTAGCATGTACAGACATGGCCTCGAACACGGAGACCGAAAGGTCGAACACGAGTCGTATGGAAGATACGATCAACATGAGAATGTTCACCGACGAGACTAGTCCGTCTCACGTGATGATCGGACACGGCTTAGTCGACTCGGATCGTGTAACACTTAGATGACTAGAGGGATGTCTAATCTAAGTGGGAGTTCATTGTAATAATTTGATTAGATGAACTTAATTATCATGAACTTAGTCTAAAACTTTTGAATGATATGTCTTGTAGATCAAATGGCCAACGCTCATGTCAACTTGAACTTCAACGCATTCCTAGAGAAAACCAAGCTGAAAGATGACGGCAGCAACTATACGGACTGGGTCCGGAACTTGAGGATCATCCTCATAGCTGCCAGGAAACAATATGTCCTAGAAGGACCGCTAGTTGACGCCTCCGTCTGCAGAGAACCAAGACATTATGAATGCTTGGCAGTCTCGCGGCCGATGATTACTCCCTCGTTCAGGCGGCATGCTTTACAGCTTAGAACCGGGCTCCAAAAGCGCTTTTGAGCACCACGGAGCATATGAGATGTTCGAGGAGCTGAAACTTGTTTTCCAAGCTCACGCCTGGTCGAGAGATATGACATCTCCGACAAGTTCTATAGTTGTAAGATGGAGGAAAACAGTTCAGTCGGTGAGCACATCTTGAAGATGTCCGGGTTGCACAACCGTATGACCCACTGAATGTTAACCTGCACGATGAGGCGGTCATTGACAGAATCCTCGATCGCTCCCACCAAGCTACAAGAGCTTTGTGATGAACTACAACATGCAGGGGATGGTAAAGACCATTCCTGAAGTGTTCTCTATGTCTGAAGTCAGCCGAGGTTGAGATCAAGAAAGAACATCAAGTGTTGATGGTCAATAAGACCACTAAGTTCAAGAAGGGCAAGGGTAAGAAGAACTTCAAGAAGGACGGCAAGGAGGTTGCCGCTACCGGTAAGCAAGTTGCCGGGAAGAAGTCAAAGAATGGACCCAAACCCGAGACCGAGTGCTTTTATTGCAAGGGAGGGTCCTTTGAAGCGGAACTGCCCCAAATACTTAGCGGACAAGAAGGCCGGCAACACCAAAGGTATATTTGATATACATGTAATTGATGTGTACTTTGCCAAGATTACTCGTAGTGACTCCTGGGTATTTGATACCGGTGCCGTTGCTCATATTTGTAACTCACAGCAGGAGCTGCGGAATAAGCGGAAGCTGGCAAAGGACGAGGTGACGATGCGCGTCGGGAATGGTTCCAGAGTCGATGTGATCGCCGTCGGCACGCTACCTCTTCATTTACCTACGGGATTAGTTATGAACCTTAATAGTTGTTATTTGGTGCCAAGTTTGAGCATGAATATTGTATCTGGATCTCGTTTAATGCGAGATGGCTACTCATTTAAATCCGAGAATAATGGTTGTTCTATTTATATGAGAGATATGTATTATGGTCATGCTCCGATGGTCAATGGTTTATTCTTAATGAATCTCGGCGTAGTATTACACATGTTTATAGCGTGAATACCAAAAGATGTAAAGTTGATAACGATAGTCCCACATACTTGTGGCAATCGCCGCCTTGGTCACATTGGTGTCAAGCGCATGAAGAAGCTCCATGCTGATGGACTTTTGGAGTCTTTAGATTATGAATCATTTGACACATGCGAACCATGCCTCATGGGCAAGATGACCAAGACTCCGTTCTCCGGAACAATGGAGCGAGCAACCAACTTGTTGGAAATCATACATACCGATGTGTGCGGTCCAATGAGCGTTGAGGCTCATGGAGGGTATCGTTATGTTCTCACTCTCACAGATGACTTGAGTAGATATGGGTATGTCTACTTGATGAAACACAAGTCTGAGACCTTTGAAAAGTTCAAGGAATTTCAGAATGAAGTAGAGAATCAACGTGACCGAAAGATAAAATTCTTACGATCAGATCGTGGAGGAGAATATTTAAGTCACGAATTTGGTACACACTTAAGAAAATGTGGAATCGTTTCACAACTAACGCCGCCTGGAACACCTCAGCGTAATGGTGTGTCTGAACGTCGTAATCGCACTCTATTGGATATGGTGCGATCTATGATGTCTCTTACCGATTTACCGCTATCATTTTGGGGATACGCTCTAGAGACAGCTACATTCACTTTAAATAGGGCACCGTCTAAGTCCGTTGAGACGACACCGTATGAATTATGGTTTGGAAAGAAACCTAAGCTGTCGTTTCTAAAAGTTTGGGGATGCGATGCTTATGTCAAGAAACTTCAACCTGAAAAGCTCGAACCCAAGTCGGAAAAATGCATCTTCATAGGATACCCTAAAGAAACCATTGGGTATACCTTCTACTTAAGATCCGAGGGCAAGATCTTTGTTGCCAAGAACGGAACCTTTACGAAAAAGAGTTTCTCTCGAAGAAGTAAGTGGGAGGAAAGTAGAACTCGATGAAGTACTACCTCTTGAACAGGATAGTAGTGCAGCTCAGGAAAATGTTCCTGTGATGCCTACACCGACTGAAGAGGAAATTCATGATGATGATCAAGGTACTTCGGATCAAGTTGCTACTGAACTCCGTAGGTCCACTAGGACACGTTCCGCACCAGAGTGGTACGGCAACCCTGTCCTGGAAATCATGTTGTTAGACAACAATGAACCTTCGAACTATGAAGAAGCGATGGCGGGCCCAGATTCCAACAAATGGCTAGAAGCCATGACGTCCGAGATAGAATCCATGTATGAAAACAAAGTGTGGACTTTGACTGACTTGCCCGATGATCGGCGAGCGATAGAAAACAAATGGATCTTTAAGAAGAAGACGGACGCAGATGGTAATGTCACCATCTATAAAGCTCGACTTGTCGCTAAGGGTTATCGGCAAGTTCAAGGGATTGACTACGATGAGACTTTCTCCCGTAGCGAAGCTTAAGTCCGTCCGAATCATGTTAGCAATTGCCGCATACTATGATTATGAGATATGGCAGATGGACGTCAAAACAGCGTTCCTTAACGGCTATCTTAAGGAAGAGCTGTATATGATGCAGCCGGAAGGTTTTGTCGATCCTAAGAACGCTGACAAAGTATGCAAGCTCCAGCGATCCATTTATGGGCTGGTGCAAGCATCTCGAGTTAGAACATTCGCTTTGATGAGATGATCAAAGCGTTTAGTTTATGCAGACTTATGGAGAAGCCTGCGTTTACAAGAAAGTGAGTGGGAGCTCTGTAGCATTTCTCATATTATATGTAGATGACATACTTTTGATGGGAAATGATATAGAATTCTTGGACAGCATTAAGGCCTACTTGAATAAGTGTTTTTCAATGAAGGACCTTGGAGAAGCTGCTTATATATTAGGCATCAAGATCTATAGAGATAGATCGAGACGCCTCATAGGTCTTTCACAAAGCACATACCTTGATAAGATTTTGAAGAAGTTCAAAATGGATCAGTCCAAGAAGGGGTTCTTGCCTGTATTGCAAGGTGTGAGATTGAGCTCAGCTCAATGCCCCACCACGGCAAAAGATAAAGAAGAGATGAGTGTCATCCCTATGCCTCAGCCATAGGATCTATTATGTATGCCATGCTGTGTACTGCACCTGATGTAAACCTTGCCGTAAGTTTGGTAGGAAGGTACCAAAGTAATCCCGCAAGGAACACCGGACAGCGTCAAGAATATCCTGAAGTACTGAAAAGGACAAAGGACATGTTTCTCGTTTATGGAGGTGACGAAGAGCACAAATGCGTAAAGGGTTACGTCGACGCTTAGCTTCGACACAGATCTGGATGACTCTAAGTCACAAACCCGGATACATGTATATGTTGAATGGTGGAGCGAAGCTGGTGCAGCTGCAAGCAGAAAGGCCGTATGGCGGGATCTACATGTGAAGCGGAGTACATGGCAGCCTCGGAGGCAGCACATGAAGCAATTTGGGTGAAGGAGTTCATCACCGACCTAGGAGTCATACCCAATGCGTGGGCCGATCAAACTCTTCCGTGACAACACCGGAGCTATTGCCCTTGCCAAGGAGCCCAGGTTTCACAAGAAGACCAGGCACATCAAGCGTCGCTTCAACTCCATCCGTGAAAATGTTCAGGATGGAGACATAGAAATTTGTAAAGTGCATACGGATCTGAATGTCGCAGATCCGTTGACTAAACCTCTTCCATGGGCAAAACATGATCAACACCGTAACTCTATGGGTGTTCGATTCATCACAATGTAACTAGATTATTGACTCTAGTGCAAGTGGGAGACTGTTGGAAATATGCCCTAGAGGCAATAATAAAAGCATTATTATTATATTTCCTTGTTCATGATAATTGTCTTTATTCATGCTATAATTGTATTATCCGGAAATCGTAATACACGTGTGAATACATAGACCACAACGAGTCCCTAGTGAGCCTCTAGTTGACTAGCTCGTTGGTCAACAGATAGTCATGGTTTCCTGACTATGGACATCAGATGTCATTGACAACGGGATCACGTCATTAGGAGAATGACGTGATGGACAAGACCAATCCTAAGCATAGCACAAAGATCGTGTAGTTCGTTTTGCTAGAGCTTTTCCAATGTCAAGTATCTCTTCCTTAGACCGTGAGATCGTGTAACTCCCGGATACCGTAGGAATGCTTTGGGTGTACCAAACGCCACAACGTAATCGGGTGACTATAAAGGTGCATTACAGGTATCTCCGAAAGTGTCATTGGGTTGACACGGATCGAGACAGGGATTTGTCACTCCGTATGACGGAGAGGTATCACCGGGCCCACTCGGTAGTGCATCATCATAATGAGCTCAAAGTGACCAAGTGTCCGGTCACGGGATCATGCATTACGGCACGAGTAAAGTGACTTGCCGGTAACGAGACTAAACGAGGTATTGGGATACCGACGATCGAGTCTCGGGCAAGTAACATACCGTCGACAAAGGGAATGGCATATGTGGTTGATTGAAACCTCGACATCGTGATTCATCCGTTGACAACATCGAGGAGCGTGTGGGATCGAACATGGGTATCCAGATCCCGCTGTTTGTTATTGACCGGAGAGCGTCTCGGTCATGTCTGCATGTCTCCCGAACCCGTAGGGTCTACACACTTAAGGTTCGGTGACGCTAGGGTTAATAGGAAGACTTGTATGTGACTACCGAATGTTGTTCGGAGTCCCGGATGAGATCCCGGACGTCACGAGGAGTTCTGGAATGGTCCGGAGGTAAATATGTATATATGGGAAGTCATCAAACGGACACCGGAAAAGTTTCGGGTCATATCGGTATTATGGAGGGTCCACCGGAAAGGTTCCGGAGGACCACCAGGAGGGGCCACCCCTTTTGGGGGGCCACTTGGGCTGCGTGGGGGCAGCCAGCCCCTGTTGGGCTGGGCGCACCCCCTCCCCTTGGCCCATGCGCCTAGGGTTGAGGGGGGAAACCCTAAGGGGGCGCCTTGCTTGGGGGCAAGCCCCCTCCCTGGCCGCCCGCTAGATGGATCTAGAGGGGGCCGGCCCCCTCCTCCTTTCCCCTATAAATAGAGGGGTAGAGGGGAGGGCTGCATACACCATCATCAAAGGCGCAGCCCCTCCCCTCCCCAACACATCTCCTCCTCCGCGTGAGCTTGGCGAAGCCTTGCCGGAGAACAGTCCCTCCATCCGCATCACGCCGTCGTGCTGCCATTGGAGTGATCTTCCTCAACCTCTCCTTCCTCCTTGCTGGATCAAGACGAAGGAGACGCCGTCGTGCCGTACGTGTGTTGAATGCGGAGGTGCTGTCCGTTCTGCACTTGGTCATCGGTGATCGGAATCACGTTGGGAACGTATTCATCATCACCACTCCCTCGAACGCTTCCGTACTCGATCTACAAGTGGTATGTAGATGCAAACTCTCTCTAGTAACTCGTTGCTTAGATGAACTCATAGATAGATCTTGGTGAAACCGTAGAAAAATTTTAATTTTCTGCAACGTTCCCCAACAAATGTATGTTCACTGCAAATGAATATGGACCAAGTGTTCTCATTAACTACTTAAAGAATTAGTTCCATATTGTTGCATGAGAATTGTAGAGAGAAAAGATACATGGTTCTACTTCTGGGATTGGTTACATCTCTTATTGTTCACATTCTTGTCAAAGGACTTTAACCATTAATTATTAGAAGAACTAATGCACATTTAAACACCCTGAATCCGGAAGAAGTAATACAACACTACATAGTACCTCTGTAGTTTCCATGCCAAACTTTGGGTGATATCAAACCATTAGAAAGCATGATCATGAGAACAACATCAGTTTGAAAGATATTGTAACCCCTCCTGGTAACAAATATTCATCTACTCATTTGTAGATACCTAGGAGTAACAAGACTGCACTTGCCAATAATGTTTTATTTCTGCTTCCCAAGGACCAACTCCTAAACTGAACACAAAAAACTATGTGCACATCTGCAAGTTGTAGAAGGAAAAGGTGCAACACTAAAAAAACTATCAAACTAACAGATCCATTAATCAATTATGGACTTCTTACATGTTACATCTATCATTAGTGGCCAGAAAGAATAGTAATTAATGTTTCATATTGTTGCATGAATCCAAACTCACTGGAAAATTCACTAATTGAGCCTAGCTACTTAAAGTAAGAATCTCTAGGCGGATGCTTAGTTGAGACCAGTATCCTCTAAAATGCATCTAAATGCAAGCTTAGAGATTCGAACATTTGGAAAACCCTAGCTACTTAATTCTCCAACCCCCTTTCCTTGTCCAAATTTCTCCAACCCCCAACCCTAGAACACATCAGAAGGAAATAAAGAGGGGGAAGCGGCTCGGGTGCTCACTTGGGAGGTCGAGGCGACCTGGGCAGCCGGAGCTAGTCGAGGCGGCGCGAATTCGCATCGAGCCGGGCGGTCCTCCTGGGCAGGCCGCGCGGTCGAGGGCGTCGAGCGGTGGCGCTTCTCCTGGGCGTCCGAGCTCGTCCGGGTCCTCGTAGTCGAAGAGGAAGACGGCGGCGGTCCTCCTGGCAGGCCGCACGGTGTTGGACGGCGAGCACGTCGAGGGCGCAGGTAGGGCCGCAGGGGGAGGGGTGCTTGGGCGGGAGGACGTCGAGGGCACTCGGCTCGGGGACGGCGAGGGAGGCGGCGCTCGGCTCGGGGACGGCGAGGGAGGCGGCGCTCGGCTCGGGGACGGCGAAGGAGGCGAGGCGGGCGGCGAGGGGGACGGCGAACACGGGGAGCAGCGGGTGAGATCGATGAGGCAGGGGAGAGATTTGAGAGATTGGGGATTTAGTGTGGGGGGGGAGCTTTCTAATGGCGCACCACCCCCTCGTGCGCCATAAGTACGACTATTCTAATGGCGCACCACCCCTCGGTGCGCCATTAGAATTTTGTTTTAATCTAGCCCACTAGCCCTATCTACAACCTAACCCTATCTACAACAGAACCCACCCACTAGCCCGACCGTCAAGACGCGAAGCACAAACACCAGGAGGTCCTGGGTTTGATTCCCAGGCTCCCCAATTTTTTTTATGCATTTTAAATGCTGTTTTTTATATTTATTTGTGTTTAAATATGTTCAAACTTGTTTAAATCATAACAGTAATATTTTTTTATAAAAACAGTAATAATTTTTTTAAAATATGTTCAAATTTCTTACTTGAATATATCATCGGCGTGGCGGTGGAGCCGGGAGCGTATGGGGGTGCCTGGCGGCGGTGAAGCGGGGAGGTGCGGGGGCCGGGTGCTCGGCGGCGGCGGTGGAGCGGGGAGGGTTGCGGTGGGTCGTCGATGGCGGTGGAGCTAGCGGGGGAGTGTGCGTGTGGGATCGAGATGGAGGATCGAGATCGAGATGGAGGGGAATCGAGATCGAGATGGAGGGGATCGAGATCAAGTGTCCTCATGAATTCAAAAAGTGCCCATGAAATTTAAAAATATTCATGATATCAAAAGTGCCCATGAAATACAATCGAGAAATGAAGACTACGATTTAAATACAATCGATCTTAGCTAGCTATCTGTTCACAATCTTCTTGCCCTTCTTTTTCTCAAATGGAGTTCTTCTATGGAACGGACGTCCTTTAGGTAGGGTGGTCCTGCTTCTTCTTGTGGTGTGTGCTGCTACTTTATCATCGTCGTCATGTTCGATCTTCGGTCGCCAGATTTGTCGAAGTCTTGCTCATTGGCTACTCCATCCATTCCGATGATCTTCCTTTTGCCTCTCCTCACGACAACACGACAGGGCTTTGACGGGTCGGTAATGAAGAAGCATTGGTCCACTTGGGAAGCCAGTACCCATGGCTCATTTTTCGCGGCGACGCTTATGCTCATGGTCTTGGATTTGGCTTCGGGTATAACCATGGTGGTGAAATACCGGTCTTCTTTTAGGACGCTCTTGGTCCATCTGACACGGAACATCGAGACCTTCTCTCCAGCGTAGCTCAGCTCCCAGATCTCCTCGATCCTTCCGTAGTATCTGTCCTTGTTGTTGCCGGTGTAGGATTCCATCGTTACCCCGGAGTTCTGATAACCATTGCTCTTCATGTCCTTGTTCTCGGTGTAGAATGTGTAGCCGTTGATATCGTACGCCTCATAGGTCATCAGGTTGTGCTCGGCGCCCTGTGACAAGGCGAATATGAGTTGTTCTTCCGCGGAAGAATCCTCATGTAAAGGGTACGATGTAAGCTTCGCTTGAACCAACGCGTGAAACATGAGTTGTGCTCTTTGATTATATCTCCGTCCGCCCTCTGTTGGCCTCGGTCATTGTACGCCTTCTCAATAAAGGTTTTGTGCTCTACCACCCAAGGATCGACCACGTCTATGTGTTGTAGCGCGACTAGGTTTGCTCTTTCAAAGTCGGCGAGTCGACCCTCGAAGTCGACATATGCATTTCATGGCGACCATCACGGTGACCCCATCCAAATGAGCCCGCCGAGGTGCCTATTGACGGGCAGACCAACGGGGTTCTCGATGCCTAGATAATTCGCGGCAAGAGAGATGCACTCTCGGTCGAAAGCCCCGCTATACTTCCTCTCGACGTGACATGTTGCGAACGTATCCTTTGATGACACCATTCATCCTTTTGAACGGCATCATGTCGTGCAGAACGTCGCCCGAGTTGGATGATATCCTCCACGATATGGACCAGCAGATTCACCATAACGTCGAAGAATGCGGGCGGAAGTACATCTCAAGCTCGCATAGTATCACCACGATCTCTTCTGTAGCCTTCGAGTTGCCTCACGCCAATCGACTTCCGAGATGACGTCGAAAAAGTTGCATAGGCCAAATAGCGTTTCACGGACGTGCGCGTCCATGATCCCAATGGATTGCAACTGGAAGTATCTGCGTCATCGGCATGTGACGGTCGTGAGACTTCATCCCGCTGAACTTCGTCACTGGGTCTAGGTATCTGCTTATCTTTCCCACAGAACCGTAAGGAAGTTTTACTCCTAGGAGGCAGGTGAAAAACTGCTCGATCTCCTCCTGACTTAGAGTGAAGCACGCGGGAGGGTAGTCATTTCCGGTCTTCTTGGCCTTTTTGCCTTTGCGACGACTTTCTGTGTCATGCTTCACCTCATCATCATCATCATCATCATCATCATCATCATCATCATCATCATTAGCGTGAAGCTCCTGCCTGATGCCCATTGATTTCAAGTCTACCCTTGCTTTCGGCCCATCTTTGGTCCTCTCTCGCATGTTGAGTAGGGTACCAAGCAGACTCTCACACACGTTCTTCGTGATATGTATGACATCAAGGCTGTAAGGCACACGGTGGATCTTCCAGTACGACAAGTCCCAGAAAACAGACCTCGTTTTTCATACCTTTAGCAGCGGCTCTGGCGCCTTTCGCTTCTTTCCCGGCTCTGGCGCCTTTTGCTTCTTTCCGGCGGTGGGCAATCTTTCCAATTTTTCAACAACCGCATTATATTTCCTCGCCGCTCCTCGTACAGGCGTTTTCGGGTTCGGTTTCACCATCGAACAGATCCTTGCGTTTCCTCCACGGGTCATCGTCGCGAAGCCACCTTCGATGTCCCATGAACACGGTTTTCAAAGACCAGGGATCTCTATCTAGTTGGCGATACGTTGTGTCATCCATGCACCTTACGCATCCAGAAAATCCGTGGACTGCCTGCCCCGCGAGATAGTCGTGCACCGTCGCGTGAGCAAGGCGGCTCTCATAGGGAAATATTCTTTCTCTCACAAGGGCCCCACGTACACGTGGCGTTTCCACAGCGTGTCTAGCTCCTCCTTCACAGAGCCCCAGATCTGATTGATGTCGTTCCCTGGTTGTTTCGCCCTTCAATTAGCATACTCATGTGAATGTACTTCCTCTTCATGCACAACCAGGGGAAGGTTGTACATCCACACAAACACGCACCAGGTGTTATGTGTGCTTCTCGCTGCCAAACGGATTGACTCCATCGGTGCTCGCGCCCAAAGACGATGTTCCTTGGATCCTTCCCAAATTCTGGGTATTCAAGTTCAACGCTTGCCACCGGCTTGCATCCTTAGGGTGACTCAGCATCTTGTCTTTTTATTTATCTCCGGATCATTTCCGTCATCTTCCCGCTTCTTCTCCTCCCTATCCGGCGTGCCAACGCAGGAGCTTTGCTACCTTAGGGTCCGCGAAATACCGCTGCAGACGAGGAGTGATCGGAAAGTACCACACCGATTTTCGAGGAGCTTTCTTCCTCTTCTTGTATCGAGTGACGCCAAGACACCGGACATATGGTAGACCCAGCGTGCTCGTCCCGATAAATGATGCAATTGTTCATGCACACATGGTATTTCACGTCGGTAAATCCAGAGGACACACGATTTTCTTCGCCTCCTCGAAACTGGTCGGGCACTTGTTCCCTTGGGAAGACGTTCGTGCCGAATGACATGTTCTCGTAGAAGCATGCGTCTGTCATTTTGTGTTTTACCTTCATCTCGAGCCATGAGCGTTACTTTTCAGCGGTTATCCTCGGCCTGCATCCTTCATACAATGGAGTAACCGCGTCTATCTCCGATTGATCCAGCTTGGCTTTCTCTTAGGCGGCAGCTCTTGCGTTATCCGTGCGCTTGAGAAGCAGCTCTTGAATATGAGGGTCCCGCACCCGGCCTCCATCGTCGCCCCGCTCAAGATCTTCATCTTCATGGTCATGCCCTTCGTCTTGATCTTCCTCATCATCATGTACGACATCTTCTACATGATGACTGTGTACAGCATCACCGCCGTGATCATGTCCTGAAGATTCTTCGTCTTCTCACCCGCCCTCGCCACGGTGGTACTTGTCTTGTTGCCCTTCCTCATTTCTTGCCCGGCCCCCATGGACGACTTCATAGTCATCTTCATCACCTTGCCACCGATAGCCATCCATGAAACCACGCAAGAGCAGGTGGTCCCGCACCTGCCCGGAATCCGGGTCCGCAATAAGGCTCTTCAGTTTGCATCTTCGACACGGACATCTTATCTCCATCTCGTTCTTTTGAAGCATCTCGGCCTTCATGGAGCTCAAAAACCTATTCACGATGCCTTCGGTCATCGTATGCGGACTATGGTCGCTCAAGGGTAGAGCAAAAGGATATTTTAGAACCAAGAAAAAATTTGGCATGACCTTCCCTAAAAATAGGACCAAAAGAATGCATAGTGCCAAAATTTCACTAAACGGAAATGAATCAAAACATTCCGGCAAAATATTGGCAACTATCGCATTTCAAATACCGGTACCTGCAAACATAAACATATATGCAACACCACAAACATACATAGATCTAGCTAGACCACAAAAAGTACATGTGCACGTTGTTGGAGCGAGCTAGAAAGAAAAAAAAGTAGATCTGCATCATGAAGATAGCTTTCCCGTTACTTACCTATCAAAAAAAGGTAATTTCACCACTTAATTTTGATGAATCTATGGTGGAAATGAGGTGAGGAGGAGGAGGCAGCCGAAAGCTTGGAGAAGGAGGTGGAGGGAATGAAGTGGGAAAAGTGAGTGAGTAGGTGTGGGGCTGTCCAAAATATCTTGTTGGGGTCCCTGGTTACTAATGGCGCACCTGCAGGTGGTGCGCCATTAGTGGTTTTGCAAAAAAGTAAAAAAAATAAATATATACACTAATGGCGCACCGGACAATAGTGCGCCATTACTAGTTTAAACTAGTAATGGCGCATTGTGAAACGGTGCGCCATTAGTAGTTTTGCAAAAAAAAAAAAATTACAGTAATGACGCACTGTCTGTCTGGTGCAGCATTACTAGTTAGAACTAGTAATGACGCACTTCTACCTGATGCGCCATTAGTATGTATGGAAAAGTGAAAAAAAAATTAATACTAGTGGCGCACCCGGTTTCTGGTGCGCCATTAGTGTCTTCCACACTAATGGCGCATCACCAACAGGTGCGCCATTAGTATATAGTAGTGGCGCACTATTTCCATGGTGCGTCATTAGTATCAATCCTATCTATAACCCTTTTCCTAGTAGTGTTAAGGGCATTCGGTTGTAGATGCTCTCACGATCTAAATCATGATTGCTTGTCACACATTCCACGTGGCTGGGCTAGTCAACTGTTATTGGGGTAATCAATCAAGGTAGTACAGTACAATAATAAAGTTGGACGGTAAGACGGTAAACATTTGGATGGCTCAGCCTGCCTCTTCCTTTGCTCCCCATTTTTAGACTTCTACAAGTAGATGGAAATCACGAAAAAGATCATTCGCTCTTGCTTCTCACTGGGCGAGGGGTACACGGTACACCCAACCTACCTGCTCACTCGTCAATTACGGTGTTCAGCTGACTTGTCCACCGTTGATCTATCAAGTTAGTGCTGGGACGAATCGAATCGGAGCCGTTGGTTATCTGAATCCAGACCAGAGTGTGCACTCTGCTCCGTCACTCACGCGAGTGTGCTTCAGCTTCAGTAGTGCTCACACCTCCCCACCCTCCCTTCCCAAGAAGAGAGCAGATCCTCTCCGTTCCCGGCGAGTCGGCGGCGACACCCCTGGAGAAGAGGACGTCCGCGACAGCCTGCGACCGCATCGGCATCGCCGTCTCCTTCCCCACCTCGCACCACCCGTGAGGCTCGCTCGCTCTCCCTCCCGCCCCTGCGCCGAAACCCTACTGGTTCTTGGTTGGATGAATCGCTTCTTGGTTGGGTGTTTTAGTGGATTCTGGCGTAAGATGCACTGTGCTTTACTAGCATAGGGATAGTTTTAGACTAGATTGAGTGGACTAATCGAGATTTCGACTCAGCTAGCGTTGTGATTTTGGATATTCTGACCTGGATTCAGTTTTGGTTTGTCCCCCGTTTCGAGCGAATTCGAGCTGCAATGGAAGGGAATGAAAGATTGAGAAACTTCTCAACAACATTTTAATGCAGCCGTATCATCACTTAGAGGGCTAGAGCAGCACTTGTCGACGTACAGATGCTGAATGTACAGATGTATACTGCTAGCAGAAAGAAAGACACTAGCATTCGAAATGTTCTGAATCTTCAGATGTGCTTCACAAAAAGGATGAAACAAAATGGAAGACACATTTCCATAAGCAAGTTCTTTGCTATTAGCTTATTCTGAACCTGAACACCACATGACCGACCTACCAAAATGTAATCCGATTAAACTGTTGTTTTTAGTCTACATGAAGTTCCTTTTGGTTGTTTATTTATCCGAAGAAGTATCGCGTGTTTATTTATCCGTGCTTCTTATTCCTGGTAGCACATAGCAATTTTCTTTGATACACAGGCATATATGTTTCACCTGCAGAATATCATCTCCTTACCCATGGTTCCGATTAACATGCTATCCGCCTTGTATTTCTTAATCTGCTTAGTAGTAGCTTACAATTTCTTTTATTCCTTGCAGAGTTTGCCATCAACAGCACATCATGCAGAGGCCCAGCAAACTGCCTGCCGTCTCTCTCCCCGGACGCCCTACCTTTTTCGGACCCCAAGGCTGGGCTGACCTCCCAGATGGCTTGCTTCACTCCATCGTTGATCGGCTGGGCTCCTTCCGAGACCTTCTTGGCTTCGCCACCACATGCCCCTCGTGGCGTTCTGCCTTCTCCTCGTACCCATCAAAGTCCACGTTCCTCACAAAATTACCACCTCTCCTCATCCAGCCCCATATTCGGGCACAAGGTCCTCTTCTTCCTTGTACCAGTGGTTGTCGTGAGCTATACCCATGTAAGGTTGTTGATCCAGCCAACCGAAACGCCACCCTTCGCTGCTGGATCCCTCAAGATACCCTGGAGAAGATGACATTTATTGGATCCTCCTATGGTAAGCTCATCTACTACTGCAACGGATATTGTCGCATCATCGATGTGTTCACCGGCGACGAGGTCTCGACTCCACGTCTCCCATCCCGTGCTGGATGTTCAAAACTTCACTTGGCTGGCATTCTAACAGCCCCACTTGCATCACCCAACTCACATCTCCTTGTCAGTACCGAGTCCTTCCTGCTTGATCTGCGTGTTGGAAACGACTCTTGGTCCGAACTCCAGCTTCCTTGTCAGTTTGTAATAGACCATTTTGTGGAGTTTGATGGTCAGCTCATTGTCTCGAATAGCTATGGGAGATCCTATGCTCTGGAGCTGGCCCCTCGGCATGGTCTGCAGGAGATAAAAACCAAGCCTGTGGGAGGAAGGCCGGTGGTAGGAAGGCTGGTGGTTTGTGGTGATATGCTTCTCATTCTGAGTTTTGGCGAGTTCCACCGCCTCGATATGTCAACTGAGCCCGCTACACGGGTGGCCGTGGAGAAGCTGGGCGAGCGGGCACTCTTTGTAGGGGCGGAAGCGAAGAGCACGGCACTTTCTTGCATGAGCCCGGAGCTATGGGGAGGAAGGAGCGACATCGTGTACTTTGCTCGTACAGCTCGACCTTGGTATGCCTATAGGCTGTGTGGCAGGCCAGATCGCTTGCAGTATAGACCAACACGACCAACGCGCGTTGAACCCGCAGGCTTTGGAAGCACCCCAGTGCAGTCATCAGTTCGGCCGCTCTGGCTGTACCCAAGCATGTTCTACTCGGATGGCCAATGAATGAATGATCCGTGCCTGCCAGCCAACTACGTACAGTTTGCCGCAGCACCAGCTTCATCTGAGATTTCCCTTTGAGATCCAGGGAGAAGAGATTGGTTTTTGCTGCATGCATTGGCAGAATATGTTACTCGTGGTACAGAGGCCTGTATTTACTCCCTCCGTTCCTAAATAATTGTCTTTCTAGAGATTTCAACAAGTGACTACATACGAAGCAAAATGAGTGAATCTACACTCTAAAGCATGTCTACATACATCCGTATGTTGTAGTCCATTTGAGATGGCTAGAAAGACAATTATTTGGGAATAGAGGGAGTAGTTTGTTATACTTGATAAGTTTTAACTTTCACTTCTGCTTCGGTACACCCCCCTTAAACACATCAAGGGCTGAGATTCACCCATACCCCTTCGCTGCCAGGGGCACGATCGTCTTATGTAAAAAATATTGCCCCCGCGTGCAGTGTATGCGCTGGCTGCGGATTTGAGCCGAGCGGCTTGGCAGAGCGAGCCGAGCCGAGCAGTTGGGAGCCACGATGGCGTGTTTTTTAAGTCGGCGTTGACGGTGGGGCGTGCGATGTGGGCGTGGCGGCAGCGGCCGTATCGTCATGTGATAACTGCATTGCAGTAATGGCGGCGTGCATGCGGCGCCCGGCCGCTGGGCCCTCCACTCGCGGCGTCGCGGCGGGCGCTGCCGCCACCTTCCGCCTCGGGCGGCGGTAGACGCGACCGGTCGGCTGCCGCCACTTCGTCGACCGCCCGCCCGCAGAGACGCCACCGGCGCGTCTGCCGTAGCGCCTTCTCACGCCGCCTCGCTTTGCCGCGCCGCGCTTCTCACGCCGCCTCGCTGCGGCGCGCGCTTCTCACGCCGCCTGCTTTGCGCGCCGCGCCTTCACACGCGGCATCGCGCGTGCCGCCACCGCCGCCTCTCCTCGGGCGCGCGCTACCGACGGGTCGCCCGCCCACCTCCCTCCCCCGCCTTCTATAAAAAGAGCGCGCCATGCCGTGCCATTTCCCTCGCCCCGCCCATCTCTCTTCCTCTCCTCGCCCGCCCATCTCCCTCTCCTCGCCGGCAATGTCTTCCAATGACCGACGAGGGCGCTAGCGGTCGACCGGGCGTCACCGCTGAGCCTCACCATCGCCGACACGGAGCTAATGGCCCGCACGGCGTGTTGAAAGCCGCCGGCAGTAAGGTGCCGGGGCCATGGCGGATCGGGCGAACGGCATCCCACCATGGGACCGCCACGACGAGGGAGCAGCCCGCGAAGTTCTCGGGCGGCCGGTACAACCGGAGGGCCCGCGCAGTTACGCGGGAAGAATTTCGACATCGTCCTCGGCGCGTTCGAGGGGCGGCCGGACGCATCGTCGGGGACATTACCGGGCGAGGCCGGCACTTCCCGCCGTCGCCGCCGCGGCCCACCTCCAGCCGCCCCACTTCGGCAGACAGGCGCCTACGCGCGCCGGTCGACATCCCGCCGGCGCAGCCGCCCTCGCAAGAAGACGGAGACCCCGACGACACGCCGGGGCTACTTGGCGCTGGCCCGGCCGGCAGAGGAGGCGGCGGCGGCCACTCGTGAGGAACGAGAGCGGCCGGGCGGCCATAGCGGGCGGCGCAGGAGCAAAGAAAGGGAAGACAACTGGTGGGATTTTAGCAATGACGACGACGACGACGAGAATGGCGGCGACGGCGGCGAAGGAGAGGCAGTATGGCGCCGGTCGTCGACCTCACCGGGCGGCAGCGACGCAGTAGCTTAGTTTTATTTAAATTTCGGTCTAAGTTATGTAATAGAAGTGCTCGGTTATGTTTAGGGTTATGTAAAATATTTTGAATTATGAATGAACTCCGAATGGTTTATCTAAAAAAATTCCGGATGTTTAATTTGATGTTAGTCATGCAACTTGAAAAATAAACGGAAACATGAATTTGAACGGTACGAGACGATACTCGACACACAAATTGTAGAAAAATCAGTCATAAACGCATGCATGGGTCATGCATGCACAGCAAAAACATAAAAATTATAAAAAAATCTTGAAGCGATAAAAAATATTTAAAACGTAGCATGCATCCTACTGATGATGGTGGAACACTATAACAAAATGTGGGTACATTTGAAGGCTGTCGGAAAAAAAACTGCTATCAGACGGGGCCTTCGGTCCTGCCCGAACGTTCTGGGGAGTAGGAGGCCAATTTTTCGACATATTCGGAGTGACCTCAACTTTTGCAAGAAAATTATAGAAAATTCATAAAGTAAAAAATTATAGAAAATTCATAAAGTAAAAAAACCCAGAAAACTTGTCATGCATGGAAGTGATGGTGGTGGAACAGTATGGAAAAAATTTGAGTTAATTTCAAGGATGACGAAAAAAATTAGTTGGTATGGTCACCCTGACATTCAATCTAATAATTGAACGTATTTGAACACCAAAAAATATTCATAAAGCGATAAAAAATATTTAAAACGTGGCATGCATCCTAGTGATGATGGTGGAACACTATAAAAAAAATTATTGAAGGCAAAAAAAATAGTGATGCAAAAAAGTCCACCTGTGCTTGCATCGCCAGAACTGCGCTTAATCGGTCCGTCCCGATCAAGCCGGGTGGCGAAAGGGCCGCCTTTCGCCTGCAGACACGCCTGCAACAGGCCAACGGGACAGTGGCGGGGCGGGGCGGGAATCAGGGGAGTTCGAATAGGTGGTCGGAGCTTGGTATATAAGCCGGTGGCGGCGGCGTTCGGCGGGCGAGGTGGGACTAAACGGCGGGCGAGGTGGGACTAAACGTTAGTCCTCACCCCCGCCGACCCTGCCCCCGCACCGCGCGCACACTTAATGGGCCGGCCCAGGAGCGCTGTCACAAGACAAATCGTAATGTCACAAGACAGTCAAGAATTTTGTTTTGTTTTAAAAAATATATTATTAAGTTTTTTAATTATTTATGCGTGGCTTATAGTATAAAGAAATTCTATAATTAATAAAAATTCATACGTAATATAGAATTGTTAACTATAGTAATTATAATAATAATGAGTTCTTTACTTAAATTTATATGAAAAAGTAATGAGTATTTTATAAGTAAAAGGTAAAACAATAATGAGTTTTTGATAATTAATTGATAATGAGTTTTTTTGTAATGAATATTTTAATCAGTTATTTGTGTCAATTAGTAATTACATTTTTAATATTTATGTAATGTTAATTAATGTCTAAACAATATTTAAAATACATGCAAAGTTTAGTACTGTAAGTGTGCGCGATGGCGCTCCTGGGCCGGCCCATTAAGTGTGCGCGCGGTGCGGGGGGCAGGGTCGGCGGGGGTGAGGACTAAAGTTTAGTCCCACCTCGCCCGCCGAACGACGCCACGACCGCCTTATATACCTGCCTCCCACCTCCCTTTCGAACTCCTCTGATTCCCGCCCCGTTCCGCCATCGCCTGATTGATCGTGTTGCAGGCCGAGGTGGGCCGAAAAGTCGGCCCTTTTCGCCGTCCGGCTTGATCGGGCCGGACCGACACGACAGTTGCGCCTGCAACCACGTTGGGCTGTTTTTTTTTGCATCACTAATTTTTTTGCCTTCCATGAATCACGGCGCGGGGAGGTGGGAGGGCGCTTTTTAGTCCCACCGCGGCCGAGGACGCCACGACCGGCTTATATAGCCGCGTTCATGCTCTTTCTTAGATATAAAATAGCTAATACTAAAGAGATTTGACGTTACATACCTGCCCGAGCCGGGCGCTGCTGCCCGGCAGCTATGTAAAGTCAAATCACTTTATTAACTAGCTATCTTATTTTTTCATTTTGTCCCTCCGCACGTTTTTTAAAAAACCGTATGTTTAATTTGATGTTAGTCGTGCAACTTCCAAAAATAAACGGAAACATGCATTTCAACGTTACGAGAAACATGTTGCGTCACGTCCGGGGGTGTGGTATGTGGTGTTTTCACCGAATAAATTGTTGAAAATCATAAAGTAAAAAAAGCCGCAAAAAATAATGAGTTCTAACTAGTCCGGAGGTGGCATGCACGAAACGTAACCCAAGTTTGGGAGGCAGTGGGCATGTCCATCTTAGGGCCCCACGCAAAAGTTGAACGAATTCGGACACCATACGCACGTTGCGTCACGTCCGGTCAGTGTTTTCGGTGCGATTCACGAAGAAAAACATAGGAAATTCATACGGTGCGGAAAATTATGAAAACTTGCACGCATGATGGACCTGGCGATGGGTGCGTGTCCAAAAGTTTGGGGTCCACCGGCTGAGTCGAAAAGAGAACGCAGACTTACCGACATGGGCCATATCGGATCAAGGCGGTTGTGTTGGTGGTACGAGGTGGCATGCACGAAACGTAACCCAAGTTTGGGAGGCAGTGGGCATGTCCATCTTAGGGCCCCACGCAAAAGTTGAACGAATTCGGACACCATACGCACGTTGCGTCACGTCCGGTCGGTGTTTTCGGTGCGATTCACGAAGAAAAACATAGGAAATTCATACGGTGCCGGAAAATTATGAAAACTTGCACGCATGATGGACCTGGCGATGGGTGCGTGTCCAAAAGTTTGGGGTCCACCGGCTGAGTCGGAAAAAGAGAACGCGATACCGGGCCGACATGGGCCATATCGGATCGGTGCGGTTGTGTTGGTGGTACGAGGTGGCATGCACGTAAACGTAACCCAAGTTTGGGAGGCAGTGGGCATGTCCATCTTAGGGCCCCACGCAAAAGTTGAACGAATTCGGACACCATACGCACGCTATGGCCACGTCCGTCGGTGTTTTTTGCGATTCACGAAGAAAAACATAGGAAATTCATACGGTGCGGAAAATTATGAAAACTTGCACGCATGATGGACTGGCGATGGGTGCGTGTCCAAAAGTTTGGGGTCCACCGCTGAGTCGAAAAGAGAACGCAGACCGGGCCGACATGGGCCATATCGGATCGGTGCGGTTGTGTTGGTGGTACGAGGTGGCATGCACGAAACGTAACCCAAGTTTGGGAGGCAGTGGGCATGTCCATCTTAGGGCCCCACGCAAAAGTTGAGCAATTCGGACACCATACGCACGTTGCGGCCACGTCCGGTCAGTGTTTTCGGTGCGATTCACGAAGAAAAACATAGGAAATTCATACGGTGCCGGAAAATTATGAAAACTTGCACGCATGATGGACCTGGCGATGGGTGCGTGTCCAAAAAGTTTGGGGTCCACCGGCTGAGTCAGAAAAGAGAACGCAGTACGGGGCTGACATGGGCCATATAAGATCAGTGGCGGTTGTGTTGGTGGTACGAGGTGGCATGCACGTAAACGTAACCCAAGTTTGGGAGGCAGTGGGCATGTCCATCTTAGGGCCCCCACGCAAAAGTTGAACAATTCGGACACCATACGCACGCTAAGGCCACGTCCGTCGGTGTTTTCGGTGCGATTCACGAAGAAAAACATAGGAAATTCATACGGTGCCGGAAAATTATGAAAACTTGCACGCATGATGGACTGGCGATGGGTGCGTGTCCAAAAGTTTGGGGTCCACCGGCTGAGTCGAAAAGAGAACGCAGCACTGGGCCGACATGGGCCATATCAGATCAGTGCGGTTGTGTTGGTGGTACGAGGTGGCATGCACGTAAACGTAACCCAAGTTTGGGAGGCAGTGGGCATGTCCATCTTAGGGCCCCACGCAAAAGTTGAACGAATTCGGACACCATACGCACGTATGCGTCACGTCCGGTCGGTGTTTTCGGTGCGATTCACGAAGAAAACATAGGAAATTCATACGGTGCGGAAAATTATGAAAACTTGCACGCATGATGGACTGGCGATGGGTGCGTGTCCAAAAAGTTTGGGGTCCACCGGCTGAGAGAACGCAATACCTGGCTGACATGGGCCATATCGTATCGATGCCGGTTGTGTTGGTGGTACGAGGTGGCATGCACGAAACGTAACCCAAGTTTGGGAGGCAGTGGGCATGTCCATCTTAGGGCCCCACGCAAAAGTTGAACGAATTCGGACACCATACGCACGCTAAGGCCACGCCCGGTCGGTGTTTTCGGTGCGATTCACGAAGAAAAACATAGGAAATTCATACGGTCCATGTGAACTTTTGAAATGGTTGCATTAAAAATGCATGAATAATATCCGAGGTTAAAAAAACATCGAAGATAATGGCTCTCTTTTTGAAGAATATGCATGATCCATGTGAACTTTCACAAGCTCTGAGCAGGTGAAGACTCACATCGATCCTGCATATCCTCCAAATAGAGTCCCACGAACTGAGATGTTTGTGCATTGACTGAAATAAAACTATATAAAGGAGTCAACGGCGCGCCGGCTTAGCGATGTGGTATTAAACTACAGTGCATGTTTTTAATAAATGCATCGTGGGCCAGCCGGCGGTAGTTTCACGGGACGGGCCAAGTGGCCCACTATGGCGTGACCACGTCGATGACACCGTACGTGCGTGCATGGCATGGAAACCAAGCCGCCATTACCTCGCCCCTAAGACCGCCTACCCACGCCGCCTCCACGCGCATCCTCACCCGTCTCGATCCGACGGTCGCACCGCCGTGGCCGTCAAACTCCCTTCCTGCCGGCCGACGGCGGCCACCTCTGGCGACTTGGATCTCAGGCCCGGCGTTGCCGTCTCGGCAAATTCGCGGCACCCTAAACCCTAGGACGGGCCGTCGGCCAGCGCTTCGTGTGGGCAGAGGGCGGCTGCCACGGCTAACCCACACCGGGTGGGGTTTGGCAACGGGGGCTGCCGGTGCTCGTCTAGACGCCGGAAGGTATGGTATTAAACCATATGTAATTTTATTTGAATCTCCTAACTAGTTAGATAACTGGCATCTTATTTAGAATGCAAGAATTGGGAGATGTGTACTGCTCGGTTGAGAAGTGGTGTGAATTGGTGGAAAAATTCACACCCAGACAGCGCATGATGCTACGTGGCACAAGTTTGGACTGTATGTTGACAATTCCTTCCGTGAAAATGAGGAAAAATTTATTGGAATTTATGATTACAACATATGATAGTACTAGAAAGCGATTTATTATTCGACCAAATACAGACGGCATCAGTGTGCTTAATGAAGATGTTTACGACATATTCGGGCTACGTAACGAGGGTGATGATGTCAGTAGCATGATAGCAACAGTACAACTAGATGCCAAAAGATTGTTCCGAATCGGTTTCTAGACAAAAGAACAGGCCTAATCCTCATCGATGAGTTGATAAAAAATATTGTTCACGCTCGGTCATATGATGATGATTTTGTGAGAAGGGTCGTACTGGTTCTTATGGGTACAGTCTTAGCACCACAATCCACCAAGTTTGTTCCTTATCGTTATTACAAAATGGTGGAGGACGTGAATGCTATCAAGTCATATAATTGGAACGATTTTACGTTGAGGGTGTGCATGGATGCTATTAAAAAATCGGTCGAAGATCTTGAAAAATTCAAGTGGCCTATCGGGAACTTGTCTCTTCTTCAGGTACAAGAAATTTGTAATAGTTGTATGTACATATATTTTTTATGTGATCTATGTGTCCGACTTATTGTGTTTACTATCATGTAGTATATATACTGGGAAAAAGTTGAGCCAATTGGTGTGGATACATTTGATCCTTTGTCTCGTGAATACCCACTAATGGTTAACTGGCCAGAAACGGAAGGGAAAAAGAGAGACGACTATGACAACATGCACGGGCGTGGCACCGGCAATGTAAGTCAATAAGTATAGTCCTTATTGGTTGCAAATAGTAATTAACTATAGTTGTTATTTTATTTATTTTTTTGTTGTACAGCTTGAAAATTGCGTTAGCCAAGAGTACAGACGCGTGCTAAGGTAGCACGTGAAGGGACTGTCCCAGATGAAGAAAAGAAGAAACCTAAACGGAAAGGTGGTGGCAGGAGTAGAAAGCCAAGCACGTCAGGGGTTTCATCGAACACGACTAACAGTATGGACCGTGTGATGACATACATAAAGCTGCTTCACAAGGAGGTTCTCAATATACCCGAAAGATGTGCACAGGTAATGTAGAAGTTATATTAAACATGTTAGTTGTTCAAATGCTGATCGTGTTTCATTTGTGTTTGTAGATGGTAATGGAAAAGTTGAACACGGAAGGTGTGCTGTACAAACCCAATAAGAGGGACAACAATGATGAATTTGTTAATGTACGTCAAGGAGTTGGGATGGAGAATGGCCAGTACAAGTCATCAAAATATTGGCCAGATATTGATTCACCTACCGACGTGGAGCTAGTAACATCTTTCACGTGTTTCAATGATACGGACGTGCCTGTTGATGACACGGGTGCTCCGATGACGACACCGGGTAAAGGTGACGCTACTGATCCTTTCATTATACACGATAATGAAAAATCCCCATGTTCGTCATCAACTGTACGTACAAAAGAGTTTCCGTCTATGTCCCGAACCCCGCAGAATGCTGATATTTCTGATGAGTCTATGGGTGGTTTGTCACCAACAAAGTCTGAAGACATGTCTGAGAGTTTCCCGGCAAAGAGCAACATAGGTAATGGTGAAGGCAGTGAGGACAATGAAGGTAAGCATAAGCGAAATCCGTCGAAATATTGTCAATCCCCGTACGACCTTCTCATTACCCGCAAGAAACGTGTTAAAAAAAGTAAGTCAAGTATTACTTTATAATTCATTCATGCTTTACGTAAATTTTTTATTATTTTTACCAACTGTAGCTGCATTGTTTTAGATCTGTTTGCATCGTCACCATCTTCAATTCTGGCAAGTACTCTTAATATGACTCCGGATCACATAGAGGCAGCCAGAGTTTTTGTTGAGACTCTCGCATCGACTAAGAAGCATGCACACCGAACCGTGGTCGATATGCACGCCACCAGATGGGGACATATGCACGCCAGCTATGCTTCACGATGTCCTGAAATTTAAATGGTTGAATGGCGCTGTAAGTATGACTTTCGCTTTTAACAAGACTCTCATTTCAACTTCACAAGTTGATAGAATTTTTTGTTTATGTATGCAGATAATCAATGCATATTGTAAACACCTACAACACCGTGATTTCTCTGACCGTTTCATATCAACAACGTGGTTCCCAAAATTTATGTTGAGTAGGGCTAGGGAAAGACCAAGTCAATTAATGATTTAGAATCAGAACAAGTTACAAAGAAAGCAAAAGTCGTCGCAAGAGTAATGGATGAGTATTTCAGACGGGACAAGGTATTTCTTTCATATTTATTTGTTTTTGTTATTCATTGCTATGTAATTGCGCTAACATCATTTGATTACTATATAGGCGTATTTTCCTATGCACGTTAATGATAATCATTGGATAACCATAGTGATGCACACCGTCAAGGAGGAGTTTCAAGTTCTTGACTCAAATTCTAAAGCGCAATTAGCCAAAGAATTCGCAATATGATTGGCACCCTGGTACGCTAAAATTTTTACACTCGCATTCAGAAAATTATTGAGTCATACGTTAAATTCTGGTTTGTTACTTTCTTTCAGAGATCTGAAATATCTAAGGATGTTATGGAGGCCAACTCTATTATTGAATCAAAAAAATTTCCAGATGTCTCATCGTGGCCAATTAATGAGTATAAAATGCCGGCACAACAAGATGGGTAAGTTAAATCAGTACATTATGCCTGCACAGCATGCTATATCCTAAGCTGATCACACATGTTTATTGCAGAGTGTCTTGTGGACTTTTGTGATGTGGTGTATAAAGTACTGGGCCGGAGATCGCTGGACACATGAATTTGACCAGCAAGAGATTAATGAGTCAAGGCCACGTATTGTCGCGGAAATCATTTTTTCCGAGGTCAACAGATTAGACAAAGTGAAGATGAAAATTGTTAAAATCATGGAGAAGGAGTAGTTATTAGCATTGGTAGGGTTTTTGTCCCGTAGAAGGTTTCCCTACCGTTCTTGGATACTTTGATCGATTGTAATGCGACATGGCACTGGGATAGATTTCGACAATTTTCCACGCTTTTATTTATTGCTTTCGTGAGACACTACACATTTAAATGCGTGTGGGCAAATAATATTTTTCTGTCCTAAAATGTATCAGTTTGCCTCTGCCATATTACGGACATATTTGGTTCATGACTTAGCTAGCCACGCCAAAGGTGTGCTGTGCCTAAGGTGTGGCGCTTGTTTTAGCCGCCACACTTTGCTGTAGAAATTTGCCCCTAAATGTAGTGTTGTTTTTGTTCCTACTCGCGGCGGTCATTTTTATTAAAAATATGCCCGCCGTCCTGAGTTGGTGCGGTGAGGATAAAACCTGCACAATATCCCATGTCGATTCTGGTGGCGATGGCGGGCGCTGGATCTCGACGAATATTCCAGTGTCAGGCGGTGGGCGCCCGCCGAGGCAGTTATGGGCCCGCGACTCCAGCTAGTGCGGGTTGGCGCCATTGGCAGGCGCCACGCTGGTTCTGCTGGCGCAGCACCGGCCGACCGACAGCGCCAAGACGTCTCGTCCCGCCCCAGCCAGCGGGCACATGCAACGATCCCGAGGGGGAATATGGAGATCTGTCGGCCCATAAACGACGTATGCGCGGCGTCGGGCCGATCCTATTCATGCGCCACCTCGCCCAGCGGAGAGAAGCGCCGACCGCATCTTCGCCTTCTCACAAGCTCGCAACAGAATATTAATGAATGCCCTGCCAGGCGCCGTGGCCTCCACGCTCGTGGCCAGAAGGTGTTGTAGTTCACTGTTCAGGCGCAAGAGCCGCCACGGCTGGGTTTTTTTTAAATGGTCACATACATTCATTAAAATTTAAAAATGTCCATAACTTGACTAAGCCATGACACCAGTAACACATTCATACAAATATAAGATGTTTCACACATAAAAATATAAATCGCATGTCTCATAACATTGAACAAGGTGGCATAAATATTATCTCAAAGTGCCATCTCTATTATTCTTAAACAAATAAACTGAAAGTGGTAATGACTTTCATCGAACAAGGTGGTTTAGAGAATAAACTCAAAGTGCCATATATCTTATTCTTAAACAAATAAATTAAAATTGCCACTGGCTTCAATTGATTATGAATACTTCATATTTATGCCCGGTTCCTACATAACAAATTGTAAAGAACTCATCAGACAATTGTGAAGAGAGAACCAGAAAATAATTAAAATTATGAAAAACTTACTTTTCATTCTCAGGGCACGTTGCCGTCTATGGCCCTCTCTCTTACAAATGCCACAAAGAGGACCGGGTTTTTTCTCAGAAAATGATATTGGTCTTCCATTTTTTTAACATTTGGATCTTTCTTTGCCCGCCCTGTCTTGCTCTGTTTAGGGGCGCCCTTCGTGGAAACTTTCACGGGATCACCTATGACATCAACATGTTGTTCCCGCTGACGTGGCTCCTCATGCACATTTCTTGTACTACCAACGGCATCATCATCAGGGACCTTTTTCTTCGCTATTATGTTCTGCAGACACTGCATCAACTCATCATAGACAAATGGATCATTTGAAGCAACATGAAAAGCTTCAGCTCCTGTTATCTTGAGTTGACTATAGCGAGCACGCTGCTCTGCCCTGTCCAACCCCAGCCAAACAAGTCACTCTTTCGCTGTGCAGGCAGCCCACCTCTCGCAACTTTCGACATCCTCTTAAGGATGCAACACTTAGGTATTTTAGATATTTTTAGATGCACCAACACATACATAATGTGTTTGCAAGGCAATCCTTTCCGAAGCATTCGTCCACAACTGCATTCTATCATATTCTCAGAGTTTTCAGCTCGATAATTCACGCTGAACTGAAATTTCCGGTTATTCCTCCATGTCACGATGAAGGTGTGGCAGTCAACTCCCACTAGCGTCAAAAATCTCAAGCTCTCCCATCTTCTTCAGATCTTGTTGAAGAATATAAAATTGGAATGAGTGAATACTTTGGCGGCATGCTTCTCAATATCCTTATATTCTCAGGATCGATGGTGGCAATGACTGATTTGAAACACAGTCATCATGCGCCTTTGTTCTCACGTAGTCGGACTATGCAATTCTCATAATGCACAACTAGGTCAACAATAGTCATACCGCCGTCCAAGTGCAGGTGAAGACAAGAGTTAAGACTTTCACTCCTCTGACATCAAGCATACCCAGAAAAAAACCATCCGACAGATATGATGCTGCCCACAGAGTCCTCTTCCTGTACATCCTACTCAACCACTCTTCTGTTTTATCGGTCTTCCATTTACTTAACGAAAGCGTGCCATCTCGCCTCAAAGTTGGCTGGTGAGGTGGAGTAGTACAACAGTGCCCTGAACTCACTTAGCGATTTGTAATTAAGGTGCTTCTGCATGTTTTTCCACGTGCCATGAGCAGAGACGGTGCAACACATCAACCAAAACCAACCGAATAGCTCGTATCATTGCAGCGTCTCCATCTGTGATGATTGACCTTGGCTTTTTCTGACAATTGGCCTTCAGGAATGTCTGGAGCAGCCACACATATGTCGCTTCGGTCTCATCGGACACAATGGCACAACCAAAAACTGTGGTGCAACGGTGATTGTTTACACCAACAAAGGGGATGAACGGCATACCGTATCTGTTCATCTTATATGTCTTTGTCGAACACCGTGACATCTCCATACAGTTTATAGTCCCGCCATGACTGTGCATCGCACCAGAACATGCTATTCAAACGGCCCACCTTATCGAGCACGTACTCAAAGAAAAACTCTGGATCCTTCTCTTTTCTGCTCCTCATAATCCCAATTGCCGTGTTAGCATCACCCTTCGCAATCAACTTCATTTTTTCTCGGCAACATAGGTTGTACACGTCTCGTCTCAGAAACCCACACTTATCATACGAGCCATACCTGCTAATGAAGTTGTCAACGATGATATGCTTTCGATCCCAGCTCCTTCCATCGCCAATATCTCAGCTATCCGGTGATCTCCCATCACTCGATGTGACCGCAGAAATACCACCTCATCTGGTCTAGCCAACAAATGGTTGTGATCATCCATAAAAGCTGACACGAACCACACTCCACGTCCTGAGTCCAACTTCACGACAAAATGTGCGACACACTCGAACGAGTCTCTGGTCTTAGCCTGCGGGTACGGCCCTCCGGTTTAAAAATTTACTGCGACGCTTTCCTGCCCTCGAGCAAACGTATCTCCTATACCCAACAGTGGTTGAAAGTCCTTTTCCTCGTTTCACCTTATCTTTCTCGATACTGAATCCACGGTCTTTGGCGTAGTTATTATAGAACATGTGAGCCTCCCATTGTGATGCAAATGTCATACCCATAACCTTCAACTGTGTCTCCAAGACGTTGCTGGATTTCAGCTTCCTCAATGTCCATATTAGCTCCATCCTCATGCTCATCTCCATCTTCACCACTCCAACCATCAAAGTTAGCCTACAATATTCCATGTAAGCAAGTGTAAGTTGCCATTACCAACTATTTATTATTCAATGACATCTTAAATTGTGGACCGAACCTGGCTTATGTTATCCCGAAAGATTCAACACCATGATTTTCCTCGTTAGAACGTCAATATCCTCCTGCACATTAAAAAATCATATGCACGTGTAAGTACCATATGGTTCTTCATCCGACAAAAAGAATGTACAAGACACTTACGTTTTCACTACAAGCACCCTCCTCCTTCTTATCAAAATCCTCCTCAGGTAAATTATCATCTGACGACCAGGATTCATTGTCGCTGCCATCATCATCATCTTTACTATCATTACCATTTGTACGATCAACACTATCGCTACCATCCCACTCACTCGTGTCCAAAAACAGATCCGTAAATCCAGTTTCTTTATCCATTATATGATCTCTCAACCTACACTGCAATATTATAATAAAATTTGATCTATCAATTTTAAAACAAATTAAATGTACTACTGACAAATTCTTATCTAACAAGATATTGCACATAATTATTTACAGATTCAATTTTTTGACGAACTAAAAGGCTTACATGGCATGCACGTGCACTTCGGCCTGCCTGGCCTGGCTGCAGACGGCGAGGATGTTCCGGAGAGGTTGATCACGAAGTTGCGGGCGGCGACGGCGTCCACGTGAGGCCACGTCACCGCTGACGACCTGCACGGAGGCGACATCACGCACGGCGGGCGACTTCGAAGATCTGTCGCGCGCCGCCAGATCCCGGTGAAGACGGGAGAAGGCGGCGATCGGCCGAACGGGAGGACGTTGGAATTGGCAGCGTGATCACGTCTAGATCGGGCGCGAAAGGCGGCTATCGGTGGGTAAGGGCGGCGATCGGCGGGCGGGGCGACGTTGGAATGGGCCACCGATCAGCGCAGGTCGTGGGTTTTTTTTTCGCGCGACGGCGAGAGGGTAGTTGCGAGCCAGCCGTATCGGCTCGAGCCGTGCGCTCGGCTCTACCTGTATGGGTACGCCGCATACGGCGCGGGATACGTTAAGCACCGTATGCCCAAAATGCCCTTATACGTTCTTTAACTTTTGTGGTGTTGGCACTAGCACTAGCTTTACTAGAATTACTCAGTTATCCGGTTTTTACCAACCTGTGCTCCCTGTTTAATAGTATTTTACTAGGTGTACTTGACCACTTATGTTTTTTTCTATAATGAAAGTAGCATATATATGTTCAGCGTCTCCCCTGTTTCAACTATGAAAATCTAACATTTCTGCTTGTACTTGAGCTTTGTGTGTATAAGGTTGTCATTGTTTGCTAAACGGCAGTGGAAGGATGATACACCAGATGGATTAGTTGGTGTGAACCTTAGTTTAAAAATATAAGTCCCCATTTGATAGTGACCAGGACTGCCCGCGGCAGTATATATAGTTCTGCGCCTCGTCTCAGTGACCTAGCTTTGTGTGTGTCGAAGGCAATAACACAAAAAGGTTCTTGCCGCTGCTAGTTTGAACAAATATGTTGTTTTTTCAGGTGTTGTATATGTGCGTGTCCTTTTATAGGTGTTGAACCGAATGCGTTGTGTTGAGTTTCACTGCACCTTGAGAAGTATTCCTCTGTCCCAAATTATAAGACGTTTCTGATAGGTGCTGAACCGAACACAATGCTGCGATTTCGAACGGATAATACATTCCTTTTTGGTGTCGGTATGTGGATGCCTTTGCATTTCAACACCAAGGAGATCAACGGATTGTTCACTTCAGAACCGAGTAATTAAGATGGTGGCACATAATATTCAATCATTCTAAATTTAACGTGAAGATAGTCAGTTAAGTGAGCATGATGTGTTATACATACTCTAAAATGAAGCCTGGAACTACATTAACATGTGAAATCACACTACAGACTGTAAAATTTCTTTGAGCGTCCTCTAGGGGGCGTTTCCTATTTAGCGCCCCAGGCGCCGGTTATAGCCCGTTAGCCAAACCGGTGCACCCCCCCCCCCCTCTCTGCTGGGTCGGCCCATTGATTTTTTTACTTCTCTGTTTAAAAAGATAAAAATATATGCAAGTGCAGTGTGTTGAACTAAAGACCTCCTACTTCTGTATGAATAGCACAAACCAACCAAAACACCCCAACAGGTGTGGCCATTTTCTTTTCTTTTTTCACTTTTCTCCTTCCTTTTGTATGCGGTTCACTAGTTGGTTTTCTGGGCAGGTTTTTTTCTTCTTGTTCCTTTTTCTCTTTGTTTTTTTTTTGCTTTTCTTAAAACACTTTACTTATTTTTTTGCAAATTCGAAACTTTCTTCATGTTCATGAATATTTTCAAATTTGTGAACTTTTTTGTTGAAAATCCGTGATTTTTTCAAATTTGATAAAAAATCGAAATCACATAACTTTTTTCAAATTTGTGAACTTTGTTTCCAAAATTGATGATTTTTTTTTCAAATTTGTGGACTTTTTTCAAAATAAATGAAAAAATTTTCAACTTTGATGATTTATTTTTGAAAAATTCTTGTTTCCAAAATTGATGAACTTTTTGTCAAAAGTGAAATTGTTGCCCGAAATCGATGAACAATTTTTTAAATTGATGATTATTTTAAAAAAATGACAAACATTGTTTCCGAATTGGTGGGGGCAGCAGCGGCGGTGAGGGGTGGAGGAGGACGGGGGTGGCGAAGGAGGTTCGAAGCGATGCCGGATATGTGGGATATGCGGCAAGCCCGCTGGACTCAGCGGCGTGACCGCTTGGGCCCGTTACACGGAACGCGGTCAGCCCAACGGCATCTTGCGGGCTTTTTTTGCAGGGCGGCGTGGCGGACGAGCGGGATGTCCCGCGCCGCTTGCACCCAGGTGTGCGTGAGCGCTGGTCCCTGCAAGGAGGGCCCCGTCGGCCCGCCATTTCAAACGTACGGCCCAACCCACCGCTACCTGTGAAGCTGGCCTTGCATGCATCGGCCGACGAGGATGCAAAGTGCGTTCCTCCACTACATTACTAGATCGGGTTCGCGCCCTGGCGCAAGGGTACCGATTCCAACGTTTTCAAAACAGGTAATGCTAAGTCAGTATTAACCCAAGTTTAATATATGCAATCATAATGGATAACATGCAGTGAAGAATATGATAGGAGCGGGACATAGATGTGCGGACACTTTTAAAAGTGAACGAACATTTTTGAAACATGTTAAGAAATTTCAAAATTATAGTAATATTTTAAAAATATGTTAACAATTGTTAAGTTACACAGAAAAAGGCTATAATAGTCAACAATGCAAGTCTCTTCAAACAAGAAACCCAACCCGTCCGACACTTATCCATCACCACCAAGTGCTTTGTAGTAGAAATATCAGCCAAAATATGCACTACTGATTATCTGAACTGGAGCATCATATTTTGAAGAAGAAACAGGAATATATTTAATAGACAATATACTGAACTTGGTTCACAGTACACGACATTCCTTACGATATGAGCCTTGTAAAAAGAAAAGATGTATTTACTATATCATCTATCATTCTAGCATAGCGAGTACAGCCTTAAGATAAAGACGATTCACAATGGAGTTGACAGATGCCATGAGGACGATCAAGAGTACATAATCAGTTGGGCTACAAAGCAGCAGAGCAAGTCTGTGAATAGATCGTACAAGCCGCTTTCACATTTACAAAGGGAAGAATCCTGGCACAAAGACTTTGTGACCCTGACTAAATGGAAATCCTAATCAGTATGTAAAAGCGGAGATAAAGCCATAACTAAATGGAAATCAAAAGCTACTACGTCTACAAAAAGTACAGTTTGTGCCATGGAGTTAATAACTACTTAATATTGGATATAAACAGCAAATATAAAAAAAACTGCTACCTGTCGATCATTTCCACATTCTTACATCTGAGACATACTTTTAAAACCGCAAGCTCCTCAACTCACAACAGAAAATAAGAAATGTGACTCGACCGTCTGTTTTCAGGGAAACAACATGACACACATAATTAAGGATCCATTCGTGATGAAGAATCAAGTTTATAACCAATGGATGGCAAGAAACAAATGATCTCTAGCAAAGCAATCTTACATGGCTAATAGAGTGGAGGTTGAGAAACCTCACCGTCTGACATCAGCAGGAGGAGCTCAAGTGGGCCTTGGAATCGCCCGTGCTGCCATGGAAGTTCTATGCACCGCGAGCAGTCCCAACGGCGCTTTCACTTCATATGGTGTGATAACCTGAACTCTGTACATCAAGCAATAATCTTATTGTTACCACTCTTTTCACAAAATAATAGTAGCAAGCATAGCAGTTATAGGCACGTTCATACATCCGATCAATAACAACATCATGCCCAGGCGTATCACCACTCTTGTGCCAATGGCATACCAGCAGGAAAGTATCAATACATGGTTTATTAGCATGATATGAAAACATAAAGCCATAAATAGTCAAGAAGAGGGGGTGGGGTGGGGAGTGTCAAGCGAGTTTGCTCAGGGACTGGAGTTTGGATGTCGCAAGGATGAAGAAAACCTCTACTGTCAACCAAATGGGAGCGACCGGTGTTCTCAATGTCCATGTACTTTGCCTGACTTCCATGACGTAGATGTAGAAGAGACCAAGAGAGGAGAAACAGATGGGAGAGGATATCTTACCTATCTCGGTCGAAGATCAGCACGGACGAGCAGTTGCCAGTATTGTCCCTCGATCGACCTGACTGATCCAGGCGCGCCGTGGCTGAGAGCGTCAGTTCGAGCCGCCGCACCGTGGAAACTGGAAACGAGAACCGTAAAATGTGGTGACGGAGCTGAATGATACAATAAATGCATATGCATATATGAAACAAAAATAGATGCTCGATTAGTGCATATTCAGAACATGGAACGGGGAATAGCATCATGAGGCTTCCCATTCATTGATATAACACAAATAAACAAAAAGATAGATGCCAGTCAGTGGTGATCCTGCCCGGACTGCATGATACACTACCTCATTATTATGGTGCTAAGCTGATTTCCATGCAATGTTCTCAGTTCTTATAATCCTTTAATCTTCAAGTTAAAAAATCATGCATACATAGTACCTATGTGAGCAACTGTCTAGCAAGATTTAATATAATAACTTGCCACCATTGAGAGTGTGGGACTCTGTTCTGGTTTTTACAACTCTGTTCACCCAGTAGTCTGATTCTAAGTTGATTTTTATGACTCTGTTCACCTAGAGTTAGGGGAGAAATGGCATGACAGATCAGAAAATACTAATACAAATATAATAATAGAATATGATACATGCATCATTTCCTCAGTAACTATCTCTCCATAGTATAACTGGATCCGGAAGAGAGAAATATACCTCTGGGAGCGGTGCAGTACGTGCAGGATGTCGTGGTTAGCTTCATTGAAGAAGAAAACAGATTGAAGACCTAGGAAAGGATAGAATAGTCAGGCAAAAGAGAAAAGGGTCTAAGGAGAGATCAACCACGACCGAATAAGCGGCGCAGGGAGAAAGGCAAGAGAAGAAGAGCTCACCGAAGAAGAAGGTATAGTGTTTGGTCCCTGCAGCAGGCTAAAAGAAAAGGACCGAGTAGAAATGCCTTAGTTGGCGAGAAGGCTGCTGGCCCAAAGACGAATGGGCCTCCGTGTGTTATCTTGACTATTTAATGAACCACACAAATTATTTAATTGACTTTAAGTTGATGATCGCAAATTCTTAAAAATATCAGGAAATGTACAAAAATCAAAATACTCATATAGCGCTTAGTGAAAGTATTTCCAGCCGCAAACAAAAGCCTTGCAAATCCCTAATTCTATAAATTCATTTTGCTAGTAACAATAGTTTCCTAATTTGATTTATAGGGTTTATTTAATTTCCAGAATGTATATTCTTTTTATTTTATATCATTTAAACCAAACCATATCAAGTTCATACATTAGCATCACATGATATGGACATAAATGATTAAAAGTATGAACTATACTTTGTTTTCTTCTGAAGCTCTATATTTGTTCACACATCAGCATTAGTGCTAGCAAACAGCAAGCAAACAAAGAATGATCTTAAATTTATTGAAACAACATTTTACTCATGAACCAGACTAAATGGTACGGCATATGATATATAGCTCCAATTAATGGATTTATAGTACGAAGGCAAAACTTTATTATAATATGAATCTGATGCATGCCCATAAAGCTACACAATCTACATTTACATGTCAGCTTCTTGTGCAATCTGAGCAGACACATAAAAACAAGGTGGGAGAGATAAATATGAATCAGCAAACCGACAACAACATATACTGTTGTTGCTTGGAGTATAAATGACTACAGTTTTAGATGGTTAAAAAATAGAGTATAGATAGATCTTTATAGTATGGGAAACATCAAGGCAACTCTAATAATAATGTAGAAATTAACTTCAGTACTAAGTACTAACACGATGATTTTGTATGTAAGCAGTCAACCACAAATTTTGTGGTACTTGCCAAACTATGAAATCATATGAGCAGCTGCATCTTGATGCCATAAGGCGAAAAATAAAATAATTCTGAAGCTACGAAATATACACACACAATCAGGAGCCTGCAAGAGTAGATTTCACCTTATTACGTAAAAGCCACAAATTACTAATACAAATTGTGTGCAAATGCTAGATATTTAAATGCGGTATAGGGAATGAATTGTTTCATAAATGAGTAGTGCTAGGAACAGGAGACTGCAGAGATATACCGTTTTCCAGAGCTCATCAGTTTGGATCTCAAGTTCTGAACCCACAAGTTGGCATAGCAGACTTCTCTGAGCATTGAATTCGGCAAGTGTTCAGGTAAAAGGAAATCCACTCATGATGTCTATTTCTGTAATAACATGATCAAGTGTCAGGCACAGGGGAATTAGCATTATATTGAATCTAACGATTAACATTTACTATATCTTACAATAACCACATAACAACAATTTTGGACAGGCACAGTCTGCTGGATAGTACATGTTTAGAGTACTCATCCGCGTTACCGACTACAGATAATATACAAGATAAAAAGAAGCATTCATAGAGGTTCAAAACACCTTCTTAGAGGCATTCTACCCCAGTGCAACACAACGCTAGGGTCGATAAGAAAACCATAAGAGCCCTGATCTTGATGAAAACTGTTGGGGAACGTAGTAATTTCAAAAAAATTCCTACACACATGCAAGATCATGGTGATGCATAGCAACGAGAGGGGAGAGTGTGTCCACGTACCCTCGTAGACCGAAAGCGGAAGCGTTATGACAACGCGGTTGATGTAGTCGTACGTCTTCACGATCCGACCGATCCAAGCACCGAACGTCACGGCACCTCCGTGTTCTCGCACACGTTCAGCTCGATGGCGATCCCGGACTCCGATCCAGCAGGGTGTCGGGGATGAGTTCCACAAGACGACGGCGCGTGGTGACGATGATGATGCTCTACCGGCGCAAGGCTTCGCCTAAACTCATGACGACACGATCGAGGTGGAATATGGTGGAGGGGCACCGCACACGGCTAAGGAACGATCCGTAGATCAACTTGTGTGTTCTAGGGTGCCCCCCTGCCCCCGTATATAAAGGAGCGAGGGGGGTGCGGCCGGCCCTAGGAGGAGGCGCGCCGGAGGAGTCCTACTCCCACCGGGAGTAGGAATCCCCCCCCCCCTTTTCCTAGTTGGATTAGGACTTGGGCGGAGGGAAAGAGGAAAGGGGCGCGCCGCCCCCCCCCTCCTCCCTTGTCCTATTCGGACTAGGGGAGGCGTGACCTGCCCTGGCCGGCCCTCTGTTCTCCCTCATGGCCCACTAAGGCCCATTAACCCCGGGAGGGTTCCGTAACCCCGGTGTTCCGTAAAATCCTGATTTCACCCGGAACTATTCCGAAGTCCAAACATAGGCTTCCAATATATCAATCTTTATGTCTCAACCATTTCGAGACTCCTCGTCATGTCCGTGATCACATCCGGGACTCCGAACAAACTTCGGTACATCAAAACTCATAAAACTGTCATCGTAACGTTAAGCGTGCGGACCCTACGGGTTCGAGAACTATGTAGACATGACCTAGAACTATTCTCGGTCAATAACCAATAGTGGAACCTGGATGTTCATATTGGTTCCTACATTTTCTACAAGATCTTTATCGGTCAAACCGCATAACAACATACGTTGTTCCCTTTGTCATCGGTATGTTACTTGCCTGAGATTTGATCGTCGGTATCCAATACCTAGTTTAATCTCGTTACCGGCAAGTCTCTTTACTCGTTCCGTAATACATCATTTCATAACTAACTCATTAGTTACAATGCTTGCAAGGCTTAGGTGATGAGTATTACCGAGAAGGCCCAGAGATACCTCTCCGACAATCGGAGTGACAAAACCTAATCTCGAATTATGCCAACTCAACATATACTTTTGGAGACACCTGTAGAGTACCTTTGTAATCACCCGATTCACGTTGTGATGTTTGGTAGCACACAAAGTGTTCCTCCGTAAACGGAGTTGCATAATCTCATAGTTGCAGGAACTTTGTATAAGTCATGAAGAAAGCAATAGCAACATACTAAGCGATCAAGTGCTAAGCTAACGGAATGGGTCAAGTCAATCACATCATTCTCCTAATGATGTGATCCCATTAATCAAATGACAACACATGTCTATGGTTAGGAAACATAACCATCTTTGATCAATGAGCTAGTCAAGTAGAGGCATACTAGTGACATTATGTTTGTCTATGTATTCACACATGTATCATGTTTCCAGTTAATACAATTCTAGCATGAATAATAAACATTTATCATGATATGAGGAAATAAATAATAACTTTATTATTGCCTCTAGGGCATATTTCCTTCAGTTTCCCACTTGCACTGGAGTCAATAATCTAGATTACACAGTAATGATTCTAACACCCATGGAGTCTTGGTGTTGATCATGTTTTGCTCGTGAGAGAGGCTTAGTCAACGGGTCTGCAACATTCAGATCCGTATGTATCTTGCAAATCTCTATGTCTCCCACTTGGACTTGGTCCCGAATGGAATTGAAGCGTCTCTTGATGTGCTTGGTCCTCTTGTGAAATCTGGATTCCTTTGCCAAGGCAATTGCACCAAAGATTGTCACAGAAGATCTTCATTGGTCCCGATGCACTAGGTATAACACCTAGATCGGAAATGAACTCCTTCATCCAGACTCCTTCATTTGCTGCTTCCGAAGCAGCTATGTACTCCGCTTCACATGTAGATCCCGCCACGACGCTTTGTTTAGAACTGCACCAACTTACAGCTCCACCGTTCAATAAAAATACATATCCGGTTTGCGATTTAGAATCGTCCGGATCAGTGTCAAAGCTTGCGTCGACGTAACACTTTACGACAAGCTCTTTGTCACCTCCATAAACGAGAAACATATCCTTAGTCCTTTTCAGGTATTTCAGGATATTCTTGACCGATGTCGATGATCCACTCTGGATTACTTTGGTACCTCCCTGCTAAGCTAATAGCAAGGCACACATCAGGTCTGGTACACAGCATTGCATACATGATAGAGCCTATGGCTGAAGCATAGGGAACTCCTTTCATTTTCTCTCTATCTTCTGCAGTGGTCGGGCATTGAGTCTGACTCAATCTTACACCTTGTAATACAGGAAAAAACCCTTTCTTTGCCTGATCCATATTGAACTTTTTCAAGACTTTATCAAGGTATGTGTATTGTGAAAGTCCAATCAAGCGTCTTGATCTATCTCTATAGATCTTGATGCCCAATATGTAAGCAGCTTCACCGAGGTCCTTCATTGAAAAACTTTTATTCAAGTATCCTTTTATGTTATCCAGAAATTCTATATCATTTCCAATCAACAATATGTCGTCCACATATAATATTAGAAATGCTACAGAGCTCCCACTCACTTTCTTGTAAATACAGGCTTCTCCAAAAGTCTGTATAAAACCATATGCTTTGATCACACTATCAAAGCGTTTATTCCAACTCCGAGAGGCTTGCACCAGACCATAGATTGATCGTTGGAGCTTGCACACTTTGTTAGCTCCCTTGGGATCGACAAAACCTTCCGGTTGCATCATATACAACTCTTCTTCCAGAAATCCATTCAGAAATGCAGTTTTGACATCCATCTGCCATATTTCATAATCATAAAATGCGGCAATTGCTAACATGCTTCGGACAGACTTAAGCATCGCTACGGGTGAGAAGGTCTCATCGTAGTCAACTCCTTGAACTTGTCGAAAACCTTTTGCACCAAGTCGAGCTTTGTAAATGATAACATTACCGTCAGCGTCAGTCTTCTTCTTGAAAATCCATTTATTCTCTATTGCTTGCCGACCATCGGGCAAGTCAACCAAAGTCCACACTTTGTTCTCATACATGGATCCCACCTCAGATTTCATGGCTTCAAGCCATTTTGCGGAATCTGGGCTCACCATCGCTTCTTCATAGTTCGTAGGTTCACCATGATCTAGTAGCATGACTTCCAGAATAGGATTACCGTACCACTCCGGTGCGGATTTTACTCTGGTTGATCTCTGAAGTTCAAGAATAACTTGATCTGAAGTTTCATGATCATCATCATTAACTTCCTCACTAATCGGTGTAGGTGTCACGTAAACCGATTTACGTGATGAACTACTTTCCAATAAGGGAGCTGGTACTGTTACCTCATCAAGTTCTACTTTCCTCCCACTCACTTCTTTCGAGAGAAACTCCTTATCTAGAAAGGATCCATTCTTGGCAACGAATGTCTTGCCTTCGGATCTGTGATAGAAGGTGTACCCAATTGTCTCCTTTGGGTATCCTGTGAAGACACATTTTTCCGATTTGGGTTCAAGCTTATTAGGTTGAAGATTTTTCACATAAGCATCGCAACCCCAAACTTTCAGAAACGACAACTTTGGTTTCTTGCCAAACCATAGTTCATAAGGTGTCGTCTCAACGGATTTTGATAGTGCCCTATTTAACGTGAATGCAGCCGTCTCTAAAGCATAACCCCAAAACGATAGCGGTAAATCGGTAAGAGACATCATAGATCGCACCATATCTAGTAAAGTACGATTACGACGTTCGGACACACCATTACGCTGTGGCGTTCCAGGTGGTGTGAGTTGCGAAACTATTCCGCTTTGTTTCAAATGTAGACCAAACTCGTAACTCAAATATTCTCCTCCACGATCAGATCGTAGAAACTTTATTTTCTTGTTACGATGATTTTCAACTTCACTCTGAAATTCTTTGAACTTTTCAAATGTTTCATATTTATGCTTCATTAAGTAGATATACCCGTATCTGCTTAAATAATCTGTGAAGGTGAGAAAATAACGATATCCGCCACGAGCTTCAACATTCATCGGACCACATACATCTGTATGTATGATTTCCAACAAATCTGTTGCTCTCTCCATAGAACCGGAGAACGGTGTTTTAGTCATCTTACCCATGAGGCACGGTTCGCAAGTACCAAGTGATTCATAATCAAGTGGTTCCAAAAGTCCATCAGTATGGAGTTTCTTCATGCGCTTTACACCGATATGACCTAAACGGCAGTGCCACAAATAAGTTACACTATCATTATCAACTCTGCATCTTTTGGCTTCGACATTATGAATATGTGTATCACTACTGTCGAGATTTAATAAGAATAGACCACTCTTCAAGGGTGCATGACCATAAAAGATATTACTCATATAAATAGAACAACCATTATTCTCTGATTTAAATGAATAATCGTCTCGCATCAAACAAGATCCAGATATAATGTTCATGCTCAACGCTGGCACCAAATAACAATTATTTAGGTCTAAAACTAATCCCGAAGGTAGATGTAGAGGTAGCGTGCCGACCGCGATCACATTGACTTTGGAACCGTTTCCCACGCGCATCTGTCACCTCGTCCTTGGCCAGTGCTCGCTTATTCCGTAGTCCTTGTTTCGAGTTGCAAATATTAGCAACAGAACTAGTATCAAATACCCAGGTGCTACTGCGAGCTCTAGTAAGGTACACATCAATAACATGTATATCACATATACCTTTGTTCACCTTGCCATCCTTCTTATCCGCCAAATACTTGGGGCAGTTCCGCTTCCAGTGACCAGCTTGCTTGCAGTAGAAGCACTCAGTTTTAGGCTTAGGTCCAGATTTGGGTTTCTTCTCTTGAGCAGCAACTTGCTTGCTGTTCTTCTTAAAGTTCCCCTTCTTCTTTCCTTTGCCCTTTTTCTTGAAACTAGTGGTCTTGTTGACCGTCAACACTTGATGCTCCTTCTTGATTTCTACCTCCGCAGCTCTTAGCATTTCGAAGAGCTCGGGAAGTGTCTTGTTCATCCCTTGCATATTATAGTTCATCACGAAGCTCTTGTAGCTTGGTGGCAGTGATTGGAGAATTCTGTCAATGACACTATCATCCGGAAGATTAACTCCCAGTTGAATCAAGTGATTATTATACCCGGACATTTTGAGTATATGCTCACCGATGTAACTATTCTCCTCCATCTTGCAGCTATAGAACTTATTGGAGACTTCATATCTCTCAATCTGGGCATTTGCTTGAAATATTAACTTCAACTCTGGAACATCTCATATGCTCCATGACGTTCAAAACATCGTTGAAGACCCGGTTCTAAGTCGTAAAGCATGGCACACCGAACTATAGAGTAGTCATCGACTTTGCTTCGCCAGACGTTCACAACTTCGGCGTTGCTCGTAGCAGGTGCCTGGCACCTGCGGTGCTTCCAGACGTAATTCTTCATGCAGCAATGAGGATAATCCTCAAGTTACGGACCTAGTCTGTGTAATTGCTACCATCATCTTTCAACTTTGCTTTCTCAAGGAACGCATTAAAATTCAATGGAACAACAGCATGAGCCATCTATCTACAACAAACATAGATAAGCAAAATACTATCAGGTGCTAAGTTCATGATAAATTTAATTTCAATTAATCATATTATTTAAGAACTCCCACTTAGACAGACATCTCTAGTCATCTAAGTGAACACGTGATCCAAATCAACTAAACCATAACCGATCATCACGTGGGATGGAGTAGTTTTCAATGGTGAACATCACTATGTTGGTCATATCTACTATATGATTCACGCTCGACCTTTCGGTCTCCGTGTTCCGAGGCCATATCTGCATATGCTAGGCTCGTCAAGTTTAACATGAGTATTCTGCGTGTGCAAAACTGGCTTGCACCCGTTGCAGATGGTCGTAGAGCTTATCACACGCGATCATCACGTGGTGTCTGGGCACTACGAACTTTTTGCAACGGTGCATACTCAGGGATAACACTTCTTGATAATTTTTTTAGTGAGAGATCATCTTAAAATGCTACCGTCAATCAAAGCAAGATAAGATGCATAAAGGATAAACATCACATGCAATCAATATAAGTGATATGATATGGCCATCATCATCTTGTGCTTGTGATCTCCATCTCAAGCACCATCATGATCACCATCGCCACCGCGCGACACCTTGATCTCCATCGTAGCATCGTTGTCGTCTCGCCAACTATTGCTTCTACGACTATCGCTACCGCTTAGTGATAAAGTAAAGCAATTACATGGCGTTGCATTTCATACAATAAAGCGACAACCATATGGCTCCTGCCGATTGCCGATAACTTCGGTTACAAAACATGATCATCTCATACAATAAAATATAGCATCACGTCTTAACCATATCATATCACAACATGCCCTGCAAAAACAAGTTAGACGTCCTCTACTTTGTTGTTGCAAGTTTTACGTGGCTGCTACGGGTTGAGCAAGAACCGTTCTTACCTACGCATCAAAACCACAATGATAGTTTGTCAAGTTGGTGTTGTTTTAACCTTCGCAAGGACCGGGCGTAGCCACACTCGGTTCAACTAAAGTGAGAGAGACAGACACCCGCCAGTCACCTTTAAGCAACGAGAACTCGCAGCGGTGAAACCAGTCTCGTGTAAGCGTACGCGTAATGTCGGTCCGGGCCGCTTCATCAAACAATACCGCCGAACCAAAGTATGACATGCTGGTAAGCAGTATGACTTGTATCGCCCACAACTCACTTGTGTTCTACTCGTACATATAACATCAACGCATAAAACCAGGCTCGGATGCCACTGTTGGGGAATATAGTAATTTCAAAAAAATTCCTACGCACACGCAAGATCATGGTGATGCATAGCAACGAGAGGGGAGAGTGTCCACGCACTCGTGAGACCGAAAGCGGAAGCGTTATGACAACGCGGTTGATGTAGTCGTACGTCTTCACGATCCGACCGATCCAAGTACCGAACATACGGCACCTCCGTGTTCTGCACACGTTCAGCTCGATGACGATCCTCGGACTCCGATCCAGCAGGGTATCGGGGATGAGTTCCGTCAGCACGACGGCGTGGTGACGATGATGATGCTCTACCGGCGCAAGGCTTCGCGTAAACTCCGCGACGATACGACCGAGGTGGAATATGGTGGAGGGGGGCACCGCACACGGCTAAGGAACGATCCGTAGATCAACTTGTGTATTCTAGGGTGCCCCCTGCCCCCGTATATAAAGGAGCAAGGGGGGGTGCAGCCGGCCCTAGGAGGAGGCGCGCCGGAGGAGTCCTACTCCCACCGGAGTAGGAATCCCCTTTCCTAGTTGGATTAGGACTTGGGGGAAAGAGGAAGAGGCGCCGCCCCCTTCCTTGTCCTATTCAGACTAGGGGGGGGCGTGCGGCCTGCCTGGCCGGCCCTCCTCTTCTCCCTCATGGCCCACTAAGGCCCATTAACCCCGGGAGGGTTCCGTAACCCGGTGTTCGATAAAATCCGATTTCACCGGAACTATTCCGAAGTCCAAACATAGGCTTCCAATATATCAATCTTTATGTCTCGACCATTTCGAGACTCCTTGTCATGTCCGTGATCACATCCGGGACTCCGAACAAACTTCGGTACATCAAAACTCATAAAACTGTCATCGTAACGTTAAAGCGTGCGGACCCTACGGGTTCGAGAACTATGTAGACATGACCTAGAACTATTCTCGGTCAATAACCAATAGTGGAACCTGGATGTTCATATTGGTTCCTACATTTTCTCTGAAGATCTTTATCGGTCAAACCGCATAACAACATACGTTGTTCCCTTTGTCATCGGTATGTTACTTGCCCGAGATTCGATCGTCGGTATCCAATACCTAGTTTAATCTCGTTACCGGCAAGTCTCTTTACTCGTTGTGTAATACATCATTTCATAACTAACTCATTAGTTACAATGCGTGCAAGGCTTAGGTGATGAGTATTACCGAGAAGGCCCAGAGATACCTCTCCGACAATCGGAGTGACAAAACCTAATCTCGAATTATGCCAACTCAATATATATACTTTTGGAGACACCTGTAGAGTACCTTTATAATCACCCAGTTACGTTGTGATGTTTGGTAGCACACAAAGTGTTCCTCCGGTAAACGGGAGTTGCATAATCTCATAGTTGCAGGAACTTTGTATAAGTCATGAAGAAAGCAATAGCAACATACTAAGCGATCAAGTGCTAAGCTAACGAAATGGGTCAAGTCAATCACATCATTCTCCTAATGATGTGATCCCATTAATCAAATGACAACACATGTCTATGGTTAGGAAACATAACCATCTTTGATCAATGAGCTAGTCAAGTAGAGGCATACTAGTGACATTATGTTTGTCTATGTATTCACACATGTATCATGTTTCCGGTTAATACAATTCTAGCATGAATAATAAACATTTATCATGATATGAGGAAATAAATAATAAATTTATTATTGTCTCTAGGGCATATTTCCTTCAAAAAGAAGCAAAACAATTAAGCATTAGATGAGATGGAGGCGTACTGTCTTTGGGGTCGTGGAAGTGGACGAAGAACTTTTGCATCGCCGCTGCGGCCTCCATTCTACTGCATGAGCGGCAGCAGCGTGCCCCGGACCTCCCGGAGCTGATCCCGTTATCCCGCTACCGCAGGAGGTCGCCAACGACCTCGTCGAACCAGATTCGCGCGGCACCGGCCGGTCAACCTGGAGAAGTTGAAAAAAAATCATATAAGTCCATTTTTTCTAGCATTAGGCTTGCAATTTAAGAGATATTGCCATCCATTTTTTTCGAGATTTTCGGGATGTGCATAGTGTAAAATTATAGATCGCTCAGGCTTTGAGTGGGGCTGAAAATGTGATATGAACTTTATCTTCTGTTTATACTTCAAAAAATCTAATTATGTCTCTCATGTGATATCGGTAATGTATCTTTTTATTGCTTGTGCCTTCATGTATTCCTTTTATACAGCACATATAAAGACAAAGGCATTTTCAAAATGAAGGTAAAAGTGCTCCGAGACCACATAAGAGACATAATATGTTTTTTTATATTTACATGTAAAATTGCAGCTTAGTTTAGTCTGTTCCCTTGAAAGAAAATGTAATACCCAGCTCAACATTAGTAATACAAATCCATCTTCCACCAAACTACTGCTTAAGAAATTTGCATGGCATACAAACATGGCAAAAGTAAATTTGCACATAGAAAATGATCAAAAATAAAAAATGGCGTTCACTGAATTCTGAAAGGATGTTCCTCCACAGAACACAAAGCCTATGGGCTCTCCCTTGCCTCTACCAAAAAAATCTGAAACTCTCTTGCCACAACAGTCATGGCTGGCTCAGCTTATCAATCACTGCTACCAATTAAATTAACACGGCGAAACAATGATGGTTGTTCAGGGCGGCCTGAGTTGATGCAGTAGTACCTTTCTTTTGATGCAGTAGTCATGGTCGCTGCAGCAGGCACAGCAGATGTCTCAACCTCCTCTTTTGTCTACGGGCGGCCATCCTCCTTCCGAGTCCTGGGGAACGGCAATGGTGTAAGGCCCTGAATTTAAAAAGAACCATGTACAGATCAGTACATATGACCTGACAAAAATACAAAATTATCCAATGAGTACGATCAAAGGCAGCAAAAATGGTCCAGCCCACTCAACCAATAGAAACATATGGCCATTATGCTTACTTCTAACTAAAAGAGCATGCTGTATTTGGGCTTGATGCCATCATTGCAGACAATCTGCTGCTCTATGGTCTATGGTCTCCTTGTGAGCCTCCCTAAACGTAGACTGCAGCACCGCATCTTTTTGACAGCCTACTACCCCAGCTAGACTCCAATGACAATCTTCACAAACCATTTATGCAACGCCATTGGCTTGTTTGATAGCCTCAACAACACACACCTGCAAGCAGGACAAACAAACAAAATAGTAGGTCATTGGTATGACAAAGGCCAAAAAGAAAAAACATATAAAACAAGCAAGGAAGAAAAGGAGACCACAAAAATCCAAGCAGGGAATAGTACTCTTTGCCACTACCAATAAGAAGGCAATAAACAGATTCACTCATTTACAACCTGCAGACCAACATGAACGACAAGCACAAATAGACTAAATCAACTGTAATATCCTAAGAAATGAAAGTTTAACATTACCATTCTATACACAAGCTATAAAATTTATAATCATCGTGTGCCCTGCTTTATTGGCCATCGAATATTTATGGTACATATCAGTTTATCAACAATTCCAAGCACTACAGATATGTGAACATAGCTATAATCCTTGACATCATCACATCAACATCAGAACTCCATTATTCATGTCAGCAGAAAGTAGATGTGTGACAAAAGGTCCATGGGCAAAATTAACTTAAAATGAGAGATATACATAATTAAGCTCCACGGATATCTGTAACATGGAAGTATTAGAGCATTTGAAACACAAAGCGTCACTCTATACGAACATGGTAGTAATATAAAAGAAGAGAAGGTAAAATTGCCAAATACATTATATTGGCAGCATCCACACCATGTTTCAGGGTATAAATAAAAGCTTGTTGTGGTTACCGAGAGGAAGGCATAATGGATCTTTTGTAAAGGCACCAACACAGGTACACATCACATATAGGCTCCTGAAAAAATAAACCATGCTTAACAGTAACACAAGTGGGAATCAAGCAAATTGCAATATGCATGGTTTCGTTTGGGGCAAAATCAGTATATCTTCAGCCAAAGCAAACAAAACACACACGTATATACATACAGATATATCTTACCTAGCACATCTATGCATACACAGACATAGGTCAGAATATGGCCAACCAACCAAACAAGGCAGGAAGCATGTACTTTGTAAAATATTAGCTAGATCCAAGGCCTTCCTTGGCAGCAAGGTGCAAACAAACAAGAAAGACAAAGAAAAAAATCTCTTCTTTGGAACCTAGCTAAACCTGAGAATCTCTCCCACAAGAAGAAAACAAAAATCGCTAATCCCGCTCCTCAAGGTAGACCGCAGCACACAAGATTAGAGGAGAAGAAGCTCACCTAGCAGCACACGAAGAGGAACGAGGAGATATCTGAGATAGCAACCACCCTGCGTCAAAATTGAAGGCAAAATCAAAATCTGGAAGCATGGAGAACCTAGGACAGAGGAAGAATAGATGTACAAAAAGATCACCTTAACAGGCATCATGCCGCGCAGGAGCCATTGGAGCCCGATTCAATCTCCAGATCCGTTTGTGGCCTCGCTCTTCCTCCTGTCGAGGAGAAGGCAGGGGCATGGCGACCGTGGCGCTAGGGGTAGCCTGGGCCGAGGGGACGGCGGGGGAATGGTTCGCATTCCACCTCATGATGTGCGGCGGCAGCCGGCTGGGCATCGAGGCACCGAGGCGATGGCGGAGACGACGAGAAGCCGCGGCCGCGCCGACCCCCTGGGCCACGTCGCATTCCACCTCATGATGTGCGGCAGCAGCCGGCTGGGCATCGAGGCGTCGAGGCGATGGCGGAGACGACGAGAAGCCGCGGCCGCGCCGACCCCCTGGGCCACGCCGCTCGCGCCGCGTGCCATATGCCGCCGCCTTTGCCTCGCCTCACAACTCCTCCTTCCCTCCCGTGGGAGCCGGGGCCGGGGCGGGGCATTAGGGTTTGGGCGGCACCAGATCGGAGGGGTGGAAGGAGGGGAACGTGAGGGAGGAGGCAGGCGGCGGGAAGGAGGCAGTGGTGGCGGCGCTAGAGAGAGGAGGAGGGAGGCGCGGGTGCGGGCGGCGCTAGAGGGAGAGGAAGAGGAGAGGGAGGCGGGGGTGTGGGAGGAGGAAGGCAGCGGGTAGGGCACCACGGAGGCGAGCGAGGGAGGAAGCAGCTAGGTCTGGGTCAAATGGCGGCCCCCTTTTATACCCCCATCACGCGAAATTACTGAAATGCCCTGGTGGGGGCATGATATTTACATTATGTTGCCATTATTATTCATTCCAGCAGTGTTTCTTCCGGATCCGACGGTCCAGATTCCTCCACCTCTCGATCCAACGGACGAAAACGCATCAAGAGAACGCATCCAACGGCCCAGAATCACTGAGCTCTGAGGAGGCTCAGCCATCCATCCTTCTCTTATTTCTGGATGGCAAATATTCATTCACCTCCGGGAAGAAAATGAGAATGTATTTTTTTTCTAAAGGAGGTTAGAACCCGGCTTCTGCATCATTGAGATGCACACAAGCACATTTATTAAAGTTGGCGTAAGGTCGCGAGGTTAAAGACATCAATAAAGAGAGTAGAGACTTAGACAATTATGACTGACCTATTAAAATATATAAATTTAGCACCTACAACTAAGTCGACTTTTTCCGCAACAACCCCTTCATAAAAGTACACCCTCATTGTCGCCATCATCATGTGCACCCGGAGATGGAAGGACAAGGATTTTCACCCTGATTGTTGCGAACAACCTATGAAGGTCACCACATCAACTAGTAGACAAGACCTTCAATAAGGTAAAGAGCGCGTGCGATGGAGAGAGCGCGACACGGGAGAGGTTTTTGGGTGGGTCCGGGGTGTCCATCGCGTGCGTGGCTGCTGTCTAGACACTCGCAAAAGCCCCTCTGATTTGCGGGAAAACAGACGTCTGGAGCGGTCTACAAGCCATTGGTGTATCGCGTTGGATGAAGAAATATGTCCGAACCGCTCAGTCCGAACTGATGCATGCAGTTTAGGGGTCGACGTTGCAGATGGCCTAAGCCTCATGCGATGTGTATCCGCTTTTAGAGGCCTATGTGTTGCGTTTAGGTATAAGGATGAGGGCCCCACAAACTAAATTATGATACTAACTTGTGTCACGTTCGCAAACAGTACAATTTATACTCTACAAGTACCTATAAATATGGACACCTAACATTGCTATAGAAACCACTATTAAGATATCAGTTGGACATCATTCTTTAGAAATCTCTAACATGATATTTAATAAAGTTAAACTACACATGACCATATGCACATACCTACAAATATGTACATGTCCACCGTATAATTTGAGGATCATGAAAAACAATTCAAAAATAACTTCTATTGCATCACTTAATTTGAATTTAGCAGAAACAGGTTATGAATGATATTCACTTTCAAATGATAACAAAGAAGTATACCAACTAAATTACGCGATTAACTATACCAACTAAATAAAAAAATTATACTCCTTAATATATTAGTATAATAAAAATAAGATTAAATAAGAATAAAAGTTTAATATAAAAATATATATTCACCGCTGAAACACGTCCCCAGCGAGACACGCCATGAATCTAGCTAGGCAGCAGGCACAAGATCACCGGACGATAGGGCTGACCAAAAACAATTACTCCCTCTGTTCAGAAAACGGGCTCTTTATATATGATGATTGATGTAATAAAATAACAAGCTTGAGCGCACGAACATGCAGAATGCATGTGAGTCACTAAGATTTCTTGCAAGAAAAAATAAATAAAAGTCTTGTCCTTGCGAATAGGACTAGTATAGAAAGCCATGCACTCAGCTCCATGCCGGCCCATCCAGCCATTCAGATGATTGGCACCCCCGTTGAAGAAAAAAATTCTTCAGACACTGTATAGTATTCTTTCACATGCTAGTAGTAGTGCTGATTTGGTAATGCTAGCTCGCACTGACTTCCAAACTCAAATAATGCACCATGCATCAAATCTTCTTCCCACACAGTGATCACCGTCCAAATCTTCTTCCGAAATCAGCCAGGCCAGGCATCAAATACCAACATGTCCTGAATCCGAGACAGCACAATTCCTTTCTCCACTGAGCATCCATGTCCGTCTTCACAAGCCAGGGACAAGCGCGCGTAGTTACAATGGCAGATGTTGTACACAGATTTATCGATGCATGCTTGTGTGTGACAGTGTGAGTGGCCTCCATGACATAACACATGGAGTGATACTCATCGTTGCCATCAACACTTTATCAATCGATTGTCTTGTTCCTCAAGTCAGTCATCAAACATAATACTAAATGTTGTGCGAAATAAAAAATATTCAAAATTATATAATTAATTGAGAGTATGTGTTAGTCATTACTCCCTCCGTCCCATAATATAAGAGCATTTTTGGGAGTAGTTCTTTATAACTATAGGAGATTTCAAAATTTTAATTAGGGCCCCACTTTACATTTCAGGAGATTGATTAAATGTGCCCCCCATAGAAAGTTGGTGCCTTGTGCCGTCACACGGTTAGCACATGTGCTCATGGAAGGGCTTGGTTGTATTGGGGGTGGACGTTTCTTTAGAATAACATCACATTTTCTGGAAGGGTGATAGTTTTGAGCCTTCATTTCAAAAATTCTCATGATGTTTTGAAGAAACCGCTACCCCCCGACCAACTAAAACTGCCATCAAAACATCATAAATGCCACTCTTCCCAACGAACGGCCGCTAGATAAGGGGGTCCTATACATATGCCGTCAAATATGAGCTTTCTATATTAAATTAATTTGCAGCTTTTATTTATTTAAGAAACTGGCATTAGCACTCGCATGCAGCAAGTCAAATCAAGTGAATTATACACAAGAAGATCGTATACCCATAGAGAAAGAATCAATAATAAATTGTTTATGCACATGTCACCCAATTATTGTCGAACCCAACTTGGAAAAACAATTTTCATACGCTAAGTGTTTCTATAGATATGTCATCTAATAATACAAAAAAAAACTGTTATTTGGATATTTGTTATAGTGTGTGGTTTGCAAATATCTAACAAGATATCTAATTATACTATAGTATTTTGATCACATTCACATAGATGCAAATTAAATATACTCCTACTTGTTTATGAATATTTTTAAGAAGTTTTTTCTGACACAATCATAGTCGTAGCACCACGATGGAATGGTACTCCTACTTGTTTCTAGCAAAAAAAGTAAAAAGTAGACCTTTTTGTTGTTTTCCTTCAAAGTGTCACCTACTACAGTATACTACTAGCGGTATAGGAACCCATGCAGACACTCATCCTCGGAGCATCTCCAGCCCCGCCCCCAGGACGGCCTCCCCAGACGATTTATTTGGCGCTTGAAAAAAACGGCTCGATCCACGCCTCAGACGCGAATTCTGCCGGCTCGACCCGTTTTGCGCCCGTGGTCGCAGGCGAATCTGGCGCCGGGCGCTCGGGGGCTCCGGCGCAAGGGAAAAGCGTTCCTGGGGCCACATTGACAGGCGAAAAGTCAAGCCACCCGTCCAGATTCGCCTCCTGCCCCCCGCGCACGGGCGCCACCCTGCGCCACCCTGCCGATCCCGGCGCCGACCACCGCCCGCTGCAGCCCGCAGCTAGGTAGACCATCTCCCGCCGGGAAAAGGGCGAGGCCGAGAATGACATGTGATGAAACTTGAGTTTTTACTTGTTAAACTATATAATTTGTAGTGAACTATTTGTGTGATGAAACACGCCAAACTATGTGATGAACTAATTGATTTCTATTTGTATGCGAAAATTCACGCTGAAACCCGCCGAACCGCGCCGATTATGGCCCGATTCACGCAGTTCTCGGGCCGTTTTTGGACATATTTGGACCGAAAACTGGGCTGAATTCGGCGCCTGGGGGCGATCTGGGGGGCGACGACTAGGTGCCGAACCGCCCTCAGCGCTGAGTTTGTCGTCGGTGCACCCCCAGGCCGCTTTTTTCGGCGCCCTGGACGGCTGAACGGTTGGAGATGCTCTCATACTGGTGTTGGGAAGAATATTGTTTAACAGGATTGCTTCACTGCGCGCGAACATGCTGCAGGGAGTTTCCATCCTAACACACTGCTGATGCTCCGAGTCACCAAGGTGGTAGCAATAGAGAACACTGGAGTGCACACTGTCATTCACTAACTCAGTATTGCACATGGAGAGAGAGGTATGTAAGGCGAGGTAAAAAATAGTGATTATCTCCACCCACCACCATCAAGTGTGTGGCTCAGCTCAGCCACTCCATTGACTGAGCCTGATGATGACAGTGGAGTGGCTGAGCTCAAACAGCTCAGCTCAGCTCAGTCAATGGAGTGACTGAGCTGAGTTGAGTTCCTCGGGGCTGTGGAAAGCCTGACGATGCCCATTTTACTAACAGTATACATCTCCATTACCAGCCCATCGGCGTACAACCTTCGAACTTTTTCTTTCGGTGGCAGGCCGTTGCTCGATCAGTGGAAATGTGTGTGTGGTCGCTGACGGTCTTCATAGGATCCGAAGAGATGCGCGCACCCGGTGGACCATATCGGACATGCGAGAGCCGGACATGACAGGACCATGCATCCGGCCCAAAAAGGACACACGCCGGCATGGAGGTGGTCCGAACGCGTGGAGCTGTGGCTAAATTTCACGTTTTGACCTTTTTTCTAAACCTATTTGAGATCTGATCCTAGTTTGAATTTTTTTCGAGATCTGACCCTTTTGCTACAGCCAGGGACCATGGTGATAGGGTATAACATCCTACCGCCAAGGACCCTGGCGGTAGGGTTGCATGCCCTATCGCCAAAAACCTCCTAAGTATTGAACATAAAGAGGGTAAAAGACTTAAACAATTATGACATACCTATTAAAAGATGTACATTTAGCACCTACAAGTAAGTCGACTTCTTCCGCAACAACGCCTTCATAAAAGTAGGGCCTCATTGTTGCCATCATCATGTCCAGCAAGAGGCGGAAGGACAAGGATTTTAACCTTGATTGCTGCGAAAAACCTATGAAGATCACCACATCAACTAGTAGACAACACCTTCAATAAGGTAAGAGCGCGGGCGAAGGAGAGGGCGTGACACGGGAGAGGTTTTTTGGTGGGTCCGGGGTATCCGTCGCATGCGTGGCTACTGTTTGGACACCCGCAAAAGGCCCCCTGATTTGCGGAAAAACAGACATCTGGAACAGCCTGCAAGCCGTTGGTGTACTGCGCTGGATGACAAAATAGGTCTGAACCACTCAGTCCGGACAGTTTAGGGGTCGCCGTTGCAGATGCCCTAAGCCTCATGTGATGTGTATCCGCTTTTAGAGGCCTTTGTGTTCCGTTTAGGTATAAGGACGAGGGCCCCACAAACTAAATTACAATACTAACTAGTGACACACTAGCAAACAGTACAATTTATACTCTACAAGTACCTATAAATTTGGACACGTAACATTGCTGTAGAAATCACTATTAAGAGGGTGTTTGGATCACTAGAGACTAGAGACTAGAGACTAGTAGTAGTCATCTTTAGTCAGTAAACCTCCAAACACCCCTGACTAGTGGGTGAATAAAACTAGTTTAGTCCATAGTCACCCCACCCCAACTTTCTTGACTAAAGACTAGTAGTAGTCACCTTTAGTCAAGAAATCTCCAAACACCCCGACTTTTTACCGACTAAAGTCCCCTCTCTCTCCTCTAATTGGTGTTGCACAAGGGACATTTAATACTGAGACATTTAATGCTGACTAGTAGTAGTCACCTTCCAAACAGGGCCTGACTAAAAACTTCTAGTCTGACTACTACTAGTCACATGACTAGAGAGTATCCAAACACCCTCTAAGTTATCAGTTGGACATCATTCTTTAGAAATCTCTAACATGGTATTTAATAAAGTTAAACTACACATGAACCTATGCACATACATACAAATATGTACATGTCCACTATATAATTTGAGAATCATGGCAAACAATTCAAAAATAATTTCTATTCCATCACTTACTTTAAATTTAGGAGAAACAAGTGATGAATTATATATAGTTTCAAATGATAACAAAGGAAGTTGGTTAACTATATGAACTAAATTATGTGATTAACTATACCAACTAAATAATAAAATTATACTCCTTAATATACTAGTATAACAAAAATATGATTAAATAAGAATAAAAGTTTAGTATAAAAAAATATAACAAACATGGCCAAACGGATCAGACTGTCCTGGGTTAAACGGGTCAGGCATAACAAGGCCCATGAAGGCCCAAGAAGAAGAAAATTTCATTTTTCTTGTGAGACCACAACACGACTATGGCGTTTCTCGGTTCAAGTTTATAATTGCAAGAACTAAGGTGTATAGCACCAGCACCATCCCGCTAGGTTAGGTTTGCACAAGAGAACAAACAAACCTGCTACGAATTAACCACATCGACAAGAAGAATAAGAAGTACGTAAAAAATGCAACAGAAGATGATGCAGGCTCTAGTGACACACATATGCTTTTGGTTTTGAAAACAGATAAAATTTAAGTTTTCAGAAGTACTTGTCAAGATGCAATGGAAACTGAGAAAAAATTAATGATGCATTCAGTCCATCTTGTTTGCTGCGTAAACTTGTCTGGCTTTGAATGATCCAGTTTCGGGCTATTTCACTTGCCACGACAAACCCTGTGCGGTGAACTGAACTTGTAAAATTTCCGGAAAAAATCTAAGCTTGTAAAATTTCTAATGCTTAGTAACAGTAAGCCATAGTAAGACGGCCTTAATGCCTTATAAGAAGAACCAAGGGCAAAAGTGTAAAAGCAGATGCGTTGCTGCATATTTTCCATAAATGGTGGCCACCCAACCCACTTAATTACTCATATTAGTGCATTGTCATCTGAATAAAGAGGCTCTTGTGGCGACTGGTGAATCACTTAATAACACCAGAATGAAGGGTCGACTAAATAACCTACCTCTGAAGCCCGCATTAACCCGAGCAACTAAGCTACCATCTGAAGAGTGGTTGCTCTGCATGAATAAACATGGCAGAAAAATAAACAAAGATTACGCGTGGCGGGATCAGGTTCTCGTTCTCACCATTGGCGGTGGCACTTGATGCACATATGCTTGTGGTTTTGAAAACTCGGAAGAAAAAAAATCAGTTTTCAGAAGAAGAAGAAGAAGTACTTGTCTGGATGAAATGAAAACCGAGGGAAATTCATGCTGTTAGCAGCGTAAACTTGTCTTGGTTTTGAGCGATCCAGATGCACAATAATACACACAAATTGGTGATGAGGTACAAAACTAGTAACAGCTATGTATGGCCTACAATGGGGATTTATTGTGAGACCACACCAAGGGTAATGCGGTGTTGCAGGAAGGAACCAAATTGAATTGAATGGCACCCAGGGTAGAGCACAGCATGAGAAGAGGGGGAGAGATACTTTCCATGGCGTCGGGCGGGCAGTAGGGTTGGAGCAGCGGGACGGCGGAGGAAGCCCACACATGAACCTTGAAGGAGGAAATTTTCAGTTTTCTTCTATTCTAGGCGGTGCACCTGCGCGCATCAATCAGGGAGTGAAGAAGGGGAGCGGCCAAACCAAAACAAAACAAACAGATGGGGAAAGAGAGATCACCTTCCATGTACTCCCTCCGTTTCTTTTTACTCCGCGTATAAGTTTTGATCAAAGTCAAACAACACAAAGTTTGACCAAATTTATATTAAAAAATATGAACATCTACAATACTTAAACTATATAATATGAAAATACATTTTATGGTGCATCTAAAAATGTAGATTTCATATTGTGAATGTTGATATTTTTTAATATAAAGTTAGTCAAACTATGCAAAGCTTGACTTTGACCAAACCTTATATGCAGACTAAAAAGAAACGGAGGGAGTACATCAGGGGGAGAAGAAGCGCGGGGACAAGTGCGTGGTTGCGGAGGCCGTGAGCGCGCCGCCTCACCTGCTCGGTGGCGGTGGATCTCTGTCCATGAGTGGGAGGGAGGGCCGCCGCCTCCATGAATCGAAGCAGAAGAAGGCCTCTCATCGGCCTGATGAGAGGTGAGGAAGAAGCTCGATATGTTATCTAGTACTCCCTCCGTCCCAAAATAAGTGACTCAAAAGTGAGTCAACTTTGTACTAGTGACTCAAAAGTGAGTCAACTTTGTACTAACTTAGTACAAACTTGACTCACTTTTGAGTCACTTATTTTGGGACCGGGGGGGGGGGGGGGGGGTAATAAAAAAAAGCTATTATTTGGATATTTTTTATAGTGTTCGGTTTGGAAATATCTAACATGATATCTAATGATAGTATAGTATTTGGATCACATTCACATAGATGCAAATATATAATTTTAAAAGATACTCCTACTTGTTTATGAATGTTCCTAAGAAGTTTTTCTTACACAATCATAGTCGTAGCACCAAGATAGAATGGTACTCCTACTTGTTTCTAGCAAGAAAAGTAGAAAGTGGACCTTTTTGTTGTTTTCCTTGAGTGTGATCTACTACTAGTAGTATAGAAACCCATGCAGACACTCATCCTCATCTTGATGTTGGGAAGAATTTGTTTAACGGGATTGATCCACTGCACGAACATGCTGCAGGGAGGTTCCATCCTAACACATTGCTGGTGCTCTGAGTCACCTGGAGAGTAGATACCATCTCCCAGAAAATGTCATGTGAAATTTTTTAGGATGGTATTATGGTATCACCTAAGGGTGGTATCATACAAAATTCTCCCCTGAGTCACCAAGGGAGTAGCAATAGAGAACACTGGAGTGCACATTGTCAGTCAGTATTGCACATGGAGGGAGAGGTCTGTGAGGCGAGGTAAAACATACGTGATTATCCCCACCCACCACCATCAAGTGTCAGTTAATGGAGTGGCTAAGCTGAGCTGAGTTCCTCGGGGCTGTGGAAAGCCTGAGTGATGCCCATTTTACTAACATTATACACTAGTGGTATAATCCCCTTCCTTTCTTCTTTCATGCAGGATTGCAGACATCTACATTGCCAGCCCATCGGTGTACACCTTCGACTTCTTCTTTCACGGCAGCCCGTTGCTCGATCGGTAAAAATATGTGTGTGCTCGCTGACAATCTTCATAGGATCGGAAGAGATGCGCGCACCCGGTGGATCATATCGGACATACCGGACATGACAGGACCATGCATCCAGCCCAAAAAGGACACACGCCGGCACGTGTCTGCCCTTGGCAGGAGGCACATCGATGCATGCATGCAGCCATGCAGCTCTGCAGATCACTTGTTTTTCGAATTCAACGTCTCGCACTATCGCTATCCATGTAGCGCCTGCAGCCACCTAGCACGTTTAAAACCTCAAACAACAGCGAAACAAATTTGTATTTAAGAAAAAAGTCAAAACAAGAAAAAAATAAGAATAAGCATAATTAAAAATATGGGAAAGTCATCTTGTGGGGATAAATATTGAGTTTTATTAGTGTCTGCCTCATTAAAACCTCCCATCCCTAAGAAACTAAAAGAGTACAATGACAAGCTCTAGATTACAAAAGAAACATAAATTACAAAAGGATAAGAAAATTACAAAGGAAAAAATATTACTAAAATACAACTATTGGGGAACGTAGTAATTTCAAAATTTTCCTACGCACACGCAAGATCATGGTGATGGCATAGCAACGAGAGGGGAGAGTATTGTCCACGTACCCTCGTAGAACGTAAGCGGAAGCGTTATGCCAACGCGGTTGATGTAGTCAGACGTCTTCACGATCCGACCGATCCAAGTACCGAACGTCACGGCACCTCCGGAAGTTGACACGCGTTCATTTCGATGGCGATCCCCGGCTCCGATCCAAAGAAAGCGTCGGGGATGAGTTCCACAAGACGACGGCGTGGTGACGATGATGATGCTCTATCGCGCAGGCTTCGCCTAAACTCCGTGACGATATGACCGAGGTGGAATATGGTGGAGGGGGGCACCGCACACGGCTAAGGAACGATCCGTAGATCAACTTGTGTTGTTGTGGGGTGCCCCCCTGCCCCCGTATATAAAGGAGGGAGGGGGAGGTGCGGCCGCCCCTGGGGTGCGCTGGAGGAGTCCTACTCGGTGGAGTAGGACTCCCCCTCTTGCCTTGTTGGAGAAGGAAAGGGGGAGGGAAAGAGGAAAGAGGCGCCCCCTTCCTTGTCCTATTCGGACTAGGGGAGGGGGCGCGCTGCCTGCCCTGGCCGCCCTCCTCTTCTCCCTCATGGCCCACTAAGGCCCATTATCCCCGGAGGGTTCCGTAACCCCCTTGTTAGGTAAAATCCCGATTTCACGGAACCATTCCGATATCCAAATATAGGCTTCCAATATATCAATCTTTATGTCTCGACCATTTCGAGACTCCTCGTCATGTCCGTGATCACATCCGGGACTTCGAACAAACTTCGGTACATCAAAACTTATAAACTCATAATAAATTTGTCATCGTAACGTTAAGCGTGCGGACCCTACGGGTTCGAGAACTATGTAGACATGACCTAGAACTATTCTCGGTCAATAACCAATAGCGGAACCTGGATGCCCATATTGGTTCCTACATATTCTACGAAGATCTTTATCGGTCAAACCACATAACGACATACGTTGTTCCCTTTGTCATCGGTATGTTACTTGCCCGAGATTCGATCGTCGGTATCCAATACCTAGTTCAATCTCGTTACTGGCAAGTCTCTTTACTCGTTCCGTAATACATCATCTCGCAACTAACTTATTAGTTGCAATGCTTGCAAGGCTTATGTGATGTGTATTACCGAGAGGGCCCAGAGATACCTCTCCGACAATCGGAGTGACAAAACCTAATCTCGAAATACGCCAACCCAACATGTACCTTTGGAGACACCTGTAGTACTCCTTTATAATCACCCGATTACGTTGTGACGTTTGGTAGCACCCAAAGTGTTCCTCCGGTAAATGGGAGTTGCATAATCTCATAGGTACAGGAACATGTATAGGTCATGAAGAAAGCAATAGCAATATACTAAACGATCAAGTGCTAGGCTAACGGAATGGGTCATGTCAATCACATCATTCTCCTAATGATGTGATCCCATTAATCAAATAACAACACATGTCTATGGTTAGGAAACATAACCATTTTTGATTAATGAGCTAGTCTAGTAGAGGCATACTAGTGACTATATGTTTGTCTATGTATTCACACATGTATCATGTTTCCGGTTAATACAATTCTAGCATGAATAATAAACATTTATCATGATATGAGGAAATAAATAATAACTTTATTATTGCCTCTAGGGCATATTTCCTTCAACAACTACACGGCCTGCCTGTCTATCCTGACGTGTCCCTGTTTCTGCCGATGCAGGTGGCAGGATCCTCCGTACCCCATGGTCAACAAGATTCCGCATCTTTTGCACTTAGTTTTATGCACGTTTACACCATCCTCCACAAATATTTCTTCATCAAAATAGTTCCAGATGTCTGAGAATCTTCACTGAACATTTGGAGCATCCATGTTTAAGTGTTGGAAATGAGATGGGGTTTAAGTGTGAGAAATAAGAGGGGGTAGGCAGCCCTTTATATATTCAAAAAAAAGTTACATTTTTTACATGGGCTGGCACGTTTGGCAGAAATAACTCCAAAAAATGTAGAAAATTAAAATGAGGCAAAGTTTCATCATGTGGGAAAAATCTTGAGCTTTAGTAGTGACTGCCTCATTAAAACCTTCCATCCTTGTGAAATAAAAGAGTACAAAGCCATGCTCTAGATTACAAAAGGAAAAGAAAATTGCAAAAGCTTAAGAAAAATACAAAGACTACAACTACACTTCGTCTTCTTCTTCTTCGAGTGCAAGATTTTCGAGTGTGGCCATCAGTTCTTTGTTGTCTGCAGTGTGTTGGCCTTGAGTGCACTAGCAAACAATTCAAGTTTAACCCTAGTATCCAAGATAAATGAAAATGCATACAAAATAGGAATTTCACCCAATATTTGCAATATTTAAGTCATGCGAGAAACCATAGCAGTTAATATTTTTTTGTTTTTCGTATGCTTTCAAGTGGGATGCAATGTCTACAAGAGTGTGCATCAGTAAAGGAGATGTGGGATAATAAGCCTCAGACAAAGAAATTGTTGCATCATAAAATATCTAAAAAAAACTTGACCAAAGCTTTAGCAACTTTCCAAGTATCGTTAGCGATATGTTCTTTTCCCATATTTGCATTAATCCATCCCGAGAATGCAACTTCGTCCCAGATATCTGCCTTAAGCATCACATATGTAGAGTGATGTCTACTACACAACTTGTTCTTGTAGACTCGTGTTGGGCCTCCAAATGCAGAGTTTTGTAAGACAGTAGCAAATTTTCTCTCAAGTGAATGACCTAAAGTGTATCAATCCGTGTGAGGCATAGGATGAAGATGGTCTCTCTCAAACAACCCTGCAACCAAATAACAAAGAGTCTATTGTGTCCCCAACACACCAAATACAATGGTAAATTATATAGGTGCACTAGTTCGGCGAAAAGATGGTGATACAAGTGTAGTAATAGTAGTGGATATTGATTTTTGTAATACAAAAATAAAAACAATAAGGTAGCAAGTAACGAAAGTAGCACAAACGGTATTGCAATGCTTGAAAATGAGGCCTAGGGTTCATACTTTCACTAGTGCAATCTCTCAACAATGCTAATATAATTGGATCATATAACCATCCCTCAACGTGCGATGAAGAATCACTCCAAAGTTCTTATCTAGCAGAGAATATAAGAAGAAATTGTTTGTAGGGTAGGAAACCACCTCAAAGTTATTCTTTTTGATCAATCTTTTGAGCTATCCCTATAAATGTCACAAACAACCCTAGAGTTCATACTAAAATAACACCATATGATACACATCAACCAACTCTAATGTCACCTAGATACTCCAATGTCATCGCGAGTATCCATGAGTTGATTATACGATATGCATCAAACAATTATAGATTCATAATACTCAATCCAACACAAAGAACCTCAAAGAGTGCCCCAAGATTTCTGTCGGAGAAACAAGGATGGGAACGTGCATCAACCCCTATGCATAGATTACCCTAATGTCACCTCGGGAATCCGCGAGTTGAGTGCCAAAACATACATCAAGTGTTCTCAAATCCATAAAAGTATTCAATCCGATAACAACAAGATCTCAAAGGGAAAACTCAATCCAACACAACAAAATAGAGAGGGACAAACACCATATGATCCAACTATATTAACAAAGCTCGCGGTACATCAAGATTGTGCCAAATCAAGAACACGAGAGAGAGAGAGAGAGAGAGAGAGATTAAACACATAGCTACTGGTACAAACCCTCAGCCCCGAGGGTGGACTACTCCCTCCTCATCATGGTGGCCGCCGGGATGATGAAGATGGCCTCCGGTGATGATTTCCCCCTCCGGCGGGGTGCCGGAATAGGGTCTAGATTGGTTTTTCGTGGCTACAGAGGCTTGCGGTGGCGGAACTTCTGATCTAGGGTTATTTCTGGAGGTTTATGTATTTATAGGATCTTTGGGTGTCAGTCTCACGTCCAGATGGGCCACGTGGTGCCCACTACCCACCAGCCCACGACCAAGGCGCCTAGCGCGTCCTGTGGGTAGTGGCCACCTCCTTCACCTGATGGTCCTCCCACGAAGGTTATAGTGCCTCTTTTGTTCCAAAAAAAAAATCATCAAAAAGTTTCATTGCATTTGGAGAACTTTTATTTCTGCACAACAAACAACACCACGGTAGTTCTGCTGAAAACAACGTCAGTCCGGGTTAGTTTCATTCAAATCATACCAAAACCATATAGAATTGTTGTAAACATGACATGAATACTTCATAAATTATAGATACTTTGGAGACGTATCATAGAGTTCCATCTAACAAGCATGTCTAGGTTGTACATATGAGGAGTTTGTTCTATTGCTATGCAATATCTCTTTTTTTGACTGAATACTGTGAGGCAAAAGCCCCACAACCCTTTATTCAAAACCTCCACCACCAAGTCTAGCACAGTCTCTACAAACTAATTATGTACAAAAGCTAATAAAACTAGACTAACTATTATCTAAAGCTTACCTATTTACATGCAGTTATTTACAACCAGAAAGATTACAACCAGCATATGATCTACAAAGATCAATAAAATCTCAAATGGACGCATCAAGATACTTAAGGTAGTGCTTTGATCCATTGCAGCAATAGTGGTTTCACAGCAGCCTTCATTCTGTGGGAGTGTAGAGTTATATCATGAATGAACTTGGCCTTCCATGCTCCAAAGGTAGGCCTGATGTGTCTAAAAATTCTGTCATTTCTTGTAGTCCATATGCTCCATGCAGCCAGGAACACTATCTCAAAGAAGAAGGGTTGACAAAATCCTCTTTTAGCCACCAATATGTATTCTCTGATGGAAAAACCAGCATGCCATTGTATGTGCAAGTAATTCTAGACTCTGGTGCTGAAGTTGCACTTAAAGAAAAGATGATCTCTGTCTTCATGCAGCTGTGCAACACACATTGGGCAGAGGTTATCATCATCCTCCGACCTCCAATGTCTTCTGAGAAGCATATCTCTTGTTCTTAGGCGAACATTAAGCATTAGCCATGCAAAAACCTTGATTTTCATGGTCCAATTACTTTCCAGATCCAGTTGCAAGGATCATCATCAGGCAAGGAGGAATGCATGAGAACATAGTAGCTTTTGGCAGAATAACTACCTTTCCCAGGGGTCCATGACCAGGAGTCAGATGCATTGGGATCTCTCTCCAATCCTTGAATGTCAAGCTGCAAGGTTTGAAGTTCTTACATTGCCTCAGGGGATAATGGGAGCTGAAATTGAGCTTGTATGTCCAAATCCTTAATGAAATCTTGACTGAGATCTTATCATCCATGGTAAAGGACAAAAGGCGTGGAAATCTCTCTTTAACTGGGTTGGAACAACCCATGAATCATACCAGAAGAGTGCAGTGTCACCAGAATTAATTATGACAGTCGAATTTGCTCTATAAGCATCATTGATCTTCATGATGTCTCTCCACCAAAAGGATCCACATTGAACTGTTTCATGTGGAACAAGACCATTATAATAGGTGTCCCATATCAATGACACCCATGGGATATCTTCCTTGTTGTAAAACTTGTGGAGGTACTTAGTGAGCAAGGCTCTATTCTGGATAGCTAGGTTCATAATACCCATTCCCCCCCTTATCCTTAGGTTTGCACACCATAGGCCAGGCTGCCAGAGACTGCTTTGGGGTGTCAGAATTTCCTCTCCACAAGCATTGCCTCATGATTCTCTCCAACTGTTTGATAATTGCAGCAGGCAGGCTAAGACTACACAGAAAGTAGATTGGCACAGATGAGAGAACTGATTGCAGTAATTGTAACCTTGCTCCTTGTGACAGGAGTGAGGAACTAGCAGACAATCTCCTTTCCACCCTGTCAACAACAGGGACCAAATCCACAATTCTTGGCTTGGTGGTTCCCACCGGTAGTCCAAGATATGTAAAGGGCAAGGTACCCACTTGACACCCAAAAATTGCTGCAAGTCTAGTGACTTCTTCAGGGGATACATTTATGGGCAGAATACATGATTTGTGAAAGTTCACTTTCAAGACAGTAGACTTGTAGAATGAAACCAACATTTCCTTGAGGACCAGCAATTGAGTCTCATCAGCTTGCACAATGAGCAAAGTGTCATCAGCATATTGAACAATTGGAACGTCTAGATCATTGGATAGAATAGGTAAAGCTAGCAGTCCATCTTGGAGCATTTTATTGACCACGGTTTGCAGTAGATCAGCAACAATGACAAAGAGCAGAGGTGATAATGGATCTCCCTGTCTAACCCCTTTCTTGCAATTGAATTGTTTACCTGGCACTCCATTAAGCAGAATAGAAGAGGAGCCAGAAGATAGGAGTTCTTTAACCCAAGAAATCCATTTATCATCAAAACCTTTGTGCTTTAACATCAACAGTATGAGATCATGCTCTACGGTGTCAAAAGCTTTTGCAAAATCCAGCTTGAGTATCAAAATTGGCCTCTTTGATTGATGTCACTGGTGAATGTACTCCAAGCTCCAGGCAATGCAGTCTTGGATTGACCTAGACTTGAGGAAACCATACTGGTTTTTATTGATACATGTGAGGATAACTTTCTGCAACCTGTTTGCTAAAAGTTTGGTTAGAAATTTGAGGCAGGTGTTTGTGAGAGATATAGGTCTGAAGTCATTTGGCCCCTCTGGTGATAGCACTTTTGGAATTAGGGTGACCAAAGAGCCATTAATGCTCTGCAGAGAAATCTTTCCATGAAAGAAATCAGAGAAGAGCTTATAGAAGTCCTCTTTTATAATATGCGAGCATCGCTTGACAAACATCCCAGTAAAACCATCAGGTCCTGGGGCTCTATCTAAAGGAAGGCCTTTCAGAACCTCATTAATTTCCTCATCAATAAAAGGCCCAGATAAATCCTCTAAACCTGGCACTGGCAGAATGAGATCTCCCAAATCAAACTGCATATCAATGCCTTGAGCAATCCCCATTCTGTCTCTGTAAGAGCCCCACAGTAATCCAGCCATTTCACTATGAGAAGATACTATCAATCCATCCTCAGTAACTAGGCTAGAGATTGTATTGCTTCTAAACCTTCCTGTTGCCATAGCTTGAAAGAATTTTGAATTCTCTTCTCCCACTTTAATCCATCTCATTGTACATCTTTGCTTCCAGTAAATGTACTGCAAGTGAAGAAGGTCCTCAAGGTGAAGTTTAACTAGTTTTCTGAAGTTAAACTCGGGCCTTGTTAGAGGTCTCTGATCTTCCAAATTATCAAAGGCCAGAATAACAACATTACAAGCTTGCATTAATAATTTTAACCTTGAGACTCTAGTGTGTCATCTCTTCAGTTCATGCCTTAAACGTTTGAATTTTTCTGTCAAGACAGCAGCTGAATTTGTCTTGTTAGTAGGGGTAGACCATGATTGTTGAACACAATAATAAAAACCTGGCATATCAACCCAATAGTTTTCAAAACGAAACACTTTGGCTTTGGGGATAGTTGTTGAAATAGAAACTACACATGGCACATGATCAGAGCTAGTTTTTGCCAGAGGATAAACCATGGCGTTAGGGAATTCAATGATCCAATTGGCTGTGGTAAAAAAACCAGTCGAGCTGTTCAAGTAATGGGATTTCCTGCATGTTTGACCAGGTGTATTGTCTCCCTTTCAAAGGTAATTCAAGTTAACCGAAATGACCAATTATTTCATTGAAAAAGAACATGTCATTGACATCACCTCCAGGCTGATTTCTATTTTCAACAGACCTTATGAAATTAAAATCTCCAAGAAATAACCACCTAATCTTGAGGTATATTGATATGATATAACCAATGAACAAAGTTGTCTCTTAGTTGTCCTTGACAAGGTCCATAAACATTAACCAAAGTCCACTTTTGGTTGTTATGGGCTGAGGAAAGTTAATTATAATGCCAAAACTCTGAGCCTCAACCAGAGAACCCACAAGTGCAGAGGAACTCCATAAAACCAAAATCCCACCAGATGCTCCCATAGAAGGGGAGTAGGCAAAATTATCAAACTGTTTAGGGCAAAATTTTCTAATGAATCTTTGATCAAAATAATCACACTTGGTTTCTTGCAAACAGATGACAAAGCACTGACTTTCTTCAATTTTTGCTCTAACAACCCTCTGTCGAATTTCAGAATTTAAGCCCCTAACATTCCAACACAGAACTTTCCAGTCCTTGTTATGATGTGCATTCATTGGCAAACATAATAAAGTAAGAGAGCACACACAATACTACATAATAGCACTGTGAAAGATAATAACCAGCAATCATAATATATCGCAGCAGACCAAAAAGTATCACCCACTAGCAGAAAAGAAGTCTGAAGAAAAACAGACAAAAGCACAGTCACAGCGGTACAAGGGATCTGCCTCCTTATAATGGAGCAAATTGTATCACTCAACATCAGGAACTGGTGGTTCTTTAGACTGCTTGGGAGCAGCCATAAGCTGCTCCACAGATAGTTTCTCCTGTGGTATGCCTAGAGAAGCTCCAAGTGTTTGCATGACAGCGATCGGGGTTGGAGGAGGAACATCAGGTGCTGCATCTTTTGGTACTTCATTGACAGGTTCAATCCTTGGATTCTTTGCTCTTGGTTGATGAAGAGGTTTTGGCTTCATAGGTATGGCAGAAGTAGGTTTGAAACCCTGGAGCTTGGCAGCACTCCTGGTCATCCGTCTGTCAGATAAATCTGGTCGTTGAGCTGCTATTTTCCTCTGTTTCTTCCTCTGCTTGCCAGAAGAAGTGAAGTTGATGCTTGCAGAGACTGGAGGCTGAAAAGAGACATGGCCATCATCAGTAACCACCTCCTCAAATGATAGTTTTTGAGCAACGGGTTTTGAGGGAGGTGGCAGAGCCAAAAAAGAGTCTGTCTGCTGCATCTTGGGCCATTGGAAGGGCACCAAATTCTCAAAAGCAATTGGCCAAGATCTCTTGAGAGGAGACTGAATGTCCTCTAATCCAAACTGCAACTGAGGTGGGATGGAAGCTGTCAAGAAGGTGGACATAAGAGAAACAAATGATCTCTTCCAAATCATATCCGGAGGCAAAACAGGCCCAAACATTATGCGAGCTGCTCCAACAATAAGTGGAGGTTGAAGAGGAGGCTGGTATGGTATAATAGCCAGCTAGTTTTCCTCATTTAGCCCCTCCACATGCTGATCTTCCCCATGTTGCAGAGGGATAGCTGGCTGAATTTCCTGCACATCAAGAGGCTGATTCTGCTGATCCTGAGGCTGGACAGGCAGCACATTTGCTAACTGAAGCTGCAAAAAATCTCAACGTTGACGCAATAAAAAAGATGCTCAAGGAGGCTGAGTAGAGTTACCAAGAAAAGAAATTGCAGTGAGCAAAATCTCAACATCTTTCTCGCATCTCTTCATAGCACATTTAGCAATAAGATTAATTATATGGCAAGCACAACGTTGACGCAATAAAAAGGATGCAACATATACATAAAATAGAGGACTGAGGCTCTCCATTGCAGTTGTATTTGATGAAATCACACTTGTTGGGGTTGTCTTGGTTGGTTTGTGCTATACGTACAGAACTAGGAGGTCTTTAGGTCAACACACCGCCCTCGCATATTTTATTTTCTCTTTTTAAACAGAAAATATGGAAAAATATCAATGGGCCGGACATGCACGGGGGAGGGGTGTGCGCCGGTTTGCCCAATGGCCTATAGCCAGCCTGAAGCGCTAAACAGGAAACGCCCCCTAGAGGATGCTCAAGGAAATTTTGCAGTCTGTAGTGTGATTTCACATGTTAATGTAGTTCAAGGCTTCACTGTAGAGTATGTATAACACACATCATGCTCACTTAACTGACTATTTTTACGTTAAATTTAGAATGATTGAATATGATGTGCCGCCATCTCAATTACTCGGTTCTGACGTTGATCTCGTCCGTGTTGAAATGCAAAGGCATCCACATACCGACACCAAAAAGGAGCGTATTATCCGTTCGAAATCACGGCATTGTGTTCGGTTCAGCACCTATCAGAAACGTCTTATAATTTGGGACAGAGGAATACTTCTCAAGGTGCAATGAAACTCAACACAACGCATTCGGTTCAACACCTATAAAAGGACATACACACATACAACACCTGAAAAAACAATATATTTGTTCCAACTAGCAGCGGCAAAAACCTTCGCCTCAAAGCTAGGTCACAAGCCTGCGGCATACATTTTCCTGTAAACATTAGCAGAGGTAAATATACATACTACTATGGATAAAGTGTGACCTGACTAACATCCATTGCTTCACAATTCAAAACAGCCGTTTTCCGGTCCAGCTTGCAGTTACAGGATTTAAACGGTACCACAGCCTAGACCTAACAAAACCCTTAAACCAGACGCGCGAGAAAGAAACAAACCTGCTACCAAGTACATACACCGAGGCAGGAATGAGAAACTAGAAAAACTCTGGACAAAAAGGAAATCGAGACATGGCAACAAACAATAACAGTTTACGTATTTTCCTTTTGGCATGGCAGATAGCTAGCTAGATGCAATGAAAATTGAGACAATTTCCGACACATTCAGTTGTTAGCATATATACAGTACTTCTCAGATTTTCGCTGCATCAGATCATTCTAGCCAGTTGCATAATTCACTAGGATGAGGGACATAACTAAACTGCAGTGGCCAGTCCTGTAGCAAAACTGAAAATTTATATCATAACTGAACTGCAGAATTTCACTGCATCAGGGAATTTATATCTTCACTGAGATGAGGCACAGAACTATACTAGCAAACAATGACAAGCTTATCCATACAAAGCTCAAGTAGAAGCAGAAACATTAGCTTCTCCTCGTTGAAACAGGGGAGACAATGAACATATGCTACTTCCATTATAGAAAAAAAGCATAAGTGGTCAAGTACACCTAGTAAAATACTATTAAACAGGGAGCACAGGTTGGTAAAAACCGGATAACTGAGTTATTCTAGTAAAGAACTGTGCCAACACCACAAAAGTTAAAACTTATCAAGTTCAACAAACAAAATACAGGAGCGGAGGGAGCACTCCTCCGTACCACGAGTAACATATTCTACCCATGCAGCAAAAACCAATCTCTACTCCCTGGATCTCAAAAGGAAATCTCAGATGAAGCTGGTGCTGCGGCAAACTGTACGTAGTTGGCTGGCAGGCACGGATCATTTATTGGCCATCCGAGTAGAACATGCTTGGGTACAGCCAGAGCGGCCGAACTGATGACTGCACTGGGGTGCTCCCAAAGCCTGCGGGTTCAACGCGTGTTGGTCGTGTTGGTCTATCCTGCAAGCGATCTGGCCTGCCACACAGCCTATAGAGAAACCAAGGTCGAGCTGTACGAGCAAAGTACACGATGTCACTCCTTCCTCCCCATAGCTCCGGGCTCATGCAAGAAACTGCCGTGCTCTTCGCTTCCGCCCCTACAAAGAGTGCCCGCTCGCCCAGCTTCTCCACGGCCACCCGTGTAGCGGGCTCCGTTGACATGTCGAGGCGGTGGAACTCGCCAAAACTCAGAATGAGAAGCATATCACCACAAACCACCAGCCTTCCTACCACCGGCCTTCCTCCCACAGGCTTGGTTTTTATCTCCTGCAGGCCATGCTGAGGGGCCAGCTGCAGAGCATAGGATCTCCCATAGCTATTCGAGACAATGAGCTGACCATCCAACTCCACAAAATGGTCTATTACAAACTGACAAGGAAGCTGGAGTTCGGACCAAGAGTCGTTTCCAACAGGCAGATCAAGCAAGAAGGACTCGGTACTGACAAGGAGATGTGAGTTGGGTGATGCAAGTGGGGCTGTTAGAATGCCAGCCAAGTGAAGTTTTGAACATCCAGCACGGGATGGGAGACGTGGAGTTGAGACCTCGTCACCGGTGAACACATCGATGATGCGACAGTATCCGTTGCAGTAGTAGATGAGCTTACCATAGGAGGATCCAATAAATGTCATCTTCTCCAGGGCATCTTGAGGGATCCAGCAGCGAAGGGCGGCGTCTCGGTTGGCTGGATCAACAACCTTACATGGGTATAGCTCATGACAACCACTGGTACAAGGAAGAAGAGGACCTTGTGCACGAATATGGGGCTGGATGAGGAGAGGTGGTAATTTTGTGAGGAACGTGGATTTTGACGGGTACGAGGAGAAGGCAGCACGCCACGAGGGGCATATCGCGGCGAAGCCAAGAAGGTCTCGGAAGGAGCCCAGCCGATCAACAATGGAGTGAAGCAAGCCATCTGGGAGGTCAGCCCAACCTTGGGGTCCGAAAAAGGTAGGGCGTCCGGGGAGAGAGACGGCAGGCAGTTTGCTGGGCCTCTGCATGATGCGCTGTTGATGGCAAACTCTGCAAGCAATAAAAAAAACTGTAAGCTACTACTAAGCAGATTAAGAAATACGAGGCGGATAGCATGTCAATCGGAACCATGGGTAAGCAGATGATATTCTGCAGGTGTATGAAAGAAACTTTGCTATGTACTGCCAGGAATAAGAAGCATGGATAAATAAACACATGATACTTGTTCAGATGAAATGTATGCCCATCAACCAAGGGAACTTGCTATAGACTAAAAACAAGAGTCTAATCCGGTTACATTTCGGTGGGTCGTGTTCAGATTCAGAATAAGCTAATAGCAAGAAACTTGGTTATGGAAATATGTGTCCTTCATTTTATTTTATTTTATTTTATTTTATTTTATTTTATTTTATTTGTGAAGCACATATGTACATTCAGAACATAAGCAGTATACTACATGTGTACGTACATTCAGCATCTGCACATCCACAAATGCTGGTGCTAGCCCTCTAGGCGATGACATGATACGGCTGCATTAAAGTGTTGTGGAGGTGCGATTTTCTTTCTTCCATTCCCTTCAATTGCAGGGATCTCAAAACGGCCGACAAACCAAAACTGAATCCAAAATCGCAACGCTAGCTGACCCGAAACCTAGATTAGTCCACTCAATCTACTCTAAATCTGGCCCTATGTTAGGTAAAGCACGGTGCATCTTACGCCAGAATCCACTAAAACATCCAACCAAGAACAAGCTAGGGTTTCGGCGCAGGGGCGGGAGGGAGAGCGAGCGAGCCTCACAGGTAGGGTGGGGAAGGAGACGGCGATGCCGATGCCGATGCCGACAAGGTCGCCGGCTGTCGTGGACGTCTTCTTCTCCAGCGGTGTCGCCGCCGACTCGCCGGGAACGGATCTGCTCTGCTCTCTCTGGCTGGGCTATTTCCTCTTTCTTCTTGGGAGGGTGGGGAGGTAGGTGTCAACACTACTGAAGCAGAAGCACACTGAGCAGAGTGCACTCTGGTCTGGATTCAGATAACCAACGGCCCCGATTCGATTCGTCCCAGCACCAACTGGATAGATCAACGGTGGACAAGCATCTAAAATGTTTACCGTCTTACCGTCCAACTTTATTATTGTACTGTACTACCTTGATTGATTACCCAATAACAGTTAACTAGCCCAGCCACATGGAATGCGTGATAAGCAATGGTGATTTAGGGGATGTTTGGTTCAGAAGTCCTAGGACTTTTTCTAGTCCCACCTCTCCGTCTCCTCCCCACCTCTCCTCGTCCCTCTCTGTCATGTCGAGCTTCGGCAGCGCCGCCGATGGCGGATCCAGCGGCGAAGAAGACCCCATCGACTGGACGCCCTATGCGTCGCATTAGCGCGGTTGCAGGTGGGCCCAAGGGTGGGAGCTCGTGTGCCCCCCCCCCATCACTTGGCGTCGTCTCCCCACTCTCCGCGGCGTGATCCACACGCTTCGCATCGAGAAAAATCGGTCACCCTCTCCCACCCCTTCCGCCGCTGCCCCTCCCGGACAGCGCCCCCATATCTGTCTCATATATGAGCTGGTTATGGTAGGTACGAAACAGCCGGGAGATATAGGACCGGTTTAAGGTGTCCAGTTGGGTGGGAAAAAAATGACTAGGTAGTGACCGGGCAGCTAGCCTAGACATTTGGGGAGGATATGGGGGCTCCGACGGCGAGACAAGAGGGTTGCGGGGAGGACGGTTGTGGCGGCATGACGAATCCGCCTCCGGTGTCGCCCATAGACGAGGCAGGGCCATCATCCTATCTTATACTCCCTCCGTCTTGAAAAGGTTGTCTAAGATTTATCCGTATGTAGAAAAATCTAAGACAACCTTTTTGGGATTCCAACTGTAACAAAAACGTGCCATTCTTGCCTTTTATATCATCTGATGCAGGGTTCAATGCTTCTTCTCTATATGCGATGGAAGATGGACAAAAGTTCCCAGCGCATTCAACATGCTTCTGTATATGCAATGGAAGTTGAGAAAAAGTTGCTGGCGCATTCAACTGTACCGAAATCGAGACAAGTTTCCCACACTTTCAATTCAGCTGTTATGCTCCTCATTTTATTTATTTTTACATCCACTCAAATTCTAGCTAGTTGCATGATTCACTGGGATGATGAGGCACAAAGCTAAACTGCTATGTATGTAAAACCAACTATCACATGGGGATTTATATCCCCACATTAGAAGAAATCATAAGTGGTCAAGTACACTCGATGAAAGATTAAACGGAGAGCAAAGGTAAAAACCGAGACCAACGGCAAGAGACTTGAGTAATGATCCCGGTAAGCTCACATCACAAGTGCAACCACTGCAAACGTTAAAGCTTACCAAGTTCAACAAACTAACTACAAAAGCGAAAGGAGCACTCCTACATACCAAATTTCCAGACCTCTAATGCCACATAGAACATCAATCTCCTATCCACACAGCAAAAACCAATCTCAGAACCTCAGAAGAGATTCGAAATTGCAACCTGACCAAACTTACCTTGCCCTCCAAATCAGAACAGGCGTTTTCAGTCCAGCTTGCAAATTGCACAATAATTAAACATCATAGCATTCGTTTCTGCCAAGAACATACAAATTAACTACAAACCTGCTACGTACCAGTTAAGGCACAACCACATCTTGCAACAGATAGAACAAGTCTGTTGTTCGCCTGTATATAGCATGACACATATCTAATCAACTTGCAACAGATATCTGATGCAGTCTCTAGTGACACACAGAGGCCATATATAGGTATCATCCTTTATTATTACATACATACATATATGATGCAGCAGAAATCAGTCCCCGCTCCCTGCTGCGTCTCAGATGTAAATCTCAGATGAAGTTGCTTGTGCGGCAAGACGTGGTCAGGCCGGATCACTGGCCACCAGAGTAGAACATGCTCGGGTACAGCCAGAACGGCGGCGGTCTGCGTAGATGCCAACGGTCGGAGTGTGAGGTGTCGTTCCACCCTCCCCATTCGTATGGGCTTGTGCAAGGAAGCGCTGGAGCCGCCCACCATGGTTCCGGGCTCGTGCAAGGAAGCGCCGGCGAATCCCATTCCCATGGCTCCAAGCTTGTGCAAGCAAGCGCCGGAGTCACCCGCCATGGTTCTAGGCTCACGCAAGGAAGTGGCGAATCCCATAACCATGGTTCGGGCGCGTCTCCTGCATCGGGCGGTGTGTCATGCATGGGATCCGGACCTCCACACAGATGGTGTAGATCCCACGGCTTAGAGCCAAGAAGGCATGCATACAACAAGATGTTGCTCCCCAATCCCAATAGTTCCGAGCTCATGCAAGAGAGTGGCGCGCTCTTAACTTCCTCCCCTCGAAAGAGTGCCCAATTGTCTAGCTTCTCCACGGCCATCCATGTTGCTGGCTTGGTCGACACGTCGAGGCAGTAGACCTCATTAAAAGGAAAAACAGTGACCATGAGAAGCATGCCACCACAAACCACCAGCCATGTTTTACCACTTCTATGGTCTTCACTCCTATCCTGGAACTTGGTTGTTATCTCTTGTAGACCAAGCTGAGGGGCCAACTGCAGAGTGTAGAACCTCTGGAAGCCATCCGAGACAATGACATGTCCATTGAATTCCACGATTTGGTCTATCACCAACATATGAGGAAGCTGGACTTGAGACCAAGAGTCAATTCCAACAAGAAAATCAAACAGGGAGAACTCTGTACTGACAAGAAGATGCGAGTTGGGTGATGTAAGGGGGGACGTTAGAATGCCGTTCAAGTAGAATGTCTCACGTTTGGCACTGGATGGGAGACGTGGAGTTGAAACCTCCATGCCGGTGAACACATCGACGATGTGACAATATCCGTAGCAGAAGTAGATGATATTACCATAGGATAAGCCAATATATATCATCTTCTCCGTAGTTTCCACAGGAATCTGGCAGCGAAGGGAGGTCTTTTGGTTGGCTGGATCGATAACTACACATGTGTATAGCTGATGGCAACCATTGGCAGCAGGAAGAAGAGGACCTTGTACACGAGCATGGGGCTGGATGAGGAGAGGTGGCAATTTTGTGCGGAGCATAGATTTTTATGGGTACGAGGAGAAGGCAGCACGCCAAGAGGGGCATGTTGCTGCGAAGCCAAGAAGGTCTCGGAAGGAGCCCAGCCGAGAAACGACAGAGTGAAGCAAGCCATCCGGGAGGTCAGCCCAACCTTGGGGTCCAGAGAACGCAGGGAGCCAAGGGAGAGAGACATCAGACAGTTTGCTGGGGCTCTGCATGATGTGCAGCTGACGACAAAATCTGCAAACAATGAACTTTTCAAGTCAAGCAAATTAGATTTCATTTTTCTACTAAAAAAAGCTTAGAAGTGTAAGCTGGTGAAGAAATACGAGACGAATAGCAGTAATAAGCAAATGATATTCTGGAGATCAAATATACATAATAAGAAACTTGCTATGCTGCTTATGCACCAGGAATAAGAAGAATGTATAAAATATACGGTAGTTGTTCAAATGAAATGTATGCCCGACAACCAAACGAACTTGTTATGCAATTTATTCAAATAGCAAATTTGACCTGATTATGTTTTCGTGAATCATCATGCCGTGTTAAGGTTCAGAATACGCTAATAGCAGCCAGCACAAGAAGAAGCTTGGTTATGGAAATGACACGATTCAGTTCAAAATTAGATTTTTGTTTTTCTCTGAAGCACATTCATTCAGAGCATAAGGGTACCAGGAAATGGGAACACCGAGTGCAGTTCTAGTAGCTCTCTAACAGAAGATATATGCCGCTTTTCGATGCCCTGAGATGCTGTCCAAATGTTTTTTTTCTCTCTTGTTCCACTTGCAGATGATTTATTTTCCCAAGAGGGGCGCTCAGATTATCTGAAAACCGCCCACTGGATTTATTTAATCCAAGACTGAATCCAAGTCAATTATATCCATCCAAAACTGCAACTGCAACGGTAGGTGTCAGAGCAATCCACTGGATCTACTCCAGTGTTAGCCTACGCATAAAAAATTCCAACCGCGCCTACCAGATTGATTGATTTATGGGGAGATGCGTAGAGGAAAAGTAAGAGATGAACATTCATCAATCAAAGGAAGTGGAAAAACAGGAACAGATGGATCTAGCTAGCTAGGGCTTTGGTGCAAGGGGATGCTGGTCAGACCTTGTAGATGGTGGTCAGATCTGCTGCGGACGTCTTCTCCGGCGGGATGGTGCCTCGCCGTCGCCGTCGCCGTCGGCCGGATGGATCTGCTTTCTGGGCCGGAACCTCCTCGGGCCGGTGTCAACTAGGACCAGTCCATTACGGAGACTGAAGCCAGCCTGAGATGAGACACTGACAGAACAGAGTGCGCTCTGAAAACGACACATTTCTGGGTTCAGATAACCAACGGCTCAGATTTATCCCAGCGGAGGCTCAACGGTGGACAAGCATCTATGGTTACCATACCAACAAACATACTGTACAATATAATATTAGACTCTACTCAAACACTCCAAAAATAAATATTACTCCTTCCGTTCCTAAATATAAGTCTTTTAAGAGATTTTATTTAATAAGAACTACATAAGGATCAACGATGTACATGTACAAGAAACTAGAGAGGAATTAAGTGGTCATTAGGCTGTTGTGACACTACCACGAAATGACAACCCATGGCGGTATGTGATTTTCGTTCGTATAGCTACGAATATCTATTCTCTCGCAGACTTCTCTCCCCTCCATCATCCCCCCTCATAGTCCTCATGTCTTCTCAATCTTCTTGTACTTTTTAAGTTAAACTTTTTTTTGAAATAAACTTCACACTTTATTAATTAGAAATAATAGTTACATCGTCAATAAGTAAAGATACAATTTCATTAAATAGGATCCTCAAACCAATCCCTAGTGACTGAAAATTTCGCTAATCTTCCTACCCCTCTTTCCTTCCATTCCCTCCTCTTCATCCCCATCATTAAGCGCATGGTATGAGGTGGTTAATCATGATGTCCATGTCGAATGGCTAGAGCTCACATGTTGCCATGTTGGGTGCCTCATCTCCTGTCCAAAGAGAGAGGCTCCAAAACATGTCATACTCGTCTTACTAACCATCCGCAGGGAAAAAAAGGATTGCATACTTGGCTGACATTTTATCATTACATTATAAACTTATAATGTACTAACTGATGGACAAAATAGTTTGCATCATTTACAATCATTGTTGTAAGTGGCGGTAGAGTGTTGATCCATTAGAATCTTAGAACATTGATCCAGGAGAATCTTAGAAATGATTATAGATGTACGAACCTTGAAGCTCAGAAATCTGCACAAGTTTCAAATCCTCGATGCAAGAAATCATCATTGTAAATGTGAAAATAGAATGATTTGCATATATCCCAATGCTCATGAAGCAATGCTTATTAGCTATGCAGGCACAAAGTTAGAACTGAATGGGAAGAAGAGAGAGCACACACATGTTGCAACTCTGTCGACAATAAGGGAAATTACCATATATGCTACTGCAAACAACAGTAGCATGCCTTTTAACCTTTGTATTCTTGCGATGACAGATAATTATATCATACATAAAAAAATGTGAGATCTAAAACATCTAGAGAACATGTTATCAATTGTGCACTGACACTTGCTACGTGACAATAATGTTAAGGCTCTCAACAATTGTAAAGTATGAGACAAAGATCCTCACGATATTTTGATTTTTAAGGTTGCAGAGTGATTGCTTTGCACAAGTATTTCTTCTTGTCGAAACACCAATAGGCCATCCATGCCGAAAGAGACGAACATTGAGACACTAAGAACATCACAGATATAAAATGAAGAATGCATCGGGACTAAGAGTAACGATGAAAATACTTTTTACTTGTACATCTTACATTCCATCGCTAACAACCGGACAAAAAGGGGTAGTTACAGGGAAAATTCAAGACGGTCAAGCCATGGATTAAAACTCTCATTAACCTTCGTATCAAATAAATCTCTGGTCTATTTTCTTGGTATCCAAGTGCCTATGATGAGGCAACAAAACTTCCATGAACTAAAGGGCCTTATCATAAGCTCAATTGAAGATTTGATCAAAGAATAACTAATTAGAATTTTATTATACACATAATCAACTCAAAAGCAAAGATGAGCCTTGGCACTCCAAATCCAATCTATTTGCATATAATATTTTTGAAATTGTTGCAACCTGAATAGCACCCTGCGAACACTCATAGCGGTCATGTTATAGTATAAATTCACTGATCTTAGAGCTAAGCATTAAGTTGACCATGGTTGGCAAGAAGTTGCAACACAATGAGACAATGTGCAAGCAAATTAAGATATAATAACAAAATTGATATTCAGAATAAGGGAGCACATAACTAACTTCGTTATCATTGCTTCAAATAACTCTCCATTACACCATTGGGAATATGTACTGCGCAAAACATATCTCAGGTTATCACACTGAAGTTGAAAGATAAAAATAAAAAAAAGTTAGATTCTTATAACGCTTCTATTGAACCCGCTCATTAAAATTTCTCACAATTTTTTTTGAGAAGAAACAACAAGACTACATGAGACAGTTGCAATGAGCTGCTACTTGCTCCAAAGCCACCAAACCAATTGATCCATGGATAAAAAGGGACTTACACTAATCAATAGTTACCGTGAACCCCATTGAGGCTGGACGATTATTGCACTCAAAGATGCTACTGGAGCATTATGGCATTCATCCGGTTCTATGATGCATGCCAGATCATTTCCTTTATCAAGCCAACAGTCTCACCAACAAAGGAAATAACTATCTCATATAGGGCCATTCGTTTGTTCATGTATCCGATTGTCAAAAGTTGCGGCTTACGTGGAAAGAAAAATGTTAGAAACATAGAGGGTCACATGACACGTCACAACGAGCCAAACCATGTCCTCTAAATGTGAAGATCAGTTCGTTGGGCCATTCACTTGAACCGAGAATGCAAAAGCGAACCTAAATTTTGGTTATGGTATTGACGTGCCTAGTTACTGAAGTAAGAAGGTATCCTCATAGTGTGATGGACGGTGGTAGTGGTGAAAAATGGGGAGGATGGAGATACCTGGTAGATCTTGTTGCAGTACACATGTGGTGGCAACCACAAAAAGTTCTTGCGCAACTCATAGGTATCCAGCGAGTGGAAGCGAACAATGATCAGAGGAGGCGGATGATCGATTCCTACAGCCTCGATGCAGAGGCTACACTTGCGGAAAAGATCTAGGATCCACGAGCCCATTATCATGGATAGAGATTGTTCTAGGAGAGAAGAGGAAATTATTGCGGCGGCCATGGCAACTGACGCGACTTGCATGCCGCCGGCAATCCCTGTGAAGGCGTTGCCGATGCAGCGTCATCCCCGCGACAGTGGGGATGCACCTCAGACGACCGCACACCTTAGATGCCTCCCGCATAGCATGCGCGCCAAGAGGACGACGACGCCGCTCCTGGCGGAAGGACCGACGATGACTTGGAGGACGGGTCTCTCCCAACGGCGATCTAGATTACTTAGGATGGTGCCACGCGTGCTCTCGTGGCCATATCATGGGGAAGGCAGGGGATGCATGGGGGTGGAAAGGAAGAAAATATTTGACTTATTGAGATATTGGTAAGTTTGATTTTTGAGAATTGGTAATTTCTGATTTGATTTGGTATGTTAACCCATTGAGTTAAGAAAGAAAAAGGTGAACCCAAGGGGGTGGGTGCAAAAATACAATGTGGGAGGGATCGAGTCATAAAGGGGGGAGGGGTGTGGAGTGTGTGGTTTTAGTGAGTGGAGTGTTTTAAGATTGACCAAACGAAGCAGAGGCACATAGTCTCACAAACTCGGATCTGACAGACGGTGGAGCACGAAGAGGAGAGGGGACCGGAGGGGAGGGAGGGGTCGACGCGACGCGGCGCCTCTGCCGCGATCTCGGCGGGCGAGCGAGATGGCGACCCCACACTCCTCCGACCTCCTCGCTGATGCGACGATGGGGGTCCCCTGCTGGCCCCAGATCCCCTTCACTCTAGACATGCCAGACTCCTCCTCCCCGCGCGACGGCGCCGCAAGGCAGATCGTCGACTCCCTCCTCGTCCGCTTCCTCTCGCTCACCCGCCGCCGCATCGAAATCGCCCAGGCCCAGGTACCCTCCCTTTGTCTCCTGCTTTCCAGATCTGGTCGCGCTTTCCAGATCTGGCCGCTCCCTTTGTCTCTTGCTTTTCAGGTCTGGCCGCGCTTTCCAGATCTAGCCTCGCTTCCGAGATCTGGTCGCTCCCTTTGTCTCTCGCTTTCCAGATCTGACCGCCCCCTTTGCCTCTCGCTTTCCAGATCTGGCCGCTCACATTTGTGTGCGAGGTCAACGACAACCTCATCGCGCATGGGTCGCTTGATTAGTCTGATTTGATGGGGGTCACCTGACCTACTAGTGTTGCCGTGATAGGCCAACGCGGTAGAAAATGCACAGATTCATGGATCCGACAATCGAAATATCAGTACAAGTGCCTACAGCCTTGACCAAACTCAAAGGAACACAAAGCTATACAAAAAACATGCTTTATAAAGAACTACAAGTGCAAGATATCATCCCGCGGCTCTTGGATGTCCTGGCTAAATTGATTCTCTTATCATTTCTTGATAGACCGAACCCTTGGCCAGCTAACTCATATTATAGTATATATAGTGGTGTCTACACTCCAAAAGGAAACACACACACATATGTCTTGTCAATGTCATATCCTTCAATGCACATCTTCAAGAATTATTACGTGCGTTCAGTGTGGCCAATGGACATAAAAAAATACATTAACAATATTACTTGCCAACATACTAGCATATAATTTATCAAACGACAAGAACAATAAATTTTGTGAAAGCATTTTAAGGCCTCATTTGGTTCATAGGATATGAATACCATGGAAATAGGAAAACCATAGAAAGTGAGATGATTATCGTAAATCATACAGAAAAAGACATGTCATGTGGTTCATGTAGGGTAAGCCTTTTCCCATTGGATCTAGGCTAACTTTTTATTTTGGATCCTATCCTATTAAGGAATAAGATGCTATCCTATTCATGAGTAAGATGCTATTCCTGCAAACCAAAGGGTTTTAAAGGAATTTTCCCTACATGATTATCCTTTTGAATTGCTACACAATTGTTGTAAACCAAACGAGGCATATTTGAGAAAAAGTGGCGGAATGCCTTGGTTCTCTTTATTTTGCAATAATCATACAATAAAATAAATAATTTATTATTTGTCACTTGAACCGGATCTCTAATAACCAACCAGCTTAATTTTTCAATTCTCAGTTTAAAATTTGAAATTTAAACTCTCGGTTAAACTTATTCAAACTTTGCAGAAGTAAATTTGTACTTAGATTTAAAAAAAAGATGAGAAATCATGTCTGAAGAATTAGATGAGATGAAAAGGCAGTGGTGCTCTTGCATCTCACCTCAACGTATGCGCCTTGCACGCTTCGCCATTGCCGCTCCGTCATCCATTGCTTTCTTGCTTCCTAAAGATTCAGGATGATAAACCGATCGAGAAATGTACGTATGAAGCGGGAGACATCATGTCCAATGATGTACGCTTACAAGGATATAGAGAGGAAACGAATCAACCTTGTAGGGAGGTCAATAGTTCATGGTCTTAGGCCGTTGAGAGGTGAGTCCTAGACGATTTGCAAACTTTTATTTTGCAAATATTGAAGTGATTGGCTGAACCCCATAGGAGTCCACGGACCCCCTGTCCATTGTGTGGCTACATCACATCACGTCTTCATTTGCCTTTACTTATTTCTCATTAAGTTTGCAATGCGATTGTCTGTCATTGAATCAATTTACGCAGTGACATACCTTCTATCCATGTTCCCTCGCCTCACCTCACCCCGCCTCCTCCTTAACTCTTGCAAGTTGTTCTCTTTCTAATTCGTACCCGGTGGTCAAGTCCACGGTCTCACAATCTACAAAAGGCCATGTTTCCGCCTCTCAATCTCTTGTTCCCCCCTTCGCCTTACACTAGGCGTCGAAGTGTTGCCGCCGCTGCTAATCTGGACCGACACGAGCGCTGACGAGCCCGCCCTTCCCCGCTCCCAAAAGGTACACCTAGGTGACCTTCAGACACGCCCGACACCCGCCTTGCTGCCAACAACTCTTAGTCTTCAAGCTCGTGCTCATGATTGTCTCAACAAGTCAGGTATTCAACATCATTTTTCCCCCTGGAGGAACCGGTGGGGAACGTCGCCTTTTTCGTCAGAGAAAAGCATATGACTTGCGCTACGTGCCCGCAACCTTGTTGTTGGCTTGTCGTCGTGCTCTCTTTTTTCAGTACCAGAGTTACCTAATTAAGACCAGGATTCATCTGAATCATTCTTTTTCTTTTGAAAAGATTTCAGAAAGGGGGCAAATCATTAGAACCCGTCCTATGTAATAATCCAGTTCATCCGAAGCATGGTCCAGACGGAAATGTGCGTTTTTTTGTTTCGAGAAAGAAAATCAATCAATCAATACACAGTGATGATGATTAACACTTGCTTGATGTGAATGGCAAGATGATTTATTGTTGCCATTGGAGGAGCACATCAACAACAACAATTACAACACATAGGAGTAATATGTGGGTTTTAAGTGAGTGGAGTGTTATTACCCTTGACATTAACCCAATCGATGGATGGATTAGGGAGGAGGGTCACCGGTCACACACTCTGACAGACGGGCAGTGGAGCACGGAGAGGAGAGGAGAGGGGAAGGGGACGGGCGGACGCGGCGCCTCCGACGCGATCTCGGCGGGCGGGCCGGCGAGCTGGCGACCCCGCGCACCTCCCACCACCTCGCCGCCGCCGCGGCGCTCGCGGCGGCGGGGGTCTCCTACCCGCCGCCGCTGCCCCCCACGCCGCACGCCGCGGGGGCCTTCTCCTCCTCCTCCTCCTCCACCTCCCCGCACGACGCCGGCGCGGGCGGCGCCGCCCGGCAGATCGTCGACTCCCTCCTCGCCCGCTTCCTCCCGCTCGCCCGCCGCCGCATCGAGACCGCCCAGGCCCAGGTGACGCCCCCCGTCCCCCCTTCCCCCTTCCCTCCCGCGTCCCCCGATTCCGCCCGTCCCCATTCGCGCGCGAGGTCAACGAGAGCCCCGCCACCACCCCCGCCGCCGCACAGGGTTCGCTTGATTAGTTCGACTGGGCCGTGGGTCGCCTGCCCTGCCGAATAGGGTTAGCTTGACCAGGCAGGCCGACGCCGTTGAATTTGTGTAGATTTAGCTCCTGACCTAACCTGTATCTGTATGTGTGTGCGTCCCCCTGCACACACGGCGGAAATGCTATCAGGTTTACCGAGGTCTGACCGATGCTCTGAAGCTTCGCCTCTCGGCCCTGATGCGCTGCCGCGGCATGCGCACATAGAAATGCTGGGGTTTCAGTCGCTCCTGCTCGCCGCGCGACGCGCTGGCTATCACCTCGGTACCATGCGTCTGCGGCGCTGTTCGCTTGTGCTGGTATGGAGAGCATCGATTACTCGGTTCGTCGTGCCGCGGTTGAGTTTGGATTTAGCTCATGTCCTAACCTATGTGCGCTTCCTGCCCACACGGTGGCAATGCACCGTGTTTCGTGTATGCTGGTATCGGAGAGCATTGATTATTCTTTCGGGGTGCCGGTTTCTTGTAACTGTATAGTTATCATTACTGGGGTCTGTTGCAAATGTGCATTTCACCGCACCGCCCAATTTACAGTCATGCTTTAGGATTTCTGCCTTTCGCTCTTTTGGAAAGCATAGAAGAGTTACTATATTTGTGCATTCCGCTGTTGAAACGTTAGGCATTTCTTTCTTTACCATCCAGACCAGCATGATGCCGCACGTTATGTTGCCAGAGAAAATGCTATAATGCAACCCTAATTTTTTCCTGAATAAGCAGGATGGACAATACCTACGGCCATCTGACCCGAGCTACGAGCAAGTACTTGATTCACTTGCCATGGTTGCAAGGCACACACCTCTACCTCTTCTGGAAGCTCTTCTTCGGTGGAGAGAAAGGTACGCTGATTGACATTGTAACTCTTGAAAAAATTCCAACCTGGTAGTGTCTAAGATTTTGATTTATTTTACACTGAGCTTTCAGCTTTGTTGCTTATTCCTACTCTAGAAACTCCGCAGTCTTGTACTTTTTACTGAAGTTTTGTACACCATTATTCTGCAGTGAATCACCAAAAGGTGCCCATGATGCCTCAACATACCAAAAGAAGGTCTGTTATCAACCGACCATCTGTTTTCTCTTCCACTGTAGGTTGTATGCTCAATGAACATCACCAGATATGCATTCCGTAGATTATCTTATAGTTAGAGATTGTCACTAGCAAACTTTTTCATCCTTGATCTGTCAAACTTGGTCTTCCCCTAAACATTTTAAAATGCATTCCCCTTCTAAAATATTCATGGATTTCCCTTTCCTTTACCCAGCTTGCTGTCGAGTGCATATTCAGCTCAGCCTGCATTCGATTTGCTGAGTATTGCCCACAGGAGGGAATCACAGGTTATCTCTTTTTGCTGTTGTTTGTGTGAGGTCTTTGCGTAGTTAATTATTTCAAACATAGTTGGCTAACTTATACGTTATTTTGCCCAGAGAAACTTTGGAATGGCTTGGAAAGTTTCGTATTTGATTGGCTAATTAATGCAGACAGGTGAGAATTTACTGCCTTCTTAAATGCAGTTTCTTGTGTGGTAAGAACATGGCAATACCAGCTTGTGCAGTCTTAAAGCAGAATGCTGTACATTGAACATCTAATTCTTAGCAAATGAGCAAAAATTCCCCTTTTAAAAAATTAACAAAATGTGTTGAATATTCTGAATTCAACTTGGTGACCGTCCAATCAGCTGTTAATCAGCCAGTTAATAGGCTACTCGGCTGATTGTTTGAGCATTGGAACAGCACATAAATAATACTTATATGTATGCAACGCCTATATGCTGTCTTATTTTGTTTACATGTGCCAAGTTCCTCAAAAAAAAAAAGTGCCAAGTTCCTCAATTTGTTTTACATGTGCCATAAAAAGGAAACTTATTACCCTAAAAGAAGAGAGAAGGAAACTTATGTACTTGTGGATGCTGAGCCCCTCCCTATCTTATTTGCCTTCTCCAGGGTTGTTAGCCAAGTAGACTATCCTTCATTGGTTGATCTGAGAGGTCTCCTTTTAGATCATGTTGCTCAACTTTTAGGAGCTTTATCACGTATCAGGTACGTTTCTTAATGTGTCCTACTGCCATGGATCAGGGGAACATCTATCTCTCTGTCTTAAGTTGCTGAGAAATCTGATTATTAATGCAGGTTTAGTTCTGTGACCGAGAGGTTTTTTATTGAGCTTAATAATCGCCGTGTTGATACTCCTGTTGCTAGAAGTGAGACACTCAACATTATTAATGGGATGCGCTACCTCAAACTGGGGGTATGATTATACAAAGACTACTTCATTATTTCAATATTTGTTCCAGTTCATAAGGATTCAAAGTGCATGACATGGCCAATGTGATATATTCTGGCATCACATATAGAAACATGTTGTACCCATTTCATTTATTGGAAAAAAATACAGGAACTTCCTAAGAATTCAATTCCCTAGTATGCCACTGTGCTCCAATTCCACTAACCAAACTGTAACATGAGCAATCCCTAGATGCATCCGAATCATGTACGTTTCTACTACATGTACACACTGACTTCCGACCCTCCCTCCTCCCCCCACCATAATCCAGGAGGCCCCTTCATTCTGCACAATTTTGTTTCCAAATAAAAGCATATTCACTTACACAAGAAGGATCTATACTCCATTCGTTCATCCTCTGAACTTTTTTGTTGGATAACAAGGCTGCATGGAATGCCTCCATTTTGTTTCTGGCATGCATGGTGCATCTATATCATAAAATTTATGATGGCTTATGTATGTTCCCTTAATTTATTTGTCCAGGTGAAGACGGAGGGTGGGCTGAATGCTTCGGTATCCTTCATCGCAAAAGCAAATCCTCTAAATCGACCTCCAAACAAGAGAAAGAGTGAACTGCAACATGCTTTGTGCAACATGCTCTCAAGTATACTGGCCCCACTTGCCGAGGGAGGCAAAAATCATTGGCCTCCACTAGGTGTGGAACCTGCATTGTCACTTTGGTATGATGCTGTTACTCGAATAAGAGGGCAGCTCATGTATTGGATGGATAAGCAGAGCAAGCATATTGCTGTAAGTTGATGACATTTTATTTTATTTTTATACTTGAACAGTTGAACGTCCATATTTGTACAAAAAATTGCAGTGTTGATTTCATTTCTCAATCTTCTGCTGTTGATCACTCTGGTACCTCGCAAATTTGACCTACCTTCAGTTTCTTATTTTATCCCCCGAAAGTGGTAACTTTCGTATTATGAACATTGTCTTTACACTTCGTACTTTCCAGTTTCCACAAGTTCTTTTTTTCCTGATTTTATCTTAGATAGCTTTCACCACCTTCTCAATTGGAAGAAATATTAGATTCCATAAATGGTCGTAATCTTTATTTTACTCCTTAATCAACCAAATCACTCAGTTTATTCAAATGTTTTTACATGTTTATTTGCTTGCTGGCATGAGGATTTAATGACACAGGACAGAGACTTTTAAAAATTGTTCTGTAAATTTAACGAATTGTTTTTTTTGTTGTTATGTGTGGATTAAGTTTTAACTGTTGTGGATGAATTTCGGTAGGGATGCAAATTTGGAACCTCCAGGGTACCCCCCGACCCTCCTTAATTCAACTAAATCAACTAAACTTTCAGAATTTCACCTCACTTTTGAAAGTTAGTTCATTTGGTTGAACTAAAGAAGGGCTGAAGGGTAGGGTACCCTGTAGGTTCCAAATTTGCATCCCTAAATTACGGCAATAAACTCCTCATTCATTATTTTCGTGACATGCTACTTTCTGACTTGTTGTTGCACCACATATTTTCCTATTTATATTTGATGCTGAATCTTCTTCGCAGGTTGGATTTCCACTGGTCACTCTTTTTCTTTGCCTTGGTGATTCCCAGACGTTCAACATTAACTTCTCTCAGCATTTGGAGATCCTGTATAAGTATCTTAAGGTAATTTATGTCTACACATTATGAGAACAAGATTATGATCTACTGATCAATATTTTATATTGTTCTTTTTCTTTACAATAGAGATTCTGATTTATGAACTTGCATTCTTCCTTTGTGCTGCATGAAGCATACATCTGATTGGCTGTTTATTGCACAGGATAAGAATCATCGTTCAATGGCACTAGATTGTCTACATCGGCTGGTAAAATTTTATGTAAACGTTTATGCAGATTATCAGCCCAGAAATCAAGTTTGGGACTATTTAGACAGTGTGACCTCTCAATTGCTGACCGTGTTGAAGAAAGGATTACTGACTCAAGATGTCCAGCATGATAAACTTGTTGAGTTTTGTGTGACCTTGGCTGAGAGCAACCTTGATTTTGCAATGAATCATATGATACTTGAACTGTTGAAACCAGATAGTCTTAGTGAAGCAAAGGTTGTTGGCCTTAGGGCTTTGCTTGAGATTGTTGTTTCTCCATCAAATCAACAAATTGGCCTGGATGTTTTCCAAGGTAACATGGTTTTGGCAGCCGTATCAGTTTTTAGAACTTAATTATTTTGTGACAGTATGGTAAGCAGTATATTTTACTTTGTATTTTCAGTGTATGGTATTGGCCACTATGTTCCAAAAGTCAAGTCAGCCATCGAGTCAATATTAAGGTCTTGTAGCAAGGCTTATAGCCTAGCCCTTCTTACATCATCGAAGGCTACAATTGGTATGTTGCTACTTATCATCAATTCATCATATGTAGCAAATGTTCAAAATACTGCCAAGCGCTATTGTTTCTATGTATTTATTTTGGACCTCTTTTGGACCATACTGATAATGAAAATTGTGAAAGAGAGCAGCAAATACGTTAATCCATTTGCTATATTTACCCCTGATTTTTAATTCATATTTTCAGATAACGTAACAAAGGATAAATCTCAGGGATCACTCTTCAGATCTGTGCTTAAATGTATACCATACTTGATAGAAGAGGTGGGGCGTAATGATAGAATGACTGAGATTATACCTCAACATGTAACAAGTATTGACCCTGTTGTCCGTGAAGAAGCCGTGCTAGTTTTGAACAGGATCGTACGATTTCTACCTGATCGTCGGTTTGCTGTGCTGAAAGGAATGGCTACTTTTATCCTGAAACTCCCCGATGAGTTCCCTATTTTGATTCTCAATTCACTGGGACGCCTAGTAGAGCTTATGCGGTTGTGGAGAGCTTGCCTCTCTGAGGAACTTCTGGCAAAAGATATGCAAAGTTTTAGACGTTCTAGTCTAGGAGGCGATACGCTACAGAGATCATCTCCTTTTCATAGGTCCAAAGATATATCTGAATTCCGTGCCTCGGAAATGGATGCGGTTGGTCTTGTCTTTCTCAGCTCTGCTGATGTTCAAATACGGCTTACAGCTCTGGAGTTATTGCGATGTGTTCGATCTCTAAAGAATGATCTGAGAGATTACTCAGCAAATGAAGGTGACACTAAACTGAGACTTGAACCAGAACCAATATTTATCATTGACATCATAGAGGAAAATGGGGTGAGTTCCTTATATCATTGCTTGTTGGATTTAAGTTTCTTTGAGCTGTCAGAAGACTTATCTGAGATGCAACATTTTTAATTGGAAGTAAAATATTTAGTTGCAATGTTTCTTTCCTCTAATATTCTTGCGGTTCCCTACACCCGCACATTCCGAACAGAGCCTTGAAATTTGTCATTGAACCTTTTCATGCTTGACCACATAAGTAAATATTTATAATTTTGCAGGAAGACATTGTTCAGAGCTGTTATTGGGATCCAGGGCGACCTTATGATCTGAGACGTGAGATGGATCCCATCCCTTCTGATGTGACACTTCAATCCATCTTGGAGAGCGCTGATAAAAGTAGATGGGCCCGCTACCTGAGTGAAATTGTGAAATATGCGGCTGAACTTTGTCCTGCCTCTGTGCATGTTGCAAGGCAAGAACTCCGGTCTTCTTCTGGATTTTTTTGTGCATATTTTTTAAGAAAAGTGTGATCATGTTATCCACTATATCGTTCATGCAGAGAGAATAATTACAAGTCGATACCCTATTCCACACCACATGGTTGCAGTCTCTCGTAATCTTGTGTGCTTGCGCCTTAGAGTTGTTGTATATATGGTTTAGTTTGTTAATATGCTAGTTGATCTTTTTATTTTTATTTTTCCCGTGTCGGTTTTCTGTTGTGTGTTCGATTATGCAGAGGCTTCTCTGCACTATGGAAACACTACAGTAGGGCTTCTTTTCTTTCTGAATTCTGTTCGCAAGAAATTTGGAGTAGAAGCTCACCTCCTTAGATGGGGAGTTTGACCAGTTGTGTTAAAACCTCCTTAGACGGAGAGTTGGCTAGCTGAGAGCTTAAGACACCCAATAGAGACACATGCCCTTGACTTTGGTTTATTTACTGAATTTGTTTATTCAAACTAGCATAGGAATGTGTTGCTGCAGAGGACTTTATATTTCTTTATAAATAGCTTATAAAAACAAATATACTACTCCCTCTGTACCGAAATACTTGTAGTTGGTGGAAACCAATACTAAATATTTCGGTACAGAGGGAGTATATAGTGTAAAAATTTAATATGTCGTTTTACTGAATTTGATGGTCAAGTGAGAAACCAATACTAAAGATGCATTGTGCAGTTTGGTAATATCAGAACTAGTGTTGTTATGTGATCGTGTAACGCTTAGAGCTTTTGAAATATTGATTAGCTTTTATTTAAGTTTCCACTAAGATGGTTGAGTGTTGAAGTATGTTATGTTATTATGGTGTGGGCATGTGAAGAATTGATGAGATGTCAGGGTTTTCTCTTACTTCGTAGACCATTGTCAGTTTTCTGCCCCTATAAAGGTCAAGGATCAATGTCAGTTTCTGTCACTACCAAGAGCAATGATCAATGTGACCTTGCTTCTTTCTTTCCTTTTTCTCTTCATTCTAGAGCTTAAGCAACTCACGTTTCTGCATTGATTTGACAATTTGGCTGGGCATCTCATCGACTTTCTTTCATGACTCAACAGATTAGAAGTTGTTAGGAGACTTGATCAAATCACTCCCTCCGAGCTAGGTGGAAAGTCTCAGCAATTACAAGATTCAGAGGCCAAGCTTGACCAGTGGTTGATATATGCAACATTTGCATGCTCTTGCCCACCTGATAACAAAGAATTCGTCCCCAAAGCAGCGAGAGACATCTTCCATACAATTTTCCCATCGCTGCGCCATGGTTCAGAAGGATATGCAGTAAGATGATTATTTTTCCAAGCGTTCATACTCCACCTTGCATATTACTCTAGTTTTGCACTATAATGACTTTTGCGGGACAAGCATGAGCTAACAGACTGTGGATTAAAGTATTAATGCCATTTTGCTGTATATTGAATCTCAGTCAAGCATTTCAACATAGTACATGATTAGTTGATTATGGCATCAGTACATGAGTTAACTTATCCTTTTGGTTTATTTTTGTTTCTGCAGCTTGCTGCTACGGCTGCACTTGGGCACTCACATCTAGAAGTATGTGAAATCATGTTTGGTGAACTTGCATTTTTTCTTGAGGATGTTTCATCAGAAACTGAAGGAAAATCAAAATGGAAGGTACATCGGCTTTACCTTCTTCCAATATCAGTATATTGGTTAAATTGTTGGATCCATTGAAGTCGCTGCCTCTTTATTGCTTAAACATCTTCACTGAAGAGGTTAAATATTTGGTAGACCTTCCTGTTTCAGGGAAACTTGACCTTTGCTTCTCTGATGACATATCTTATTTGATTCAGTTGACTTTACATAGCTATGTTGCTTAATAAGCTCTTTCATTTCTCTTTGGCCATATTCCATGCCCAATATTCTAACTTATTAGTTAAAATATAGTAAAATGCACATATCATTTGTATTTCTATTTTTTTGCATTAGTCTGTATGCAAGAACAAGCACATCAACATTTAAAATAGGCATAATAATGTATGCTCTCTCACTGTAGTTATTTTCTTATGTGTTTGCGTCTGCAGAATCCTAGGTCCCGCCGTGAGGATCTGCGCACTCATGTTGCAAACATACATCGAATGATAGCTGAAAAGATTTGGCCTGGGATGCTTATTCGGAAGCCTGTTCTCCGTTTACATTTTCTAAAGTTTATTGAAGAAACATACCGCCAAATCAACATGTCATCATCTGATGGCTTTCAGGATGTGCAGCCTCTCCGATATGCATTAGCATCTGTCATAAGATATCTAGCTCCTGAGTTTGTTGATGCAAGGTCTGAGAGGTTTGACAACAGAATACGTAAGAAACTTTTCGATCTTCTCCTTAACTGGAGTGATGAATCTGGCAGCTCATGGGGGCAGGAAAGTGGCACTGATTATCGCCGTGAACTTGAGCGATATAAAGCCACTCAACATAATAGGTCAAGGGAATCACTCGACAAGCTTGCATTTGACAGGGAAATGGCTGAGCAGTTGGAAGCCATCAATTGGGCTTCCATGCATGCTATTGCTTCTTTGCTTTATGGTCCTTGTTTTGATGATAATGCTAGAAAGATGTCAGGTCGTGTAATATTGTGGATCAATAGTTTGTTCAGGGAACCAGCTCTGAGAGCACCTTTTGGGCATTCACCAGTAGACCCTCGAACACCATCATACTCAAAGCATACCGATGGAGGACGCTTTGGTGGAAAGGACAAACAAAAGGCTAGTCAGTTTCGAGTTCTCTTAGCAAAAACCGCGTTGAAGAATATTTTGCAGACAAATTTGGATTTGTTCCCTGCTTGCATAGACCAGGTAAGTTCTGCTTCTGTTTTTATGCCTTATACTTTCTGACTGTGTGGCAACAAGTAAACTAATTGCACTGGGTACACATTGTGTGTTCTTTAAATTAGCCATTTAGTTGCATTTGTATATTCATGTTGAAGTTCTCTTCTCAAACTGGTCTATTAATTCTTTGGTGACCATCATCTTGTTGATTAATCTTGTTCAGCTTAGGATGGTGCTATTCATATATTTTTTCTGAAGAGAAAACAGCAGGAGAGGGCGGCTCCTACTGTGTTAAATTAATAAGGGAAAGTTATTTGCAAGAGCAGGGACATTTTGCCCCTGGGGTGGGATTGGGGGGGGGGGGGGGGGGGCAGAATAAAATACAATGGGATTTAAGCTACTATGGAAGATATAAAAGTGTCTAGGAACTCAGATAATTCAGGGGATACCCTAAACTTGAGCTGTTTCATATTTCTTTTTTGCCCCTTCTTTAGTCATTCTTGGTTATTTCCTTCTAGGATGTTACGCTTATAGTTTCTACAGTATTGCTTGCCATCACTGTTAAATTGATGGTTTCAATCATGTGTCGATCTTTGCAGTGCTACTCTCCAGACGCTGCAATAGCGGATGGGTATTTCAGTGTTCTGGCTGAAGTTTACATGCGTCAAGAAATTCCAAAATGTGAGATCCAGAGACTTTTGAGCTTGATCCTCTACAAGGTGGTCGATCAAACAAAACTGATCCGTGACAGTGCCCTCCAGATGCTGGAGACACTCTCTCTCCGTGAATGGGCTGAAGATGATGCTGATGGCATTGGACATTATCGGGCATCTGTTGTTGGCAACCTTCCAGACTCCTACCAACAATTCCAGTACAAGCTGTCCTCAAAGCTCGCCAAGGACCATCCTGAACTTAGTGAACATCTATGCGAGGAAATTATGCAGCGCCAACTTGACGCAGTGGACATTATAGCACAGCATCAGGTCCTCACATGCATGGCTCCTTGGATAGAAAATCTCAACTTTGTGAGGTTAAAGGAATCTGGGTGGAGTGAGAGATTGCTGAAAAGTCTTTATTACGTGACATGGAAGCACGGTGATCAGTTTCCTGATGAGATTGAGAAACTATGGAGCACCGTTGCTAGCAATACTCGCAATATTATCCCTGTGCTTAACTTCTTGATTACCAGAGGGATAGAGGACTGCGATGCCAATCCATCAGCAGAGATCACTGGTGCATTTGCTACGTACTTCTCAGTTGCCAAGCGTGTCAGTCTATACCTAGCTCGAATTTGCCCACAGCAGACCATTGATCATTTGGTCTGTGAGTTATCTCAGAGAATGCTTGAAGAGAACGAGGAGCCAATCAGGCCTGGGAAGTTTGATGCTTCTGCAAATGTTGTGTTGGAGTTCTCTCAAGGACCTACTACCTCTCAGGTATCATCAGTAATTGATAGCCAGCCTCACATGTCCCCTCTGCTTGTCCGTGGTTCTCTTGATGGCGCAATCAGGAATGTCAGCGGAAACTTGAGCTGGCGGACATCGACAGTCACTGGACGAAGTGTGTCTGGCCCATTGAGCCCATTGGCCCCGGAGGTGACCAACATCCCAAACCCCACTACGGGCCGGTCAGGCCAGCTCCTTCCAGCGTTAATGAACATGTCAGGGCCGTTGATGGGTGTCCGAAGCTCGGCTGGTCATCTGAGGAGCCGTCATGTTTCCAGGGATAGTGGTGACTACTATTTTGACACCCCAAATTCAAACGATGAATTTCTGCATCAAGGGGGCAGTGGAATTCATGGGATTAATGCTAATGAGCTCCAATCTGCATTACAGGGGCACCAGCACTTGCTTTCACGTGCCGACATAGCTTTGATTCTCCTTGCTGAAATTGCTTATGAAAATGACGAGGACTTCCGTGAAAATTTGCCTCTGTTGTTCCATGTCACGTGTGTTTCAATGGATAGCTCTGAGGACATTGTGCTTGAGCATTGCCAGGATTTGCTCGTGAATCTCCTCTACTCGCTTGCTGGCCGGCATCTTGAACTGTATGAGGTTGAGAGCAGTGAAAGGGAGAATAAGCAGCATGTGGTGAGCTTGATAAAATACATCCAGTCTAAAAGAGGCAGCCTGATGTGGGAGAACGAGGATCCTACCCTTGTCCGGACTGAGCTTCCTAGCACTTCACTCTTATCAGCACTCGTACAAAGCATGGTCAGTGCTATATTTTTCCAGGGGGATCTTCGTGAGACTTGGGGGGCTGAAGCACTTAAGTGGGCCATGGAATGCACATCCCGTCACCTGGCCTGTCGATCTCACCAGATATATCGTGCCTTGCGTCCAAGTGTCAAGAGTGATAGCTGCGTATTGCTTCTGAGGTGCGTCCACAGATGCTTGGGTAACCCTGTCCCTTCTGTTCTGGGGTTTGCAATGGAGAATTTGTTAACACTTCAAGTCATGGTTGAGAACATGGAGCCAGAGAAGGTGATACTTTACCCGCAGCTCTTCTGGGGCTGTGTTGCGCTGATGCATACCGACTTTGTCCACATCTACTGCCAAGTGCTTGAATTGTTCTGTAGGGTGATTGATCGCTTGACCTTCCGTGACCGGACAACTGAGAATGTGTTACTCTCCAGCATGCCCCGTGATGAATTCGACGTCAATGGGTATATAAGCGACCTCCACAGGCTGGAGTCGAGGACTACCTCAGAGAGGCTGCTGTCTGTCACCGAGACCGGAAAGGTCCCTGATTTTGAAGGCGTGCAGCCGCTGGTACTGAAAGGGCTCATGTCTAGCGCCAGCCATGGGTCTGCAATCGAGGTGCTATCCAGGATCACGATACCCACATGCGATTCTATATTTGGGAATCCCGAGACAAGGCTGCTGATGCACATCACAGGTCTGCTCCCATGGCTCGGGTTGCAGCTCACCAAGGACGTATCTTCCCTCGGGTCAGCTTCGCCTCTGCAAGAACAGAACCAGAAGGCCTACTACGTGGCATCCAATATCTCAGGATGGTGCCGTGTGAAATCTCTTCATGTCCTAGCCGAGGTGTTCAGAGCATACTCTTACGGGGAAATCGTCTCACTGGAAGACCTCTTCGCACGCGCCTCGCCGCCGATCTGCGCCGAGTGGTTCCCGAAGCACTCGTCCCTGGCCTTCGGGCACCTCCTCAGGCTCCTGGAGAGGGGCCCTCTGGACTACCAGCGGGTGGTGCTCCTGATGCTCAAGTCGCTGCTGCAGCAGACCCCCGTGGACCCGTCCCAGATCCCCCAGGTGTACAACGTGGTGTCGCAGCTCGTTGAGAGCGCGCTGTGTGCGGAGGCGCTCAACGTGCTGGAGGCGCTGCTGCGGAGCTGCGGCGGCGGCGGCGTGTCCGGCAGCGACGACAGCCTGGGGCTGTCGGGCGAGAACGGCGGCGGCCACGGGGGGATGATGACGGGTGAGAAGGTGCTGGAGAGGATGCTGCTCCCGCAGTCGTCGTTCAAGGCCCGGAGCGGGCCGCTCCAGTACGCGGCCGGGTCGGGGTTCGGGTCCATGATGGCGGCCCAGGGCGTCGCCGCCCCCGTGGACACCGGGCTGGTCACACGGGACGTGGCGCTGCAGAACACCCGGCTGCTGCTCGGGCGCGTCCTCGACACCTGCGCCCTCGGCCGCAAGCGGGACCACAAGCGCCTGGTGCCGTTCGTGGCCAACATCGGGTAGGAGCAGGCGCGCTGGCATTGCAGCGCAGGATCATGCTGCTGTTGTTTGTCAACTCAATGTGGCTTGTACATCTATTATCTATAGGAGCTAAAAGATGGCCGGTTCACCCGAGAGAGGGCTTGATGAGGCGCATCCCAGGCGACGATTCGACGAGCTTTGAACTGGGCAAACTAAAAAATTTGAATTTTGAAACTTGTATTTATATGCCCGGCGGCCGCGGCCGGACGCGCAAGGCCTAGCTGCGGAGTTGATGATATGTGGATGGATGTTAGCTGTAGACTCTAGTTGAGCTCAGTGTACAAAGCTTTTTTGTTCTTGCTTGTTTTGGCTGGAGCAGTATGCATGCATGTGTAAATCTTTTGTGTTATCTTTGCTTTGTGAAATGGTGATGATAATCCCAAATGCATTGGAACTGCATGTGTTATTTTTTCACGTGATTATCTCTGAGGAGTGACAAGCGCACGATATTCAGAGCTTCAGCAGTGGCCTTCACGTGGCCTCTCAACAAAGCCGGAGGAGAAAAAAAAAATATCAGATCTATTATAAAAGTTCACCGAGAGTACAAAATGCCTCAAACATAATAAAAGTAACAAACAATTAGGAAACCGTATGTATAGATTTGTTGTAGAGCCTTAATAGTGTCCTTGGGTTTTATACGTATGCCATAATACGTCAAGTTACAATCTTGAACATCATGTGAATGTGCAAGACCCTGCTTATCCTATATATCTAAGAGATTGATCCCCACTACGCGTGACAAGGGAAGAAAAATGTGTAGGAGTGGGACAAAAGAGAGGTAAGCCCAGCCTAACTAGCTAGGCTTGTAAAAATAAATAAATATGGGTTCACGATTCTGGGAGAAGCTGGGTGGAGGGTCGATTCTCAAGACTATAAGAGCATCTCGGCCGTCATTTCAGGCGCCGAAAAGAGTCGCTGGGGCGAAGTGCTAGATCGCCTGGGCTCGGTTTGCTCGATCCAGCGCGTGATCGGTCGCCGCAGGTTCGGCAAAGTTCGTTTCAATATTTTTGCAAACTCGGCGAAGTTCGGCCAATTTTCGACGAAATTTATACAAAAACTTAAAAACATGCATGAACTAACTTAAAAACGAACTAATAAAAGCCTAAGCCGCTGCCACCGCCGCCTACATGTCGAGAAGCCTGTAGAAGCGGGTGTAGTCGCCGTCGTCGTCGTCGTTGCCGCACGCCTCACCTGCGTGCCTGCTGCATCCCTCGCCGGGGTCGCCGACAGCGATTGACGGCCCGGCCTCGCCCTCGTCATCGCTGTCGATGATGATAACGCCGCCATCCTCGGCGACACGACGACGCTCCTCAGGGCGGCAACGCTCCTCGGAACCTTCTAGAACCTTCCCGGTACAATGCCAAAAAATCCCGAACATTTTTTGGTGGCCAAAATAGGACTTCCCATATATAAATCTTTACCTCCGGACCATTCCGGAACTCCTTATGACGTCTGGGATATCATCCGGGACTGCACACTAATTCCCATAATAATTCTAGCGTCACCGAACCTTAAGTGTGTAGACCCTACGGGTTCGGGAATCATGCAGACATGACCGAGACAATTCTCTGGCCAATAACCAACAGCGGGATCTGAATACCCATGTTGGCTCCCACATGTTCCACGATGATCTCATCGGATGAACCACGATGTCGGGGATTCAATCAATCCTGTATACAATTCCCTTTGTCAATCGGTACGTTACTTGCCCGAGATTCGATCGTCGGTATCCCAATACCTCGTTCAATCTCGTTACCAGCAAGTCACTTTTACTTGTTTCGTAACACATCATACCGTGATCAACTCTTTGGTCACATTGAGCTCATTATGATGATGTCCTACCGACTGGGCCCAGAGATACCTCTCCGTCACACGGAGTGACAAATCCCAGTCTCGATTCGTGCCAACCCAACAGACACTTTCGGAGATACCCGTAGTGTGCCTTTATAGCCACCCAGTTACGTTGTGACGTTTGGCACACCCAAAGCATTCCTACGGTATCCGGGAGTTGCACAATCTCATGGTCTAAGGAAATGATACTTGACATTAGAAAAGCTTTAGCAGACGAACTACACGATCTTGTGCTATGCTTAGGACTGGGTCTTGTCCATCACATCATTCTCCTAATGATGTGATCCCGTTATCAATGACATCCAATGTCCATGGTCAGGAAACCATAACCATCTATTGATCAACGAGCTAGTCAACTAGAGGCTCACTAGGGACATGTTGTGGTCTACGTATTCACACATGTATTACGGTCTCCGGTTAATACAATTATAGCATGAACAATAGACAACTATCATGAACGAGGAAATATAATAATAACCATTTTATTATTGCCTCTAGGGCATATTTCCAACAGTCTCCCACTTGCACTAGAGTCAATAATCTAGTTCACATCACTATGTGATTGTAATGATTTCCAACACCCATGGGGTTTGATCATATCTCGCTTATGAGAAAGGTTATTAGTCAACGGGTCTGAACCTTTCAGATCCGTGTGTGCTTTACAAATTTCTATGTCATCTTGTAGATGCAGCTACCATGCGCTACTTGGAGCTATTACAAATAACTGCTCTACTATATGAATCCGGTTTACTACTCAGAGTCATCCGGATTAGTGTCAGAATTTGCATCGACATAACCCTTTACGACGAACTCTTTTACCACCTCCATAATCGAGAAAATTCCTTAGTCCACTAGTTACTAAGGATAAGTTTGACCGCTGTCATGTGATCCATTCCTGGATCACTCTTGTACCTATTGACTCATGGCAAGGCACACTTCAGGTGTGGTACACAACATTGCATACTGTAGAGCGTACGTCTAAAGCATAGGGGACGACCTTCGTCCTTTCTCTCTCTTCTGCCGTGGTCAGATCTTGAGTCTCACTCAATGCTCACACCTTATAACACAACCAAGAACTCCTTCTTTGCTGATCTTATTTGAACTCCTTCAAAATCTTGTCACGGTATGTATTCATTTGAAAGTACTATTAAGCGTTTTTTGATCTATCCTTATAAATCTTGATGCTCAATGTTCAAGTAGCTTAATCTAGGTTTTCCATTGAAAAACACTTCTTAAATAACCCTATATGCTTTCCAGAAATTCTACATCATTTCTGATCAACAATATGTCAACAACATATACTCATCAGAAATTCTATAGTACTCCCACTCACTTCTTTGGAAATACAAGTTTCTCATAAACTTTGTATAAACCCAAAATCTTTGATCATCTCATCAAAACGTATATTCCAACTCCGAGATGCTTACTCCAGTCCTTAGAAGGATTGCTGGAGCTTTGCATACTTGTTAGCATATTTTAGGATTGACAAAAACCTTCTGGTTGTATCACATACAACCTTTCCTCAAGAAAATTGTCGAGGAAACAATGTTTTGACATCCTATCTGCAAGATTTCATAAATAATGCGAATCGCTAATACAATTCCAACAGACTCTTAGCATGGCTACGAGTGAGAAAGTCTCACCGCAGTCAACTCCTTGAACTTGTCGGAAAACATCTTAACGACAAGTCGAGCTTTCTTAATGGTGATACTTACCATAATTGTCCGTCTTCCTTTTAAAATCCATCTGTACCCAATAGCCTTACGACCATCAAGTAGTTCTTCCAAAGTCTATACTTTGTTTTCACACATGGATCCTCTCGGATTTTATGGTCTCGAGCCATTTGTCGGAATCCGGGCCCACCATCGTTTCTCCATAGCTCGTAGGTTCATTGTTGTCTAGAAACATGACTTCCAAGACAGGATTACTTACCACTCTGAAGTAGTACGCATCCTTGTCGACCTGTGAGGTTTGATAGTGACTTGATCCGAAGTTTCATGATCACTATCATCAGCTTCCACTTCAATAGGTGTAGGCGCTACAGGAACAACTTCCTGTGCCCTGCTACACACTGGTTGAAGTGACGGTTCAATAACCTCATCAAGTCTCCACCATCCTCCCACCATTTCTTTCGAGAGAAACTTTTCCTCGAGAAAGGACCCGTTTCTAGAAACAATCACTTTTGCTTCCGGATCCGAAATAGGAGGTATACCCAACTGTTTTGGGTGTCCTATGAAGATGCATTTATCCGCTTTGGGTTCGAGCTTATCAGGCTAAACCCTTTTTACATAAGCGTCGCAGCCCCAAACTTTTAAGAAATGACAGCTTAGGTTTCTCTAAACCATAGTTCATACAGTGTCATCTCAACGGAATTACGTGGTGCCCTATTTAAAGTGAATGCGGTTGTCTCTAATGCCTAACCCATAAACGATAGTGGTAATTCGATAAGAGACATCATGGTTTGCACCACATCCAATAGGGTGCAACTATGATGTTCGGACACACCATCACACTATGATGTTCCAGGACGACATTAGTTGTGAAACAATTTCCACAATGTCTTAGTTGTGTACCAAACACGTAACTCATATATTCATCTTTATGATCATATCATAGACATTTTATCCTCTTGTCACGACGATCTTCAACTTCACTCTGAAATTACTTGAACCTTTCAATAATTCAGACTTGTGTATCATCAAGTAAATATACTTAGAATCTACTCAAATCATCTGCGGAGTAAGAGCATAACGATATTCATTGCGTGCCTCAACACTCATTGAATTGCACACATCAAATGTATTACTTCCAACAAGTTGCTCTCTTGTTTCATCTCACTGAAAACGAGGCCTTTCAGTCATCTTGCCCATGTGGTATGATTTGCATGTCTCAAGTGATTCAAAATCAAGTGAGTCCAAACGATCCATCTGCATGGAGTTTCTTCATGTGTATAAACCAATAGACATGGTTTGCATGTCTCAAAATTTTCAAAAAACAAGTGAGTCCAAAGATCCATCAACATGGAGCTTCTTCATGCGTTTTATACCAATATGACTCAAATGGCAGTGCCACAAGTATGTGGTACTATCATTACTATCTTATATCTTTTGGCATGAACATGTGTATCACTACGATCGAGATTCAATGAACCATTCATTTTAGGTGCAAGACCATTGAAGGTATTATTCAAATAAACAGAGTAACCATTATTCTCCTTAAATGAATAACCGTATTGCGATAAACATAATCCAATCATGTCTATGCTCAAAGCAAACACCAAATAACAATTATTTAGGTTCAACACCAATCTCGATGGTAGAGGGAGCATGCGATGCTTGACCACATCAACCTTGAAAACACTTCCAACACATATCGTCATCTCACCTTCAGCTAGTCTCCGTTTATTTTGTAGCTTTTTATTTCGAGTTACTATCACTTAGCAACCGAACCGGTATTTAATACCCTGGTGCTACTAGGAGTACTAGTAAAGTACACATTATAATGTATATCCAATATACTTCTATCGGCCTTGCCAGCCTTCTCATCTACCAAGTATCTAGGTTAGTTCTTCTTCAGTGACCGTTCCCCTCATTTCAGAAGCACTTAGTCTCGGGTTTGGGTTCAACCTTGGGTTTCTTCACTAGAGCAGCAACTGATTTGTCGTTTCATGAAGTATCCCTTTCTTGTCCTTACCCTTCTTGAAACTAGTGGTTTTACTAACCATCAACAATTGATGCTCCTATTTGATTTCTACGTTTGCGGTGTCGCGAATAGCTCAAGGATCATCATATCTATCCCTGATATGTTATAGTTCATCAGGAAGCTTTAGTAGTAGGATCGCAACTGGGGGCGCGACTGGGCCGATTTTTCGGCGCCGGCGCAAAAAAATCGCCTGGGGAGGCCGTTCTGGGGGCGCGGCTGGAGATGCTGTAACCACTGCGATCGCTTCCAGTTACTAGTTAGTAGTAGGATCACGACCTACTAGAGGCGATCGGAGCCGGGTTTCTTTGTTTTTTGTTTTGTTTTCTTTTTTCTTCTCCAATTTTTTCATTTATTTTGGTTTTTCTTTGTTTCTTTTTGTTTTTCATTCTACATTCTTTTATAATTTTTTAATATTTTAAAATACTTGTTCAGCATTTTTCAAATAATTGTTTACAATTCTTATATACATGATCAACATTTCTTCAAATACTGGGTCAACATTTTTCAAATACTCGTTCAACTTTTTTTAATACTTTATTTAACATTTTTAAATACTTGTTCAACATTTTTCAAATACTTATTCAATATTTTTTGAATACTCGGTCAACATTTTTTTAATACTCATTCAACATTTTTTTCAAATACTTGTTCAACACATTTTAGTACTTGTTCAATATTTTTCAAAAACTCGTTCACATTTTTAATACTTATTCAACATTTTTCAAATTCTCGTTCAACATTTTTTAATACATGATCAACATTTCTTCAAATACTGGGTCAACATTTTTTTAATACTTTATTCAACATTTTTTAAATACTTGTTCAACATTTTTCAAATAGGTGTTCAATATTTTTCAAATACTCGGTCAACATTTTTTTAATACTCATTCAACATTTTTTTTCAAATACTTGTTCAACACTTTTTAGTACTTGTTCAATATTTTTCAAATACTCGTTCACGTTTTTTAATACTTATTCAAAACATTTTTCAAATTCTGGTTCAACATTTTTTAAATGTGTTTTTTGTAATATATATGTAGAATATTTTAATTTCAAAGAAAAGTACAAAAAAAACGCAAACAATGAGAACAGAAAAACATAAAAAAGAGAAAGAAATGAGGAGAAGGAATTTTGAATTGGTTCACTGGCCGGCGGGACGCCAAGTGGATGGCCCAGTCGGGACGATCCTGGGCCAAACCCATATCGAAGGTTCGTTGTTGCGCCACTCAGCCCGCTTCCCCCCCTCCGCCGCCGCCCACGGCGGCGATTCCGGAGGCCGCCGCCGACGCCGAGCTAGGGTTTCGGCCATGGAGCAGGCCCTACCCCGACGCCATCCAGATCCAGGTGCCTACCGTCCTCACCCACACGCAGCAGCAGCAGCAACTCGATGCCCGCCGCCTCCGCCACAAGCTAGAGGTACTCTGCCTTGTTCTTTCTTATGCAACGGACAGCAATTTCATCTATGATGATATCCCAAATAAATAAAAGAGTCCATACTTCTTTTCATTTCCATCAAAACGGACAGCAATTTCCTTCTTTGCATTTTCCATAAATGTAACCCATAGCAGGAACATCTCCATCCACCCTTCTTCTAAGTAGAAATGCTAGTGGCTCAAAATAGTTTATAAGTTGCAAAATTGATGACCAAAAATCATTGCCCATGATCAACCTAGCAATAACTTTTGCTGCTTTTTTTCTTAGCAAACCGACTAGAGTCGCTCCACTTTGATGATCCCAGCATTTCTTTCACTTCTTTTCTTTTTGTCATATAGACTTTTTCAAATTCAGGTAGCAAGTGGCAAACCGACTTCGCTTTCATAATCACCATCACCAGTAAAAGAACGCATCATCTAGTGTGGGCATAAATGTAACATGTAATCAGGAGACTCCGCTTTCTTAATTGTATTACTGATAGCAGGCTTCTTACCAATGTCCTCAAGCACTAGATCAATGGTATGTGCTGCACAAGGAGTCCAAAATATCTGAGGATATTTCTGTTTTAGTAACTTTGCTGCTGCAGCCATGTTATTTGAAGCATTATCGCTCACTACTTGCAAAACCTTCTCTGGACCAATTTCATCTATGCATGAGTGTACCAGGGAGTAGATGTAATCAGCATCATGAACATCTCTGGAAGCTTCTATAGCTCGGAGAAACCACACATCTCTAGCAGAATGAGCTACCAACTTCATTAGGCTTCTTCCCTGCCCATCTGTCCAAGCATCTGTCAAAAGAGAGCATCCAGTCAACGCCCATGCCTCCTTGTGCGCATTTGCATATTCATCTAGTGATCTGACTCTGTTCTCCAACAAAGGAGTGCCAAGCTGATAAGGAGAAGGCTTCTTTAATCGTGGGCCATATTGTGCAATAGCTTCTAACATTAGATCAAATGAATCAAGGCGAACAGCATTTAATGGAATTCCAGCTTGGTAAAACCAATCTGCAATGTATTCATGAGCTCTCTGTTTCTCTTTCAATCGTATGTTTCATTTAGTGTGGTTTGAGTGCTAGTTCCAGATTTCTTTCCTTTTTCCACGAGCCACTTCTGGTTTCTCACGATAACCGTCAAGTGGTCCTTTATTCAAAGGCCTCTTTCGCACTAAAGTGGTTGATTGATCTTCCTCACCGTCGTCCTCCTCAGCAATATGAACCTGACTCCTAAGTTTGTTCAACTCTTCTTCTTTATCTAGTTTCTTTTGTTCTGCTGCCTCAAGGATTGCCTCCGTCTTATCCCTAACATCTTGAGGAACTTGTGTGCATGGAGCAACATGGCCTCTCAATCCATTAACATGTTGCTTCATCCTGGTAAATCTTCCTCCACTGTAGATACTTTTGCAGAAATTACATCCAACATTGTTCGCGTGCTTCTCACTTGGCAAAAATGCATACTCCCAAGCTGAATCCTTTCTCGACTTATTTTTGGCTGACACTGCTACCTGTGCTGCTGATGAAGTCGCACTTGCTGACATGATGATCTGAAAAACTACACAAAATATTCATGATTAGTTAGCCACTTATAAGCCATAAACAAAAGAACTAGTGTACTTTCTTAGATGATACTAGACGCAAGAAGCAATTGAAAGCAAGTTCGTGCACTAGCAGTAAGAGCTGAATTACTGCTTCCTGTACAGAATGCACGTTTGTACTATTAGCTTAAACCTACATGCACTTGTGGTTGTTGTCCTCTCCCCTTGATGTGGCCTGTGTAACTAACTACTGGACTTGTGCTGTGTGTTTCTTTCAGGGCTCGCGCTCCCGGCATCCATTGAGTACCTGCGGGGCTCGATCGAGGGCGCCCTCGGCCTCCCCGCCCCGGACCGCAGCAAGCTGCTCGCCTGCCTACAGGAGCACATATCCAACCTCCAGGAGGAACTACTCTCCTCGAGCGACCAGCGCGTCGCCAAGCTCAAGGAGGACCTCCGCCTCGCCGCGCTCCACATCCACCACCTTGAGGTCAGGCCCTTCCTTCCTCCTTTCCCCGCCTCGGCGGTTACTTAACCAATCCCATCTCTCATACTGTCCTTGGGCGTGCAGAAGGAGAGCGCCCTGAATGCCCGCCGCTGCGTGGAGGAGAAGGAGGCGAGCGAGCAGCTCGCGGCCCATGCCGCCAAGCTTGAGGAGGACCTCCACGCCGCCACCCTCCGCATCCACCACCTCGAGGTCAGTCTCTTCCTTGCCCATTTTCCCGCCTCAGCGCTCTCTCTAATTACTCAAACTGCCCGTCAGAATGACCTCGTGCAGAAAGAGTCTGCCCTGAATGCCCGCTGCTGCATGGAGGAGGAGGAGGCGAGCGTGCAGCCCGAGGAGGATCTCCAGGCCGCCAAGCTCCGGATGGACCACCTCGAGGTGAGTCCCTTGCTGTGCTCGCGCAACAAGGCCAAGCTCGCCAGATGGCATTCGTCCTATTGTTGATTTGTTCCATATGAATCTCTGTAGAGATCTACTACCAGTGCTTTGCGGCGTCCCTATATTCTAAGCAAGGGGGCAGCTCTATCTAGGGAAATGGAGAAGAAAGTTGAGGAGAAGGTCCAATCAATCGGATCTGAATTTCCTATCTATGTGAAAGAGATGACCAGAACGTGCAATGACAATGACGGCAGCAGAAGCAAGAGTAAACTATCTCTGGTGAGTTTTTCAACTTTTCATCATACGAGTACTCATCATGTTGGAATGATCTCCTTTGATTATTAATTTATAATTATCATGCATTCACCTGAATTTATGAGCAGAAATTTTGCCGAGATTTTTCCAAGAAGCTCCCCAGCGGCAGAGTTAGAATGTCCCTTAAGCTAGAGGGCGGAACACAGGTGTGGCCTAGCATGTTCAACAGATCCCGCAACATGTGTTACATTTCCAAAGGGTGGACGGAATTTGTTAGGGACAATAAGCTGAGGATAGGGGATGTGTGCCTCTTCCAAGTTAAAGAGAGGGTTGGGCATGCGTTGGCCGTGTACCTGATTCGCAGGCCGGAATCATAGCTGTAGCTCAAGCGCAAGCGCGCATTCGGATGTGTATGATGATCTAACAACGCGGTACCATTCAGATGACTTGTATATATAGCAGCAGTTGTTAAATGACACCGTAGCATGCATGCATGTAAGTAATCTGTTGAAAGGAGGCACTCTGCCTCTAGCTAGTACTCACTCACTCACTTGGCGATTAAAGATGATGCATGGGATCAGTCGGGTCAGGTTAGTCCAGATTCAATGTCGTGCTGCTTTACCGCCATAATTTTATTCTGTACATTCTGATAGCATTGTGCATTGTGCATATATATATATATATATATATATATATATATATATATATATATATAGGACAAATGTTTCCTACAAGCAGTGGTAGTTACCACCACTTCATGCTTTTGTATGTTGTATGTAGTATCTGTCGAAACCGAGAGTATGTATGTGTAGTATGTAGTATATAACAATGATTAGGTAGTATATATATTAATTTTTAGATAGTATGTACCATTTTTTGAGTATGTTTTTTTACGCATAAATATGTACTTATTTCATAAATATAACAAAAAATATGGGCTCATATTCAATTTTTTCATGTAACTTGCTTTTAAATATCTTAGATATAGTATATGAACATATTTAAAATAATAAAATAGTATATATAGTACCACTTGGTAGTATATGAGATATGTGGGGTAACTACCACCGGGTGGTAGGATGGATTTTCCCTATATATATATATATATATATATATATATATATATATATATATCCATAGTTGCATGTCTCAGGTTAACAAGGAACGCGGTTATCTGATTGATTTTTAACTTGATGTGCCCTGCCATCTGCAAGTAACCTAACCGGGCTATATATCTCTCTTTTGATAATTTTTGTTTTGTTTTAGATCTTGATGATGCACACACACAAAAAAGGGGCACTGAAACCCCAAGTTAAAAAAGAAAGTTACTGAATTCTTGCATGCAATATATGGATTGTATTTCTTAGCATATGTGGACTGATTATAAACATAGCGTGATTCTTGTTTTGTCAAACAAGAACAATTCTGTCCCTAACCTTTTGCACTAATTGTCACCTTATATGATCAGTGAATGTACATCTATTGTTGATATAACATTTGTCAATGTTCAATCCAAATTGCTCACACTACGAATTGTTCTATAATTCACTAATTGTCACACAATTCTGTCCCTAACCTTTTGCACTAATTGTCGCACGTGTCGGAGAAGAGCTTTCCAGCTATAAATTGAGGCTGATTCCTCACTACGCTTCCACACCCTGCCCTGAAGAGCTCGAGGAGGAGGAGGAGGAGCAGCTGAGCTAATAGGCGATGGATTCCCCGGCGATGGCCGGCGACGACCGCCGGAGCACCCACCTCAACAAGGTACGCCTCGCCTCCCACCTCGTTGATCTCTGTTGGCTGGCTATGAAAAGTTTGTATACGATGGAACATATTTTCTTTTCTTTTGAGCAGGGTGTGGACGAGCAATCTCGTCAGCAACCCGCGGGCAGCAGGACAGGCGCCCCGTGCGTCGTCTACTGAAAGGCACGTGCGCGGTAACAGCACCGGATCGCATCATTGCCCGATCACAACAAAAATGAGACAACTATGCTTAGTTTTTACATGCTTGATACAAAACAATATCAGTCCGACCGGTAGTCCGTGCAAAAAATTGGATTTTCTGCCCTACCGAACTGGCAATCAGAGCCTCTAAGCTCAATCTGCCATCGTCGCCGTCTTGGCCGACGCCACCTCCTTCTCCCCCGCCCCGCCCTATCCAACTCATCCTTCTACAACTGCAACATCTTGAAATGGGCGGCTTGCAGGATCATCCTTGCGTCCTCATCTAAATCCTCCATCTTCATGGTGATCATCTTCGCGTCCTCCGAAGCGGCTGCGATCTCCACCTTCTTCTCCCCGAGCATGGCCTTCTTCTCTTCGTGCTTGAGCTTCTTCTCGGTCGCCGCCATCAACATCTTAAACCTCTCGGACTTGCATGGATCCTTGACGTCCGAGAGCTTCACGCATGCCTCCTCCTTCTTCGCCAAGATGTCTTCGAAACTCTTCGTCATCTTGGCCACCGCACCTTCTCGCTTCACCCTCTCCTCCTCCCACTTCTTTCCATGGAACCCTTTTCTAGCCTTCTTGGGCAGTTCTTTTGTTGGCTCGGTTGGATCACCGGTTTCTTCCTCGGTTCCATGGGAGAAGGTCTTGGCAACATATAGGTTCCACTTGGATTGTCCATTCAACTTCAACCAACAATGCATGATGGTGAAGTTTTTGTTCTCCAACTTCAAGAACACACTTCACACACGAGAAGGCCACAAAATAAAACATTGTGTCAACAATGTATATCTGGCCCATGAGCCCCGAAAAATGAAGCCCCGCCCTCTCCACCCCCGCTCCCGCTGACATGTCTTCCCCATGTCCAGCAGCCCGCTCCTCGGACGGTCGGATGCCTTGGAGGGACATGCTTCGACGGAAGGGCAAAAGACTTCGCTTTCCCTCTATCTTCCCCTATGTCTGGCTGCGACACTCATCGAAGTGGCCTTCGCTTCCGTGAAGCAAAGATGAGAGTTTGTTTTTGGGGCGGGGGCCGATGGTGGCCTGCAAAGCGGTCAAGGCACCATCTGTGCATGCCGGCGACGCAACGACGATGGCCTTCATGGGGCCCAAGCGGTGGCAGCCTCCCATGATATACTTTTCCTTGCTGTTGGCGGCGGCTGTAGACGTGTTGGCTGTCTCATTGATCTCAGCGAAGCTGACTTCTTTCTCTGTCGACAGGGAGCGGTTCTGCGCACGTTGATGACAGATGGCGCTGGAGGAGCGATACGACACTACCTCGTCCACGACAACAATGACGCTCGTGTCGCCGTGCTCCACCGCGTGCCGGCTTGGAGCGGCTACTTGCTCCTTCGCATGCCAGCCTGCAACCTCGCCCATGGTAGTGACAGACTTGATCGGCGAGGGAGGTGGAGTAGCGAGTTGCCTAGTTCGTATCCGACGGGCTTGGCGGGGCACCCAACCGGCTTTTATGCTGTAGAACTCCTCTTCCTGCTCGCCGGATGCCATGAAAAGTGTGGAGAATATGGTGTGGGGAGCGGAGGTGAGGTGCGATATAGCCGGTGGACGCGAGGATCTAATCGGTGTTGTGTTCAATGCTGGCCGCCTAGCGAACGGACGTGTGGCCAGAGTGAGTTTCTCGGCACACGCTTTGGTTTAATGGAGGTAGGCGGGCAGTCTGTAGCTATTTAAACGCGTCGAGGAGGCGTGTGTAGTCGGGCGGTGCTCTCTGGGCCAGTGCGCCGTTTCAATGCTGGTGCCAGTGAGAGGTCGCGTGCGCTCCGGGTCAGCGTCAACGGAGCGGCCGCTCACAATGGCATGAATACGGGCCGTTGGCGCCGGGCGGGAAAGCACCCGGGCGTGGGAGGATGGTTTTGGGTGGGCCATAATTGGCAGACGCAGACGTGGCGGCGGTCCAGACGGCCGCAAAACCCCAACCCTGTCTCTGGTTTGCGGAAAAAAATGCCTCTGGACCGGCTTGTGGACCGATACATGACAGATTTGGATGGCAGAACACGTCCAAACCACGAGGTCGAGCGTTTGTAGACAATTTGAGGGTTGGCGTTGGAGATACGTTTACTCTTCCGTAAATCTAAAGAGGCAGAGCTGGACCCAACCATTATAGTTAAATAATACTCTCTTTGTTCATTTTTATAAGTCGTTTCAGACAATTAAAAATAGGCTGTTTTGCATGCTGTCTGAAGCCTTATAAAATAGTAAAAATAATTAACATCCGTTACTTTTTTTGAGTAGTATAATGCATTCAGCTGGGACCTCTCCCTCCCCCGTGATTGTTAATAAAAGAAAATCCAGGTCGAGGAGGAGGCATCGCTTCCTTAGGGCATGTACAATGGTTAATAGATAGTCTTATTTTAAGTCTTGCATGTAATTTAGAGATGGCAAAAAAATTTGTCTACAATGTATCATCTCTTAGCCTTATCTTCAATAACTAGCAATTCCTAAAAATATGGTGAGACATATTGTGCTAAGATATCACCTCTTGTCTTCTCTTAAATAAGATAAGACAAGCCTTTTCTTATGAGTTCTCTCTTCTCCACCTCATCATCTATACTACTCTCTCCGTTCCAAAATAGATGACCCAACTTTGCACTAACTTAGTGCAAAATTGGGTCATCTATTTTGAAACGGAGGGTGTACGTGGCACTTCTAAGATAGCACCATTGTACTATGTGCTTGACTGCTTCTGCCCTCGACTCGGCTGCTCGCCCGCGCCGATGGATTCTGCCGCTGGCCGACGAGGAGGAGGCGCGGCGCCGCCGGAGCGCCGACTGCATCTAATACATCGCCTCCCGGTTGACCTGCAACAAAGGTACCACCCCCATCCCCATCGCCTGCGCCTCCCTCCCACCTCTCCAATCTATTCGTCCACTCTGCTCCTGTGATGACCCGCTTCAGCAGAGAGGGGATCCAGAGTGAGGATTTCTAGTTAGGGTTTGCGATCTAGATCAGAGAAGGCGAGTATATCCTCAGAATATCCACTCGCCACTGTAAGATATATGTATACGTACGTGTAATAGAGATAATTTCAGAATTGGGGAATGGGTACACTTCATTGAATTGTCGGATTGCTTACCACATATGCCACATGATCGCGGGCTCTTAGATATCTTCATAAGCACGTTTAATCCTGGACGTCCCTTAACTGAACTGAACAACAGCTTAACTGAATGTCCATAACAGCTGCTATCCTGACACCTCCGTCGATGGATGGATAATTCGCCGCGCCGAGGGCTCTCTCCCCGAACCCCTCTAGGGACTTACCATCGGCGCCCTCGCGATTCGGCTGGTTCCTTCCTTGATGGGAATTACTAGTTCTAAAAAATGGCTGAGAACGTACTCATCATCAATCAAATCATGAAGGTAAAGATACATAGTCGTCATTATTCATGACCTTGCAGAGCATATGCATTGTTTTCCAAACTATGAAAAAAATAAAACATAACACTGCAGTGCAGAGTTTAGTCAGTCAGTTGCTTTGTTGTCCTATGAAAACTTGACATATAGTCACCAACTTCAACCATTAGATCCCAATCCATTCTCATCCTCCATTTTTTCTACCCAATGAAGGCAGAAAAAGTTGGCTGCAAACAATTTGTTGTCAAACCTCGGGCAAGGGAGCAGTACAAAAACCACTGAAAGGAGCTTCCTCCTCGGTCCTCCCAGCGGCCGCCATTCCTCTGCCTGCATCTTCTGCCCGCATCTTTTCGTCGAGGGCCTCCTGTGCTTCCATTGCTTTCAGAGCTTCATGCGCTTCCTGCACAAGTGATGCGAAAGTCCTGACAGGTTTCGCCGAGTCCAAACAGAGCACAGCGACAACCTCATCAAACTGGTGAGACAGATCGTGGTGATCTGTACTGATCAATTTGTCGCAAATCCTCCCAATTGAACAGAAGGATGTCAAAGTTTCCTTGAGTTTACCGATCCCCTCGCCTTTCTCCTGGTTTCTGGCATCCTCCTGGGACGCGCTGACTATTTCCGAGTCAGCGGGTGTTGCCAAAAGAGAAGAAAGACTGCTATGTTCTTGCGCGCTTGGTCCTATCTCTTGTCCTGTTAGCCCAGGAAGCATTTCTGCGAGCATCTGTATGTTCATGGTAAGAGATTATTTCAGTTCTCTGATGGTGATAATTCAGGGCAGCTAGCTAGATATGTAGGATCGCCGACCATCATACGTAGCATATATAACATATCATTCAGACAAGAATGAAATGGATATGAAATGAATTAAGTGCACACACAGTTGACATGAATGATAGCAGGGATTCATCACATACCTTGGTCATGGCATCGGTCAAGTCCTTCTTCAGCCTGTCGAAACTTTCGTCATCCTTGCTGTAATGACTGCACAGATTGGTCAGGATTTCTGCTGCACTTGCTGAACCATATGCTTCCTTCTCGATCACTGCAATGAGACGGGCAGCAACAACATCGTTTGCCCTCAAGATAAGCTTGGCGCTGCTTTTGCTTTGGAGGGACAGCTCAACCAGCTTAGGGCCTGCAAAATCCACTCTGGATTGTGTCTGTTCCTCCTCCCGCCTGTCGACATCAACAAAGTTGTCTACCAGGATGCTGACGAGGTTTTCTTCATGCCTTGCTCTAAAGGAGCTAACGGGACTATTATTGTTGTCTTCACTCCTTGACGCCATTTCCGAGGATAGATGTGCGAGTATGTCATTGGCTTTTATGCGAACCTCTGGATCGCATTCGCCACACTTGAGAATATTCTCCAAGGCCCCGACTGCTTTGTCGTCCTGTGAGATCTCGCGTCGCAGCCTGAGGCCCGTCTCTCCACGAGCATCGGTGGCTAGCTGGCTTATGAAGCCTGATATTCTGCCCCATGCAGAACAATGGACATTGTGCATTCCGCCTAGAGGTGCCATGATACTAGGGAGTAGACCTGGGGTGTTTTTCATGACTATCTGGTTGCCCTCATCGCCGGCGAGATGCTCAAGGATGCGCAACCCGTCATCGATCTGCAAGATGTTTTCAAGCATGGAAGATATGAGCTGAATGCCTCCAGGGAATTGCGCCAATCGGATTTGTTTCCAAGATGCAAGGCATTCCACTATATTGACAGCGTGCTTCCGCGTCTCTTCACAGTACGGGCTTCCTTCATCCAGTGTGCCCAGTAGTTTCTGCAGTAGATGGGTAGATCCTCCACGCGCAACCAGCTGCTTGATGAGCAAATTGTGTCTTCTCGAACAAAGGAGCGTGTCCAAAGCCTTTGTCCCTGAAAGGTAGCTGGCTGGTGACCTGGACTCGATCATGTCCACGGCATACGTGACGAGGTTCCTCGCTCTGGCGAACGACGGGTCCTTCTCGCATCCAGTCTTGGTGTCGCGCAGGTAGTCCCATATCACAGCGTCTGCACCATCCTCGTCTTGTGCACTCCATTCTCTAGCCACTAGCAGTACCATGCTCTTCTCCTGGAGAGCGAAACTGGTCTTGTAGCAGAAGACCAAACCCTGGACCACAGCTAGTGAGTACAACACGTTCAGTGCAGGCTTCATGTTTGTGCCTCCATCATCACCATAGTCGTGCTGTATTAGACGCCACAAGGAGATGGAGATAGATATATACAGCCCAAACATATAGAGAGCTGCCAGAGGAACCATTATAACAGCGAACATGATCATTTGAAGGGCTACCTTTGCAATACTGACCACAAACCAAAGCATCGTATATATCAGCAGGTACATGATAAAACTGCTACAGTCGCGCCGAGTAACCGCTTCATCCATTTTTCTGAACAAAAATGTACTAGCTACCCCCATAGAGATGTTGGGCGCATCCCACCTAGAAGCATCATCAAGTCTGTTAAAATCGGTGGACATACTAGCAATGACTAAACCTCGCCATGCATCCCAGATGTTATCCAACTTTTCATTCAGAAAGACATCGAATACCCTGTTGCATTGCATGCGTGTTCAGTATTAGAGCACATGAACATATAAATAATTAAGCAATAATAATGAAATCCTAGATCCTATATACCTAAGAAATTCATTCCCACTATTTGATTTATCTTAACATGCAGCACATCCACATCATCGCACATGCCACATCAGCTATACTATTGCACTCTTCCAACAGTAACAGCCGGATCCGGCTCCTCTACCGTGCCCAGCGGCACGGTACTATGCCGTGCCTTCTTCCTACCCAGGGGTACGCACTGGTATGGGCCAGAATATCTCCTTAAAAAAGAAGATATGGGCCAGAATCCAACCAGCCTAGCAAACCTGATACATCCATCACACACCGCTCAAAAGAAAAACCTAATGCATCACACCCCTGCATATTAACTAGGAGTAATTAACCATTACTTTTCTGAAAAAAGTAATTAGTATTATTATTTTCCCCCAAAATATTACTATCTTAAGATATTAGTGATAGCGCTAGACATCAAACAGCCTAGCAAACCTGATACATCCTCGAGCGGCAGCGCTGGACATCGCGGGGTTCAGCGACTCGGCGGCGGACTCGTGGGGCAGCCGGCTGGTGGCGGCGCACCGGCGCCCTGGATCTCGCGCTCGGCGGGGTGGCTGCGGCGCTCCCGTCTAGGGAGGTGGCGTCTTGATCGACCTCTGCTTGAATCTGCATTGAATTTGGCGGTGGTCGGCCCGGCGTGATGGTGCGTGCCCGGCGGCTCCAGCGCTAAAGGCTTCGTCGAGCGGCAGTGAGTAGGGCAGCGGCCGGGCATGGCCGTTGCTCCGGCCGTGGGCGGCGACGTGTGGAGGTCCGGCGGTGGTGAATTCCCGGTGTCGTTGCGGCTTCATGGTGGCTTGGCGGATCTGCCTGCGGCGGTGGCTGGCTTCTTCGGCGTCGGCTTGTCTGCGATCAGACCGTTTTGGCCTTCACCCCATCTTCTCGGCTCCCGGTCGCTACTCCCTTCGAAGGGCTGGCCCTTTCCTAGTTGCGGTCCATCGCTCGTCTCGCGCCCGGTGCAGCAGGACTGACCTTGTCCCCCCCACGGTGCTCCAGGACCAAACTCGTCTCGCGCTCCGGGCTGCACGATGGGTCGATGGATGCCAGTGCTAGCCAACCTATTGGGTCTCGACGCCGGGGGTGGACCAGGGGTGCAAAGGCGGGTCCTTTTCCGCTTGTCTCTTTGGTTGGGGTAGCGGCGGGTCACGGGTGCGGTGGTGTCAAGGTCTTGGATGCCGGGGCGGCTGCCTGGTGGTGGTAGCACGGTGCTCTTGGGCAGAGCCCGTGTCTTGGCGCTGCCCGGTGGCCATGGCCGTGTGGGCGGCATGGTAGCTGGGGTGTAGCATTCGGTGGCGGTGAGTGTTGGCCGGGGTGAAAACCTGCTCTATCTTCGGACGGACCGACGACGGCGAAGCTCGTTCCCTTCTTGACGGTGTCGTCGCGGCTCTCACCGCCCGTCGTGCGGTTCCAGGAGAAACTCTGATCCTCGGATCGGGCGGTGGCGGCGCTCCGGTGTTGTACCTTCCTAAAGGAAAAAAAATCACTCCCACGACGCGCCACGGGAGCCCTTCTTCTCTCCTTCTCTGCATGTGATCTCGGTGCTGCGGGGCGGCTCCTCGAGGGGGGGGGGGGATTCGTCAAGGCTCCCGGTGGTGCGGGCGCATGGATCGGAGGTGGCTCTCATCCTCACCGTTGTTGTCCTCCTTCTCCTTTGGTGGCAGTCCGGCCATGACACGAACCGTCTTATTCTGCAGCTCTTGTGCAAGGGCGCGCATGTTCCTCCGCTGCCGCTTCTTCACAATCCGGGCACGGCTGACTTCCTCCTCTACAGCCACCTGCGCCGCCGTCATGTCGGCAGCGAGTCGGGCCTCGGCGGCCCTTATCCTCTCCTGGCCACGGCGGGCACACCGGTCCCGGTGGGACTCATACTCCGCCCGACAGGTGATGGGGAAAGGAGAGATTTGAAGGCTGTCAGGACCGTGATGATCCAACCCTAGAACATCCGAGCGCCCGTTGAGCTGATGTTGTGGGGTCATGTCGGACAGATCCCGCCGTCGGCCGGACGCTGTATTCCCTGGAGCGGCGGAGTGCAATGTAGACAGCCATGACCTCCTCCAACCTGCACTGGATGACACCCTAGTAGAAAGATCCGGACTGGTCGGAGTCAGATCCGCTGCCCCCCATGCCTGAGACGGCCAGAGATCGCTGGAGGTGAGCTTGGGGGATGGAGGAGTGAAGTAAAGTGGCTAGGGTTTGGTCTGGCGTGCGGATGAAGAGCAAAATATGTGGGATCGGGTGGATCAGCGTGAGCCGGGCCCGACGTGACGGACGTGCCCGGTCGCCCCATATCCACCTCAAATATGAGGTGGATATGGGGTGCCGGTCAACTCGGGTGTTTGAGGTTCGTTTAAGGCGTCTGTTTGGGTAGAATTTTGGTAGTTGGGCCGTCCGTCCTGGCGTTTAAGGCAGGTTTAGAGCGTCCGGCTGTAGATGCTCCTACATTTGACAAAATACGAGCAAATAGAAGATGAAGTGAATGCTAATGTAGGCTGCAAGAGACAAACTAAGCCCAACAATTAAGAATCGTCACATCCCGGAATTCATGTAGTACTAGTATTACTACGTAGTTAGTACTCCCTCCGTTCTAAAATTCTTGTCTTAGATTTGTTTAGATACGGATGCATCTAACACTAAAACGTAACTAGATACCTTGTCTAGACAAATTTAAGACAAGAATTGCGTTTGTGGCGAGCCACGCCTTGTAGCTAATACCTGGACAATATGCTAATTTGCAGGTAGGAACGAAGTCCATTCTCAAGTTGGAGAGCAGTGCCAACCAGCTAAAGATGTACTGTATGTACGTGAGTAAGAATGAAGGAAATTTATAGAAAAAGGTAAGCGGCACTAACCCAGCGGTCTGCGAGAGGGTGATGATGGTGAGGCACCAAAAATCCTTTTCCCCGAGAACGGAGACGAAGCCGCCGAGGAGGACGACGGTGGTCCATGTGACCACCAGGTAGCCCAGCCCCCTCACCGCCATGGAGAGGTACCCCATGAAGATGGCGTAGCCGTTGATGCACTCTTCCTCGGGCAGATCCTCACCATCTCGCCCGTCAGCCAGTGAGCAAAGTCGGTGAAGACACGCGCCAAGACAGCTTCTACAGCACCCGGGCATTGTAGCTCGATCGAGACGAGACGACGACTATCACAACGCGTCGATCGAATTTCGAGTTGCTAAGGAAGGGGTTAGGACTAAGCTATTGATCTGGATCGCGGTTCGCCAATGATGCATCGTCTACTCGTCAGGGTAATAAGCTGTGCTTATTGCAGAGTTGACCATCCGCTGCTGCCAAGCTGGCACCTAATTCAAATACTCCACCTGATAATAGTATTATTAAAACATTTGGTTTCTTTTTCTTCTACGGAAGGGGCAGGGCTATGTGTTAAACAAATATACCGGCCCTGCATCACAGCAAAACCCTTGGGAAAGGAGGAAAAAAAAACTGAAATCCGGTCCTCGGGGTACATAAATAGCCTTCATCGATCTGCCCCCTCCTGCACATGGCATGTCGATGTTGACCGCACTGAAGCTCGACGCCGTCGCCGGAACAGGCTTGCTTGCTGGTGCATTTGCTACGTACTGCTCCTCTTTCTTCGTTTCGTTAGTCCGGACTTTTAGATGAATTGCCTGAAATATGAATTCGATACACAGTTGCCAAGCATGTCAGTCAATAGATACTCAGTTGGATGAACAGACCATTCATCATTTCATCTGGTGAGTTATCTCAGAGAGAGAATGCTTCAAGACAACGAGGAACCAATCAGGCCTTCCTCGTTTGTTCCTCCTTGAAGGACCTACTGCCCTGGTCGCGCGCGTTCTTGATACTCCCTCCATTTCTTTTTAGTCCGCATATAAGGTTTGGTCAAAGTCAAGCTTTGTTGAGTTTGACTAACTTTATATTAAAAAAATATAAACATTCATAATATAAAATCAATATTATCAGATGCACCATGAAACATATTTTCATACTATATAGTTTTAGTATTGTAGATGTTCATATATTTTTATATAAATTTGGTCAAACTTTGTGTAGTTTGACTTTGGCCAAATCTTATATGCGGACTAAAAAAAAACGGAGGGAGTACCACAAGCACCTGGCGCGGTTCGTGGCCAGCATCGGGTATTGCAGTGTGTAGGATTATGCTGTTGCTGTTTGTCAACTCAATGTGGCTTGTACATCTATCCTATCTATAGGAGCCAGTTCTTGTACACCTGAGGGCTGATGATCGGTGCATGCTGCTGCATGAGCAATGGCCGGACCGATAGCGCGCGACAAGGAGCACCGCAGTAGCTATTTAAACCGCCGTCGATGACATGAGCTCGGAACCGGGCAAACTCAGTTTTCAGTTTTGGAGCTTGTATTTATGCTGCAGAGTTGATGATATATGATCGTTTGCTGTAGACTCTAGTTGAGCTCAGTGTACACTATCGTTGGCGAGTTTTTTTTCTTTCTTCTTCCTTGTTTTGGTTGGAGCAGCATGCATGCATGTGTAAATCTTTTCTTTTTGTTATCTTTGGCTTTGTGAAATGATGAAGATAATCCCAAATGCAGAGGAACTGCATGTGTCGGACCCTTGATCTTTTTCCTGCGTTATTGTTTCTCATTTGTTCTATGTGTTGGAGTAACTTGTTTTTTCTTTTTTTTTGCCATGATGACATGTTGTATGCAGAAATCGAATCCAGCGTACGGTATGAGTATGATGGCATCTCATGATGCTTAACAATCTACCACACGCGAGTAAATAGCATAAAACTACTGCAATTCAGGCTAGAGTTCCAAAAAAAAACCAATTTTTTTTCTGATAACTACCAAGTCAGGGATCGGCTATTTCAAAAAACTCAAATCGCTGAGTGCTTATCAATTAATCAAGATTATGACAGTCGAGGCCACACGTAAGACAACCGTTTGTTTTATCATTTACTTTGACTGTTAACTTACATGTGCGTCCTGTACGTCAGCTTCCTCTTCCACTCCTCTTTCTTCTTCCTCTCTTCATGATCTCTCTCTTCTCTCCTCTCCTCATGTGATGTCTCTCCTGCCGGCGACCCTCTCCCCTCCCGAGTTGGCCATCCTCCCCTCCCAAGCCAACGACGATCCTCCCTCCCCTCCCTAGTCTCCCTAGTTTCCTGATATGGAGCAGGGACCGAATCTTTTTTGCAAAGAAAATGCAGGGACCCAATTGCAAATATACAGGGCTTGTTTGCTTTTTTACAAACTTATAGGGACTTGATTGCTTTCTTAAATTTGTGTGCAGGCCCACCCCTAATGGTCAAATAATTAGAGCTCTTATGCACGCGCCCAACGGTCATAATCACAATTAATTGTAAAACACTTGGTCATCAGGGTTTTTTAAAACCGCCGACCCCTGACTTGATAGTTATCAGCGGGAAAAAGTGCAATAGTTTTTTGACATCCTAGTCTAAATTGTAGTAGTTTTATGCTATTTGCTCACCACACGCATATGATTATGCATACATACGTGTGGTGCAGAATGAGCTTGATGCACGCACATGATTACACTACATGTACATACATGTGAATAAATTTGTGTAGTCTAGACATTTCTACTACTAATACATGTGTGTGGAAGGATTAAAAGGAAAGAGGAAAAAAAGGACGCGTGTGCAAGGAAGAGATAAGGGAGATGAAGAGACAAAGGGGGGAGCAGGCCCAGACGAGTTTTTCAATAAAAAAAATTGAGGCTGCTTCCTCACGATGCTTCTACCCCTAGCTACGACTGAGAAGAGCTTGAGTACAAGGAACTGAGCAGAGCTAATAGGCGATGGATTCCGCCGCCGGCCGTCGATGACCGCCGGAGCACCGACACCCCGTTGACCTGCCTCAGCAAGGTACCTCGCTTCCCCGTTGATTCAAAACTCAGTCGACAGCTGTCGTGTACTGGTTTGTTTGGTAAAACAAAAGCTGGTTTAATCAAACCATCTCTCTCTCCGTTGGGCATGAAAAGCTCGCTCACTATGACTACTTCGTCTCAAAATAATTATCTCAACCTTAGCGTAATACATACAAAGTTAAGGCACTTAGTTTAGGATGGAGGGAGTATAAAATAAGTGTCACAGCTTTAAATTAAATTAGTTCAATTTTAATTCAAAACTGCGTCACTTATTATGAATCGAAAGAGAGTAGTACAACTAAATGAGTCTTAGTTTTATTTTCTTTTCAGCCTTGGACGACCAATCTCCTCAGCAAACCGCGGCCAGCAAGCTAGGTGCTCCATGCCTCTTACTCCATCGCTTTCTTTTTAGTCTGTATATAAGGTTTGGTCAAAGTCAAACTTTATAAAGTTTGATCAATTTTATAGAAAAAAATATCAACATCTACAATACTAAAGCTATATGGTATGAAAATTAATTTCATGATCATCTAACAATATTGATTTCATACCGTGAATCTTGATATTTTTTTCCATAAACTTAGTCAAAGTTAATAAAGTTTGACTTTGACCAATTTTTATATGCAAACTAAAAAGAAATAGAGGGAATACTTTTTTTTGAGGGAATACAGCTCTTAGAGAATACTTAAAGAAAGGCACGTGCGTGGAAGGAAACATGTTCATGATGCCCATGGCCATGCGCCACACTTCGTTCCAAATCATGCTCACCCAACATACCGTATAGCAGCAGCAGAGAAAATACCGTGTAATACTACGTGCTCCTCCTACGTTCTAGTATTTCTGTTCCGTTATGTCTCTCTTACGCTGCTTTATAGTTCTACTAGTACAAATGCCCAATAAAATTTGTAGAACTCGGTCCTTGTGTAATTCCGCAACACTTCTTATATTCAATTTTGATGAATGTCAGTAAACAAGTATCCTTGAATATCGTTTTTCGATAAAAGCCTCTTGCCCGAGACCGATACTCCAGATTCCTTCCCCGTTTTCGTTGTAGAGGAGGTCGAAGATAGAGGGCGGTGCTAGAACGGGTCGTACTCCATAGCCATCCACCTACACGCGCCAACAGTGGAACCTCCATCTCGTGCCCACAAGGGGCGGTGCCACTGAAACGGAGAAGAGCGTCGGACAACGGCGAATAGGTTGTAGTGTAGGAGAGAGTGGGGGTGGGGCGGGGTGTCACACCATTCACAACCAGGACCACAGCCATCGCGACTGTTGTGGTTTTGTCACGGCAGATGTCCTAATGTGAGGACTTAGTAGTGAGGCCATCGCAACTAGGTAGTAATTTGAACGGGGTTGATCGGAATCGAGAGATGCGAGATTTTACCCAGGTTCGACCCCTCACGGTGGAGGTAAAAGCCTACATCTTGTTTGATTGATAGTGATGATGATGATGATCTCGATTACAAGGGCGGTATTTCGCTGCCTCTATCTCGAGAGCATCTACTTTGATCTCGTCTCAGACTTGTATGTCTGTCTAAAACTTGTCCCTCTTGGGGTGTCATGCCTCTCCTTATATAAGTTGAAGGGACGACTTACATGTAGAGTCCTAGTAGGATTACGTCTAGTCTATTTTTTATTATAAGTCGGATACAAGTCTGGGTCTTGCTTCCCTTGCCAGGTCTTGCTCTTCTTGGACCTTCTCCGTGAGCCGCCCGTCCAGGCCTCTCCTTGAGCCGTCCCTCTCACGAGCCGCCAAGTCTGGGCGGGTTACTGATGAGGCGCCAAGTCCCGGTCGGGTCATATTTCCGGCCGGGTTATACCGCGGGGTATATCCCCGATATAGACCGGGGGGAGGGAGGCATGGGTTGGTCACGCAAGGCCCTTGGCGGCGGATCGAGATCTGGGCCGGCGAGGTGGTGTGTAGAGGTGGGGTGGGGACGTGGGCGCGGTGGCGTTTTTTCTAGCGAATGAGATGCGATCAAGCGGGAGATGAGGGTATAGAACATGTGTTCGTGGGCCGCTGTTGTTTTTTCAACACGTCCGTGGGTGGAGAAGGCTGGTCGAACCATCACGACGACGACAACGATGGCAGATCCTCTTTTAATAATAGAGATTTGGTCTTCAAAAATTGATTAAAGGTTGATCATGATTTATTCCTTTCCATATAAAATTACCAAATACTACTGGAAATTGATCTTATTGGCATATAAAATCGGTTTAAATAGATTATAGGTAAAATCCAGTTTAAATATGTTGGTGGGATAAAAGCCGGTGGGGAAGGATTAATCGAAGTGAGGCGAGACTATAAAAAAGTCATATACTGTAAAAGGTTTGTAATAATGAGCCTACTGTGTGTGTGGTCCTTGTGATTGCAGGACCCGAGATTTCGTGTCGGCTTCAAGGGCTTCATCATCAACGACTGCGGCTCCAGGGCGGGCGTTGGTCCTTAGGAGCATGCGCACGAAAGACTTTTCGGCTTTCATCAACAAGAGTTCGATGGTTTAGGGGCCTTGTTGTAATGCTTATTATGTTTGGGATGTATTGTACTTCTTGCGAACCTTTATAATAAAGATATGTTTTCTTAAGAATAAATAAATAAGTACATATTTTGTGGTGGTTTCAGGTTTGGATGTGAATCAAGCATCTGTGTGCCACGAGAAGAAGCTAGCAACCGTTAGTTGTAGCTTGGAAGAAGTCAATCAATCTACTTGCTTCTTCTTCATACGTGCTAAGAGCACCTCCAAAGTAAATCGGACACCGCATCCGCCCACGGTTTGGAGAGTCGGCCATTCAAAGCTAGCCGTATACTGTCCGCCAGTAAAGTAAATTTAATATTTAAATCCATCCGACCAGAAAGCGCGCGCCTGACCAGATCATATCATCGCCTTATCACAACCAAAAAGAGACAAATATATATGCTTGGTTTTTTCCATTTCCGATACAAAAGAATATGTGTAGATGCAGAGTTGAGCAAAGATAGCAAAAAAGATGTACACATACTGCCCCAGCCAAAACAAGGAAAACAAACAACTTGCCAACACACTGATTTCAACTACAGTCTACAGCTAAACAACCATGCGTCTCATATGATGATAATCCCAAATGCAGAGGGACTGCTTGTGTTGGACCCTTGATCTTTCCCTGATTTGGTTATCTCTGAAGAGTGACAAGTTCACAGTATTCAGAGCATACGTATATAACTTGTTTTTGGTGCATGCCTGCTGGGATGTCGGCATCGTGCATGTAGAAATAGGAATAGAATCATGATGATTAACAAGCTACCGCACATGATTATACATACATACATACATGTGTGGTGTAGAATGAGCTTGATGCTAACGTCCATGTGATATTTTTATAAATAAATGAACGTGTGGCCTTCACGTGGTCCCCAGCAAAGCTAGATGAAGCAAAAAAAAAAAAGTAGCGCACCATGTTTGCATTTTTCTAATATACATTATCCTACTCTATCCATATCACAAAATAACAAATTAACAATGACATTCTGTGCATGCCTTCACTCTAGATTAAAATTTTGGAAACCGTATGTACAATAGCAGCAGAAATCAGTGCTCAAGTGGCAACAATCTTGAACAGTGTGCCAATGTGCAAAATGCCACTTAGTTTTTTTTACATGGATGAAATATGACAAAAAAGAAAGAAAGAAAGAAAGATAGAAGACTCAATGCGCTTTTATCATCGGAGGCTAGAAATGCTAACAAAAAGATCCAGGCACTTAATCCATATTAATCATTGTATATGCAAAAAGATCCAACGGCAAACTTTAGTTTTTTCTTATCATGGATATCATTTTAATCATTTGGATTAATAAAATTGAAAACCTTATGTATAGATTTGTAGATCCTTGTATTTTTCTTGAGTTCTACACGTGTATCATATCTAGGGCCAGTGGTCAAGTTACAATTTTAAACACCGTGCAAACATGCAAAAAAAAGTCTTAAACACCGTGCAAACATGCAAAAAAAAGTCTTAAACGCCGTGCAAACATGCAAAAAACGCCACTTAATTTTGTTTACGTAGCACGATCAAATGTGCGTTTAGTGCCTGAGGCTAGAAATGCCACCAAGAAAAAGATGCACACATGTTCCATTTCACCATGCATCGATGAATCTCTCTTAAGTCTGTTCGAAGCGAGTGACGTGAAAACCAACGACCGACAGGAGGGTCCTTGCACCCTTTTTGTTGGGCGGACATAGGGTGCGGACCAAACCTCGGGTTTGACGCGTATGGCGACCTTGTCTGTCTGTCCCGAGGCTGCACGACTCCGACCCCCCGCTGCTTTGCGTTGTGGTCGGCGTCTCTAGAAAAAGAAACATTTCTTTTTCATACGCAACGTGGCGCGAACGAACATCCGTCGGAAAAGGAAATCCATGTGACGCGGGGAACCGATGATGATTGGCGCGATGGCTGGGAGGGAGGGCGCTTGCACCACCCTTTTTGTCGCCGGGCGACTATAGAAGAGGGATCAAGCCTCGGGCCTGACGCGTGTGGCGGCGTTGCTTGTCCCGAGGCTCCGACACTTGGGTGCCCTTCGTTGTACTCCCATTTCCCCGACAAGTGTTTCCGGCCGGACTGAGTGTTTCTAGAAAAGAAGGTTGCATACATATTTTTTAGGGGTGACGTCACGTGCAAAAGAAATGGTGATGCCCCAAAATGTATCCCAGTGCCTTTTGCTGCCTGCTGCGACGCGGAAAGAGAGGAGTGAGTCAGATGAGATCCTCCCTTCATTCATTCGGTTCGACCCAGTGTGCCAATGTGCCAATGTGCAAAATGCCACTTAGTTTTTTTTACATGGATGAAATATGACAAAAAAGAAAGAAAGAAAGAAAGATAGAAGACTCAATGCGCTTTTATCATCGGAGGCTAGAAATGCTAACAATAAGATCCAGGCACTTAATCCAATTTTTATAAATATTGGTCAATTTCTCACCACACACTCGAAAGTTTGATTTACACGATTATGAAAGCACGGAATTGCAACGGCATGGCCACTTAAACCGGGACAAAATTTGCCCAAGTCTTTTCGTAGCAAGGACAAATTTCATACACAACATGGCGCAGACCAATCGATGCGACGGGGAGGGCACTTGTACCCTTTTTGTCAGGCAACCATAGGGGATCAAACCTCGGGTCTGACGACTTTTGTACTCGGTGCCTTCTGTTGTACCCGGCGCTTCTAAAAAAGGAAAGAAACATTTTTAGGAGTGAAGTCACGTACAAAAGAAACGGCCGCATCATGTTATTCGTAAGAGTTCTCTATTGGTAGTGCCCAAAAGTGGCTGGCAGTTGCCTTTGCTGCCTGCTACAATACGGAAAGAGCGAGTGAGTGAAACTTTAGGTTTTCATCATGGAAATCATTTTAATCATTTAGATTAATATAACATGGAAAACCATATGTATAGATTTGTAGATCCTTATATTTTTTCTTGAGTTTTATACGTGTATCATCTCTAGGGCCAGTGGTCAAGTCACAATCTTAAACACCGCGCAAACATGCAAAAACGGCAAGTATTTTTCTTTTTACAAGCATGCTCAAATGTGCTTTTAGTGTCGGAGGCTAGAAATGCCAAGAAAAAGATGCACACTTGTTCCATTTCACCATGTATTGATGAATCTCTCTTAAGTCTGTTCGAAGCAAGTGACGTGAAAACCAACTATCAACAAGAGGGTGCATCGAGTACCCATTTTGTTGGGCGGCCATAGGATGGAGAGGGGAACCAAACCTCGGGTTCGATGCATGTGTCGACCATGTTTGTCCGTCCCGAGGTTGCACGACTCTGACCCCCCCCCCCCCCTCCGTCCCCGCAACTTTTGCGTTGTGGTCGGCGTCTCTAGAAAAAGAAACATTTCTTTTTCATACGCAACATGGCGCGAACGAACATCCGTCGGAGGAGGAAATCCATGTGACGCGGGGAACCGATGATGATTGGCGCGATGGCTGGGAGGGAGGGCGCTTGCACCTTTTTTGTCGCAGGACGACTATAGAAGAGGGATCAAGCCTCGGGCCTGACGCGTGTGGCGGCGTTGCTTGTCCCGAGGCTCCGACACTTGGGTGCCGCCCTTCCGTTGTACCCCCATTTCCCCGACAAGTGTTTCCGGCCGGACCGAGTGTTTCTAGAAAAGAAGGTTGCATACAATTTTTTTTAGGAGTGAAGTCACGTCCAAAAGAAATGCTGCCTGCTGCGACGCGGAAAGAGAGGAGTGAGTCAGATGAGATCCTCCCTTCATTCATTCGGTTCGACCCAATCCAGTATCAGTCTCACTCACTCAGCGAGACAGCACAGGCAGTGAGCTCAGCTCAGCTCTCAGCTGCTGAGCCGAGCTGAGGTCGACCTGGTTGTGGTGGTGGTGGTGGTAATAATAAATCTTGGTCCAGGTCCAGGTCGAGGGCTTCAACCTCTGCTCCTCCATTCCTCTGTCGCCCTCGCCCGCCCGCGGCGATGGATTCCGCCGCCGCCGCCGCCCAGGCCCAGGCGACGCACGCGCCGGCCGACGAGGAGGAGCTGCGGCGCCGCCGGGGCACCGACTGCGTCTACTACCTCGCATCCCCGTTGACCTGCAACAAGGTACGTCCCGCCCTCCCCGCCTCTCCTGTCCACTCGTTCGTTCGTCCATCCATCCTCTCCGCCCAGGTCCCTCGATAGGATAGATTGGTGGATAATTCGCCGCGCCGCCGGGACGCCGAGGGGGATTCGCGCCCCCCACCCCCACCTCGCGCGCCGGGAAGCGGCTGGCGGGGGGCCGTTGGGTGCGGTTTCGATCTGGGCCGGGGCTCTCCTTACCCTGTCCTCTCCAAGATTCGAGCTCCGCCCTCCCCCGGCGATTCGGCCGGCGCAGTTCCGCGCGCGCGCTGGCTCCGGCTGCCCGCGCACGATTTGGTTTTGGCTTCCGGCGGCGAGCGGGCGAGCTCTGCTCCGCCCAGCTCGGGGCCGGAAGACCCGCCCAACCGAGATCTGTTCCTTCCTTCCTTGGGCGAAAGCTGATTCAGTCAGGCAGGCCATTGAATTGCCGCCGCCGCCGCCGCTGCCAATAATTGATGCATCAGCCAGAGTTCGGAGACAACTACGCCTACGGACCTACCATGCTCCTGCCTGCTAACCTAGGTTAACGCACGCGCGTGTGGTCGGTCTTCCAAATTAGGGCTTCCTGAGCATCACTGCACGCTGTCTGAATCTTACTTAATTTGTACGTAGCTACCCTAGTTTTCGCACGTATCTCTGTCTGAACCTTGCTTCTGTAGCTATTTCGGCTTCCGGTCATGCCTGCAACTTGCTTAATTTCTCTGTGTGTAGCTATTTCGGCTTCCGTAAATAATCTCGAGTTGAGTCACCATGATTGTTATTTCTGCGTATTTCAGCACAAAGGTAAACCTGTATATGATTTGCACTGCTGACATGTTGTTTTTCCTCCATCCAGGGGAGCGAGTGCGAGTTCCGGCACAGCGACGCTGCCAGGGTGAATCCCAGGGACTGCTGGTATTGGTTCAACGGCAACTGCGCGAATGCTAAATGCTCATTTAGGCACCCGGTACGACCCCCTCTGTTTTTATTTTGTTGACATAATATGATGACCTCCTCTCTTATCTTTTCACTCAAAGCTAGTACTGCAGTTCTAGTCAGTTTAGTGCTTCAGTTAAACAGAGCAACATCATAAGCTATGGAAGTTTGTCGAATTGGCTTCTTCTTGTGGCTGGCAACCGTTGCTCTGCACAAAACCATACTACCCATTTACTTGAATACCTGGGCAGCTGCAGTTACAGTAATTAATAAGTGAGTGCACTTTCTTTTCTTTTCAGCCGCTGGACGACCTGCTCGGAGCATCGGCGACTCCGCGGGCACCTCAACAACCTGCGCCGCAGGTTCCCGTGCCAGCTCAAGCCGTTCCACCCAATGGCGCGGCCAAGCCAGTTGTCCCGTGTTACTATTACCAGAAAGGCATGTGTGCGAAAGGAAATCTGTGCACATTCTCGCATGGGCCGCAGTTTGCTGGAAACCCTGCTTTGCAGTCTCATCTTCAGCTGAAGAACTCCAACTCGTGGACGAAACCAAGCAATTCACCCCAACAGAAAACCACTCCCGCCGTACATGGCGAGCTTAAAGTCGGTGCTCAGAATGGCAGACCAGCTCAGAAGCAAAATCCGACAAGCAGGGCTTATCATTCATCAGGAATTTACCAGAATCAGAATAATAACCCTTATGTGCTTTCTGGTGCGGCAAAGAGTTACCAGCCTCAACGTTTGGTTGAAGCTGAGTCTGCTGAGAATGTTATGGAGACAGGTGAGTTTGTCAGGGAACCTTCTGCTGGTTCCAGTGTGGTTGCTGGGAGTGTCGAGGACGACGCCGAACGGTCGTTCAAGGAAGGGCACACTAGTAGTTACAGGCGTGCTAGCGGGGAGCAGAACAGTGGGGTGCGTAGGCAAGCACGTGGTGGCTATGAACTAGAAATGTCATCACACAGAAGCTCATCCGACAGGTTGGTTTCGGAGAGAAGGCTTACTCAGAGAGACTCGATGCCTGTAACTGCAGAAAGTTCAGACTTGCGCCACAGGCTACTGAAGCAAAGAAGGCTGAATGATTCGAGACTGACGCAGGTCCCCGATAGGCGGGATAGAAGGTATCCCGAGGATGAGCGCGACAGCCATCATCGCCGTCGAGGAGAAGAGCGAGCTGCCCACGACGGCCTCTCACGCTCTCGGTTGCAAGGTCGGATAAAACTTCCAGGGGAGACATCACTGGACAGACTGGGCCCACACCCACACCTAGAGAAAGAGAGAGGGCATAGAGACAGGTTGTCTCCACCAAAGCAAACAGACCTTCGAGCAAAGCTTCATGATAGGCTAAAGGCTAGATCGAATGAGGAGGTCCCTGGTAATCTGAAGAGTTCAGTGGTAAAAGCAAGCAATGGTGAGGATGCTGGGGTGGTGAACTTTTCTGGTCCAAAGAGCCTTGCAGAGTTGAGAGCAAACAAGGCTGCTTACAGGTCAGGAGAAAACACTGTCAAGAATGCTGACCGTGTTGCGCGACCAGCCCGTATGACTTCCGAGATAGTTGCCAAGAGGGACTCACCGGACCCTGTTCCCTTCGACGGCCCGAAGCCATTGAGTGTCATCTTGAAGAGGAAAAGAGAGGCAGCTTCTGCTGATTCTGGCATCATGCATGAAGAACAGGTTGCAGGTCAGGAGGAACAGTCCCTGAACAATTCCAGAATCCTCGACAACGCTAGAGTCGAGGCAAACACCGAGGACATTGAAGAAGAAGAAGAAGAGTTCCACCCAGAAGACGATATGATGTACGACGGCGATGGCCTTTCTCCTGCTGATGACAACGCCGCCGAGGCTGCAGGCGATGCAGGCAAAGAAGAGCTAGAGGAGGGGCAGCAGGAAGACCTAGAGACGGCGGCAGAAGAAGAATACGGCTACGAGGCGACTGACGACGCGAATGCCGAGGGTGAAAACGACTACCAGGAGTACGAAGACGACGATGATCTGGAGGACGACGACGATTTCGCGCGCAAGGTTGGCGTGCTGATCTCTTAGTGTGCTTTAAGCAGGGTGTGCACACCCTCATAGATTGAAGCAAAGAGGAGGAGCTACTGGTCGCTCCTCCGAAAATCTTGATCCGTATTTTTTCGCGCTAGATACTTTTTAGTTCGCTGGGCTAATAAAGTCTGGAGAAAGATGAAATTGGGGATAAAGTTAGCTCATGGGGAGTTGGGGGAGGGCCTCTGTTTCTGGCAGTGGAAGCAGGCAGCTACCTGTTGTTGTATTCTAGTGTATCTGTGTGTGTGTTCAGTCCTACTTGTGTTGTTGTAACATTATTATTAACTGATGATGAACAAACAGATCACACATTGTACCACTATTTTGTATTTCTTCAGTGCATCAGATGGTTACAGGACAATCCAAAATTTGTATTTTTAGTATGGTAGGACATACACACCATTGCCTCCACCTGGCTGCAATATTTGTATTTTGATGTTTTCTTGATAAATATTTGTCAAGACAAACACTTCTAAAACTTTTGCTCTTCCAACAGAAGTGGAAGAGACGACAATAGTCTCAGTGGAGGAGTTTTTACTTTGTGGTGTAGAGAACTGAACATTTTCCTGGTCCTCATTTGCTTGTAGCATTTTATGAAGCTGACATGTAGGGTCCTGGGCAGAGGAACAAAAATCAGAAATGGCAAATTGTTAAATATTTTGCTATGAAAGCTTTGCACTATGATTTCCCGTATTTGAGATGATTCAATTGTTTAGCCCAATCCAACTTGTCAGGTGAAAGCGGAGCACATGATATAAAGTTGACCCCATTCATTAAGAACTTCAGTTATAATGGGGTGTTTTGGTGAACGGGTTCCATGGAGCTCAATTTTTTTAAAAAGTTCAAACTTTCCGGTTAAAAAAACATGCACATATACAAAGATGAAATGTATATGTGTATAAAAATCCAGTACGAAATACCTTGAAATGCAACCTGTACAAAAAAAAAAACAAATTCATGGACCTTGAGGATGAATAGTATCATGTGCTTGAAAGCCCCAAATTTGCTTTTTGGCACAGCCCTCATTTCAACGCATTTCATCCTAACAATTTATACACATGTATATTGTGCCTCCACGTATATCTGTATTTTTTAGATTTTTTTGAAATGTAAAAAATATGAATTTAGAAATTTTGCAAATGGAGGCCTGCATGGAGCTCAGCCTCCAAAAGCAATTTCCGCTTCAGTTCCCCCTTTTTAAAACTTATACCATATTTCAATCTGAACATTTCAAGGAAACATGGTATAAGTTTTTCAATCTGAACCAGATACCATATTTTTCTAGGAAACATGGCACGAGTGGTGCCTTTTCTTTTACTCCCCTTTTCACCTATAAAGGCCACTTAGTCTTGTTGATGAGTATGTCTGTCCTCCAAGGATCAAAATGATACATTGTGTGCGACTCTCCACAGCTTATACAAACATCACTGTCATAAGAACACCACATCACATCACATGTTCCAAGTATCCAATCAGACCCCGATCGCAGTGGTCACTCCAGCCACCGCTGCCCAGGACCTACTTGGTAGCGTCACCTGAGATCGCCGACGTCCCCCCCTCCCTTTCCCGGGAGCGGGCGAGTGCTCTGATCTTTCTCTAGCGTGCTTGCTCACATGGCCTGAACTGCACTGAAGAAGCAGAGCATTCAGTACCCTTGGTGTACCCAAGTTTCAGCTATGGCATTGCACAAGAATACCCAAGTTTCTTCAGTCCTCACAGAGCAAAGATCAGCCATGGCTTCAGTCCTCAGAGAGCAAAGATCAGCCATGGCATTACACAAGAATACCTAAGTTTCTTCAGTGTAAAGAACAGTGCTCAATGGATTCTCAATCGCCGCATGTTGTTAACTGACAGCCATGTAATATAGATACTAGTTTGGTTTGTCTTCTGTATCATTAACTTGAGTTAATCATGAGCTCACAAATCACCCTACTCCTGGCTATCTGTTTATTATTCACTATTTCATTCTGGGAATTGCTGCAGGTCATGATGGGTGCTACCTGAATCTGAATTCTGAACAGAGTTTCTACAGCTTCTGAGATGATCCAACAATCTTATATTTTGTATTTTTTTGACATATCTACACTCAACAACTATGTACTCTAGATTTGTGCATAATTCGGATCCAGCACCTGCTTCACGACATGAGCAGTTCGACTCTGCTTGAAGCAACAAGTGCTAGATTGCATATTTTAAACTACGATTTGGCAGAAAAAAAATTAATTTTTATGTTCCTTTATAAGACACTGACATGATATAAATCTGTTTTGTGTACAAGCACGCGACTTACATCCAAAGCTTTCTGACCTTCACAGCATAGTTGTCTTTAACACCGGTGGATATCTTACGCACCTGTGTGGATTTCACCAAGGAGCTTGGTTTATGACAATATTGTAAGTCTCCAATTACAAAAAAAAACTAGTGATATGAGTGAGACAAAATTCTGAAGAAACTAGCAGTGTGTCAAATAGTTTTAGGCATTGGTAGGAGACATGGCAGTCTGCCCAAGAAGAGAAGATGGTCCAGTTTTTAAATTGCTTCGACCCAGAAATATGGAACAAAATAATCACATTGCATTCAACAAACTTGATGTCATATCATAGCTAGCACAGTAAACATAAACCAGAAGTTAGAAAATGTAGATCAAGCACCTCCAGCTACATTCGAATTCCTTGCTATCGACACATGGTTGATAGGTTGGATTGCAATTTCCATGAGATGTCATTTTATAAGAAACAACCCCAATCTTTTTGACACCACTGGCATAATATCTATTAGTTCCAGTGAATTTTTTTTTTGCGTTTCAATAAATGTTCATGAATTTGAAAAAATTATTCACGAGTTAATTTTTTTCATGATTTTTTAAAATGTTTCACAAAAGTTCAAAAATGTTCATCAATTTCTAAAAATATTCCTAAATTTCAAAAAAATGTTCATCGTATTTTTAAAAATATTCAAAATTTCAGAAAATGGTTGTAAATTTGTAAAAAAAGTGCAGGAATTTTTAAAAAGTTCACGATTGCAAAAACAATTAACGTATTTGAAAATTTCATGGCTTACAAAACATTCACAATTTAAAAAAAATCATGAATATGAAAATTGGTCAGAAAAAAATTGAAAAAGGGAAAATCAAGAAAACATGAAAATAATGGAAAAGGAAAATCAAAAACGTTTTTTTAAATAGAAAAAGCGGTAGAAAAAAAGAAAATCAGTTTGGGATCCCAAAATGCCAATTGGGCCGGGCCGAACGTACGCAGCTGGGGGGGGGGGGGGGGTCGCTTAATGGCACTGACACATAGACAATGCTTGTTCTTCTTTCAAGATCATAACAACTGATGGAATGATTGCGTTTACATCCAATGGTGCAGCAGTAGCTGAAGTTTCAGTAGCCGCCAAGGAGAGGGTGAAAAAATCAGAGAAACTTGACAAGGACGTACTGTAGTTTTTTTTGTATTTGTGTCTGAGATAACTAGTGCGTATATTTTGATGTCTTGAGAAGAACAGAAGAAGACTGGAGTAACAACAACCGCCAGCAACAATACATTGGAATGTATGGTATGGTGCGTATATTTTTATTATTGCTTGGTTCATTCAACTCGTTTTATATTGATTTTTGAAATCCTTCCATAGTAGAGCCACATGCCAAGTAATTGTTGAGAGCAAAGAAACGATGCATTTGTTTTCAGTTTCACTCGTATTATTTTGTTCAAGTTAATCTTGGATTCCTTGCCCATCAGATGCACTTTTACCGGTAAAGTTCCGACCGCGATGCCGAAGCAGGAGGGGAGCAGTTCCTATAATGTTTTTTTGTAGACAATATAAACAAATTGGAACCCGTTGCTATATTCACTACCTATCCATAAGCCAACACATTCTACACATAGTAGGAGATGAGGTTTGAGTGTCCATATAGTCTAACATCAATCTCAATTTGAATTTCTTCCATACGAATGTAGACATGATGTACACGGAGCAGTTTTGTACGAGGACCTCATCCCGAGTCTCGGTATCCATGAATCATACTAGTCGACTAGAAAAATAAAAAAAATTATAGTAGACTAGGAATATTTATTCATGTCACATTCTTATTAAGAAAAGCAGAGACCATGTAGAATATTTAATAATCTTGTGTCATTTCTTATGTAATTCCCTATTGTACTCAGACTTCTCCAAAGACAATTAAGTTGAATGCTAATAGTTTAGTTGTCATGTATACAATCTAACCAATACATATATAAGATAAGTTGACATATAACCAAATAATATCTAAACTATAATATCATCAAGCTTCTTGTAAAATGATATCTAAACTTTAATATAAGCTAGCTGAACAATATCTTATTTATTTTTGTTTAATTTTTGTTTAGTTCGTTCTAATTGTTAACTGTATGCATGTATGACTGAGTAGTGATGAAAAAATTATGTTGTTGATGTGATATAACTGATATTGCTATGATGAGATATTGATACGAAGACATGCAATACTATGTTGTTGATGTGAAGAACTGATGCAAAATTATTTCCCAGTAGCAAGTTTCATGATGCAAAAGTATTTCCCTGTAGCAAGTTTCATTAGGTCACATTTTTTGTGAAAGTGACCTTCACAATTTTGTTGCAAGCTCTTCTTGATATGATGTTGTTTTACTTGTAAAGATTACATGTTTAGATGTTTTGCACCATCTTATCTCAATATGGCAATCCCTGCCTACCAAACCAAAGTTTTATACGAAGGGGATTGTGACTGGAGGGGGATCTGAGGGGATTGGGTGGGAGTGAGGGATTCACCGAATCCCTGGAATCCCCACAACCTCTGTGCCAAACAAGACATCATGCCTGGGACATTATTGCCTTGGTCTCCCGTACTCCCTCCTATCCAAAATATAAGGTGTATTGATTTTCGTGCAATTAGAACTTGTGTACTCCCTCCATTTCACAATGTAGTGTGCCCGCGCTTCCCGAGATTAAGTTTGACAATAAATTTAACCTCGGGAAGCATGATGACACTACATTGTGAAATGGAGGGAGTATGTTTTACCAAGATTATAGAATAAAATATTTACATCCACAATAAAAAAATATGAAAATACTTTTCGTGATGGATATAATGATACAAATATGGTACTGTAGATATTGATATTTTTAAAAAAAACTTGGTCAAACATGCACATACTTGACTTTTGAAAAAACAAATACACTTCATATTTTGGAACGGAGGGAGTACATCTTAATCAAAAAATCAAAACTCTCTTATGTTGGAGGAGCATAACTTGAATGAAAATGAAATAATGAATTTATTTTCCGATGATAGTATAACAGAGAAAGGCCTTGAGCTCAGGTGGTTGCAAGGATTTGGTGAGGGCCTACCAATTTTGGAGCAGCTGAAGCTTTTCGGGGTGAAAGTTCTTCACCAAAACAAGATTCTATGGAGAAAGCTTGGAAGAAACTCTGGGCGATCCAGTGCTCATGAAGATTGTGCTCTGGAGAAAAACACACAATTGCCTACCTGCAGGATCTAAACTCCCACAAGATATAGCTTGTATTTATGCAACCAAAATATTGAGCAATGCTTCCAGCAATGCCAATATGTGAAAGAAATCTCGAAGGAATTTAAGAAGGAATATGGAATCTGCCTAAAGCTCAATAATTTTTCACTCATACTTAACTGAAGATATGGTTGCTGGAATATGCCACAAGATATGGTTGCTGGACTGGACAACTGAAGTTTGGGCTGTCCATTCCATGTCTGCGGCAGTTGCTATGTGGTATGTATGGGAGAACAGAGATTGTTCTCACAATGGTGAGACGCTGCCTCATCCTCTTTGTGTGGTCAGGGAAAATCAAGGCTTATATTGATTTCATTACTCTAATAATGTAAGCTTGACAGGCTGCAACAACAGATGTGAGACACCAGACGTCAATTCAGAAATGGTCGCCCGATGGCCTGTTATGATCGATATCGATGATCAGGACGAGCAGGCTGTGGCGTTGTGGTGTGCGATCATCAGGGGGTGTTATTGGCGGCAAATCAATGTTTGTTTGATCATATCCGAAGCCCAGAAATGGCTGAAGCTCTAGCTGTTCGTCAGCCCCTCATCTTTGCCAAAAAAGCAGAATTTCAGAAGTTGCGGGTAACCTTCAACCATCTGCCGCTACAGAGTATTTATCTTGTAATTTCATCCAAGTTAATCTGCAGAACATGGTGTTGAGTCCTGCTGGCTTAATGTGTCAACTGAGGAGATCAGGACCATTAGTAATGAACAGGTTATAAATGAATGGAAGTGTGGTGCCCATTTTCTCAAACAAAAATGTTGCAATTTCGCTATAACAGGTGGATCAACATAGTTGCTGCTAGGAGTCAGAGTCAGAATAAAGAGAGATTTATGTCAGAATATACTGTAAGAACGAGAGGCAGATAAAGAGGACAGTAGCTGCAAGTTTATATGGCATTTGGCATTTCACCAAGCAGTACAACATGTAATATAACTATCAAGTCTGGCAAATTTGTCACAGTTTCTATCATTACTGACATATAAAAATGGGGAGTACAGAACAGGAACGATTCGGTACAAATACCCGGTAACTCATATACTATAAAGCAAGCACATTTGTATGAAAATCGAATGAAAGGTGGGAATCTACCAAGAGATATGGCCTCCTCTTGTTGTCTGTCTGTCTGTCTGTCCGGAGAGTAAAAATTTCAACATACAAAATCTCACAACAAGCATATATATATATATATATATAGCTAGGACACGCATCTGACAACTATATATATATGTAAGCTAATGAGGTAACAACCTCACCTCACTAATCAGCCTTCACCGAAGCAGAGGTTTCAGCCGCCGAACTCGAGGAACACAACATCTTGCTGTTGGAGGAGCAGTGCGACGCCGACGCCGGTTTGAACTTCTTGAACTTCCACACGGACGTGATCTTGGTCGGCGCGGGATCATCGCCGCCACCAGGTGCTGCTGCCCTTGCGTCGTCTGTGAAACCAGGTCGCTTTTCTGCGCCGTTGGACTTGAGCTCATTGCAGTATCCTCCCACGGGAGGATCTCTGGATTGCTCTTTTTCTTTATCCTCTTCTCTCTGTTCACCGTTAGAATGGTGGTTCAAAAACAGCTGCTTCCTCTTGATCTTCACTTTCCGACCAGCGCTTAGGTTTCCGATTCCATCTCCATTGTCAGCAATGTGCCTGCTGCTCTTTGCAGTGTTCCAAGGATACGCTTCACCGTCATCGTCCGGAGCCCTAATCTTGGAAGAGTGGATAGCTCTCTCACCGGATTTCCCTACCGAGCCTCCTCCATTAACGAAACTAACCTCAGTTGGCGTGTGCGTCGAGGAACCATTGCAAGCATCACCCCCACCCCCATCACTATGGAACCCATCTTTCCCATCGGCGATACCGCGGGGTCTCTTGGGTCCAGTGAAGGAAATCCGGGGCGAGCTATTCATCACACGGTGCAGCTTGCGAGCGACCTCCTCGTCGCTCTCCCTGCGCCGACGATGCGGCCTGGGAGTGACATCACCACCAACAGCCTCTTCTGCCCCCTCGATCGCCCGGCCATTGGACGACGGCGGCCTGTACAGGAGCTTGACCTGCACATGTTTCTTCTTGGATTTCGGTTTGAGCAGCTGGATCCCATTTCTGGAGGCGCCAGCGATGCAGAGGGAGTCGAGGAACTCCATGGCAGCCCTGGCCGCAGCCCTAGCCCTGGCGGCCACGGCCGCCTTGTCGACGGCAGCCGCCCGGGCGGCGGCCGCGGCGTCGGCGGCAGCGTCGGCCGCGCGCTGGGCGGCCTGGATGATCTCCTGCTGCGTGCTGGCCGGCGGCATGGCGCGGAGGCGGGCGGCGAGGCCGTCCGGCAGGAGCAGGGGCGGCACGGGCGCGGGCTCGGGCTCGACGGCGTCGCAGAGGGAGGCCGCGGCCGCCGTCCGGAGCCCGGCCAGCAGCCGCTTCCGCGGCGGCAGGTGGGTGTTCAGATCCGACGGCTCCATTGCTAGATCATGCGCGATTCCGCGGCTCCGGGCGCGGATCTGCGCAGAAGTTCACAGCGAGATTCACTGCCAGCTGGAGGCCAATCGCCGCCGGCGCTGGACGGATTGATGGATGAAGAAACGACCTAGGCTAACTAGCTGCTCATACCTCAATCAATCAGTCAGAGGGGGCGGGCGGACGGCCGGCCGGCCGGCCAGCCAAAGACTCGAACTTTCCGGCGGGGGCGGGGTGGAGACAGCGGCGCGCGATAGGCCGGGGAGGAAGAAGGGGGCAGCGGCGACGGCGGCGACCCCGAGGGGGCGGTGGTGGAGGCGGAGGTGGAGGGGGACTATCGCATCGCCAATGGGGCGGGTGGTTTTCAGAGGTCTCCCCGTCTCTCTCTCCCTCTCTGTCTCTCTCCAGTTTATTAACCCTCCTGTCTTTTCTCAACAAGCAACAAGGCAAGAGTACCTGATTAACGCCATTACACCCAGTAAGTACAAACAGTGGTAGTAATGAAAAAATGTTTAGCAAGTTTCCAAATATTGTTTTTTCAAAAAAATCTGATCTATTCATCAAACATCATGACACTATAAAGAAGACAAAAAGTAACGGAAATTGCATCCACGTCCGTAGACCGTCTAGTGACGACTATGAGCACCGAAGCCCTTGCCGAAACCAGGCTTACCTTGTTGTAGTAGACAGTTGGGAAGTCGTCGTGCTAAGGCCCCAAAAGATCAGCGCATCAGAACAACAATCGTCGCCGATGGAGAGAAATGTAAATCAGGAGGATCCAACCTGTAGACACATGACCACAGACGAACGATGACCTGATACAGGTAGATCCATCGAAGACAAATACCGAGCGAATCTCACGAGATCTGCCAAAGGAACACCTCAACACGCTCTCCGACGACATGAGACGCATCGTCAGGAATGCGGCTAGGCGGGGGAACCTCATTCCATCTTCAGAGAGTCGCCGCCGCCTCACCTTCCTGAGCAAGACATAAACACTAAACCGACTCAGAAAATCGCCTAAAAATGAAGCATGAGCCCTCCCACCGAAAAGGGTTGGGATCTACCGTGCCTCCATAGTCCTAAAGCCACAAAAGACGAGGCAGGACTGGTGACAGTGGCAAGGAGAGGCAGGGAAGCCCTAAACGGTTGGGAGTTTTTCCTTTCTTTCCTGGGAAGAAAGAAAACAAACTTATAAATACTTTCTCTTCTATCCGATGCCTACTCCATCTTCATCTCCATATCCATCTATATCTCCATCTCCATCTTCATCTCCACTAATATAAAATCCCACTGCAGAGATCCAATCCATCTCAACCATCAGTCATCAATCCAACGATCCACATTGCACAATATGTTAACCATTCACGTTTACCGCTCAACATTTACCAAATTACTATCCCATGATTGCCGACCACAATTATCTTTAATATATTCTCCATTTACTCAATATAAATTAAGCATAAGAAATGAATGATTCAGTCAAGCAACCTCATGTGTACCGCGTGCGGAACACCACGTGAATCTCACATTGTTTTTAGAGCATCTATAACCGGGCCCCTCAAACCCATCTCAAACACCCGGGCAGGCCGCCCGGTCACACCCGGTCATGAAATTTGGACCTAGAGGCCCCCCCTCAAACGCCCGGGCTAACTGGCACCCCCCATATCCAGCCCAAAATGGGGCGGATATGAAGGCGCCCGGGCACGTCTGCCACGTCGGATCCGGCCCATGCTGGCCCACCCGACCCCATTTATATTCATTCCCATCCTCTCGTCGGAGCAAACCCTAGCTGCTTCACTCCACTCCCCTCCACTTCCCTCCACTTCCCTCCGCCACCCGAGCTCACCTCCAGCGGTTTGCGACCTTCTCCGCCATGGCAGGCAGCGGATCGGACTCCGACCAGTCAGAATCCGTCGATTGGGGTGTCGTACCATGAGGGTTGGAGGAGGCAATGGCAGTCCGCATTGCACTCCGCCGCTCACTGGAGGACAGCGCCCGGCCGACGGACGGATCCGTCTGCCGCGACGCCATAACGTCGGCTCACCGGGCGCTCGGGTCCTCTGGTGCTGGATCCTCACGGTCCCGGCCAGAACACCTCTCCTTCCCCATCACCGGTCGGGCAGAGTATGAGTCCCACCGGGAACGGGCGACCCACCGTGAGAAGGAGATGATAAGGGCCGCTGAGGCCCATATCGAGGCGGAAATGGCGGCGGCGGCACTGGCGACCGCAAAGGGGGAAGCCATCCGCGCCCGCATTATGAAGAAAAGACAACGGAGGAACACGCGCGCCCTCACCCGTGAGCAGAATCGGGCGGTCCGTGCCATGGCCGGACTGCCACCGAAGGAGGACAGCGACGGAGAGGACAGCTCCGGCGATGAGCAGATCCAGCTTGATCCATACTGCGTCTTTGACCGGTACTTCCCTGAGAAGGACGGCAAGGGCACCGAGAAGGGCAAGGGCAGCCGTGGTTGAACTCCACCATAGCCAAACATGCCAAATTTTGGTAGTCCGATGGCATGTTTACTGTAGTGTGATGCAGTAGCCGGATGATGCGTGTGTGTCGATATAATTGCATGAGTTTGTATGGATTTAAGATATGGTAATTGAGATGTCCAGATGTGAATTGCATTTTTGAGGAGTGCCCGGTCAGTGCCTGCAGACGCGCCTGCGGCCATTTTAGGGAGATGCTCTTACTTCATCGATAGTGTTGGTGTTTAGGGTAGCCTGGTAGGCTACCCTGGGCAAAATTCAGTCCTTGCATTGAAGAATGTACTGCTGGTCTTATATTGCAATGCATACGCCAAGGAGTCTTGCACCATGTGCGACATCGATTCTCAACTAGCACCTTAAATTAGCATCAAAGGCCAGAAAAACACTTTTAAAATCATGTAGATGTGAATGATTTGACATTTAGATGAACAAAACAGTTTAACATGTGGTCCAACCAATTCTTAAATTCGTATATCCTTGCAAAGCTTACAACATGATCACATCTCTACTCCTAATGTCTCACTTGGTAGTCTTTCCTCACATCCCACCACATTCCACCCCTCTTATATTCCGTCGCGAATGTATTCCACGCCCACCTTTCATAGCGACCTACTTGGGTCGGCCCATCAACACGTTCATTGACGCACGCCCTCGACCCGATCCTGTAGACGCCTCCCCAACCTAGCTGACAGCGGCGGTGGCGAAAAGCAATTCCAGGTCCGGCGGGCCGTGGGCGACGGACGACGGCCGACCCTTTCCTTCCCGTCCGACCCTCCACTCCGCCTCCGGCACTCTCGGCCTCTCCGTCGCCAGTCCGCCTCCGGCTTCTAGCCCTCCATAGCTCCAACGGCCAACGCTACATACCCTAACCGCCAGCAGTTCCCCGCGCTACCCGCTCCCTGCTCCCCGTCCCCTGCTCGAGGTGTCGCCGTCCATCGTCCACAGCCAGAGCAAGCGGCCTTGATTCCGTCTCCCACCTCCACCCATCCACGCCACACTCAGGTTTCGTCTAGAACCTAAGTAGAGGTTTGAGCGAGATGGGGTTGAGGGACAAGAAGAAGAACCAGAGGCGTGTGCTGTCGCGGCGCTCGGCCAGTCCCGAACCGGCTAGGGGAAGGATTTCCTGGTGAGGGAGTCCCGGATTAGGGGGTCCTCGGGTGTCCGGTCTAATCGATATGTGCCAGACTGATGGGCCGTGAAGATAAAGCAGAAGACTACCCCCCCCCCCCCCCGTGTCCGGGTAGGACTCCTATGTGCGTGGACGGCAAGTTTGGTGTCTGAATGTATTGTTTCCTTCTTCTATAGACCGACTCTGTACAACTCTATCCCCTCCGGTGTGTATACAAACCGGAGGGTTTAGTCCATAGAGGCTATCAGAACAATCATAGGCTAGACAACTAGGGTTTAGCCATTACGATCTCGAGGTAGATCAACCCTTGTAACCCCTATAGTCATCGAATACAATCAAGCAAGACGTAGGGTTTTACCTCCTTTAAGAGGGCCCGAATCTGGGTAAACATCGTGTCCCCATTGTCCCTTGTTACCATTGATCCTTGGACTCACAGCTTGGGCCGCCCTACCTGAGATCTGCCGGTTTCGACACCAACATTGGTGCTTTCATTGAGAGCTCTGTTGTGTAGTCACGAACAGTGATCTATGACCCGCCTTGTCATCAACAACGACATCACTTCTGGAAGGAGCCTAACTTCAGGACAGATCCTCCAGCTCGGTGATTTCACCATGGGTGCCCGCACGGCCATTAAGCCGACAGCGTCCGCCACGATTGCCAAACACCACGCCCACATCGGTCTCGAATACTCCGAAAAGATGGATCCGGCGGACATCTCGTCCTTCAATAAGCAGCTAGATCGCATCGCCACCTTGGGGCTTTCAATGGACTACGATCGGATCAGGCTTAAACCTGACCAAAGGGAAATTCATCTCCCGTCGATAACTCACCTGGTAGCGGTTGTCAAGGAACAAGCCAAAAACACTTCTTCCCCTAAATTAAAAACCAGATATGTTCGGGCCTCTGAACCCCTTGAGCCGGATACCCTTCCTTTGGATGGGACTCCGCATCGCCCGAACTCAGGGTCGGACATAGGGTCTAGGGAGCACTTGGATCTTCCCGGACCCGAACTGGTGACCTCGGAAATTTTACAAGCTCCTGACACAATTTCGGGCCGGGATTCAAGTTTTACCCCACCCACCCACCACAATCAATACTCTCCAAGTAATTCAGGCCCTTCAGACATATATGACCTGATGTATGTACGACAGCAACCTCAGGAAACGGCCCATCACTTTTGGGCCAGGTTCCTACTTGTCAAAAATAAGATCAAAGATTGTTGCAACAATGATGTAGTCTTGGTCTTTCATCGCAATTGTACCGACGAGGGAATTCGGAATGCCCTTGACCGTCGTCGCATACAGAGTTTCACGGAACTATGGCAAGTAGTACAGAAGTACTGCGCGATGGAAAGCACATGGAAGGTCCAGAAAACACAATTGGAACCTGCTGCCTTTAAGCAGTGCACTGCTCGAGCAAAACGGATACACCCTCACGAGGCATCCGACCATAAAGCCCGTCGTCAAGAAAGACAAACCCTTTACGGGATACAAGTCCGTTCTTTGACAAACTCCTCAACAAACCTTGTCTAATACATGCGACGCCGAGTGTCGGTGTCAAAACTGGCGGATCTCGGGTAGGGGGTCCCGAACTGTGCGTCTAGGCGGATGGTAACAGGAGACAAGGGACACAATGTTTTTACCCAGGTTCGGGCCGTCTCGATGGAGGTAATACCCTACTCCTGCTTGATTAATATTGATGATATGGGTAGTACAAGAGTAGATCTACCACGAGATCAGAGAGGCTAAACCCTAAAAGATAGCCTATGGTATGATTGTTGTTCATCCTATGGACTAAAACCCTTCGGTTTATATAGACACCGAATAGGGTTAGTGTCGTGGAATTGTCACGACAGATGTCCTCATCAAAGGACTTAGTCGCGAGGCCATCGTACGGGTTAACTTAGAGGGGTTAAAGCGGACGCAAAGACACGAGAGTTTATACTAGTTCGGCCCCTTCGATGAAGGTAAAAGCCCACGTCTAGTTTGTGATGGGATTGATGTGATTTCGGCGACTAGGGATCAATAGCTTCGCCTAAGCCTCGAATTGTTGTTGTCTGTCCCTAAACCGCCGCCGGGTCGTCCCCTTATATACACGGGTTGACGTCCGGCCAGTCTACAGAGTCCCGAGGCCGGCTCATACAAGTGTCCGGCTCGGTCTCTTCTTTCTCTTATCTTACAACACAAGTTACATGGTTATGGCGGTTTTACCATTATGGGCCCTAATTCGCCCCTGGGCTCCGGGCCTCTAAGCTCTATGGCGAACCGCCACCTTCTGAGTCTTCGTGGGCTCCAATTATGGCTGAGGGTGAACCGGCCCCTGCTGAGGCGGTTTATATTCGAGTAGTTACATCCCCAACGATTAGGGTTACGCAGTCGGTTACAATGGTAGGAGATCTACATATCCGTATCGCCAAGCTTGCCTTCCACGCCAAGGAAAGTCCTATCCGGACAAGGGACGAAGTCTTCAATCTTGTATCTTCATAGTCTAGGAGTCCGGCCAACGGTGATAGTTCGGCTATCCGGACACCCCCTAATCCAGGACTCCCTCAGTAGCCCCTGAACTAGGCTTCAATGACGACGAGTCCAGCGCGCATATTGTCTTCGGCATTGCAAGGCGGGTTCCTCTTCCGAATACTTCATAGAAGATTTTGAACACAAGGATAGTGTCCGGCTCTGCAAAACAAGTTCCACATACCACCGTAGAGAGAATAATTCTTGCACAGATCTGCTGACGTATTCCGCGGCGTGACATCACACCACGGCCAAGCCTTTATTCGAATCGTTTTCTTGTCCCACCTCGGTAGCGTTTAGCGAGGCGGTTTCCTCGGCACGTCTTATCAAAGCGGAGATCGTGCCCCCTTATTCCGGGATTCCCATCAATACGGACGTGGGTAACCCATCCACGCCATTGATTATGGCGCTTGGGAGATAAGCGAGTTTTACTAGGCTGGCGGGGGACGCATAGCTTCGTCCGTGCATATAAGGGGATAAGGATCCACCTTTTCACCTACGCCTTCTTCCTCCTTTGCTCATCCATTTCACAAGACTCGAGCTCCAGCGCCCAAGTCCGCACACCCCACCTCAACCTTCTCCAACTATGTCCGGAGCAGGAGGCAGGTGGATGGCCTCCTCCGTCACGGAGGGGCACATCAAAAAGCTGCGGAAGGCCGGATACTTGTCCAGCGACATCGCGTACCGGCTACCCGACGAGGGGCAGCTCATTCCCACCCCCAGGCCCCATGAGAGGGTGGTGTTCCTCACCCACTTCCTCCGCGGACTAGGTTTTCCACTTCACCCATTTGTCCGGGGGCTCATGTTCTACTACGGCCTGGATTTCCACGATCTGGCCCCGAACTTCATCCTCAACATCTCGGCGTTTATCATCGTGTGCGAGGCCTTCCTCTGCATCCAGCCCCACTTCGGCTTATGGCTGAAGATCTTCAATGTCAGGCCGAAGGTAGTGGGCGGCCGCCAAGCGGAGTGCGGAGGTGCCATGGTTGGCAAGATGGCCAAAGTCCTATGGCTCGAGGGCTCCTTTGTGGAGACCATAAAGGGGTGGCAATCGGGTGGTTCTATATCACCGAGCCGCGACTCTCAATGGGCGGCGGCCCCAATTCGATCGCTTCCCCATGGCTCACATCATGGAAAGAGACGGGCCTGTCGTAAGGTGATTCGGACGAGCTATCCGGACTCCAAACCTGCGTCCAAACACGGCGGACAAGAATCTCGGGCTTGTCAACGTTATCCGGTGATGCTCATCCACCGGATTCTCCCATGCCAACAATGGGCCTTCAAATTGTGGGAGTTCGATCCGCAAGACCCAACTCTGAAAAAGGCTCTTCGACACTACGTGCGAAGATGCGGAAGAGTGCTTGTTCAAGGGCGCCGAGGCTCCCACATCCGCTACCGAAGATCGCGGATTCAGCTCGCAGCGTCAAGCCACCGAGGTAAGTTATTTTACCCTTTATGGGACTCTTTTTTCATAGTTTGACTTTATGTGGGATCTAAAACTCCCTAACCTTTGACATGACTGACTGAAGACGTCCGGACAGATTAACTGTCCGGCCCCTTTGCCAGAAGACCCGGGACGCTTTGATTAACGGGCTGCTGGTTCCGGCACCTCACGTGGTGCGGAGAAGAAGCTCAAGAAGAAGGCCACGGGAACTCGAAAGAGCTCCGGTGCTGTGGGCTGTCGGACTCATCGCCCGACATCCTCGAGGCGGAATCCTCCTCACGAGGAAGAGGAGGAGGAAAAAGCCTCTCCCCAGTGAAGAGAAGAAAAGGAAGGCCGCCCCAACCGGGAGGCCAAGGGTCCAAGAAGGGAAGGACCCTTCCTCCGGACTTCTCCACCAACACCGACAACGACGAGGAGGAGTGGCCAACAAGGGCCAAGCCCCTGGCGAGATCGTAAGTGTCCGGATACCCATGGCTTTTTTTTCATTGCATAGTGTTCTCTAATGCCGAATAATCATGCAGCCCGCCCAAGGGCCAGGCTCGCCCGCCAAGCGGGTCCACTGAATTCGTCGGAAGTGGATAGTACTTCACTTCCGGCCGCCTCCTCACCTCACGCTGCCGACGACGCCGAGGTGGGGCCCCAAGGGGGCCTGGTCAAGAGGAGGTGGCGCAGGAGGCGCCGCAAGGCAGCCTCCCGGACTCCAGCGCGAGGAGCGAGACCCCAGGCTCTAAGCCCGACCCTTGTCCGGACTCCATACCGGAACCTTCAGCGGTTCCGAAGTCCGGCAAGCGGCCCCTTCGTAGGAAGGGTAAGACGCCAGTGTCCTCCGTCCAACCAGAGGCACCGGATAGCTTACTGGAGGGGCTTAACAGCGCCTCCATCGAGGAGGAGCACCGCACTGTTATGAGTGTGGTGATCCAGAAAAGTTCGATCCGCCAAGAGCGGGCTGATCAAGCCTGTACCAGCCTTCTAGCAGGCTTTGAGGTAAGTTTAGAATATGTAAAAATATTACCGCATAGACAGTAGCCCCTGATGCTTGGTTCGGTGTTCGGAAAGAAAAGCCGGACTAAGGATCTAAAAAGATATACGCAGGAGTCTAACATAAGTATGTCAATATAGGAATGCAGGCTGCGCTGCTGACCTCTGCCGCACTGACTGCGGAGGTCAATGCATTGAAGCATAGCCTCGAGCGGTCTGAGAATGAGCTCGGGCTTGCCAAGAAGCAGCTCGAGGACAGGGAAGGTAAGTAATACCTTATTAAAGAAATACCTTATAGAAAGGATTTGGTTGCAAAAATGACAGGAGTAACGTGGGTATTGTAGGGGCCACGAACGAGGTGGCGACCCTGAAGGAAGCGGTGTCCGCGTCGAAAGCAAAGCGGGCCATGAGCGCACCGAGCGAGAGAAGCAGGAGGCGCGGGTGGCGGAGGTGCGGCAAGAGCTCCAGGCTCTCGTGGAAAAACACGAGAGTTTGGAGCGTGACTCGAAGACTCGAGAGTCCGAGCTCGCCTCGGCTCTTGAGAGTGCCAAAGCCGCTAAGGCCGGAGCCCAAAAAGCCCTCCAAGAGATTGAATCATTAAAGAAGATAGCGGCGGTAAGGCATTCTTTATGCAAAGCAAGCATGTGAAAGTGAATTACCTATTACTTACCCGAATCCGGAGTTCTCCAGAGCATTCACAGATCTGCCCGTAGTGTGTCCGATGCTGCCGCGTTCTACCGCCAAGGAGGGAGCTTGACGGAGAAGGTGTTACGGTCTCAAGATGCCGAGGCCGAACGTCCGTGCTCGAGCGACCAGCTGAAGCAGCTGGTCGAGCTCCACAAGGTCGCCGAACAGGCCATGAAGGGCCTCATAGTTCGGCTGTGGCCAACTGAAGCCATGCCTGGGAGCTACTTCGGTCTAGTGCGGCGGCTGGTGGACGCCTGTCCATGGATTGAAGTCATCAAGCGCTCCGTCTGCATTGAAGGTGCCCGTAGGGCCCTTGCCCGTGCTAAGGTGCACTGGGGCAAGCTGGACGGTGAGAAGCTTGTGAAGGACGGACCACCACCGGGCAAGGAGCATCACACGCCTGAAATGTATTATGAGGGCGTCCTGAAGGGTGCCCGCCTGATAGCGGGTGAATGCTCCAAAGATGTAATTTTTGAATAGACTCGCATTTGTTATCACAGACGCTTAAAACTTGTTCATATCGCTAAGCAACGCTTGTGAATTTAAAATATTACCTTCATGCGGCCGTTTATCAAATTTGAGAGATGGCAAGTCGTTGGCTTCAGCCCCCATGCCACGAAAGTGCTTTGGGGTGTTCGGGATAAACTTGAGCGCTCTTGTTCCCATTCTTGGGTCCTTGAAGGAGGCGCTCAGCATAGCGAACAAGGCAACCGGACTTATAGTGCTTGAACACTCTCACTTAGCCATAGAATTCTATAATTTTAAATTTCGGCGAAGCCCCTAGTATTCGGAAGACCGAGTTCGGGGCGCTATCCACGCCTTGGCCGGACCATGCCGACTCCTCGCTCTAAGCGGCATAAGTCTTTAGGGACCCGAAAAAACCTCTCGAACAGCGACCGGCTCTCGCCCTATCATGACGGCCAGTTTTATCTTTCTCCACTGAGGTGCTCAACCCAGCTCAACCGGGGCACAATCGCAGTGGTTCTTCCACCGCTACCTTAGCCGATATAACGGAACGTAAGGTACCAAAACATGGGAGCCGGGCAAACCCAACTATTGACCCAAGACATGATTCGGAGCCGATGCATATAATGCTATAAGTTCGGGGTGCCGCACTTGTGAAAGTGTTCGGACTTATCACACCATACTTTTGAAATCTTGAAGCCCCTGGTGTATTGGCCGTACCAACGTGTACGGTTGCAACATGTCATGAAATGAACATATATATAGATAAAGAAAGGAGTGCAATAATAGGCAGGAGCTATATATTGGTTATTAAAAAGAAACTGCAAATAAAAGTAGAACGATACAAATTGTGCGATAAGCAAGGTACGAGACTTTTGACATGTCCCCCTTCCAGGGGTAAGTTTGCGGTGTGGTATGTAAAACAAGTATACTGCTCGTAATAGAGACCACCTGGACACTCGAAGCAGTTTTCCGCTTCCCTGGCTGTTGCATCGTGTATTCGGCGCGAATGCCGGACCGGACTTCTGGAGAACAGAGTCCTGAAAGTAAAAGGAAGAAAAAGAAAAGAAAGGAGTGACACAAACGGGAGCCCCTAGTGCGGTCTAGCCGCATTCTGGGTGTGCCGTGGTCATGGCCCGTCCCCTATGCCCATGGTATCTCCAGAGCGTAGTTATGTACGCAGCGTAATCTTGGCTTCTGGGTTCGCGAGGGCTGGGGTTGGGGCGGATTACTCTGCGATGCTCGATCGTGCTAGGCGGTCTTGTTATAGGTTACTCTGGGCGCGCTTGACGGTGGCCGGACGTTTAATAGTTGGACTCGAGAATTGCTGTGAGAGGCTGCTTTGCACCTCCGCCGTGAGGGCCGCCGTGTGCTCCTCCGTTCGGAGAGAGCGTTCGGTGTTTCCATTGACCGTGATTACTCCTCGAGGGCCTGGCATCTTGAGCTTGAGGTATGCGTAGTGCGGCACCGCATTGAACTTTGCAAATGCGGTTCGTCCAAGCAGTGCGTGATAGCCGCTGCAGAACGGGACTATGTCGAAGATTAACTCTTCGCTTCGGAAGTTATCCGGGGATCCGAAGACCACTTTGAGTGTAACTAAGCCTGTACAATTGGCCTCTACTCCTGGTATGACGCCTTTAAAGGTCGTCTTTGTGGGTTTAATCCTTGAGGGGTCTATGCCCATTTTGCGCACTGTATCCTGATAGAGCAGGTTCAGACTCTACTGAGGTGAAATCCATTGATGATTGGGTCAAGAACCAATGCGGCGAATCCGCCGTGACAGATGCTAGTGGGGTGGTCCCTTCGATCAAAGGTGATCGGGCAGGAGGACCATGTGTTGAACTTCGGGGCGACTGGCTCCATCGCATATACGTCCCTTAGCGCACGCTTCCGCTCCCTTTTGGGTATGTGGGTTGTGTATATCATGTTCACCGTCCGCACTTGTGTGGGAAAGCCCTTCTGTCCTCTATTGTTCGGCGGCCGGGGCTCTTCCTCGTCATCGCTATGCAGCCCCTTGTCATTGTTTTCGGCGCGTAGCTTGCCTGCTTGCTTGAACACCCAACAATCCCTGTTGGTGTGGTTGGCTGGTTTTTTGGGGGTGCCATGTATCTGGCACAAGCGATCGAGTATTTGGTCCAAGTTGGACGGGCCCTGGGTATTTCTTTTGAATGGCTTCTTCCACGACCGGGTTTAGAGCCTCTGAATCCGGCATTCTTGTCGTATCTTCAGCATTATCACCGTTAATGCGGCGTTTATGCTTGTTGCGACGCGACCTGCCATTGCTGTCCTTGGTATCCGAACTACCATGGTGTTTGGCCAAGTTGTTGCTTCGAGCTAGCCAGCTATCCTCTCCGCATAAAGCGGGTCATGAGTGTGGTGAGGGCTGCCATGGATTTCGGCTTTTCCTGTCCTAGGTGCCGGGCTAGCCACTCGTCGCGGATGTTGTGTTTGAAGGCTGCTAGCGCCTCTGCATCCGGACAATCGATGATCTGATTTTTCTTTGTTAGGAACTGCGTCCAGAATTGTCTGGCCGATTCTTCTGGCTGCTGAATTATATGGCTAAGGTCATCGGCGTCTGGTGGTCGCACATATGTGCCCTGGAAGTTATCAAGGAATGCGGCTTCCGTGTCCTCCCAACAACCGATTGACTCTGGCGGCAAGCTGTTGAGCCAATGTCGAGCTGGTCCTTTAAGCTTGAGTGGGAGGTATTTGATGGCATGTAGATCATCACCTTGGGCCATGTGGATATGGAGGAGATAGTCCTCGATCCGGACCGCAGGATCTGTGGTACCATCGTATGATTCGGTGTTCTGGGTTTGAAGCCCTCGTGGATTTGATGATCCATTACTTCATCATGAAGCATAGTGGGTGTCTTGGCGCCTCTGTATTGGGCTATATCACGACGTAGCTCATATGAGCTTTCTCTACTGTGTTCGGCCCGGCCGGGTTTGCTGTATCCGGCGTGATGGTAATCATCCCGAGTCGTTGGGCGCCCACACGATCTGTAGATCGATCTTGTATGCTTTGCCTTATCCTCCAATATATCTCGCAAGTCCGGTGCATTTTCCCGTGCCTTGGTACTTTTTGAGCGGCGTCGGGGCGTGGCTTGAGTGGAGGGCCGAGAGGCTTCTCTGTCGCGGCCACGGGGTGGCCGGTCTGCCATGTCGTGCGCTGGTGACGTGGGTGCTTCCTCCTCTGATCGAGGCAACGACCTGCGTTTGGGGTAGCTTTTGGAGGGGCGTTCGAGTTCATACTCTTCGGCTGCAAGGACTTCAGTCCATCATCTGCCTAGCAGGTCTTGGTCAGCTCTAAGTTGTTGCTGCTTTTTCTTGAGGCTGCTTGCCGTGGCCATGAGCCTGCGTTTGAAAGCGCTCTTGTTCGACGGGTACTACGGCATGGCGAATTCGTGCGTCGTCGAGGCTTGCCTCGTCTTCGGAGGGGGGCATAATTATCGTCCTCTACCTCTCTTTTCTGCCAGACCTTGTCGTGCGGACTTGCTTCTCCCTCCTCCTGCTGGAGTCCTGCTTTGGAGGGTGCGTCTTCAACCTTTGTCCGGGGTATTATTGTCTCCCGTGCCGGAATCGCCATTTTTACAGTGGCGGGATTTAGAGCGGCGCCGCTGACATCGGCGCTTGGGCTGTTTCTTGGAGGGGTCATCCTCCGCTGTTCCATCTTTTGGGATGTCCACCATGTATATGTCATATGACGAGTTGGCCTTCCAGTGCCCTGTAGGCGCTGGTTCTCGGTCGTCTCCAGCATCGTCGTCCATACCGTCGATGTCTTGGTCAAGTCGAGCATGTCGGTTAAATCATCGATAGTGGCTACAAAGTGGGTGGTGGGTGGGCGTTGAATTTCTTTGTCGTCCGCATCCCAACCTTCACGACCGTAGTGCGGCAGGGCTCTCGAGATAAAGAGAGAGACTTTAGTGAATTCAGGATGTCGCCAAAGGGCGAGTCTGAAAGATGTCATGGCAGTGAAATCCATGACCGGCGCCCAATCAGATTCGGTTGGCAGGGGCGCGGAGGGTTCGGAGTCCGGAGAGGAGTCCGGCACCCTGGAGTCACGGTCTTCGCAAAGGACAGGGATGGAGTTCGGCTCAATCGCCGTAGAGATCGTAGCCCCCGAGGCGGTGTCCAACCAACCGTCCTCGATCGGCGAAACCGGCTCCGGATTAAGGGTCGGAGCGGGCACTGGTGCGGCCTCCAGGGCACTGTTCGGTGGCAGAGCTAGATCATACCCATCGAGACAAAGGCGGCACGCTCAGCCGTGGGCTCGAATCCGTCAAAGATCAAGTCTCCGCGGACATCGGCCGTATAGTTCAAGCTTCCAAATCTGACCTGATGGCGGGGCGTAGCTTTCGATCTGCTCTAGATGGCTAGCGAATTGGCCCATGATGCAAAGCCGCCGAATCTGAAGATCTGTCCGGGAGAAAAGTCTCACCTGGACTGCATCGTTCGCGATGATTGAAGGAGCCATCAGGCCTATAGGTGACGACAGAGTAACTCTCAATGATAGCAGGTATGTCAGTGTCAAAAGCGGCGGATCTCGGGTAGGGGATCGCGAAGTGTGAGTCTAGGCGGATGGTAACAGGAGACAAGGGACACGATGTTTTACCCAGGTCCGGGCCCTCTCGATGGAGGTAATACCCTACTCCTGCTTGATTAAAATTGATGATATGGGTAGTACAAGAGTAGATCTACCACGAGATCAGAGAGGCTAAACCCTAGAAGCTAGCCTATGGTATGATTGTTGTTCGTCCTACGGACTAAAACCCTTCGGTTTGTATAGACACCGAATAGGGTTAGTGTCGGTGTCAAAACCGGCGGATCTCGGGTAGGGGGTCCCGAACTGTTCGTCTAGGCGAATGGTAACATGAGACATGGGATACGATGTTTTTACCCAGGTTCGGGCCCTCTCGATGGAGGTAATACCCTACTCCTGCTTGATTAATATTGATGATATGGGTAGTACAAGAGTAGATCTACCACGAGATCGTAGAGGCTAAACCCTAGAAGCTAGCCTATGGTATGATTGTTGTTCGTCCTTCGGACTAAAACCCTCCGGTTTATATAGACACCGGATAGGTTAGGGTTACATAGAGTCGGTTACAATGGTAGGAGATCTACATATCCGTATCGCCAAGCTTGCCTTCCACGCCAAGGAAAGTCCCATCCGGACACGGGACGAAGTCTTCAATCTTGTATCCTCATAGTCCAGGAGTCCGGCCGACGGTGATAGTTCGGCTATCCGGACACCCCCTAATCCGGGACTCCCTCAGTAGCCCCCGAACCAGGCTTCAACGACGATGAGTCCGACGCGTTGATTGTCTTTGGCATTGCGAGGCGGGTTCTTCTCCAAATTCCATACACTCGTCGAATAGTGTCCGGCTTCTGACAAATGGTGCGCTCCTTGGCTTCTACGCCCAATAATGGCCATCTTCCACGTGTTTGAATGAATGTGAAAAGCCAGGGTATTTTCACTTACCCCCTAGCTGCGCAAATGAGCCGCCTATAAAAGGGGCGAGGATGTAGATCTGAGTCACATCATCCCCCCTTCGCGAGCTTTCATGGGAGCGCTTCTGACCAAAACCCATTCCATCATGGACAATCAACGCGGCTCCTCCTCTCGCGCTCCTAGCCCTCAGCCTGAAAATTGGGGGAAATGCTCAGTCCCGCATAGCGAGCTAGTTATACTCCAAACCAAGGGATTTCTTCCCCCGGCCTTCATGGTTCCGGTTCGAGCCGGACTTGCCACCTACAAGGGCGGAAAGCAAGCAGAGAGCGTCCCAATCCCTCTAAAGGGTCGTCTCTTATCTAGTAAGAGGACTCAGATTCCCAATCCATCCGTTTCTCCGGGGGCTCTTGGAGTTCTACGGCCTCCAGTTGCACCACCTTACGCCTGCCTCCATTTTGCACATCGCGGGCTTCGTGGCCCTTTGTGAACTGTTCTTGGGCATTAAGGCTCATTTTGCGCCGTGGAAGAGATTATTCTGCCTAGTTCCCCGTTCTCATGAGGGGTCAATATATCAAGTGGGCGGAGCCAAACTATGGCGCATCGCTGGGACCGGATATCTATCCGGAACCCCGAAGAAGGCGTCCGAAGACTGGCCTTCGGAATGGTTTTATATGGAAGACGTCCCGCTGCCGGACCCTGTTCGGATCGGCCTTCCGGAGTTTAGCAATGCTCCTTTGAAGAAGCGCCTAAGCTGGCGCCCACGGAGCCCAGGAGGAAAATGACCGGATGTCCTTTACTTGATGAGCCGAATAAGATTATCGGCTCATGCCGGATTGACCATGATTGGAGTCATGGCAATCTGCATTATGAGGAGTGCAGCCGCTCCAATATAGGGGCCACCCCATGTGGGACTTCAACGGGGAGGACGATGCCACCCGCCATGGCTGCAAGGGCGGGATTGGTCACCGAACTGGTGAAGACCTTATGCGCCATGTATAAAAGGGAGGAGGAGGATTTTCTCCGCGTCAACCCACTGAGCGAGTTTTCTTCGAATAATCCTCGAAGTTGGGTAAGCAAACATCTTTGTGGCCTGTCCGATCCATGTTCCCGTAGTTAAATATCTCATTTCATGGTTTCTGCGCAGGAACTGTGCCGGGTCGTGGAGAAGATACACAGCCCGCCCCCACAACCCGAGGATTCAGAACGGTCCCTCGATCCGGCCTCCGAAGAGGATCCGGATATAAAGGTGGAGTTGATCGACGGGGTGTTCCACCAACTTAGCATCGACAATGCTATGGTTGCCATTCTGACCGATTACCGGAATACTTCCAGCCTCACAGGTAACTGAGACCGAGGTCCCAATACTCTGATAATGACCTATCCGTGCTTATTTCTTGATCACCGTATACCAATGGTGTTTCGCAGGGGGTACCTTCGAGGTAGGAAGCCGAGCCCGCAGCGGCTGGCCAACAAGGGCGACGGCCCAAAGAGCTAAAAAGAAGTGCGGTCCGGATCGAAACTCCGCCAAGAACCGTCTGGGCGTGTCACCATATTCCCAGGATTGATTCCGGAGAGGTGTACTAACGCTGGTGCTCCTTTCAGGAAAAAGAGCGCTCGCCGGACTGAATCCGGAGAGGTTGCCAATCGAACCTCCGCCGGCCAGGCTCCAAATCCGGGTCCGAAAGCGGAGGTGAGCACGAGGCGTGCGTCGGATGCTCCTCCGACAGAGGATGCCGACAGATTGTCCGCCACCAACTCCGAGGTGGAGAGCGCCATGAATCACAGGCGCCGCCGGACAGTTTTTCGTGACGCATGTTTCTCCCAAGAGGCCTTGAATGCCTTCAATTCGGGAGATGCGCACCTCCGTGCCGCTCAAGATGGTCTAGCTAGAGCCACGAAGCAGTATGTAAAGGACATACGGGTAAGGAAATTTGCGATTATATATGCCAAGTAGCCCCGAGACTTAAAATAGTTAGAATAACTGATTTAAGGATCATTTGTTATCTGAGGATCTTACAAAAAGAATGCCCGACTGTCCCAGGAGCTTGAAGAATGCAAGGCCCAACTTGAGGCCGCACTAGCCGCTACAGGGGGAGCCACAGAGAACCCCTATGGTAATATATGCTTCAAAAGATAAATAGGTTATGAAGTGCGGCGTGTGTGTAAATCTGACAATAATATTGCAGATGGCGCCGGACTAGATCCGGACAAGCAACAGCTCCTGCGCCAGACTAAAGGCGGCGAGAGCGTGCTTACGAGTGCGGCGGGAGAAAAATAACCTCAAGATGCCAACACCCAACTGGGTGAGGAACTAAAGGATGTTCGTGCCCGGTTATGCGACTCCGTAAAGAAGGAGAATCGACGGCTTCGTCGCGGCATTTTCAGTAAGTGCTTGAGCGAACTTTGAAAGAGTTCGACGAGGAAGGCGACTAACATAAACATTTATGTAGGTTTGCTCATAGGTCATCCTGAAGAGGAGATGCCCGGTTCTTTGGGTGATCTTCTTCCCGAACTGCGTCAGCTGCACGAACGAGTTCGACAGGTGATGAAAGGCGTCGGCCAGGCCTTGTGGCCATCTATCTCCCTGCCTGAAGGCATTGGAGAGCTGGCGGAGCGGCTTCAGGGAGCACGGTGGCGCTTCCGACTATGGAAGATATCGTCCTGCCGTCGAGCGCCGAGGAGGCTGGGCCATGGTGAAGGCAGCGGTACACGGGCTGACCCAAACCACATGGCCGAGGTCGGACCTGTGGGGCCTGATGGGAAGGAGATCCCTGTAAGCTTAGTGTATGGCCAAGTAGAATTGGCCGCCAAGTATTCCCAGCAAGATTGTAAATTAGATAACCTATTAGATGGCATTGAGGATGAATACAATGAGTCGAGTTGACTATGTAATTAAAATGACATGAAAAATGTCTTCTAGCCGGATTGTAGATCGTTTGTCATAGCGGACCTTTTAACCCGACCTCGGGACCCAACAGTCCGGAGTGTGTCTGAATACCCTCGCGGTTATATAAGAACCGGGCCACGCATGGAGACAAGGCGTAGGGGTCATTGTTGCTGTATCAGACAAGTGCCCAACTAGTTATGTTATATTACATGGATAGTAAGAAACATCTTCCAGGGAGAATAGTTCCGTTAAGGGTTCCTTTCCTTGGGATGCATGCCCTAAATTGCATGTCAAAACTGCTAAGAAAGCAGAAAATCATCTGGGGGCAGATGGATAAATAGTTTAAAAATCATCTTTCTGTTCACCGACCGAATATTCCCTTAAGAACGCTAGCTTTCGGCTTCACCCAGTCTGAGGTACACATCCGGCTGACCCGGCAGTAACAATCGCAGAGGTGCTCCCTTTACCACCTAGCCGAACAATCGGGAACGTAGGGGTAAGCACAGGAGCCAGGCAACCCAGCTTGGCCAAAACTTAAGTCATATCGATAAATATAATGGTGAATAAAAGGTACATGCGGAAGTTTGACACATGTTGCGCATGAAGCCCGTATAAATAAGCTTCTGTTAAAGAAGCCCCCATGTATAATGAGCGCGGACAGCGCATCAACTATGTGCGAACAAAGCGCGAGCGAGCCTCTAAAGGCTTTAAAAAGAAAGGGGAGGAAGGAGAGAAATAAAAGACAGCAAAAATATAAAATGCGGATGGAGGAAGGAGACGAACTTGGAGTCCGACGCTTAGGCATAGAATCTTCGTAGACGGGCTGCGTTCCATGGGTTCGGCTCTAGTCGGTTATCCGATGTGTTTCACAGACGGTATGCTCCGCCGGTCAGGACCTGGTCGATGATGAAGGGACCTTCCCATTTGGGCTTGAGTTTGTCCTTTTTCTTGTCCGGCAGGCGTAGAACTAGGTCGCCAACGTTGTAAGCTTTGGCCCGTACTTCCCTGTTTTGATATCTTCGAGCCTGCTGTTGATAAAATGCGGAACGAGCTTTTGCCACGTCGCGCTCCTCCTCCAATGCGTCCAAACTGTCCTGCCGATCGAGCTCGGCTTCTCTTTCTTCATACATGCGCACGCGAGGTGAGTCATGAATTATGTCGCAGGCCAAGACTGCCTCTGCGCCGTACACCATAAAAATGGTGTGAATCCGGTAGTACGATTCGGCGTGGTCCGCAGCCCCCAGAGTACGGAGTCGAGCTCCTCAACCCAGTGCGTGTTAGATTCCTTGAGGGACTGCACTAGTCTGGGTTTAATGCCGCTCATGATTATACCGTTTGCTCGTTCGACTTGACCGTTGGTTTGAGGGTGATAGACTGAGGCGTAATCGAGCTTGATGCCCATGTTTTTGCACCATAATTTGACCTCATCGGCCGTGAAGTTGGTGCCGTTATTAGTGATGATACTGTGGGGGACACCGTAACGATGCACTACCCCTGATATGAAGTCTATCACCAGTCCGGATTCGGCCGTTTTAACAGGCTTGGCCTCTGTCCATTTGGTGAATTTATCCACCATGACCAATAGGTATTTTTGCTTGTGGGTTCCTCCCTTAAGGGGTCCAACCATGTCAAGCCCCTGCATCGCGAACGGCGTGTGATGGGTATAGTTTTGAGGGCGGTGGGTGGCATGTGGCTTTGGTTAGCAAAAAGCTGGCAACCGACGCATCGTTGGACTAAATCCTGCGCATTTGCCCGGGCCGTCGGCCAATAAAATCCTGTACGGAAGGCCTTGCCTACAAGGGCCCGGGCTGCGGCGTGGTGCCCACCTGGTCGGCATGAATTTCAGCCAGGAGGTTTCGCCCTTCCTCTTCGGAGATACACCTTTGAAGGACTCATGTAGTGCTTTTCTTATAAAGCTCTCCCTCATGGACTTTATAGGCTTTAGATCGCCGTACTATGCAGCGGGCCTCATTTTTGTCTTCGGGGAGTTCCTTCCTAGTTAGGTAGGCTAGGAATGGTTCCGTCCACGGGGCGATAACCGCCATTATTTCATGGGCGGAGGGTGTTATCTCAGTGGCAGAGCCTCCTATTGTGTCAGAGTGTTCGGCGTCAGGCAGTGTGGTTGGGTCCGGATTGTTATTTCCGGATTCCCCTTCCCATAGTACGGATGGCTTGAACAGCCGTTCCAGGAAGATGTTGGGCGGGACGGCATCGCGTTTTGCACCGATGTGTGCCAATATGTCCGCCGCCTGATTGTTATCCCGGGCTATATGATGAAATTCGAGCCCTTGAACCGTCTTGACATTTGTAGGACCGCATTGCGGTATGCTGCCATTTTCGGATCTTTGGCATCAAAGTCTCCGTTGATTTGAGATATCGCGAGGTTCGAATCCCGCGCACCTCTAGGCGTTTAATGCCCATGGAGACTGCCATCCGGAGGCCATGCAGAAGGGCCTCGTATTCGGCTGCGGTGTTGGAGTCCGTGATACATTATCTGAAGGCGTATTGGACCATGTCCCGGTTGGGGACGTCGAGCGACGCTTGACCCCGAAGCCGCCAACATTTTGGAGCCGTCAAAGTGCATGATCCAATTGGAGTATGCGCCCGTACTCTTTAGGGAGTTGACGGTCCATTCGGCCACGATGTCGGCCAAAACCTGTGACTTAATGGATCGTCGTGGCTTATAGGTTATGTTGAATGGAAGGAGCTCTATGGCCCATTTAGCAATCCGGCCCGTCGCGTCTCGGTTGTTTATAATGTTGTTAAGAGGTACTTCCGAGGCTACCGTTATCAAACACTCTTGAAAGTAGTGTCGCAGCTTCCGGGATTCCATGAACACCGCGTATGCTATGTTTTGATAATGTGGGTACCGGGACTTGCATGGAGTGAGGACAGTGGACACATAATAAACCGGTCTTTGAAGAGGGAACCGGTGTTCGTCCGTTTCTCGTTCGACAACGAGCACCGCGCTGACAACTTGATGTGTTGCGGCGATATATAATAGCATTGGTTCGCCCACGTTGGGCGCGGTCAGGACCAGATTTGTTGCCAATATGGCTTTTATCTCTTCTAGTCCGGCCGTGGCGGCATCAAATCCACTCGAAGTGTTGATTGCAGCGGAGGAGGCGGTAAAGGGTAACGCCTTTTCTCCCAACGGGAAATAAAGCGGCTTAGAGCCGCTCGCATCGATCAATTTTTGTATTTGTTTGAGGTCTTTTGGAATATCCAATTGTGACAGAGCTCAGATCTTGGCTGGGTTTGCTTCAATTCCTCTACCGGACACAATGAAGCCCAGGAGCTTTCCGGCTGGAACGCCGAAGAAGCATTTTTCCGGATTGAGCCTGATGTCATATTTTCGAAGATTGTCGAATGTGAGCCTCAAATCGTCTACTATAGTTTCGACATGCTTGGATTTGACGACCACGTCATCTACATATGCTTCCACTCTTTTGCCGATCTGGTTTGCTAGACATGTATACGAATCATGCGGCGATATGTTGCGCGGCGTTTTTGAGCCCGAAGGGCATTGTGTTGAAGCGAGAATGGGCCGTATGGAGTGATGAATGCTGTTGTAGCTTGGTGCAGCTCGCCATCTTGATTTGGTGGTAGCCGAGTACGCGTCGAGGAAGCACAATGAGTCGTGGTCCTGCTGTGGCGTCGATAATTTGATCAATTCGAGGGAGGAAGGGATCCTTTGGGCAAGCCTTATTAAGGTCTTTGAAATCAACACATAGGCGCCAGGATTTGTCCTTCTTTGGTACCATCACCAGATTTGCTAACCAGTCCGGATGTTTTATATCTCCGATGAATCCGACTTCGGAAGTTTGGCTAGCTCCTCTCCCATGGCCCGTCTCTTGGGTTCGAAAAGCGCCAAGAGCCGGTTTGGTGGCTTGAATCTTTTAGGATATTTAGGCTGTGCTCGGCCAGCCGACGTGGGATTCTGGCATGTCCGAAGGGTGCGAGCAAAAATGTCCTAGTTTTCGCGTAGAAATTCTCGTAGTGCGGCGTCTACATCAGGGTTTAATTGTGCCCCGATGGAGGCCGTCTTTGCAGGGTCCGTTGGGTGGACTTGGAATTTTACTATTTCGTCCGCTGGTTTAAAAGAGGTGGACTTGGATCTTTTATCAAGTATCACATCGTCCCTGTTCACCGTGGAGCGCATAACAGTTAGTTCCTCGGCCGCTAAGGCTTCGGATAGTGCCTCGAGGGCTAGTGCGGCTGTCTTGTTTTCGGCGCGGAGCGCTATGTTCGGATCACTAGCGAGAGTGATTATTCCATTAGGTCCGGGCATTTTAAGCTTCATGTACCTATAATGGGGTATAGCTTGAAAAATTGTGAATGCCTCTCGCCCTAATAAAGCGTGATATCCGCTGCTGAACGGGGCCACTTGAAATGTGACCTCCTCGGAACTGTAATTGTCCGGCGAGCCGAACACTACGTCCAGTGTGATTTTTCCTGTGCAGCATGCTTCCCGACTAGGGATTATTCCTCTAAATGTTGTGCTGCTTCGCTCAATGCGGTTCCAGTCTATTTCCATTTTTTGGAGGGTTTCCTCATAGATGAGGTTCAGTCCGCTGCCGCCATCCATGAGTACCTTTGTAAGGCGAAAGCCGTCCACTATTGGACTGAGAACCAATGCGGCTGGTGCTCTGGCTGTTCGGAATTTGGGTTCGTCACTGGCATTAAAGGTAATACTCGTGTCACTCCATGGATTTATTGTTGCTACTTGGTAGACTTCGGCAAGGTTGCGGAGTGTTCGTTTTCGCATGTTATTTGATGCGAAAGTCTCGAAGACTGTTAACACCGTACTGGTATTGCTGGGTTGGGATTCTGGAGCTAGAAGCTCTTCGCCACTTCTGGCCACCTGCCATAGTATCCAACATGCTCGAAGGCTATGAGTTGGAGTGGCACCCTCTGTGCTATGGATTTTGCAGGGTCCGTTTAGCCAACCCTCCAGTATGGTTCCATACCCTTTAGGGGGTTTTGGTTTTTTGGTGTTTAACCCAGGTGTTTGGTGCTGATGCACCCTTTTATTTCGGACTAGGGATGTATTCGGGGCCGGATTATCCCAAAATTTACTTTCGGTTTTCCAAGCACTCTCCACCGCACAGTACTTTTGTACTATGGTCACCAAGTCAGCAAAGCGTGTAATTTCGCGACGACTTATGGCGTTTAGGATTCCCTTGTCCGTGCAATTATTGCAGAAAAGTGAGATTGCGTCCTCCTCTCGGCAGTCCTTTATCCTATCCATAACCCGGAGGAATCTGGCCCTGTAATGATGTCCTGTTTCTGCGGGCTGGGATAGATCGCTAATGTTTGGGTGGGTGGGTGGAACTAGATCCGGAACCCCGTCCAATTTAAGACTCAGGGGCCGAGAAGTTTCCGAACTCGGAAGTTTGGATTTTTGAATGCTACCCAATGAGTCCAACCCGCCGCCTGACTTTAAGTTCAGGGCTTGATCGACATCCGTCCCTCTGCGGGAATCCGACATGGAGGGATCGGGAATCCGGACGTAGCTAGTCCTTAAGATAGAAGAAGAATCGCCGCATTGCTCCTCTATCACAGCAACATGATGGGTAAATTGGGGAGAGTTGATCTCTCTCAGATCGGTTTTAGGCCTGATCTGGTCGTAGTCTGTCGCGACTCCCAGGGCGGCGATGTGATCCAAGAGCTCGTTTACGGAGGAGAGCTCGATCGGATCTAAATGTTCGGCAAGTTCCGAATTAACATGAAGATTGGTTTTGACGACTCGAGAAGTCATCGTCGGCGCGGCGGCCGAACTGGCGGTCATAAGAAAACCACCCAGCCGGAGAGTCTGGCCAGTGGCCAAGGCTCCTTTGGCGATAGTATCGTCTTTAAAGACGGGATGAGGCATCCTTCCTGACGGCAACGGCACAGAGGAACTCTCAATGAAAGCACCAATGTCGGTGTCAAAACCGGCAGATCTCGGGTAGGGGGTCCCGAACTGTGCGTCTAGGCGGATGGTAACAGGAGACAAGGGACATGATGTTTTTACCCAGGTTTGGGCCCTCTCGATGGAGGTAATACCCTACTCCTGCTTGATTAATATTGATGATATGGGTAGTACAAGAGTAGATCTACCACGAGATCGTGAGGCTAAACCCTAGAAGCTAGCCTATGGTATGATTGTTGTTCGTCCTACGGACTAAAAACCCTCCGGTTTATAGACACCGGATAGGTTAGGGTTACACAGAGTCAGTTACAATGGTAGGAGATCTACATATCCGTATCGCCAAGCTTGCCTTCCACGCCAAGGAAAGTCCCATCCGGACACGGGACAAAGTCTTCAATCTTGTATCCTCATAGTCTAGGATTCCGGCCGACGGTGATAGTTCGTCTATCCGGACACCCCCTTATCCGGGACTCCCTCAGTTAGGGTTACACAGAGTCGGTTACAATGGTAGGAGATCTACATATCCGTATCGCCAAGCTTGCCTTCCACGCCAAGGAAAGTCCTATCCGGACAAGGGACGAAGTCTTCAATCTTGTATCTTCATAGTCTAGGAGTCCGGCCAACGGTGATAGTTCGGCTATCCGGACACCCCCTAATCCAGGACTCCCTCACCGAGCACTAACTCAACTCACAGCCTTCGGGCATGTTGGGTACTCCGGCAGGTAGCTAAAAGTGGGGAGGCCATCCTCACCACTGCCACTCCAGAGAAGCATTCTCTGGATGATTACGATTTTAACGTCCTCACGGTCTCCAAGACTTTCTCTTCAAAGAATCTACGTAAGAGCGCACTCTACAACCTCGCCGAAGTCCACCATGTAACCGGAGAGAGCCCATGGAACGACACGACAATAACCTTCACCGCCGACGACGAACCAAGGGCCTGACCAGTCCGAGCACCCGCCGCATTAGTTCTAAATCCAATTGTGGACGGCTTTCGACTCACCAAAGTGCTCATGGACGGCGGCAGTGGGCTTAACCTCATCTACGAGGACACGCTTGACAAAATGCAGGTTGACAGAACACGATCGAGCAAAGCAGTACCACCTTTCAAGACATCATCCCCAGTGGAGAAGCACGATGCTCGGGATTAAGATCAACTTGGCTAGCCGCGTCATGCAACCAAAGTTAATATGGTAGAGACCTGAATGTCAGACATTTGATTCACTATTGTTGCAAACGTGATTAACAACTTTATTACAAACATCTGACAAGGATATGCAGAACAAACCTCCTGATTCATAGCCTTTATCAATAAAGGTTCCATACTTGGACATTACAAATCTATTTGACTCAAAGACAAGCTTGTAGCCATCTACACAGAAGAGATTCGCTAACAAGATTTTTATTGATGGAGGGGATATAATGCACATTTTGCAGCCGCATGATTTTCTCCAAAGTAAATTCCAGATTGACCGTGCCAACACCATTAACAGAAGCACTTGAACCATTTCCCATTAGCACGGTGGAAGTCACTATGGTATGATAAGAAGAAACCATGGAAATATCGCCGCATACATGCACATTTAGCACCCCTATCAATCAACCAATCAGGACAATGACATACTGAAAGAAGAGTGGAAAATATACCATACCCAACATCCTTCATGTCAATGTCACCAATGACAACATTGGCGGTCTTGCCGCCTTTCTCATCTTGACGCTTGTCATAACGGTTAGGGAAACTAGGAGCCCAATGATCAGGATCTCCGCACACATGACAAACATATTTGTTCTTGCTAGTCTTATTCTTGAAGTTGGTGTGCTATGACGCCTTGTTCTTCCCATCAAACTTTGCGTTAACACCAAACTTGCCATTGTTCTTGAACTTGTGGGGCTAGAAATTTTCCTTCTGTACTAGATTGACACTAGAACCTCCCTGTTGGAAATATGCCCTAGAGGCAATAATAAAATGGTTATTATTGTATTTCCTTTTTCATGATAATTGTCTATTATTCATGCTATAATTGTATTGACCGGAAACCGCAATACATGTGTGAATACATAGACCACAACATGTCCCTAGTGAGCCTCTAGTTGACTAGCTCGTTGATCAACAGATGATCATGGTTTTCTGACCATGGACATTGGATGTCATTGATAACGGGATCACATCATTAGGAGAATGATGTGATGGACAAGACCCAATCCTAAGCCTAGCACAAGATCGTGTAGTTCGTATGCTAAAGTTTTTCTAAATGTCAAGTATCTTTTCCTTAGACCATGAGATTGTGCAACTCCCGGATACCGTAGAATGCTTTGGGTGTACCAAACGTCACAACGTAACTGGGTGGCTATAAAGGTGCACTACGGGTATCTCCGAAAGTGTCTGTTGGGTTGGCACAAATCGAGACTGGGATTTGTCACTCCGTGTGACGGAGAGGTATCTCCGGGCCCACTCGGTAGGACATCATCATAATGTGCACAATGTGATCAAGGAGTTGATCACGGGATGATGTGTTACAGAACGAGTAAAGAGACTTGCCGGTAACGAGATTGAACAAGGTATCGGCATACTGACGATCGAATCTCGGGCAAGTACTATACCGGTAGACGAAGGGAATTGTATACGGGATTGATTGAATCCTTGACATCGTGGTTCCTCCGATGAGATCATCGTGGAACATGTGGGAGCAAACATGGGTATCCAGATCCCGCTGTTGGTTATTGGCCGGAGAGTTGTCTCGGTCATGTCTGCATGGTTCCCGAACCCGTAGGGTCTACACACTTAAGGTTCGATGGCGCTAGGGTTATAGGGAATAGATATAGGTGGTTACTGAATGTTGTCGGAGTCCCGGATGAGATCCCGGACGTCACGAGGAGTTTCAGAATGGTCCGGAGGTAAAGATTTATATATGGGAAGTCCTGTTTTGGTTACCGGAAAAGTTTCGGGTGCTATCGGTAACGTACCGGGACCACCGGGAGGGTCCCGGGGGTCCACCAGGTGGGGCCACCGGCCCCAGAGGGCTGCGTTTGCCAAGTGTGGGAGGGGACCAGCCCCAGGTGGGCTGGTGCGCCCCCCACCAGGGCCCAAGGCGAAGAGAGAAGGGAAAAGGGGAAACCCTAGGCTCAGATGGGCCTAAGGCCCACCTAGTGGTGCGCCCCCCCTCTCTCCCCCTTGGCCGCCCCTAGATGCAATCTAGGGCTGGCCGCCACCCCTAGGGGTGGAAACCTAGGTGGGGGCGCAGCACCTCCCTTTCCCCTATATATAGTGGGGGTTTGGGGTTGCCATACACATGAGAACCTCTCCCTCTTGGCGCAGCCCTACCCCTCTCCCTCCTCGTCTCTTGCGGTGCTTGGCGAAGCCTGTTTGGAGTGCCACGCTCCTCCACCACCACCACACCGTCGTGCTGCTGCTGGACGGAGTCTTCCCCAACCTCTCCTTCTCCCCTTGCTGGATCAAGGCACGGGAGACGTCATCGGGCTGCACGTGTGTTGAACGCGGAGGCGCCGTTGAGGGAGTCCTGGACTAGGGGGTGTCCGGATAGCCGAACTATCATCACGGCCGGACTCCAAGACTATGAAGATACATGATTGAAGACTTCGTCCCGTGTCCGGATGGGACTTTCCTTGGCGTGGAAGGCAAGCTTGGCGATATGGATACGTAGATCTCCTACCATTGTAACCGACTCTGTGTAACCCTAACCTATCCAGTGTCTATATAAACCGGAGGGTTTTAGTCCGTAGGACAAACAACAATCATACCATAGGCTAGCTTCTAGGGTTTAGCCTCCTTGATCTCGTGGTAGATCTACTCTTGTACTATCCATATCATCAATATTAATCAAGCAGGAGTAGGGTATTACCTCCATCGAGAGGGCCCGAACACAGGTAAAAACATCGTGTCCCTTGTCTCCTGTTACCATCCGCCTAGACGCATAGTTCGGGACCCCCTACCCGAGATCCGCCGGTTTTGACACCGACATTGGTGCTTTCATTAAGAGTTCCTCCGTATGCCGTCACCGATAGGCCCGATGGCTCCTTCGATCATCAACAACGACGCGGTCCAGGTGAGACTTTTCTCCCGGACAGATCTTCAGATTCGGGCGGCTTTACCGCGGGGCCAATTCGCTTGGCCATCTGGAGCAGATCGAAAGCTACACCCCTGGCCATCAGGTCAGATTTGGAAGTTTGAACTATACGGCCGATATCCACGGGGACTTGATCTTCGACGGATTCGAGCCGCTGCCAAGCGCGCCGCACTGTCTCGATGGGCATGATCTAGCTCAGAGCGAACAAAGGCTCGGAGGCTGCACCAAAGACCCGCTCCGGCCCTCAATCCGGAGCCGGATTCCCCGATCGAGGACGAGTGGTTGGACACCGCCTCGGGGGCTACGATCTCTACGGCGATTGAGCCGAACTCTATCCATGTCCCCTGCGAAGACCGTGACTCCAAGGTACCGGACTCCTCTCCGAACTCCGAACCCTCCGTGCCCCTGCCAATCGAATCCGATTGGGCGCCGGTTATGGAGTTCACTGCCGCAGACATCTTTCAGCACTCGCCCTTTGGCGACATCCTGAATTCACTAAAGTCTCTCTCTTTATCCGGAGAGCCATGGCCGGACTATGGTCAGGAAGGTTGGGATGCGGACGACGAAGAAATTCAACGCCCACCCACCACCCACTTCGTAGCCACTATCGAAAGCTTACACGACGTGCTCGATTTCGACTCCAAAGACATCGACGGTATGGACGACGATGTAGGAGACAACCTTGAACCAGCACCTATAGGATGCTGGACAACCACTTCACCCCATGATGTATACATGGTGGATACACCTAAAGGAAACGAAGACGAGGAACAACGGGACGCTACGAAGGATAAATCCCTCGAAAAACAGTCAAAACGGCAACGTAAACGCCGAACTAAGTCCCGCCTCAACAAAGACCCAGCCATAGAGCAGGGCGAACCGGTGGACGCATTTAACATGCTATCGAGCAATCGTCCGAACAAGACAACTTGATAAACAACCCGTCCCGGCGAAGACAACAGTCCGGACGATCTCACGCCGGACAAATTGCTGGAGCAGAATAACCTCCTGAAAAGTCTAAATGTCGCTGTAGCGTAGCCTAAAAAGCGAAGCGAAGCTCAAAACAGCGGAAGATGCACTCAGGATCAGATGGAGCAAAGTATTCAACATCATGAGACAAATACGGGCGACAACGAACAACAAAGAGCTACCCAAAGAGAAAGCTACTGCCCGAATTTGATGAGGAGGCCATAGAGCCCCCACAATCAAAAAGTAAGAAGGCCACCCGGTCGGATGGACGGCCCCACGACAAAAAAAGAGCGGCAAATGGCGCCGCACACAAGCCGATATGCGATCCGCATAAGGATTCACATCAAAAGGATGGCCCAGTTAGGTCCATCTATGGGCCAAGAAAGCAAGCTCTTCAAAGCAATGCAACACGCCAAAAATCCGAACATCACGGCACACCCAAATATAGGGGCGCTGCACATCCCCTATGTTTCACCGATGAGGTGCTGGATCATGAATTTCCAGCGGGATTCAAACCCGTAAACATAGAGGCATACGACGAAACAACAGACCCTGGAGTCTGGATTGAGGATTACATCCTCCACATACACATGGCTAGAGGAGATGATCTCCACGCCATAAAATACTTACCCCTAAAGCTAAAAGGGCCAGCTCGGCATTGGCTTAAAAGCCTCCCCGAAAATACCATTGGAAGCTGGGAAGAGCTCGAGGATGCGTTTCGGGCAAATTTTCAGGGGACCTATGCCCGCCCTCCGGATGCAGACGATCTAAGTCACATAACTCAACAGCCCGGAGAGTCAGCCCGGAAATTCTGGAACAGGTTCCTTACTAAAAGAACCAAATAGTCGATTGTCCGGACGCCAAGCCTTAGCAGCTTTCAAACACAACGTCCCGAGACGAATGGCTCGCTGTACACCTCGCCAAGAAAAGCCAAGAACAATGGCCGCACTAACAAGCCTCATGACCCGCTTTTGCTGGAGAGGATAGCTGGCTAGCAAGATGCAGCACCAAATGACCCAAGTACATCCGAAGTCGGGATGGAAACGGAAACCACGGTGCAACAAGGACCAGCGCCGGATTAAAAGGAACGGTCCAAAGAGCGCCGATACCAACGCTGGATTCAAAAGCTCACGGCAGAACAATAAAAAACTGCCACTTAAGGACAATAGCGATGAGCTATCCAACTTACACAAAATCTTGGACAAGATATGTCAAATCCATAGTACTCCCGGGAGGCCTGCAAACCACACCCACAGAGATTGTTGGGTCTTCAAACAGTCCGGCAGACTCAACGCCGAACACAAGGGGCTCGACACACCAAGTGAAGATGACGACGAGCACCACAAGCAGAGCCTCGGGAAACAAAAGAACTTCCCACAAGAGGTTAAACCAGTAAACTCACTTCACGTGATCAAAGGGAAAAACAGAGCGACGCCCACTAAAATGCGTGCCGCACACTGGTTGTCAAAACCAATCACCTTCGACCATCAGGACTATTCCGAAAGTATCCGGAACGCAGGATGGACTGCCTTGATATTGGATCCTATAATCGACGGATTCCAATTTACACAAGTCCTCATGGATGGCGGCAGTGACATAAACCTGATATATCAGGACACAATCCGCAGGATGGGGATAGACCCAACCAAAATTTGCCGTAGCAACACCTCCTTTAAAGGAGAAATGCCAGGCCCACATGCCCATTGTACGGGCTCCATACTGCTAGAAGTTGTATTCGGTTCATCCGACAACTTCCGCCGCGAAAGGTTAAACTTCCATGTCGCCCCGTTCAAAAGTAGCCATCAAGTACTATTGGGACGCGAAGCTTTCGCCCGCTTTAACGCAATACCGCACTATGCATCTCTCACACTTAAAATGCCCGGTCCACGCGGCATAATCTAATTAAAAGGGAGTATTAAGTGTTACTTGAGCACGGAGGAACGTGAGACTGCCTTGACAGCCCCACACCTATCCGGCTCCGCTAGTCAAAGAACCTGAATTGGTCACTCAAACCCCAGACACGGCTAGACGAGTCCGGCGCCTACTAGCGGCATACCCCCATACAAGGGGCTGCATGCATGTATCACAAGAGACAATAAAGCTCAATCTTATTCACTTATTCGAATTGTACTCTGTTTATTTAATATACCGTACATCTTTAGCACGATCTTTTTTCTTTTTTAAGCTAAGTTCCTCTCTTTTACAGATGAACAACGTGCTACACCCGTCCAGGATACGGCACAACGGAGACACAGGCGCAGACGTGCAGTAGGGACCCGTTGCAAGGATTCTTTTCAGATTAAGACCCTGCGTAAACCTTTTTCTTGTCTCTTGTTGATATACATCCCCGGTTTCTTACTATAACCGAGGAGGAGGCTGGCGTTTTGGCATTGGCCGCACGGAACTTTTGTGCGTGCACGGACACCAGGGCTTAGGGCATTATTCTGCCTGCTTTTATAATGACCAAATACCTTAGGGAGTATTCGGCGTCTCGAGTTAGGCCTTATATGCATCAGCTCGAATCATGTCTTTGGTCAAATGTTGGGTTTGCCCGGCTCCGTGTTTTGCTGCCTTACGTTCCGTTCTATCGGCTAACGCGGCACCAGGAGAACTACTGCGATTGTGCCCCGGTTCGGCCGGGCGAGCACCTTAGTAGAGAAAGCCGAAAACTGACTGTCATGATATAGCGAGAGACTGGTCAACCACTCGATGACTAATCGGAATGTTTAGAATTCCTCCGCATTAATGAAGGACCGGTTTTCGGTCAGGCACATACGCACCCCGAATTCGGGAGAGTGCGGCGCCCCCAGGGGCTATATAGTAGCCCCACCCTCGAACTCCTATGGTTAAGTGAAAGTGATAAAGCATTATAGTCCAGTTGCCTAGTTTGCTACGCTACCACCTCCTTAACAGGACCAAGACGTTGGATTAAGTGTGAAAAAGCGCCTTCTTTGCAAACACCCCCGCACTATGTGCGTGCGAGCTGAAGCCAAGGACTGACATCTTTCAGGTTATACATACATATACATAAACGGCCGCACAGGGAGTAGTTTACTACTTGAACGCACAAGTATAAAAAGCTCTTATATCATATTGATTCATTGTCTTCACAAATCATACATGTCATTTAAACATAATATCCTTCGAGCACTGCATCTCTATTAAATGAGCGCCCTGCAGGACTTCCTCAAAGTAGTGCTCGGCAGGTACTCGGCTTCCGTCCGAATCTTGGGATGCAACGTCGGTGGCCTTCATATCTGCCCAGTATGTCTTGACACGGGCCAGAGCCATCCGCGCTCCCTCAATACACGCCGACCGCTTTATTGCATCGTCTGCAGTACCGCACCAAGGAACTGCTGCACTAAACCAAAGTAACTCTTCGGCTGGGGTCCGCCCGGCCACAAATGAGTCATGACATGCTTCATGGCAAGTCCGGATAGTCGATTCATCTCGGCCCATTCGGCCAACCGATCGGTGAACGGAAGAAGACGCTCCGGACTATGGAATTGCGACCAATATAGCTCTTCCCTTCTGTGCCCCTTCTGGCCCCGCAAGTGCTCAGTCGCGTCCGCAGCGCTCGCCGCCAAGTCCATATAAGCATCCTCCGAACTCCACAACTTGTCCAATTGAGCATACTTTGGATCCGTATATTTCCTCCAAGATGAAAGCGGTTTTCCAGCCGCAATTGCCCCGGCCTGACTCAGCTCCTCCTTGGCAGCTCTCAAAGCCGAACGGGCATCCTTGGATTCGGCGGCGGCCTTTCGTAGGCCCTCTTGCTCCGCTTGACGTTCTTTTTCAAGAACCTCGCAGCGATCGGCAGTATTCTTCAATTTTCTGGCCATATCGGCCATTTCCTCTTTGCGTCGGCAGTGAGCAGCCCGTTCGGCTTTTAGTTCTTCGGCGCCCTTAAAGCGGCCGCATTACTATTTCTGGCTTGCTCTTTCGCTCGGGCGAGTTCCGCCCGCAGCTCTTCCACAGCAGCGGCACCATCTGCATTAAGCATACAAATGGTAAGACATGGGCGTCAAGCTCCCTTACCAGGTGTCCGCATAGAAGTCGCATACCTTGTGACTCGTCAAACCGCTTATTGACCAGCGCGATGTCCGCATCCGCCTCGTCAAGTTGCCGCTTTAGTTCGGCATATTCATCAGTCCGGCTGGCCACCGGACGCCCCGCCACCTGTTTAGGAGCGGCGATTTATTATAACTGAGATTTTGATCCTCGGCACGCTGTCAATTTTGACAACATACCGAGTGTCAGGGGCTACTCTCTATACACGGCGCATTCTATATGCTTAACTGTCAGAAGGTACATCATTTTTTGCGTACCTCGAACCCCGTCAGTAAGCTTCTGACGGCTTCATGCAATCCGCTCTCCGCGGATGCAATTCTTTCAATCACCATACCCATTAGAGCATGGTGATCTTCTGAGATAGCCGCTCGCCCGAGCAGATCCTTCAGCTCCTCCGACCGCACACCACTTGGCGCCGGACCCTCCGGCCCCCCCGAACTCGGGGGAACCCTCCGCGACGACACCTCAGGGTCGTCCGCCTCGCATGAGGGTGCGACAGGTGGAGGCGTTCGCTCTCCATCATCTTCGGAAGAAGATCCCCCAAAGACGAGCTCTGCTGAAAAGAGCTGAGGTCCGAACTACAAGGTACAATTTCGGTTATCTTCATAAATAAATACAGGGATGTTCCTTATTTACAAGACCCCTTCTTTTTTACTTACGACTCGCTGGAGGGTTGATCCCCTTGGGGAAATAGTGCGGCTGGGTTACTTCCCAGCGCCGGACTCTCTGACGAAGATTCCTTTCCCCTCTTTGAGGCCTTGACCTCCGGATCTTCTGAAGTGGTCCTCTTCTCTCCTCGGAGGGCGGGGATTTTAATCCCTCCTCCCTTAATAGCCTCCTTCGTGGAGGCAGTTTCTTCTCCGCTCCCCCCTTCGCCTTCTTCAAAAGGCGCGGCCTTCAACATCTTGGTCAGCATGGGATCCGGCATGGTCTCTGGGAGGGGAGCCGGACACCTTATCAACTTTGCCTTGGCTATCCACTCCTGTTCAGGAAACGACTCCTTTAAAGGGCATGTATATAATAAATGAATGAACAGCTTGTCCGGTTACAGGACTATTTACCTGAGTATCTGGGCGATTGCAGCTTAGTCCTGCGTCCTCAGTCAGGTCCGGACACTTCTCTCGTGATCCGAAGAACAGCTTATACATCTCCACGGGCGTCGTGCCCATAAAATTTTGGAGAGCTCGTGGTCCCCCCGGATTAAATTCCCACAGGCGAAGGGGGCGACGTTTGCAGGGCTGAAGGCGCCGGATCAACATAACCTGCGCCACGGCAACTAGATTGATCTCTCTTTCTTGGAGGTCTTGAATACGGACCTGCAGCAAAGGAACGTCCTTGGACGGCCCCCAGTCGAGCCCCTTGTTGACCCATGACGCCAGCCGCTGTGATGGACTCCGAGCGAAGGCGGGAGCGCCACCCATTTGGTGCCCACAGGAGCAGTGATATAAAACCACTCCCGTTGCCACAAACCAAGCTTCTCTTGAAAAGAGCCCTTGGGCCACGGAGCATCAGCACATTTGCTTATGACCGCCCCTCCGCACTCTGCCTGCTGCCCCTCGATCATCTTTGGTTCCACTTTGAAGGTCTTGAGCCACAATCCAAAGTGAGGGGTAATATGGAGGAAGGCCTCACATACGACAATGAATGACGAAATATGGAGGATGGACTCCGGATTCAAGTCATGGAAATCCAGCCCATAATAAAACATGAGCCCCCACACAAAGGGATCCGTCGGAAGCCTAAACCCGAAGGAAGTGAGACACGAACACCACGTTCTCGCCGGGCTCGGGAGTGGGAATGACCTGCCCCGGAGCAGGCAGCCTATGCGAAATCTCGCCGGTTAGATACCTGGCGTCTCGCAGCTTTAGTACGTCTTCTTCGGTGAAGGAAGAAGCCATCCACCGGCCACGTTGGTCGGAGCCGGACATTGTCGAAGGTCCGAAGCGCCTATATCTGAAGCTTTGGGTGTTGGAACTCGAAGCGCGAGGCGAACTCGATGGAGGGTGTAAAAAGAAAGAGGGCCTAGGTCTCGTTATAAAGAGGTTGAATACCAAGAGCCCTCCCCGTGGCCGATTAGGACTCGCCTTTGATAGAGGAGGCGTGCCAACGGGCACGGTTGGGTTACCCACGTCCCTATTCATGAGAATCCCGGAATAAGGGGGGCACGATCTATGCTTTGATAAGGCGTGCCAGGGAAACCGCCTCGCTAAACGCGCTGAGGTGGAACAGTAACAAAATGATTCATATAAAGGCCTGGCCGTGGTGTGATGTCACGCCGCGGAATACGTCAGCAGATCTGTGCAAAAATTATTCTCTCTACGGTGTTATGTGGAACTTGTTTTGCAGAGCCGGACACTATCCTTGTGTTCAAAATCTTCTATGAAGTATTCGGAGGAGGAACCCGCCTTGCAATGCCGAAGACAATATGCGCGCTGGACTCGTCGTCATTGAAGCTTGGTTCAGGGGCTCTTGAGGAGTCTGGACTAGGGGTTGTCTGGATAGCCGAACTATCATCACGGCCGGACTCCAAGACTATGAAGATACAAGATTGAAGACTTCGTCCCGTGTACGGATGGGACTTTCCTTGGCGTGGAAGGCAAGCTTGGCGATACGGATACGTAGATCTCCTACCATTGTAACCGACTCTGTGTAACCATAACCTATCCGGTGTCTATATAAACCGGAGGGTTTTAGTCCGTAGGACAAACAACAATCATACCATAGGCTAGCTTCTAGGGTTTAGCCTCCTTGATCTCGTGGTAGATCTACTCTTGTACTATCCATATCATCAATATTAATCAAGCAGGAGTAGGGTATTACCTCCATCGAGAGGGCCCGAACCTGGGTAAAAACATCGTGTCCCTTGTCTCCTGTTACCATCCGCCTAGACGCACAGTTCGGGACCCCCTACCCGAGATCCGCCGGTTTTGACACCGACAGCCGTTGTTCGGTGCTTAGATCGGAATCAACCGCGATCTGAATTGTTACGAGTACGACTCCTTCATCCGCGTTCTTGTAATGCTTCCGCTTAGCTATCTACAAGGGTATGTAGATGCACTCCCCTCTCTCTCGTTGCTAGTCTCTCCATAGATAGATCTTGGTGACTCGTAGGAAAAATTTGAATTTCTGCTACGTTCCCCAACAGTGGCATCATGATCTAGGTCTAATGCGTAGATTCTATGCACGAGTAGAACACAAGTTGTTGTGGGCGTTGATTTTGTTCAATATACTTACCGTTACTAGTCCTATCTTGTTTCGAAGGTATTGTGGGATGAAGCGGCCCGGACCGACCTTACACGTACACTTACGTGAGACAGGTTCCACCGACTGACATGCACTTGTTGCATAAGGTGGCTAGCGGGTGCCAGTCTCTCCCACTTTAGTCGGACCAGATTCGATGAAAAGGGTCCTTATGAAGGGTAAATATCAATTGGCATATCACGTTGTGGCTTTTGCGTAGGTAAGAAACGTTCTTGCTAGAAACCCATAGCAGCCACGTAAAACATGCAAACAACAATTAGAGGACGTCTAACTTGTTTTTGCAGGGTATGCTATGTGATGTGATATGGCCAAAAAGAATGTGATGAATGATATGTGATGTATGAGATTGATCATGTTCTTGTAATAGGAATCACGACTTGCATGTCTATGAGTATGACAACCGGCAGGAGCCATAGGAGTTGTCTTTATTTATTGTATGACCTGCATGTCACTGAATAACGCCATGTAATTACTTTACTTCATTGCTAAACCGTTAGCCATAGTAGTAGAAGTAATAGTTGGCGAGACAACTTCATGGAGACACGATGATGGAGACCATGGTGTCATGCCGGTGACGATGATGATCATGGAGCCCCGAAGATGGAGATCAGAAGGAGCAAAATGACATTGGCCATATCATGTCACTTTTTTATTGCATGTTATGTTTATCATGTTTATGCATCTTTTTTGCTTAGATCGACGGTATTAAATAAGATGATCCTCATTAAAATTTCAAGAAAGTGTTCCCCTAACTGTGCACCGTTGCGAAAGTTCATTGTTTCAAGCACCACGTGATGATCGGGTGTGATAGATTCTAACGTTCACATACAACGGGTGTAAGCCAGATTTACACACGCCGAAACACTTAGGTTGACTTGACGAGCCTAGCATGTACGGACATGGCCTCGGAACACAAGAGACCGAAAGGTCGAACATGAGTCGTATAGTGGATACGATCAACATGAAGATGTTCACCGATGATGACTAGTCCGTCTCACGTGATGATCGGACACGGCCTAGTTGACTCAGATCATGTATCACTTAGATGACTAGAGGGATGTCTATCTGAGTGGGAGTTCATAAGATGAACTTAATTATCCTGAACATAGTCAAAAGGTTTTTGCAAATTATGTTGTAGCCCGCGCTTTAGTTCTACTGTTTTAGATATGTTCCTAGAAAAAAATTAGTTGAAAGTTGATAGTAGCAATTATGCGGACTGGGTCCGTAAACTGAGGATTGTCCTCATTGCTGCGTAGAAGGCTTATGTCCTTAATGCACCGCTCGGTGTGCTGAACCTCGAGCGTCGTTCGTGGATGTTGCGAACATCTGACATACACGTTTTGATGACTACATGATAGTTCAGTAATGTTAAACGGTTTAGAATTGTGGCGCCGAAGACGTTTTTGAAACGTCGCGGAACATATGAGATGTTCCAAGGGCTGAAATTGGGATTTCAGGCTCGTGCCCACGTCAAGAGGTATAAGACCTTCGACGAGCTTCTTAGCCTACAAACTAAGGGAGAAAAGCTCAATCGTTGAGCTTGTACTCAGATTGTCTGGGTACGACAATCACTTGAATCGAGTGGGAGTTAACCTTCCAGATGAGATAGTGATGTTTCTCCAAAGACATTGCCACCAAGCTACTACAACTTCGTGATGAACTATAACATATCAGGGATAGATATGATGATCCTTGAAATATTCGCGATGTTTGACACCGCGAAAATAGAAATCAAGAAGGAGCATCAATTGTTGATGGTTAGTGAAACCACTAGTTTCAAGAAGGGCAAGGGCAAGAAGGGGTACTTCATGAAACGGAAAATCAGTTGCTGCTCCAGTGAAGAAACCCGTGGTTGAACCCAAACTCGAGACTAAGTGCTTCGTAATGAGGAAGCAGTCCTTTGAAGCGTAACTACCCTAGATACTTGGTAGATGAGAAGGCTGGCAAGGTTGATGTATATTGGATATACATTGTATTAAATGTGTACTTTACTAGTACTCCTAGTAGCACCAGGGTATTAAGATATCGGTTCGGTTGCTAAGTGTTAGTAACTCGAAATAAAAGAGCTACGGAATAAACGGAGACTAGCTAAAGGTGAGATGACGATGTGTGTTGGAAATGTTTCCAAGGTTGATGTGATCAAGCATCGCCTGCTCCCTCTACCATCAAGATTGGTGTTTGCGTTGAGCATAGACATGATTGGATTATGTCTATACATGTCTGATTATTCATTTAAGGAGAATAATGGTTACTCTGTTTATTTGAATAATACCTTCAATGGTCTTACACCTAAAATGAATGGTTTATTGAATCTCGATCGTAGTGATACACATTTTCATGCCAAAAGATATAAGATAGTAATGATAGTACCACTTACTTGTGGCACTGCCATGTAAGTCATATTGGTATAAAACGCATGAAGAAGCTCCATTTGATGGATCTTTGGACTCACTCATTTTTTGAAAAGTTTGAGACATGTGAACCATGTCTATTGGTGTATACGCATGAAGAAACTCCATGCAGATGGATCGTTTGGATTCACTTGATTTTGAATCACTTGAGATATGCAAATCATACCACATGGGCAAGATGGCTGAAAAGCCTCGTTTTCAGTAAGATGGAGCAAGATAGCAACTTGTTGGAAGTAACACATTTTGATGTGTGCAGTCCAATGAGTGCTGAGGCATGCAGTGAATATCGTTATGTTATTACTTCACAGATGATTTGAGTAGATGTTGAGTATATTTACTTGATGAAACACAAGTCTGAATTGTTGAAAGGTTCAAGTAATTTCAAAGTGAAGTTGAAGATCTCCGTGACAAGAGGATAAAATGTCTGTGATATGATCATAGAGATGGATATCTGAGTTGCGAGTTTGGTACACAATTGATACATTGTGGAAATTGTTTCACAACTAACACCGCCTGGAACACCATAGTGTGATGGTGTGTTCGAACATCATAGATGCACCCTATTGGATATGGGGCATACCATGATGTCTCTTATCGAATTACCACTATCGTTCATGGGTTAGGCATTAGAGACAACCACATTCACTTTAATAGGGCACCACATAATTCCGTTGAGATGACACCGTATGAACTATGGTTTAGAGAAACCTAAGCTGTCGTTTCTTAAAAGTTTGGGGCTGCGTCGCTTATGTGAAAAGGTTTCAGCCAGATAAGCTCGAACCCAAAGCGGATAAATACATCTTCATAGGACACCCAAAAACAGTTGGGTGTACCTCCTATTTCAGATCCAGAAGCAAAAGTGATTGTTTCTAGAAACGGGTCCTTTCTCGAGGAAAAGTTTCTCTCGAAAGAATTGAGTGGGAGGATGGTGGAGACTTGATGAGGTTATTGAACCGTCACTTCAACTAGTGTGTAGCACACATTAAGTTGTTCCTGTGGCGCCTACACCAATTGAAGTGGAAGCTGATGATATTGATCATGAAACTTCGGATCAAGTCACTACCAAAACTCGCAGGTTGACAAGGATACATACTACTTCAGAGTGGTACGTAATCATGTCTTGGAGGTCATGTTGCTAGACAACAATGAACCTATGAGCTATGAAGAAGCGATGGTGGGCTCGGATTCCGACGAATGGCTCGAGGCCATAAAATCCGAGAGAGGATCCATGTATGAAAACAAAGTATAGACTTTGGAAGAACTACTTGATGGTCATAAGGCTGTTGGGTACAGATGGATTTTAAAAGGGAAGACATACAATGATGGTAAGTGTCACCATTAACAAAGCTCGACTTGTCGCTAAGATGTTTTCTGACAAGTTCAAGGAGTTGACTACGATGAGACTTTCTCACTCGTAGCGATGCTAAGAGTCTGTTAGAATTAGATTAGCAGCTACTGCATTATTTATGAAATCTTGCAGATAGGATGTCAAAAATATAGTTTCCTCGACGATTTTCTTCAGGAAAGGTTGTATACGATACAACGGAAGGTTTTGACAATCCGAAAAGATGCTAACAAGTATGCAAAGCTCCAGCAATCCTTCTAAGGACTGGAGTAAGCATCTCGGAGTTGGAATATACGCTTTGATGAGATGATCAAAGATTCTGGATTTATACAAAGTTTATGAGAAACTTGTATTTCCAAAGAAGTGAGTGGGAGCACTTTGTAGCATTTACGATGAGTATATGTTGTTGACATATTTTTGATCGGAAATGATGTAGATTTCTGGAAAGCATATAGGGTTATTTGAAAAGTGTTTTTCAATGGAAAACCTGGATTAAGCTACTTGAACATTGAGCATCAAGATCTATAAGGATAGATCAAAACGCTTAATAGTACTTTCAAATGAATACATACCGTGACAAGATTTTGAAGGAGTTCAAAATAGATCAGCAAAGAAGGAGTTCTTGGCTGTATTATATGGTGTGAGTATTGAGTAAGACTCAAGACATGACCACGACAGAAGAGAGAAAAAGGACGAAGGTGTTCCCCTATGCTTCAGACATAGGGTTTATAGTATGCTGTGCTGTGTACCGCACCGGAAGTGTGCCTTGCCATGAGTCAGTCAAGGGGTACAAGAGTGATCCAGGAATGGATCACAGGACATCGGTCAAACTTATCCTTAGTAACTAGTGGACTAAGGAATTTTCTCAATTATGGAGGTGGTAAAAGAGTTAAATCGTAAAAGGGTTACGCCGATGCAAACTTTGACACTAATCCAGATTATTCTGAGTAGTAAACCGGATTCGTATAGTAGAACAGTTATTTGGAATAGCTCCAAATAGAGCATGGTAGCTGCATCTAGGAGATGACATAGAGATTTGCAAAGCACACACGGATCTGAAAGGTTCAGATTCGTTGACTAACAACCTCTCTCACAAGCGAGATATGATCAAACCCCATGGGTGTCGATTCATTACAATCACATAGTGATGTGAACTAGATTATTGACTCTAGTGCAAGTGGGAGACTGTTGGAAATATGCCCTAGAGGCAATAATAAAATGGTTATTATTGTATTTCCTTGTTCATGATAATTGTCTATTATTCATGCTATAATTGTATTGACCGGAAACTGCAATACATGTGTGAATACATAGACCACAACATGTCCCTAGTGAGCTTCTAGTTGACTAGCTCGTTGATCAACAGATGGTCATGGTTTCCTGACCATGGACATTGGATGTCATTGGTAACGGGATCACATCATTAGGAGAATGATGTGATGGACAAGACCCAATCCTAAGCCTATCACAAGATCGTGTAGTTCGTATGCTAAAGCTTTTCTAAATGTCAAGTATCTTTTCCTTAGACCATGAGATTGTGAAACTCCCGGATACCGTAGGAATGCTTTGGGTGTACCAAACGTCACAACATAACTGGGTGGCTATAAAGGTGCACTACGGGTATCTCCGAAAGTGTATGTTGGGTTGGCGCGAATCGAGACTGGGATTTGTCACTCCGTGTGACGGAGAGGTATCTCTGGGCCCACTCGATAGGACATCATCATAATGTGCACAATGTGATCAAGGAGTTGATCACGAGATGATGTGTTACGGAACGAGTAAAGAGACTTGCCGGTAACGAGATTGAACAAGGTATCGGCATACTGACGATCGAATCTCGGGCAAGTACTATACTGGTAGACAAAGGGAATTGTATACGGGATTGATTGAATCCTTGACATTGTGGTTCATCCGATGAGATCATCGTGGAACATGTGGGAGCCAACATGGGTATCCAGCCCGCTGTTGGTTATTGGTCGGAGAATTGTCTCGGTCATGTCTGCATGGTTCCCGAACCCGTAGGGTCTACACACTTAAGGTTCGATGACGCTAGGGTTATAGGGAATAGATATACGTGGTTACCGAATGTTGTTCGGAGTCCCGGATGAGATCCCGGACATCACGAGGAGTTCCGGAATGGTCCGGAGGTAAAGATTTATATATGGGAAGTCCTGTTTTGGTCACCGAAAAAGTTTCGGGTGCTATCGGTAACGTACCGGGACCACCGGGAGGGTCCCGGGGGTCCACCAGGTGGGGTCACCGGCCCCAGAGGGCTGCGTGGGCCAAGTGTGGGAGGGGACCAGCCCCAGGTGGGCTGGTGTGCCCCCCACCAGGGCCCAAGGTGAAGAGAGAAGAGAAAAATGGGGGAAACCCTAGGCTCAGATGGGCCTAAGGCCCACCTAGTGGTGCGCCCTCCTCTCTCCCCCTTGGCCGCCCCCTAGATGCAATCTAGGGCTGGACGCCACCCCTAGGGGTGGAAACCTAGGTGGGGGCGCAGCCCCTCCCTTTCCCCTATATATAGTGGGGGTTTGGGGCTGCCATACATATGAGAACCTCTCCCTCTTGGCGCAGCCCTACCCCTCTCCCTCCTCTCTTGCGGTGCTTGGCGAAGCCCTGCTGGAGTGCCACGCTCCTGCACCACCACCACGCCGTCGTGCTGCTGCTGGACGGAGTCTTCCCCAACCTCTCCTTCTCCCCTTGCTGGATCAAGGCACGGGAGACGTCATCGGGCTGCACGTGTGTTGAACGCGGAGGCGCCGTTGTTCGGCGCTTAGATCGGGATCAACCGTGATCTGAATCGCTACGAGTATGACTCCTTCAACCGCGTTCTTGTAACGCTTCCGCTTAGCGATCTACAAGGGTATGTAGATGCACTCCCCTCTCTCTCATTGCTAGTCTCTCCATAGATAGATCTTGGTGACTCGTAGGAAAATTTTGAATTTCCGCTACGTTCCCCAACACTCACTCAATACCTCGAGCACGTGTGTCTTTTGTTGCCGCCTTTTCTTCCACATCAAGAGTACCAATGAGATCAAGAACGGAAAACTCCTGTCTCTTATGTTTCAGAGAGGTACCAAAGTTCCTCCATGAGAGAGGAAGTTTAGTGATGATGCCCTGGGCAACAAACTTGTCCAGTAGCATACAATTGAAGTGCTCAAGTTCTCTAGCAAATTACTATATCTTGTGAGCTTGCTCAACCACGGAGCGCTCATCAGTCATAGAATTGTTCCATGATATACAGCTCAGTGCCGACATCCCAGACCCCAAACTTGGCCTCGAGTGCGTCCCTCATATCTTTTCCATAATCAATATATGCATAAACATCAACTATGTTCTCACCAAGAACACTCAAGAGAGCAGCCTTAAACAACGTATCAATTTTCTGAAAGCTTGTTCCTGCTGAGGATCGAGAACTCCTTCGGGTTTGCCAAGAGTGGCGTCATAGCTGCTCATGGTTTGAAAACATAGAAAGGCTCTCACACGCCACCTCTTATAGTGCACACCTCAAACATAGGAGGCCTCATGGAAGCAGCAAAATCACTCGGGGTAAATTGCCTATAATAAGGTTTTTGGAATTTTGGAAATATGAGCAATTTACCATATGATTTTATTAACAGAAATGGTAGATAAACCATCACTATCATAGCAGAGATAAGATAAGTCATGCAATCTGGCAGAGAGTATGCAAATGGCATCTGAAGTAGTGAATATGAACGGAACATATCTAGAACCGAAACTAGAACAAGAAACTATTGCAGGATCTCAAACAGAAAGAACACGAAGATGTACAGAGTTGCGGCAGAAGCGTTGGTGTTGGGGTTGACGTCCTCGCCGGCCATGTCGTCGAAGAGATTGTCGATGTTGGGGAAGAAGTCATGGTTTGGGAAGTGGTCGTAGGCGTCCGTGGCTTCCATGATGAAGAAGTCAGTAGTCGCGCAGAGCGCTCCCCAAAAACCTTATCACCCTTGTCCCATACAGGACTTGAAGTGGTGGGGTTTCGGAGGCGTACTGTCCCAACCTACGGTGCACGCCGCAAGCTGAGATGGGAAAGGATCTAGCAGTAGCTCAGAGTTTGGAACTCGGTGGCGAGAGGAAAATGATGTTCTGGTGTCTCTGGAGAGGAGCGACCTCTCTTTTATATGCACAGGAGAAGGAGGTGAATGGGTAGAGATGGGAGGTGAAACGAAGAGAGGGAGATGAAGCGAACAGCCAGCAACCGAAGGGATGCACCGTTCGCATTCAATCTCCACTATAGCAAAAACTTTTCAGCTTCCGTGTGACCTTCCGTATACCAGTCGTGCGCTGCGCTACAAGAATATAAACACTGGCTCATTCCCGCAACCAGCGGCGGGCAGCGGAGGGGGAGCACGCGTGAATGTCTCTCTTGTTCTCATACTCATACATGTGGGAAAACATCCTCCCTTATAAGGAGGTCCAATTCCTACCATACTAGCAATGTGGGACTAAACTTTTAGTCCCACCTCTTGCCTTGCACGAGTGGGCTAAGTGGGCCTCCAGGATTCTCCTCCCGAAGGGAAGCATCGAAAGTGCTAGCACTGACAAGTATGCACGGCGGAATTGTCCCGCTGGAGAGCAAAAGTGCCCCTGCCCAAGTTCCACCTTGAGACGGCGGTGCTCCGTCCCGAAAGTACTCCTCCTATTTTTTTTCTAGGGCAAATGGGCTTATACCAAAAGATGGGCACCAGAGGCTGGCTAGGGGCCCCACAAGCCACCAGGGCACGCCCTGGTGCCTTGTGGGCACCTGGGTGCCCCCTCTAGTACTTCATTTGTCCAATAATTTTTATTTATTCCAAAACAAATCTTCATAAAATTTCAGCTCATTTGGAGATGTGCAGAATAGGTATAGGTATCTCTGACATAAATTTTTCGGGTCCAAATTACAGCTGCCGGCAATCTCCCGCTTCATGTAAATTTTGCATATTAAAAGAGAAAAGGCATTAGCTAGAATTGCTCTACAAAGTGTTATAATTATTGAGAACACAAAAAATAATAATAAGAAAACATGATGCAAAATGGTCGTATCAGTCTCCAACGTATCTATAATATTTTATTGTTATATGCTATTATATTATCAATATTGGATGTTTTATGTGCATTTATATGCTATTTATCTATCATATTTTGGGACTAACCTATTAACCCAGTGCCTAGTGCCAGTTCCTGTCTTTTCCTGTTTTTGGCTTTTGGGAAATTTTTTCAACGAGAAATTTATTTAATTAGTGAGAATTGCTGTAAAAATAAGCTTTTTACGAGAAATATTTTGAATGAGAGCATTTTAAGAAAATTGTCATACATTTTATGTAAATAAGAATAGTTTTTGAATTTATGAACAAACTATGCAAACGGAAAACATTGTGTGAAATTTTGAAAAAAATTAACATTTATTTGAAATTTATGAATAAAAATAAACATGAAAAATAAAAAAGATTGAAACAGACTTAGAACCAGAAACATAACGAACTAAAAAGAAACGAGCAAAACAAATAAAAAAATAAAAACAAAAAAACCAGAAACCGAACAGACTAAAAATAAACGAAAAAAACAAATACAAAAAAAAATCTGGCCCATCTCTTGCACTCGGGTTATTTGCCTGTGCGAAAGCTAGACTATATGCCGCCGGTGCGGCACATAGGATTTTCTTGCGTCAAATACAAGGCATTTCGCACAGGACGTTGGCATTTGGGCAAGACGATTTAGCAGCAACTGCTACTTCAGTTTCTGGAACATTCTAGAACATTTTGTTTTGGCTTTTCTGTTTTTTTTTGCTGCTCATTTTCCCAGATTCTTTTTGCCTACCATTCACATTTTCTAAAAATGCCCTAAAAAATTCACTGTTGAAAAAGAGCAGGGGACCCTGGATCTGTGTCGGTGCTGTAGATTGGGTCATAGGGTTAGGTTAGTTTTCTTGCGGCGGCGCTGTGGTGGTGACGACGCTTCCGAGAAAAATAAGTTTCCTTGGCTCCTTCTCCACCTCGTCGGAGGCGGTTTTGTTGTCGACATTGAGGAGCGCTGGGCTTGGTCTGGTTGCTTGTTTTCGGATTGGTGGATCTAGGTGTAGGAGTGGTCTGTGGTTCTTGTGGATCGTGTGCATATTTTCTTCAGTGGCGATGACGACGGCGGTTTACCGGTGCACTGGTCCTCCGAGTCTTCCCGTCCGCCAGATGGTCCGCCCTTTACAAGGTCAGGCCTCCTTCGGGTGCGAGGCGGCGGCAGTGCGCTTGCGTTTGTTCCGGTAATTGAAGTTGTGTGGTGCTTTGTGGACTGGAATGTAATTTGTGGTTTCTTTGCGGTCGTTTGTACTGCCGTTGATACTTTATAATTGATCTGGGGCCTTTTCACAAAAAAAAACTTATTCGCATTTTAAAAATTGCTTAGAACTTTTAATAAACAGTCAACAAATCCATGTTTTTGAAAACTAGTTTTTCATTCAAGAATGTTCAGAATTTTAAAAATGTCTGTATTTTAAAAAACACATATTTTTAGAAAATGTTCAATCTTTAAAAAATAGAGTTTTAAAAAATTGTTGCATATTCAAAACAAATTAGACATAAAAAAATGTATTTTCAAAAAGAACACCCACACTCCTATCCCCGCTTCGCTCTCGTCGACAGTCGTAGTTCTGTCTTCGCTTGCGGCTTCCAACTTGTTGTCTCCGATTGTAACACCACTCCCTTGCAACAAATCCCGCGCGACCAGTAGGGGTGCTTGTGGTGGGTTACGGCATTCTGCGTGGCAGCGTTGAGAGCAAGTGAAGGAGAAAACACAGAGCATGGACGAGTAATGCGCGGCGCCTATGCAGGCTAGAGGTAGAAGAAGGGGTTGGATTGGGATGGGAAAAGAGAAGAACGGAAGAGATAGATACTCAAATAATGTTCATAAATATTGATTTAAAAACTCATAGCTTCAAAAAATGTTTGTGGTTTTGAAAAAAATCTTACAAATTTTAAAACATATTCATGAATATAATAATTATTAATAAATTCAAACAAATGTTCACATGATTGTTGAATTCTAAAATGTATCTGAATTAAAAAAATCAAGAATTTCAAAATATTTCACATATTGTTTTAAATGTACATGAATTAAAAACATAAAAATCTTCATAAGTATGAAAATATCTCATGAAGTTAAAAATTATACGCAAATTTATTTATTTGTTTATGAATTTACAAAAAAAGTAGTCACGGGTTTGAAAATTGTTCATGAATTTAGAAAATTATCCCTCGATCTATAAAATATATATAATAAAAAACAACAAAAAAGGAAAAAAAGCAAATCATGTTTTAAAAAGGTGATTCCAGCTGATAAAACATAGGAAAGATAAAAACACAAAAATTGGTGAAAGAATCTTCTAGAATGCCCCGAAAGTCGGGAAACCCACGTTGTTTTTGTTTTTGTTTTTTATCCCCAAGTGAGCGAGGATCGGGTCGTCGCATCCTTAGTGGCGCGCTACATCGGCGCCCGGATGTACTGGAAAAATGAGCAAGGATCATCGCATTTGACTCGACGAGTGCGAAGGGTAAGGAGGCTAGCCGAGCCTAGGAGGATTTGTTTAGGTAGCTGGAATGTAGGGTCTCTGACAGGGAAGCTTCGGGAGCTAGTTGATGTAGCGGTGAGGAGAGGTGTTGATATCCTTTGCGTCCAAAAAACCAAATGGAGGGGACATAATGCGAAGGAGGTGGAGGATACCGACCGGCTTCAAGCTGTGGTACATGGGGTTGGCTGCAAACAGAATTGTCGTAGGCATCTTGATCAACAAGAGCCTCAAGCTGGTAGTTGGGGACAGATTATCCTGGTCAAGCTGGTAGTTGGGGACTTAGTTCTCAATGTTATCAGCGCGTATGCCCCGCAAGTAGACCACAATGAGAACACCAAGAGAGAGTTCTGGGAAGGACTGGAAGACATGGTTAGAAGTATACCGATTGTCGAGAAGCTCTTCATAGGAGGAGACCTCAATGGCCACGTGGGTACATCATCTAACACAGGTTTTGAAGGGGCACATGCGGGCTTTGGCTATGGCATCAGGAATCAAGAAGGATATGTTGTCTTAAGCTTTGCTCTAGCCTACGACATGATTATAGCTAACACACTCTTTAGAAAGAGAGAATCACATCTGGTGACTTTTAGTAGTGGCCAACACTCTAGCCAGATCGATTTCATCCTCTTGAGAAGAGGAGATAGGTGTGCATGCATAGAATGTAAGGTGATACCTGGAGAGAGTGTTGTACCCCAGCATAAGCTGGTGGTTGCTGACTTCCGCTTTCGGATTCGTGTCCAGCGGGATAAGCGTGCCAAAGTCACGAAGTGGTGGAAGCTCAAGGGAGAGGTAGCTCAGGCGTTGAAGGAGAGGGTCATTAAGGAGGGTGTTGGTGTCAAAACCGGCGGATCTCGGGTAGGGGGTCCCGAACTGTGCGTCTAGGCGGATGGTAACAGGAGACAAGGGACACGATGTTTTTACCCAGGTTCGGGCCCTCTCGATGGAGGTAAAACCCTACTCCGCTTGATTAATATTGATGATATGGGTAATACAAGAGTAGATCTACCACGAGATCGGAGAGGCTAAACCCTAGAAGCTAGCCTATGGTATGATTGTTGTTGGTCCTACGGACTAAAACCCTCCGGTTTATATAGACACCGGAGAGGGTTAGGGTTACATAGAGTCGGTTACAATGGGAGGAGATCTACATATCCGTATCGCCAAGCTTGCCTTCCACGCCAAGGAAAGTCCCATCCAGACACGGGACGAAGTCTTCAATCTTGTATCTTCATAGTCCAGGAGTCCGGCCAAAGGTCATAGTCCGGTCATCCGGACACCCCTAATCCAGGACTCCTCAGTAGCCCCCGAACCAGGCTTCAATGACGACGAGTCCGGCGTGCAGATTGTCTTCGGCATTGCAAGGCGGGTTCCTCCTCCGAATACTTCATAGAAGATTTTGAACACAAGGATAGTGTCCGACTCTGCAAAATAATTTCCACATACCACCGTAGGGAGAATAATATTTACACAAATCCGATCTGCTGACGTATTTCGCAGCGTGACATCACACCACAGCCAAGCCTTTATTCGAATCTTTTTTACTGTCCCACCTCAGCGCACTTAGCGAGGCGGTTTCCTTGGCACGTCTTGTTGGAGTAGAGATCGTGTCCCCTTATTCCGGGATTCTCATCAATACGGGCGTGGGTAACCCAATCGTGCTATTAATTTACGGCGCTTGGGAGATAAGCGAGTTTTACCAGGCTGGTGGGGGCACATAGTTTCGTCCGCCCATATAAGGGGATAAGGATCCACCTTTTCCATCTATGCCTTCCTCCTCCTTTGCTTATCCATTCTCGCGTACTCGAGCTCCAGCGCCCAAGTCCGCACATCCCACCTCTACCTTCTCCAGCCATGTCCGGAACGGGAGGCAAGTGGATGGTCTCCTCTGTCACGGAGGGACACATCAAGAAGCTGAGGGAGGCCGGATACTTGTCTAACGACATTGCGCACCGGCTCCCAGACAAGGGGCAGCTCATCCCCACCCCCATGCCCCATGAGAGGGTGGTGTTCCTCACCCATTTCCTCCGCGGACTAGGTTTCCCACTTCACTCGTTTGTCCGGGGGCTCATGTTCTACTACGGCCTGGATTTCCACGATCTGGCCCCGAACTTCGTCCTCAACATCTCGGCGTTTTATCGTCATGTGCGAGGCCTTCCTCCGCATCAAGCCCCACTTCGGCTTATGGCTGAAGACCTTCAATGTCAAGCCGAAGGTAGTGGGCGGCCAACAAGCGGAGTGCGGAGGCGCCATGGTGGGCAAGATGCCCAACGTTACATGGCTCGAGGGCTCCTTCGTGGAGACCATAAAGGGGTGGCAATCGGGGTGGTTCTACATCACCGAGCCGCGTGACCCTGAATGGGCAGCGGCCCCCGAATTCCGATCTGGCATCCCCACACGGCTCACCTCCTGGAAAGAGAATGGCCTGTCGTGGGGGTAATTCAGAAGAGCGGACCGGACTCCAAACCTGCGTCCAAGACCTGGTGGATAAAGAGGTTAAACTCGTCAACGTAGTCTAGGTCATGCTCATCCGCCGGATCCTCCCGTGTCAACGATGGGCTTTCAACTTATGGGAGTTCAACCCGGCCCAGCACCAAACTCTGACCAGGCTCTTTGACACAACGCACGAGGATGCCTGGAAGGTGCTATTCAAGGGTGCCGAGGTTCCCCCTCCCTTCACCGAGGATTGCGGATTCCGCGCGAAGCGCCAAGCCAGCGTAGTAAGCTTATTTTACCCTTTACGGGATACTTGTTTTTCATAGTTTAACTCTGTGCGGGATCTAAGCTCCCGTTCCTTTGACAGGTATGGCAGAAGACAGACAGATCGGTATCTGGCTCCTTTGCCCGAAGATCCAGCGGACGCCCGCTTGACGGGGCTGCTGGTTCTGGCAACTTACGTGGTGCCGGAGAAGAAGGCCAAGAAGAAGGCCACGGGAACTTGAAAGAGTTCCCATCGCCCGGTGGTGCCGGATTCATCGTCCGATGACTCCGAGGCGCACTCCTCCTCCGAAGACGAGGAGGAGGAAGAAGAAGCCTCTCCCCCTCCAGCGGGGGGAGGAATGAAAAGGAAGGCCGCCCCAACTGGGGGGGCCGGAGGGTCCAAGAAGGGAAGGACCCTTCCTCCGGACTACTCCACCAACGCCGCCGACGACGAAGAGGAGTGGCCATCCAGGGCCAAGCCCCTGGAAAAATCGTAAGTATCCGGATACTAGAATAACTCATGGCGTTCCGTTACTGCACAGTATCTTCTGACGCCGAATAATCATGCAGTCCGCCCGCGGCCCAGCTCGACACTTCGTCGAGCGGATCCCTGGATTCGTCGGATGTGAATAGCCTTTCACTTCCGACTGCTACCTCCCCTCGTCCTACGGACGATGCCGAGGTGGAGTCCCAAAAGGGTCCAAGCCAGGAGGGGGTGGTCCTGGAGATGCCGCAAGGCCACCTCCCGGACTCCAGGCGCAAAGGGGATAAAACCCCGAAGGGCCATAAGTCCGGCCCTGGGCCGGACACCGCACCGGAACCTTCAACGGTTCCGGCATCCGGCAGGCGGCCCCCTACTAAGAAGGGCAAGCCTACGACGCTGGTGACCTCCGTCCAACCGGAGGCACCGGATAATCTGCTGGAGGTGCTTAACGGCGCCTCCATCGACGAGGAGCACCGCACTATTATTAGTGTGGTGATCCAGAAGGTTCAGTCCGCCAAGAGCGGGCTGATCAAGCTCGTGGCCGGCCTTCTAACAGGCTTTGAGGTATGTATTTAAGATATGTAAAAATATTACCGCATAGACAGTAGCCCCTGATGCTTAGTTTGGTGTTCGGAAAGAAAAGCTGAACTGAGGATCAAAGATATACGCAGGAGTCTAACAAGTATGTCAATATGGGAATGCAGGCTGTGCTGCTGACCTCTGCCGCAGACCGATCATGGAGGTCAATGCATTGAAGCAGAGCCTCGAGCGGTCCGAGAACGAGCTCGGCCTTGCCAAGAAGCAGCTCGAGGACAAGGAAGGTAAGTAATAACTTATGTAAGTATATATAAAAATATGTGGTTGCAATAAATGACATGACCAACGTGAGTATTACAGGGGCCACAACCCAGGTGGCGACCCTGAAGGAAGCGCTGTCCAAGGCTGAAGAAAATGCGGCCGTGGAGCGTACCCAGCGAGAAAAGCAGGAGGCGCGGGTGGCGGAGGTGAAGCAAGAGCTCCAGGCTCTCGTGGAAAAACACGAGAGTTTGGAGCTTGACTCAAAGAATCGAGAGTCCGAGATCGCCTCGGCGCTTGAGAGCGCCAAATCTGCCAAGACCGAAGCCCAAAAAGCCCTCCAGGAAATTGAGGCGATGAAGAAGATAGCGGCGGGTAAGGCATTCTTTATGCAAAGCAAGCACGTGAAAGCGAATTACTTGTTACTTACCCGAGTCCGGAGCTCTCCAAGAGCATTCGCAGATCTTCCCTGAGTGTGTCCGACGCTGCCGCATTCTACCGAGCCAAGAGGGGAGCTCGGCGGAGAAGGTGTTCTGGTCTCGATATCTTTGAGGCCGGATACCCAGTGCCCTTGAGCGACCAGCTGAAGCAGCTGGTCGAGCTCCATAAGGTGGCCGAACAGGCCATGAAGGGTCTCGCAGTCCGGCTGTGGCCTGGGGAAGCCATGCCTGGAAGCTACTTCGGGCTGGTAAGGCGGCTGGTGGATGCCTGTCCAAGGCTTGAAGTCATCAAGCGCTCCGTATGCATCGAAGGTGCTCAGAGGCCTTGCCCGTGCTAAAGTGCACTGGGCATGATGGACGCTGAGAAGCTTGTGACGGCCGGCCCACCGCCGGGCAAGGAGCATCGCAAGCCCGAGATGTATTATGAGGGCGTCCTGAAGGGTGCCCGCCGTATAGCGGATGAGTGCTCCAAAGATGTATTTTTGAGTAAACTCGCATTTGTGATCCTATACGCTGAAAACTTGTTCATATGTGCTAAGCAAAGCTTTTGAATTTAAAATATTACCTTCTGTGCGGCCGTTTATTAAATTTGAGAGATGGCGAGTCGTCGTCACGCCCCCATGCCACGAGTCTTTGGGGTGTTCGGGATAAACTTGAGCGCTCTTTTTCCCATTATTGGGTCCTTCGAGGGAGGCGCTCAACACAACGAACAAGGCAATCAGACTATAATGCTTGAACACTCTCACTTAGCCATAGAATTCTATAATTTTAAATTTTGGCGAAGCCCCTAGTATTCGGAAGACCGAGTTCGGGGCGCTATCCATGCCTAGGCGGATAAAGCCGACTCCTCGCTCTAAGCGGCATAAGTCTTTAGGGACTCGAAACCTCTCGAACAGCGACCAACTCTCGCCCTATCATGACGGTTAGTTTTAGCTTTCTCCACCGAGGTGCTTAGCCCAGCTCAACCGGGCACAATCGCAGTGGTTCTCCCGGTGCTACCTTAGCCGATATAACGGAACGTAAGGTACCAAAACATGGGAGCCGGGCAAACCCAACTATTGACCCAAGACATGATTCGGAGCCGATGCATATAATGCTATAAGTTCGGAGTGCCGCACTCATGAGAGTGTTCGGATTTCTCACACCATATTCTGGGGTACGTAAGCCCCTGGTGTATTGGCCGTACCAAAGTGTACGGTTGCATAATGTCATAACTGAACATATTTTTATAAAAAAGGAATGCAATAATAGACAAAAGCTATGTATTGTTTATTCGAAAAGTCTGCGGTAAAAGCAGAACGATACAAATAGTGCGATAAGCAAGAGATGGGACTATTTAACATGTCCCCCTCCAGGGGCGAGCTGCGGGATGATATGTGAAACAAGTATACTGCTCGTTATAGAGACCACCTGGACACTCGACGTAGCTTTCTGCCTCCCTGGCTGTTGCATCGTGTGTTCGGCGATTGTACTGCCGGACAGGCCTTCCGTAGAGTGGAGTCCTGAAAGTAAGAAAAAGAATGACAAAATCGGGAGCCCCTAGTGCGGTTGAGCCGCATTTTGGGCATGCCGTGGTCGTGCCCCTCCCCCTATGCCCATGGTATTTCCAGAGCGTAGTTATGTATGCGTAGTACTGGTTTCGCAATTTCGCGAGGGCTGGGGTTGGGGCCGCATTGCTACGCGTGCTCGGAACGTGCCAGGCGGTCTTGTTGTAGGTTACTCTGGGCGCGCTTGACGGTGTCCGAACGTTTAATGGCCGGACTGGAGAATTTCCTTGAGAGGCTGCTTTGTACTTCCGCCGCGAGGGCCGCCGTATGCTCCTCCGTTCGGAGAGAGCGTTTGATGTTTCCATTGACCGTAATGACTCCTCGAGGGCCTGGCATCTTGAGCTTGAGGTATGCGTAGTGCGGCACCGCATTGAACTTTGCAAATGCGGTTCGTCCGAGCAGTGCGTGATAGCCATTGCGGAACGGGACTATGTCGAAGATTAACTCCTCGCTTCGGAAATTATCCGGGGATCCGAAGACCACCTCAAGTGTAACTGAGCCTGTATAGTTGGCCTCTACACCTGGTATGACGCCTTTAAAGGTCATCTTTGTGGGTTTAATCCTTGAGGGATCTATGCCTATTTTTCGCACTGTATCCTGATAAAGCAGGTTCAGGCTGGTGCCGCCGTCCATAAGGACTCTAGTGAGGTGAAATCCGTCAATGATTGGGTCTAGAACCAATGCGGCGAATCCGCCATGGCGGATGCTAGTGGGTGGTCCTTCGATCAAAAGTGATCGGGCAGGAGGACCATGGGTTGAACTTTGGGGCGACCGCTCCAACGCATATACGTCCCTGAGTGCACGCTTCCGCTCCCTTTTGGGTATGTGGGTTGCGTATATCATGTTCACCGTCCGCACTTGTGGGAGGAAGCCCTTCTGTCCCCTATTGTTCGGCGGCCGGGGCTCCTCCTCGTTATTGCTATGCAGCCCCTTGTCATTGTTTTCGGCGTTTAACTTTCCTGCCTACTTGAACACTCAACAATCCCTGTTGGTGTGGTTGGCTGGTTTTTCGGGGGTGCCGTGTATCTGGCACGAGCGATCGAGTATTCTGTCCAAATTGGACGGGCCCAGAGTATTTCTTTTGAATGGCTTTTTCCGCTGACCGGGTTTAGAGCCTCTGAATCCGGCATTAACTGCCGTATCCTCAGCATTGTCACCGTTAATGCGGCGCTTTTGCTTGTTGCGACGCGACCTGCCAATGTTGTCCTTGGTATCCGAATTACCAAGGCTCTTGGTCATGTTATTACTATAAGCTAGCCAGCTGTCTTCTCCCGCGCAAAAGCGGGTCATGAGTGTTGTGAGGGCTTCCATGGGTTTCGGCTTTTCCTGTCCTAGGTGCCGGGCAAGCCACTCGTCACGGATGTTATGCTTGAAGGATGCAAGGGCCTCTGTGTTCGCACAGTCGATTATTTGATTTTTCTTGGTTAGGAACCGTGTCCAGAATTGTCTGGCCGATTCCTCTGGCTGCTGAATTATGTGACTTAGGTCATCGGCGTCTGGTGGTCGCACAAAGGTGCCCTGGAAGTTGTCGAGTAATGCGGCTTCCAGGTCCTCCCAACAACCAATTGATTCTGCTGGCAATCTGTTAAGCCAATGCCGAGCTGGTCCTTTAAGCTTGAGTGAGAGGTATTTGATGGCCTGTAGATCATCTCCGCGGGCCATGTGGATATGAAGGAGATAATCCTCGATCCATACCGCTGGATCTGTTGTGCCATCGTATGATTCGATGTTTACGGGTTTGAAACCCTCCGGGATTTGATGATCCATTACTTCATCTGTGAAGCATAGTGGGTGTGCGACGCCTCTGTATTGGGCTATATCACGATGTAGCTCAAATGAGCTTTGTCTACTGTGTTCGGCCCGACCGGATTTACCATGTCCGGCATGACGGTTATCGTCACGTGTCGTGGGGCGCCCACGCGATCCATAGATCGATCTTGTTTTCCTTGCCCTGTCCTCCAATATATCTCGCAGGTCTGGCGCATTTCCCTGTGCCTTGGTATTCTTTGAGCGACGCCGGGGTGCGGCTTGAGTGGAGGGCCGAGAGGCCTCTCTGTCGCGGCCACGAGGTGGCCGGTCGGCCGCATCATGCGCTGGTGATGTAGGTCTTTGTGCTTCCTCCTCTAATCGGGGTAGCAGCCTGCGTTTTGGGTAGCTCTTGGAGGGGCGTTCGAGTTCGTACTCTTCAGCCGCAAGGACATCAGTCCATCTGTCGGCTAGCAAGTCTTGGTCAGCTCTAAGCTGTTGCTGTTTTTTCTTGAGGCTGCTCGCCGTGGCCATAAGCCTGCGTTTGAAACGCTCTTGTTCGACGGGATCCTCAGGCACGACAAATTCGTCGTCGAGGCTTGCCTCGTCTTTGGAGGGAGGCATGTAATTATCGTCCTCTACCTCTCTATCTGCGGCTCTCTCATGAGGGTTGGCTTCTCCATCCTCCTGCGCTGAATCCTGCTGGAGGGGATTGTCTTCGGCACTGTCCGGGGTGTTATTATCTCCCGTGCCGGAATCGCCGTTTTTGCTGTGGCGGGATTTAGAGCGGCGCCGCTGACGCCGACGCTTAGGCTGATTCTTGGAGGGGTCATCCTCTATTGTTCCATCGCCGTTCCCTTCTTTTGGGTTGTCCACCATGTATATGTCATACGACGAGGTGGCCTTCCAGTGCCCTGTAGGCGCTGGTTCTTGGTCGTCTCCTGCATCGGCGTCCATATCGTCGATGTCTTCGGAGTCGAAGTCGAGCATGTCGGTTAAATCATCTACAGTGGCTACGAGGGTGGGCTTTGAATATCTTCATCGTCCGCATCCCAACCCTGCTGACCATAGTCCGGCCAGGGCTCTCCTGATAAAGAGAGAGACTTTAGTGAATTCAGAATGTCGCCGAAAGGAGAGTGCTGAAAGATGTCCGCGGTGGTGAACTCCATGATCAGCGCCCAATCGGATTCGATTAAGGTGGGCGCTGAAGGTTCGGAGTCCGGAGAGGAGTCCGCACCTTGAGTCACGAAGCCATAAAGGACATGTGTGGTGTCGGCTCGATCGCCAGAGATTGCAGCCCCGAGGCGGTGTCCAGCCACCCGTCCTCGATTGGCGCAGTCGGCTCTGAGCTAAGGGTCGGAGCGGACACTGGTGCGGCCTCCAGGGCACTGTTCGGCGGCAGAGCTAGATCATGCCCATCATGACAGTGTTGGAAATATGCCCTAGAGACAATAATAAAAGCATTATTATTATATTTCCTTGTTCATGATAATTGTCTTTTATTCATGCTATAACTGTATTATCCGGAAATCGTAATACACGTGTGAATACATAGACCACAATACGTCCCTAGTGAGCCTCTAGTTGACTAGCTCGTTGGTCGTGATAGTCATGGTTTCGACTATGGACATCAGATGTCATTGACAACGGGATCACGTCATTAGGAGAATGACGTGATGGACAAGACCCAATCCTAAGCATAGCACAAAGATCGTGTAGTTCGTTTTGCTAGAGCTTTTCCAATGTCAAGTATCTCTTCCTTAGACCGTGAGATCGTGTAACTCCCGGATACCGTAGGGAATGCTTTGGGTGTACCAAACGTCACAACGTAATCGGGTGACTATAAAGGTGCATTACAGGTATCTCCGAAAGTGTCATTGGGTTGACACGGATCGAGACAGGATTTGTCACTCCGCATGACGGAGAGGTATCACTGGGCCCACTCGGTAATGCATCATCATAATGAGCTCAAAGTGATCAAGTGTCTGATCACGGGATCATGCATTACGGTACGAGTAAAGTGACTTGCCGGTAACGAGACTAAACGAGGTATTGGGATACCGACGATCGAGTCTCGGGCAAGTAACATACCGTCGACAAAGGGAATAGCATACGGGGTTGCTTGAACCCTCGACATCGTGGGTTCATCCGATGACAACATCGAGGAGCATGTGGGAACCAACATGGGTATCCAGATCCCGCTGTTGGTTATTGACTGAGGTGGTCTCGGTCATGTTCGCATGTCTCCCGAACCCGTAGGGTCTACACACTTAAGGTTCGGTGACGCTTAGGGTTAATAGGAAGACAAGTATGTGATTACCGAATGTTTTGAGTCCGGATGAGATCCCGGACGTCACGAGGAGTTCCGGAATGGTCCGGAGGTAAAGATTTATATATGGAAAGTGGTTAAACGGACTCGGAAAGTTTCGGGGTATACTGGTAATGTACCGGGCCACCGGGAGAGTTCGAGGTCCACCGAGGGGCCACCTCCTGGGGCCACATGGGCTAAGTGGGAGGGAGCCAGCCCCTGGTGGGCTGGGCGCACCTCCCCACCTAGGCCCATGCTTGGCTAGGGGCATGGGGAGGGAAACCCTAAAGGGGCAAAGGGGCGCCCCTTGGCTTGGGGGCAAGCCACCCTTTCCTCCTCCCTTGGCTGCCGCCCCTCTAGATGCCATCTAGAGGGGGCCGCCCTCTCCCTTCCTCCTATAAATAGAGGGGTGGGGGGGAGGGCTGCACACACCATTGAAGGCGCAGCCCCTCCCATCCCCAACACCTCTCTTTCTCCACGCGAGCTTGGCGAAGGCCTGCCGGAGAACTGCCGTACCAACTGCACCACGCCGTCGTGCTGCCATTGGAGTTGTCTTCCTCAACCTCTCCTTCATCCTTGCTGGATCAAGACGGAGGAGACGCCATCGTCCCGTACGTGTGTTGAACGCGGAGGTGCTGTCCGTTCAGCACTTGGTCATCGGTGATCGGAATCACGTTGGGGAACGCGTCTTCATCATCACCACTCCCTCGAACGCTTCCGTATTCGATCTACAAGTGGTATGTAGATGCAAACTCTCTCCCTTGACTCGTTGCTTAGTAGAACTCATAGATGGATCTTGGTGAAACCGTAGGAAAATTTTAATTTTCTGCAACGTTCCCCAACAGTGGCATCATGAGCTAGGTCTATGCGTAGTTCTCTATTGCACGAGTAGAACACAATTTAGTTGTGGGCGTGGATCTTGTCAATTTACTTGCCGCTACTAGTCTTATCTTGCTTCCGCGGTATTGTGGGATGAAGCGGCCCGGACCAACCTTACACGTACACTTACGTGAGACGGGTTCCACCGACTAACATGCACTAGTTGCATAAGGTGGCTGGCGGGTGTTTGTCTCTCCTACTTTAGTTGGAGCGGATTCGATGAAAAGGGTCCTTATGAAGGGTAAATAGAAGTTGACAAGATCACGTTGTGGTTATTCGTAGGTAAGAAAACGTTCTTGCTAGAACCCAATTGCAGCCACGTAAAAGATGCAACAACAATTAGAGGACGTCTAACTTGTTTTTGCAGCAATTGTCATGTGATGTGATATGGCCAAGTTGTGATGAATGATGAATGACACATTGTGATGTATGAGATCATGTTCTTGTAATAGGAATCACGACTTGCATGTCGATGAGTATGACAACCGGCAGGAGCCATAGGAGTTGTCTTTATTTTGTATGACCTGCGTGTCATTGAAGAACGCCATGTAACTTACTTTATTTTATTGCTAAACGCGTTAGCCATAGAAGTAGAAGTAGTCGTTGGCGTGACAACTTCATGGAGGCACAATGATGGAGATCATGATGATGGAGATCATGGTGTCATGCCGGTGAAAAGATGATCATGGAGCCTCGAAGATGGAGATCAATGGAGCTTTATGATATTGGCCATATCATGTCACTACTATATATAATTGCATGTGATGTTTATTATGTTTATACATCTTGTTTACTTAGAACGACGGTAGTAAATAAGATGATCCCTTACAACAATTTCAAGAAGTGTTTCCCCTAACTGTGCACCGTTGCTAAAGTTCGTCGCTTCTAAGCACCACGTGATGATCGGGTGTGATGGATTCTTACATTCACATACAATGGGTGTAAGACAAATTTACACACGCGAAAACACTTGGGGTTTACTTGACGAGCCTAGCATGTACAGACATGGCCTCGGAACACGGAGACCGAAAGGTCGAACACGAGTCGTATAGAAGATACGATCAACACGAGAATGTTCACCGATGATGACTAGTCCGTCTCACGTGATGATCGGACACGGCTTAGTCGACTCGGATCGTGTAACACTTAGATGACTAGAGGGATGTCTAATCTGAGTGGGAGTTCATTGAAATAATTTGATTAGATGAACTTAATTATCATGAACTTAGTCTAAAACTTTTGCATAATATGTCTTGTAGATCAAATGGCCAACGCTCATGTCAACTTGAACTTCAACGCGTTCCTAGAGAAAACCAAGCTGAAAGATGACGGCAGCAACTATACGGACTGGGTCCGGAACCTGAGGATCATCCTCATAGCTGCCAGGAAACAATATGTCCTAGAAGGACCGCTAGGTGACGCTTCCGTCCCAGAGAACCAAGACATTATGAATGCTTGGCAAACTCACCGATGATTACTCCCTCGTTCGGTGCGGCATGCTTTACAACTTAGAACCGGGCTCCAAAAGCGCTTTGAGCATCACGGAGCATATGAGATGTTCGAGGAGCTGAAACTTGTTTTCCAAGCTTCACGCCCGGTCGAGAGATATGACATCTCCGACAAGTTCTATAGTTGCAAGATGGAGGAAAACAGTTACATCGGTGAGCACATATTGAAGATGTCTGGGTTGCACAACCGTATGACCCAGCTGAATATTAACCTCCTTGATGAGGCGGTCATTGACAGAATCCTCCAGTCGCTCCCACCAAGCTACAAGAGCTTTGTGATGAACTACAACATGCAGGGGATGGTAAAGACCATTCTTGAAGTGTTCTCTATGCTGAAGTCAGCCGAGGTTGAAATCAAGAAAGAACATCAAGTGTTGATGGTCAATAAGACCACTAAGTTCAAGAAGGGCAAGGGTAAGAAGAACTTCAAGAAGGACGGCAAGGAGGTTGCCGCTACCGTAAGCAAGTTGCCGGAAGAAGTCAAAGAATGGACCCAAACCCGAGACTGAGTGCTTTTATTGCAAGGGAGGGGTCCTTTGGAAGCGGAACTGCCCCAAATACTTAGCGGACAAGAAGGCCGGCAACACCAAAGGTATATCGATATACATGTAATTGATGTGTACTTTGCGATTACATCGTAGTAACTCTTGGGTATTTGATACGGTGCCGTTGCTCATATTTGTAACTCACTGAGGAGCTGCGGAATAAGCGGAAGCGGCAAAGGACGAGGTGACGGTCTTGCGTCGGGAATGGTTCCAGTCGATGTGATCGCCGTCGCACGCTACCTCTTCATTTACCTACGGGATTAGTTATGAACCTTAATAATTGTTATTTGGTGCCAAGTTTGAGCATGAATATTGTATCTGGATCTCGTTTAATGCGAGATGGCTACTCATTTAAATCCGAGAATAATGGTTGTTCTATTTATATGAGAGATATGTTTTATGGTCATGCTCCGATGGTAAATGGTTTATTCTTAATGAATCTCGAGCGTAGTATTACACATGTTTATAGCATGAATACCAAAAGATGTAAAGTTGATAACGATAGTCCCACATATTTGTGGCACTGCCGCCTTGATCACATTGGTGTCAAGCGCATGAAGAAGCTCCATGCTGATGGACTTTTGGAATCTCTAGATTATGAATCATTTGACACATGCGAACCATGCCTTATGGGCAAGATGACCAAGACTCCGTTCTCTGGAACAATGGAGCGAGCAACCAACTTATTGGAAATCATACATACCGATGTGTGCGGTCCAATGAGTGTTGAGGCTCATGGAGGATATCGTTATGTTCTCACCCTCACTGATGACTTGAGTAGATATGGGTATGTCTACTTAATGAAACACAAGTCTGAGACCTTTGAAAAGTTCAAAGAATTTCAGAATGAGGTAGAGAATCAACGTGACCGAAAAATAAAATTCCTACGATCAGATCGTGGAGGAGAATATTTAAGTCACGAATTTGGTACACACTTAAGAAAATGTGGAATCGTTTCACAACTCACGCCGCCTGGAACACCTCAGCGTAACGGTGTGTCCGAACGTCGTAATCGCACTCTATTGGATATGGTGCGATCTATGATGTCTCTTACCGATTTACCGCTATCATTTTGGGGATACGCTCTAGAGACAGCTACATTCACTTTAAATAGGGCACCGTCTAAATCCGTTGAGACGACACCGTATGAATTATGGTTTGGGAAGAAACCTAAGCTGTCGTTTCTAAAAGTTTGGGGATGCGATGCTTATGTCAAGAAACTTCAACCTGAAAAGCTCGAACCCAAGTCGGAAAAATGCGTCTTCATAGGATACCCTAAAGAAACCATTGGGTATACCTTCTACTTAAGATCCGAGGGCAAGATCTTTGTTGCCAAGAACGGATCCTTTCTGGAAAAGGAGTTTCTCTCGAAAGAAGTAAGTGGGAGGAAAGTAGAACTCGATGAAGTACTACCTCTTGAACAGGAGAGTAGTGCAGCTCAGAAAAATGTTCCTGTGATGCCTACACCAACTGAAGAGGAAATTCATGATGATGATCAAGGTATTTCGGATCAAGTGCTCTTGAACCCAGAGGGTCCACTAGGACACGTTCCGCACTGCAGTGGTACGGCAACCCTGTCTTGGAAATCATGTTGTTAGACAACAAAGAACCTTGAACTATGAAGAAGCGATGACGGGCCCAGATTCCAACAAATGGCTAGAAGCCATGAAGTCCGAGATAGAATCCATGTATGAAAACAAAGTGTGGACTTTGGTGACTTGCCCGATGATCGGCGAGCGATAGAAAACAAATGGATTTTTAAGAAGAAGACGGACGCGGATGGTAATGTCACCATCTATAAAGCTCGACTTGTCGCTAAGGGTTATCGACAAGTTCAAGGGATTGACTACGATGAGACTTTCTCTCCGTAGCGAAGCTTAAGTCCGTCTGAATCATGTTAGCAATTGCCGCATACTATGATTATGAGATATGGCAGATGGGCGTCAAAACAGCATTCCTTAACGGTTATCTTAAGGAAGAGCTGTATATGATGCAGCCGGAAGGTTTTGTCGATCCTAAGGACGCTAACAAAGTATGCAAGCTCCAGCGATCCATTTATGGGCTGGTGCAAGCATCTCGGAGTTGGAACATTCGCTTTGATGAGATGATCAAAGCGTTTGGGTTTATCTTGAGACTTATGGAGAAGCCTGCGTTTACAAGAAAGTGAGTGGGAGCTCTGTAGCATTTCTCATATTATATGTAGATGACATACTTTTGATGGGAAATGATATAGAATTCTTGGACAGCATTAAGGCCTACTTGAATAAGTGTTTTCAATGAAGGACCTTGGAGAAGCTGCTTACATATTAGGCATCAAGATCTATAGAGATAGATCGAGACGCCTCATAGGTCTTTCACAAAGCACATACCTTGATAAGATTTTGAAGAAGTTCAAAATGGATCAGTCCAAGAAAGGGTTCTTGCCTGTACTGCAAGGTGTAAGATTGAGCTCAGCTCAATGCCCGACCACGGCAAAAGATAAAGAAGAGATGAGTGTCATCCCCTATGCCTCAGCCATAGGATCTATTATGTATGCCATGCTGTGTACCAGACCTGATGTAAACCTTGCCGTAAGTTTGGTAGGAAGGTACCAAAGTAATCCCGCAAGGAACACCGGACAGCGGTCAAGAATATCCTGAAGTACCTGAAAAGGACAAAGGACATGTCTCTCGTTTATGGAGGTGACGAAGAGCTCGTCAGAAGGGTTACGTCGACGCTTAGCTTCGACACAGATCTGGATGACTCTAAGTCACAAACCGGATACGTGTATATGTTGAATGGTGGAGCGATGGCTGGTGCAGCTGCAAGCGAAGCGTCGTGGCGGGATCTACATGTGAAGCGGAGTACATGGCAGCCTCGGAGGCAGCGCATGAAGCAATTTGGGTGAAGGAGTTCATCACCAACCTAGGAGTCATACCCAATGCGTCGGGGCCGATCAAACTCTTCTGTGACAACACTGGAGCTATTGCACTTGCCAAGGATCCAAGGTTTAACAAGAAGACCAGGCACATCAAGCGTCGCTTCAACTCCATCCGTGAAAATGTTCAGGATGGAGACATAGAAATTTGTAAAGTGCATACAGATCTGAATGTCGCAGATCCATTGACTAAACCTCTTCCGGGCAAAACATGATCAACACCGTAACTCTATGGGTGTTCGATTCATCACAATGTAACTAGATTATTGACTCTAGTGCAAGTGGGAGACTGTTGGAAATATGCCCTAGAGACAATAATAAAAGCATTATTATTATATTTCCTTGTTCATGATAATTGTCTTTTATTCATGCTATAAGCTGTATTATCCGGAAATCGTAATACACGTGTGAATACATAGACCACAATACGTCCCTAGTGAGCCTCTAGTTGACTAGCTCGTTGGTGACGGATAGTCATGGTTTCCTGACTATGGACATCGATGTCATTGACAACGGGATCACGTCATTAGGAGAATGACGTGATGGACAAGACCCAATCCTAAGCATAGCACAAAGATCGTGTAGTTCGTTTTGCTAGAGCTTTTCCAATGTCAAGTATCTCTTCCTTAGACCGTGAGATCGTGTAACTCCCGGATACCGTAGGAATGCTTTGGGTGTACCAAACGTCACAACAATCGGGTGACTATAAAGGTGCATTACAGGTATCTCCGAAAGTGTACATTGGGTTGACACGGATCGAGACAGAATTTGTCACTCCGTTATGACGGAGAGGTATCATCGGGCCCACTCGGTAATGCATCATCATAATGAGCTCAAAGTGATCAAGTGTCCGATCACGGGATCATGCATTACTGCGAGTAAAGTGACTTGCGATAACGAGACTAAACGAGGTATTGGGATACCGACGATCGAGTCTCGGGCAAGTAACATACCGTCTGACAAAGGGAATAGCATACGGGGTTGCTTGAACCCTCGACATCGTGGTTCATCCGATGACAACATCGAGGAGCATGTGGGAACCAACATGGGTATCCAGATCCCGCTGTTGGTTATTGACTGAGGTGGTCTCGGTCATGTGCAGATGTCTCCCGAACCCGTAGGGTCTACACACTTAAGGTTCGGTGGCGCTAGGGTTAATAGGAAGACAAGTATGTGATTACCGAATGTTGTTCGAGTCCCGGATGAGATCCCGGACGTCACGAGGAGTTCGGAATGGTCCGGAGGTAAAGATTTATATATGGAAAGTGGTTAAACGGACTCCGGAAAGTTTCGGGGTATACTGGTAATGTACCGGGGCCACCGGGAGAGTTCGGAGGTCCACGGGAGGGGCCACCTCCCGGGGGCCACATGGGCTAAGTGGGAGGGAGCCAGCCCCGGGTGGGCTGGGCCCACCACCCCACCATGGCCCTGGCGGCTCGGGCATGGGTAGGGGAAACCCTAAAGGGGCAACGGGCGCGCCCCCTGGCTTGGGGGGCAAGCCACCCCTTTCCTCCTCCCTTGGCCGCCACCCCCCTCTAGATGCCATCTAGAGGGGCCGCCCCTCTCCCTTCCTCCTATAAATAGAGGGGTGGGGGGAGGGCTGCACACACCATTGAAGGCGCAGCCCCTCCCATCCCCAACACCTCTCTTTCTCCACGCGAGCTTGGCGAAGCCCTGCCGGAGAACTGCCGTACCAACTGCACCACGCCGTCGTGCTGCCATTGGAGTTGTCTTCCTCAACCTCTCCTTCATCCTTGCTGGATCAAGACGGAGGAGACGCCATCGTCCCGTACGTGTGTTGAACGCGGAGGTGCTGTCCGTTCAACACTTGGTCATCGGTGATCGGAATCACGTTGGGGAACGTCTTCATCATCACCACTCCCTCGAACGCCTTCGTATTCGATCTACAAGTGGTATGTAGATGCAAACTCTCTCCCTTGACTCGTTGCTTAGTAGAACTCATAGATGGATCTTGGTGAAACCGTAGGAAAATTTTAATTTTCTGCAACGTTCCCCAACAGACAGTGCGGCGCGCTTGGCTGTGGCTCGACCCCGTCGAAGATCAAGTCTCCGCGGACGTCGGCCATGTAGTTCAAACTTCCAAATCTGACCTGATATGAAGATCTGTCCAGGGAGAAAAGCCTCACCCTGGACCGCATCGTTATTGATGATAGGAGGAGCCATCGGGCCTAAAGATGACGACACAGAGGAACTCTCAATGAAAGCACCAATGTCGGTGTCAAAACCGGCGGATCTCGGGTAGGGGGTCCCGAATTGTGCGTCTAGGCGGATGGTAACAGGAGACAAGGGACACGATGTTTTACCCAGGTTCAGGCCTTCTCGATGGAGGTAAAACCCTACTCCCGCTTGATTAATATTGATGATATGGGTAGTACAAGAGTAGATCTACCACGAGATCGTAGAGGCTAAACCCTAGAAGCTAGCCTATGGTATGATTGTTGTTCGTCCCCACGGACTAAAACCCTCCGGTTTATATAGACACCAGAGAGGGTTAGGTTTACACAGTAGTCGGTTACAATGGGAGGAGATCTACATATCCAGACGCCAAGCTTGCCTTCCACGCCAAGGAAAGTCCCATCCGGACACGGGACGAAGTCTTCAATCTTGTATCTTCATAGTCCAGGAGTCCGGCCAAAGGTCATAGTCCGGCCATCCGGACACCCCCTAATCCAGGACTCCCTCAGAGGGCCCTAGGGAGGAAGGAGGGGATGCGGACAATGTATGGATGAAGATGTCGACTTGCATTCGTAATGTGTCTTTAGAGGAGTTTGGGTATCCAGGGGAAGGAGAAGCAAAGATAAGGATACTTGGTGGTGAAATGATGATGTCCAGAAGGCGATTAAAGAGAAGAAAGATTGCTTCAGACGCCTATACCCGGATATGAGTGAAGACAACATAGAGAAGTACAAGATGGTGAAGAAGGCCGCAAAGCGAGCTATCAGTGAAGCAAGGGGTCGGGCATATGAGGACCCTCTACCAATGGTTATGCACGAAGGAAAGTGAAAAGGGACATCTATAAGATGACCAAGATCCAAGAGAGGAAAACGAGGGATATTGGCCAAGTCAAATGCATCAAGGACGGAGCAGACCAACTCTTGGTGAAGGACGAGGAGATTAAGCATAGATGGCGGGAGTACTTTGACAAGCTGTTCAATGGGACAATGAGAGTTCTACCATTGAACTGGACGACTCCTTTGATGAGACCAGATGCGTTTTGTGCATTGAATCCAGGACTCTGAGGTCAAGGAGGCTTTAAAAAGGATGAAAGGAGGCAATGCGATGAGCCCTGATTGTATCCCTATTGAGGTGTGGAAAGGCCTCAGGGACATAGCGATAGTATGGCTAGCCAAGCTTTTCAACCTCATTTTTCGGGCAAACAATGTTGGAGAACATTACCTGGAAAACAAAAAATTTCTACGCACACACAAGATCTATCCATGGAGATGCATAGCTACGAGAGGGGAGAACATCTTCATACCCTTCAAGATCGCTAAGCGGAAGTATTTATCAACGCGGTTGATGTAGTCGTACACCTTCACGGTCCGTCCCGATCAAGTACCAAACCTACGGCACCTCCGCGTTTAGCACACGTTCAGCTCGATGACGTCCTTGCCTTCTTGATCCGGCAAGAGGGGCGAAGTAGTAGATGAGTTCTGGCAGCACGACGGCATGGTGACGGTGATGGTGAAGAACAATATCTGCAGAGCTTCGCCAAGCACCACAGAAACTATGATGGACGATAAACTAGAGGGACGGGGTTGCTGACACACGGCTTAGTGTATGTTGATGTGTTTCGGGTGCTAGCCCTGCCCCTCTATTTATATGTTGAGCCCTAGGGTTGAAACTTGGAGAAAGAGCCTCCTCAAAGTCGGTTTTGCCCGCATGGAAAAGTCCTTCTCGGACTTCCAGGACCACATGCCACAGTCCTCGGCATCTGGCCCAGACGCCATGGGGCTCGGCATCTGGCAAAGGGCCAGACTCCAGGGTCTCCGGCGTTTGGTCCCTGACCTCTGTAGAACATCCTTTTGCACCGACCTAAAGCCCCGTGGGCTTTACCCCTTGGCCTAATTGTATCATCCTATATATCAATCTTTACCTCCGGACCATTCCGGAGCTCTTCGTCATGTCTGTCATCTCATCTGGGATTTCGAATAACATTCGGTCACCAACATACATAACTCATAAAATACTATATCATCAATGAATGTTAAGCGTGCGGACCCTACGGGTTCGAAAATGATGTAGACATGACCAAGACGCTTCTCCAGTCAATAACCAATAGCGGGACCTGGATGCCCATATTGGTTCCTACATATTCTATGAAAGATCTTTATCGGTCGAACCTTTATGACAACATACGTAGTTCCCTTTATCTGTCGGTATATTACTTTCCCGAGATTCGATCGTCGGTATCTCCATACCTAGTTCAATCTCGTTACCGACAAGTCTCTTTACTCGTTCTGTAATACATCATCCTGTAACTAACTCCTTAGTCACTTTGCTTGCAAGCTTCTTGTGATGCTATATTACCGAGAGGGCCTAGAGATACCTCTCCGTTATAAAGAGTGACAAATCCCAGTCGCATCATCCACCCAAAACAAGTTTTCTGTCCTGCCTTCTGCATCCGTCTTGAATTTGAAGAAGAATCGTGGGTCGTTTTCCTTCACCTTGCAAAAGTTGTTGAGTGTTTCTTTAACATCAATGTCCTTAGTTGCGGCATTCAGCTTTGAATAGTGGTTATGTATGGTTTTAGCCGTGTAAGGAACAATTAACTCCGAACCGTAGTATGATGACATTATCATCATCATCCTGCCTGGAAAAAATCAAAAACGAAAACTTGTGTTTCAGGCAACTAACCATAATGTACGGAGCAACTTGTTTTCATAGAAACAGAAAGCAACACAAATTCATAAGTAGAGCAAGACTAGGGTTTTCACATAAAGTAATTTGTTGGGTTCATGCTTTTTTTGCCTATCAGAGTTGCATAAAAATGAACATAGTTGCCTTAATTTACTATTTAAGTTGCCAGGTTTTCTGTTCAGGGTTGCCCATGATCCTAACAGTTTGTAAAGATGTTCTTACTTTCTTTATACTAGGATAGAAATGAAACCAACTGCTTGAGCCAGGAATAATTAACACTTTCTGGAACAAATTTAATTCAATGACGGGGGGGGGGGGGGTGTTTTATAAGCAACTAACCACAATGTTGGGAGCAACTTGTTTTCATAGAAACAGAAAGCAACACATATGCATAAGTAGAACAAGACTAGGGTTCCTCACCTAAAGTAATTTGTTGGGTTCATGATTTTTTTCGCTTATCAGAGTTGCATAAAAAATGAACATAGTTACCTTAATTTACTGTTTAAGTTGCCAGGTTTTTTGTTCAGGGTTGCCCATGATCTAACACTTGTCAGGTTGTTCTTCCTTTTTTATACTAGGATAGAAAGAAAACTAACTGCTCGAGGCAGGAATAATTAACAACTTATGGAACAAGTTTAGTTCAATGACGGGGGCGGGGTGGTTTTGTTGTACCTGCTGTTAAGTTGCAGTCATTAAGGTGACTCGGTATTTTCTTCTCTTCGGGCGGGATGCCTTGGTGAGAGCGGAGGTATTTGGAAAGTGATGGCTTGTCAATCAGTGGGTGGGTGTGATCTACAACAAAAGTGATAACCTCCAGCAGAGCATTTTGTTTGTTTTATAGTCTCTCTCTTCCTCTTCTTCTTCTAAGTACATTCTTCGCCGTCCTCTTCAACATCTTGTTTAGGTGAGCTCGGGCATGTAGTGTTTTTGCTGGACGAGACAACATTCGAGACCCCAACCCTCTCCACCAGCTTGCGGAACTTGTTACAGCAGAATTGTTGTTTTTCCAGCAAGCGGTGTAGGCTGACCTGTAGTATGTATTCGACTTGATTGAAAAACCCACCCTCAAAGCATAGTGATTGTAGTGTTCTTTTGCACCAACCAATGTGTCAAAGCGCATGCCAACATCAGGTTCATGTGGCTATGACCCAGCTTCTTCGTCTTCGAACTCAGGTGCCTCATCAACTAAAGCATTAGCAGGAGCAACCAAAGGCGGGGGAGCAGCCACATGATTGTTCGTGACATGAGTACAATTAGAGCCAATGTTGGGGTCAGGGGACTCACCAACTCCCTCCTCCAAATGGTGATCCTCCTGCTCATAACCTGGATGTAAGAAGGGTGCACCCAACTCAACTGAAATGTTGATAGACTCTATGTCAAGCGGTGGTTATCCAGATCAATCATCTTTTCTTCACCACTAATAGTCCTTATTGTCACCACATCAACCTGCAACAAACTATGTGTTAGCCCACCACAGAAACATGCAACATTTTTTGCACAAACTAGTTCTAGAATAAAAGGAGCAACTATAAGTAGTTCTTTGGGCAACTATAAAGTTTAATAGAGGCAACTTCTATGTTTTTTTCTTAAAAGTTATTTGTTTCTTTTTTCTCCTACATTTATGTTCTAGTAGTATCACACCCATATATAGCAGCAAAGGTTGTTTTAAGTGACATGTGCATATCTGACTATAAGTAGTTCTTTTGTTGTTTTTTTCAGCGGCAGAATCACAACTTTTGATGATGAAAAGAACGTGCATATCTGACGGAGAGCTTACCATGGGGCAGAAGGCCTATATTTGGTGTAGTTTAGACTTCTTTATTTAGTTAGACCATCTGCAATGCAGCAAAGTACATGAATGTGAGTTTGTTCTAATCTGTTTTTCCGTGTTTGTGGTTTGTGTTTTAGCGAGAACCATACTGAACGCAGAAGTTGTGTTTTAGCGCACGCATATTACTACTACTTCTAACATGAGTTTTATGTTTTTTACTACATACTTCATGTGTTGTTTGGCTGATGCAAAATGTAGCTCAAATCATCACAGAAGTTATCTTTGGTGTAGCACCAGAGTTGCCCTTTTCTTACACCTCATACTACACTTTGCAGAACTACGATACCCAAAGCTACACGATGGTCCTGCACACCTATTTTTTTTGCACACAGTTGCTGAATGCATACGATATAGTCGCTTGATATTTTACGGATCAGTTTTTGGGGGACTGCCTGGATTTGTATCTTTTGTTTCCTGAGGCATCATATATACCGATCTTTCAGTTGGAGCTGACATGGCGGCATGTACTGATGCATTTGCCAGAGATGAGAAGCAGTAAGTTATAGTTCAACTAAATTGTAAAACATGGAGATACTTTGGTTCTAGTACCGCAACTGATGTAGCTACATCTGACTCTAGGAATCTGTGGACAGTATTATTATCAAGGCTATTATTGGTCATTAGATCCATTATTGGCTGTTAAAGGGGGATATTCTATTCTGGCATTATCCATATGGAAATACTCTGTTTCTAGTTAATTGCAACAAAGTCGACTCTTTATGAAAGCACCGCAACAGAGTTTTTCTCCTGATAAAACTAGCATTAACTAATTATGTTTATGGCCTGATTTTTTTTGACTTGGCTGATTTGAGGGTACAACTTAGCAGTCTTGTTGTTGGTTCTGAAACCCATTAATAATTATTATGCTTCCTTATGCAGGTGTGCTGAGCCAGCTGCCGAAGGCATATTCGCAAACTTCTCCCTCCTGCTGACAAAGGACCCGGTGGAGGAACCAGATGTGATCGATCTTGGCACCGTGTACGAGGAAGATAGGACCAAGTTCCCTTCGATAACTGGCAGTGAGGACGAGAACGATGAAGACATCGACTGGGACGATCGCCTGCATTTCCCGGCCGGGGAGAAGGAGATCGACATCTCGAAGAACCTCCGGGACATCATCCACCTGGAGATCACGCTGGATGCCTTCTGCAGCAGCACTTGCAAGGGCCTGTGTCTCGTCTGCGGCGCAAACCTCAACACGAGCAGCTGCAGCTGCAGCTGCAGCATGGAGGAGCCGCAGGCCAAGGAAACCAGGTGGCCGGGAACTCTGAAAGACCTGCTGAAGCCAATGCAGAGAAGATGATGAGGCAGACAGTGCATATGTAGGTATCTTGTAACCTGTGTGATAGTCTCTAGGATTGTCATGGGCAAGATATATGCAGCCCGGTGAAAATGCAAATACTTGATGGCGGCGATATAGGGGAACTAGACCGGCGACATTTGAGTTGTGTCTCATGCTTCGCTGCACCGATGGTGCATATCTGTTTTTCTGTTCCTTAGAAGTTCTTGATTATCATTTGTATTGTCTATCTTAATCTTACTGTTCTGAAAGTAGAAGCCTGCAATGTGCCATGGTGTTATGTTGTACTGCAAAACCTGAAATGACAAGATCAAATTACTTGTATGTGCACTTATCACTGTATTTGTATGTGTATGTTTTTGCTGGAACACTTGCATCTTTCAGGTTTTACTTGTTGCAAGCCAACAGGTAACAAACCAAAGTAGGTCAACACAAGACTTACTCATATTTGAAGAAAGGCAAGTGAAAAAAAAAGACGGTCAAACAAAGAAGAACTTCACCAGTCACAACATATAGTAATTAAGCAGACTGAATAAACTCTCAAACGAGGCTAAACAGACATCGAAGAACCTCCTTTCCAGTGCTTGCCTGAGCTGATCACTACACAGGAACACAAAGAACACTCATTCATGCCATCTCCGCGAGTTTCGCGAGGGCGCGCCGCTCATTCCACAAGCTCCAAACAAGGGACCATGCAACAGCAACCTCCACCTTGCAGAAGCCAAGATCGCAGGTGCCATTGCTCTTGCCGGCCCTCTCCGGCGCGAACACGGCCTCGCCTCGCGCAACAACGACGGCAGCGCCACCACCATCATCGCCGTCTTCTTTGTCAGCGGTCTGAGGGGACGCCACCACGGAGACAACCAGCTTCCCCCCCTCGAGGTCCACCGACACGACGCGCCTCGAGAGCTCGACCGCGCCGGTCGAAGGGCTGATCGGCATCTTCCCGTCCCGGGAGTCGAGCAGTAGCACCTCTCCTTCCCTCACGGTTGTGACCTCGGCAACGACGCGCCCCCGGAGACCCTCTGGCCACACACCGTCGATGATCCGGACAGCGATGATGGTCGCCTCGACCGAGGGGTCAAGCGGCGCGTAGGCAAGCTCAATCGTGCACCGGTCGCAGAGGATACCAGAGCGGATTACATGTGTGGCAAGGTAGGTCTGGGGGTAGTTGAAGATCCCGAAGGCCAGCATCTCGTCCTCTCCGGGGTTTGTCTTGCTCTTCACCTTCAGCTGGAACTCGATCGTGATCGGGTCGATGATCACAATCGCGCGCGACGGGCCTGTCAGCAGTAGGTATGGATCCTGCAATGCAAGCAACACATGTCAACAAAATGGTTGGCAGACTATCATGTAACGAAGACGAGAACTATGGTGAATATATCAAATCCATGCTCCAACTAGTCGAGTAATCCATTCAAATGTCCAAACAGATGAAGATGAAGAATCAGAGGAAATATATTTTAACATAAAACAACAGATAACAAATGATGCGCGGTGCTTGCCTGTTGGGTGAGGACCTGGCAGTTCTCCCTGGTGCGGTTGAAAAGGAAGTTGCGATTGTGATCCGAGGTGTCCCTGGCGGCGACAAAGCCGTGGACATGCAGCGGCCACTGGAGGCCGTCTTCCAGGTCGGCCACTCGGATGTTGAAGATCTGCATGGTACAATGAGGTCTCGCATAGCTCGGGATGGGTCCGGATGTGAAGCGCATGGGACCAAGACTAGCTGCAATGTTGCATGATGCAAAATTAAGCTATGTGACTAGATCTTGCTGTTGTTATCAGTAACGCAACATACAGGCATGCTAAATGACCGTGGCTCATCCATGTTAATAGCATTCCCATGGATAAATGAAATTGCAATGGTTCATCCTAGCTTACAATACAATGAATGAACTTGGGAAGTGATGCAAAACAGGGGAGAGGTGTGGGATAGCATTACTCTGGTCGTCGAAGGAGCCGAATTTTCCGGCAAAGCGGCTCTCCCAGAGCCCGCGGTACCTTGCGATCCGATCTTCCTCCCTGTAAACCTCCGCCTCCTCCTCCCGCGGCGTAGTCTCCGGCGGCGGCGGCAGCGGACATGGACATGGCGGAGGTGTGCTGTTAATATCGTCATCATGGTTCACCCTCCCCATATCCTTCATCTTCTCCTCCCTCTGCTTTCTGGTGGCACTGGCGCCCCCCTCAGCCTCGCCCTCGCCCTCACCGCCGTGGAAGAAGGAGATGTCCATCCCGGCCAGCCCGCTGCTGATCAGCTCCTCCATCGCCGGGGATCGAGGAATCAAACGTTCGATCTATCGCTTCCTCTGCCGCTTATAACTCTGTCATTAGGTTTAGATCTTTTTTTTGACAGTTAGATCAAACGTGGAAAACACGTACGAGGTCACCAACCAAACCAAACGCGGCTAAAGGAATCTCTTCTCTGCATGTTTTCACACAATAACTTGTGATTGTTGACAATTTTTTCAGGTATCTACTATCTACCTGTGCATACGTGTACATCGGGACGTTTTTGATCTGGGTCCGCCCCTGCAGGCTCTACTTGTACCAACAGGTAACAGTCAAAACTAGGCCAGCACAGGTTTACAACCGAGCAAACACAAGCAAAACTAAAAGGAGATATGATAGCAGTACCATAGCATGGGCACACTACAAGAGATATGATAGCAGTACCATACAAGAACGGGTATGAAACACCGATTCCAATACTTGATTGAGTTAAGCATCACACAAGATATACGTGTTCACTATAAGGAATCACATACCTGCTATCGATCAGTGAAAAAAGAAGGTGATGTTAACGAACAAGAAACGATTGGGACAAAGGGAAGAGAACAGGAAACTAGAATTCCCGGACGAGGAAAAATAAAGGGAATACAAAAAACAAAAGCTTCATCATACGGTGAAGATGTTACAACGTAACATTTGGTAGAAGATAGTGTCGAATGGTAATCAGACGGCACGATGAACACAAGATGATATGGTCACTAACCAAACCAAATGCGGCTAAAAGAATCTCTGCATAGAGACGGCTGGGGGACCAAACCTTTCTTTCGCTGAACCATGGACCTCCCTCCGCTTCCGGTGGTTAGCTGCTGTTCCGGCAGCTCGATTCCCCTCTCGGAAATGCAACCAGCGAACGCCCGATCTCACAAAGATTGTTGCATCTCTTCAAGCTCGTGAGTAAGAAACATATATACAGCATACATACACCTCTTGCTGATAAATAATTACAAGATCCAGTGATGGTTCTTCTCCGTTGAGATGTCAACTTGGACTTTCAGTTACACCTAGTCCCCTATATTTTGCCTCACTGGACCATGTAATCTTTGTGATGTTTCGTCTAATTCAGGTTGATGGCAAAGCTGGAATGGATTCTTGGGAGGAGAGCGTTTCGGAAGGAGACGAGCAAATTCGATGATGAAAAACAGTTCTCAACTTGGACGTACCGGGCCAAGGGGAAAAGGAGTACTCGAAAAACCACATGCATGGCTTCAGAAACGAATGTATATGGGGTATCTAGATTACCGCAGTCGTCAGTAAAATGCTTCCAGAAAATTGGCCCCTCCTATGCTTCATTTTTGATGCAAACTACATATTGATTGGGACGTGTTGGCGAAGGTAATTCTTTGGATAAGTCTGATATTATCTTGTTATAAATGCGAAGTTCCATGTTTTCACACAATGACTTTGTGATGGATGATTAACAATTTCTTAGGCAACCATCCTAGTGGCTGCTGATGCAGCCCTCAAGTTCACACAAATCACAAGACTGGTTGGGATCGCGTAGTGATTTGGCCCTAGCGCTCTTCTTCCACCAAGTCGTCTTTCTGCCAGATTTTGACATCTTGGATCTAGCAGCTGACGAGTTCCGGCCTTCCAGTCAGAGATCTATAAGTATTGGCGTATGTTGCCCCTAGATATGTAGATCGGAAAGGTTCCGGTCGCATGCGCTCATATTATCAGCCAACACGGCCTCAAGAGGGTGCGGTGTGAAGGTTCGATTTCTTATTGGTGTCATGGGACATGTCTAAGTCAAGATTCCCAAGCCATTGATAGAGGTGGAGAAAGTCATGGCGGTTGTGATTGAAGGTCTTGAATCTTGGTAGAAAGGTGTCTTGGAAATGATGAAGACTGTGTGCCAGGTGTTTGGTGACTTGTAACAGCGGCCTCATATGCTCAGGACCTTCAGGAGGGCAGAGTGCTGAGCCCTGATCTTGTAGTCATCACCGGTGATCGATGTAGCCCGACAATGTTCCATCAGATGCTCCGGTAACCCAGATCTGGGTTTGGGCTTGCTGCAGTAGGGGCAGCGGTACTTCTCCGTCCTCCAGTTGTAGTACATACCAGATCCTTTGGCCCTGATCTTCAGCACCTCCTTCTCTCCAAGGGACTCGACGTTCCCCTCGACCACATCATCTCCAGATTCATACTGCACACGTTAATGACAGAAATTAATACATTATGCATTCAAATACTATAAACATCTAACACTAACTCAATGCAAAAATAACATTTCAACTAGGCCGCACTGCAAATGCGGCTCATCTTCATCACTGTCATATGGGTAGTACCCAGTCTTGTCCCACTTCCTCTTTTTGCCAACAAGATCCTCCTCCTCCTGCTATATTGTCAAACAAGCACATCAATTACAATGAATTGAAATGCAGTTCAAAGAATGTCATTACAAACAAAATTGTGAATGTGAACCACATTGGTATGTTGCAAGTGACCAAATGCTTTCCTTATAAATACAGAATCTAAGCAATCAATCAACAGACAAATGCTTTCCTTCATAAATGCTAATGAAAATCCAAGCTGGATTCTTGACATTCCCTGGATTAACCCAACACTTTTCTTTTGAGGGAATTCCCACCCACACTACTTAATGGAAACATATAGTATATTTTGTTGCTAGGATCATGCCTTGGAATGTTTACTTCATAGTTATACAATGGTGACATCCTAGCTGCATATTTTTGTAATTCATCATAACTATTTGCACACGAGGAAAATCTCTGGCCAGGTTAATTTTATGAGGTTGGACAATAGGCCTGCCTACAACATTTGGTTTATAAAATTTTGGGCAAGGACAATATTTCAAGGCCATGTTACTGTTTTTGAGGCCACCCTTCTGCAATTGTAAAGTGAGTTATCTCTTAGCCCCCTAAATATAAAATTACATCCATTGCTACTAATTACAGAAGCCAACTACAAATTTTAATATGCAAAAATTAATGTTTTTGGGATAATGCAGCAAAGCTCCTACACATATTAACATAATGCAGTAGTTAATTAGGTACAACTTCAACTATAAATGCATACATCTCCAACAAACATCTAAAATTTCATTACTTACCTAAACAACAACAAATTATACTATATATGAATCTTGTATCATCTAAATCAATTCATTGGCATATCAAAATTAATGCATTCAAAATCAAATATGTTTCCATCCAGTATCATTGAACCACAAATCAAATCAAATAATCATTTATGTCTGCAGCATTGAACTACAGATCTAATAATCATATGACGTCTATCTGACCTTAAATTCCCCCTTAAATAAAATATTCAACCTCATACTAATTAAAATCTAACAAGCAAAAATTCCACGACTAATCTAATAAGCATCTGAAAAAACCCCAAGATGCTTTAATCTCTGAAGCAACGGCATTGGAGAGGATGTTCAATGTTGTAAATATCTCTGAAGCAATGGCAAAATTCCACTACTAACCCAAACTAAATAAGCATAGACTGCCCCTTCCCCTCTCCTTCAGAAGCCCCAATCCAACACAAACAAATCCAGCCCTTGAGAAGCTCTTTTTGATTAACATGACAACACCCATTACATGAGCACATCCTGCACTATATTTACAACCAAACTAATGCACCATCTAATCACCTCAGGTAGACAATTTCCAATAACACAAGGCCATGCACAACCCATCTCACAGCCTCTGCCTGACAGGCATCAATCAAGCATCAAAGAATTGCAACTATGACAACATGCATCAATCAAGCAGCTAAGAATTGCAACTATGACAGGCATAATCCCTAGAACTAAGCATCCATTTAATTAATCATCAAGCCAAAGAACTAAAGCAGGCACCAACCCAAACCAATAGAGAAGTATATATTTGACTAATCCATCGTCTAATCCTCAAGCCAAACACCTAAAGAATTGCAAAAATTCCACTACTAATCTAATAAGCATCTGAAAAAAACCCATCCCTCAATCCGGCTAGTTCTAACCTAATCTAATAATCATATGAGGTCCACCATTCTTGCACGAATCAAATACACAAAAACCCTAATGCAGAGAAAACCATACATCCAACAAATCTAACCAAAAAACCTTCTGGCCACAAACCCTACAATCTAAAAACTACCACATTAAAGTGATAAGCAGATACCTTCGCTTGCCGCTTCCTCGCCAGAGCCGGCCTCCACCTTCTCCACCTTCTCCACCTTCTGCGCCTGGCCAGAGCCCGCCTCCACCTTCTGCGCCTCGCTGGAGATCGCCAGAGCGGGCGCATCTGGCTGGACTACGCCGCTGCAGCCCGCCCCCGCCTTCTCCAGATCTGCAGCGGGGGGAGCGCCGCGCTGGACGCCGGCAAGTCCCCTCACAAAGGTGCCCGCAGCAACCTGCCGCGCCTGCTCCACCAGATATGCACCCCAATTGGGGCGCTCGCCTCCTGCGTCCGCCATGGCGATGGAGAGGATGCGGTGAGGGCGACGAGGAGGTTGGAGAGGACAAGGGGTAATGGTAGGCGATGTAGCCGGAGGTGGTTGCCGTCCAAATTTATATGATGGGACGGTTTTGGAATCTACCCGTGACACGTGCTGCTCCACGCGCGGGTGGCTTCACGCGTGCACGAAACGCCGCCATATACAAATACGTATACGGCCAGACATACGATCTAACCGGGCCCGTACGGGCCTCCCAGGACTCCTCGATGGCTATACGCGGGGGCAACAAAGACGATCTTGCCCCTCGTTATGAACTGTTTTTGGTTCATCCTGGCCGTCGATGTGTTTTTCCACCTCGCGGGGGACACCGAGCAGAAACGCATCAATACTCAAACAAACTAAAACGTCACTGATTGGCCAGAAATTTCACTAGCAGTCTACATGATCATCAGTCTCACGAGCAGGAGCCTGAATGCCTAGGCGGGGTGTAGGGTTTGAATCTCTGTTTTCTACGGTTTTTATTTTTTTTAGTGCAGACCTATGAACTATGAAGAATCACATGGCTGGGAGCAAACCACGCAGATCATTTCCGAATCTTTTTCTAAGAACTAATACGAAGCTGTTTTGGGAACAGAGGGAGTAATATATAATTACAAGTGGTTAAAGGAAGACACTTCAACAAGTGCATGCATTTTAGGACGAGATGTTCTTCAATCAAACAAAAAAGCTTTTTAATGGATTCCATGCATGGTTACGTCAAGTATGGTGGGATAACTTGAAATATACTTTATATTAAGCATCTCATTACATAGGCACTGCCTTACAAACAAGCAAACAAAAGGTGCAGCACCGTGCCAAATCCCACACATGGTTTGCACCGTGCTGTTCTTGGAGCCAATGCAGCAGTGAACATACATCACGATGGAACACACACACACATTTTTAATCTCCCAGCCATGCAAATTCCCGCCCAGCTGACGCTGGCATCCAAAGTGCAGCCTTGCAAGCCTCGCCACTTCTATTGGAGCTGGTAATTCACGTACGCCTATTTAAAGATGAGATCCAATCCAAGTCAGCCCGAGCCAAATTATTCAGAAGTCCATTCGCGCACGCAATGGCGTCCGAAAGGTCGATCTTGTGTCTGCTCGTGCTTGTTCTTCTCTGTGGCGTTTCTCTGGCTGCTTCGCCACGCTTCCTCTCCGTCAGCCTCGACAGGGTGATCAACTCCAAGCCTCACGTCGACTGCCCTCCCTTCACGTCCCCCGGTACGGACTACAGCCAACCTGAAATTTTGGTGTAAGCAGTGATGAGTTCAGCATGCTCTCCGAACTTGTTGCAATTAAGTATTGAAAAAGTCATTCTAAACAGCAAATAATGATTTCGAATCATAGACATATTTCTAAACCAAAGAGAAGCTACCCTTCTGTAATTTACTGCGAATCCATGATTTTTTTTTCTCACAGTGAATGGATAAGTATAAATTATGAAAACTATACAATGGATAAGTATAAATTATGATTAACTTGTTCATATACAACGGGCATGTTCTACTCCTTGATTAACTTGTGTCTCTCTCAACTACATGCAAGTGACAAACAGCCGCAAGTTTCGGCAACAAGATCCCTATCCGTCATCCCTGCGTCTGCCCGCCATATTGCGGCGGGACAAAGCAGACGAGGCGCGACATCCATGGCCATGACAAAGCCCGGCTGAGCACCCTACTCCAGAGGTCGCTCGTCCTCGCGCCAGCTGCACCGCCCATTCCAGCAGAGGCGCCATCCGTCAGCATCCCGGATCACTCAGGGGATTTCCTCGACTCGCCGGAGTTCATCGTCGTTGTCGGCTTCGGAACGCCGGCTCAGCCATCTTCCGTCATGTTTGACACCGGCAGCGACATGTCGTGGATCCAGTGCAAGCCGTGCTCCGGCTACTGCCATCCGCAGCACGACCCCGTCTTCGACCCCACCAAATCCACCACCTACGCCGCCGTGCAATGTGGCCAACCGCTGTGCTCACACACCGGCAGCAAGTGCAACGGCACCACCTGCCTATACTCCATGGACTATGTCGACGGCTCGTCCGAATGGAGTACATCCGGCATCCTCTCCCAGGACACGTTGACGCTCACTTCCTCAACCAAGCTCTCCGGCGTCCCGTTCGGATGCGGCCAGCGAAACATGGGCAAGTTCGGCTACGTCGACGGGCTTCTCAGCCTTGGCCGTGGCCAACTCTCACTGTCTTCACAAGCAGGTCATTCGTTCGGCAGCACCTTCTCCTACTGTCTGCCGTCCGACAACAGCACGACCGGGTACCTCAGCATCGGCTCGACGCCGGTCTACAACCAAGTAGTCCAGTACACGGCGATGATACAGAAGTCTAGCTACCCATCATTGTACTTCGTCGAGCTCGTCTCCATCAACATCGGTGGTTACATCCTGCCGGTGCCACCCTCCATATTCACGAGCACCGGCACCGTCTTGGACTCCGGCACGATCCTTACGCATCTACCTTGGCAGGCATACACCGCGCTTCGCGACCGGTTCAAGTTCACCATGCAAGGGAGCAAAACAGCGCCGCCGCAAGAAAATCTCGACACGTGCTATGACTTCTCCGGCCAGAGTGGAATCTTAATACCGGCGGTGTCACTCATATTCAGTGATGGCGCGGTTTTCTATCTCAACTTCTACGGGATCTTGATCTTCCCACAGCCGACCATCGGCTGCCTCGCGTTCATGCCACGGCCAGCGTCGACACCATTCTCCATCATCGGCAATACGCAGCAGCGGTCGACGGAGGTGATATACAACGTTGCCACGGAGAAGATCGGTTTTGTCCCCAACAGTTGCTGATAGTCATCATATATATATGTGTGCCTGTCTATCTATCTATCTATGAAAGAGACTTGTTATGCACAAATGAGAAGCATGGATAAATATACAATCTTTTTTTCCGATGAAATATCAATCAAACGAACTTGTTCTGCAATACAAACAACAAATTCGATCTGATTATATTTTGCTGTGTCGTATGTCCTGTCCAGATTCAGAAAAAGCTAGTAGCAACCAGGACAAGAAGAAACATGCTTATGGAAATTTCTCGCTTCATTTGAATTGTTTAAACCTAGAGATTTAAAAAAAAATGATGCACATCCGTACATTCAGAACATAATATTAATAGCGCGAACGGATTGCTCGGCTAGCAGATATGAGGCTTTTTCGATGTAGCCTCTCGGGTAGCAAGAAATGAAAACAAGTGCAGTTCTAGCTCTCTAAGAAGCAGATATGGCGCTTTTTCAATGCCCTCAAATGATGTAATGATGTTTCCAAATGGCCTTTTCTTTTTGCTTCCAGTTGCAGACCATCTATCTCAGGGGTGCTCTAATTTTCTAAAAACTACCCACCAACGAAGACTGAATCCAAGCCAATTATCCAAAACTGCAACGCTAGTTGTCAGACCAATTCCAGCTTCAGGTAGCCCGCAGCCAGAAGCACACACTTACCAAGAGAATCTCCTAAAAATATCCAGCCGTAACAGATTGATTTATGGGATAACGTAACAATGAGGAGATGAACTAATCAAGAAGCGATGGGATTCATCAAAGGAAGTGGAAAAACAACAACAGACGGATCTAGCTAGGGTTTTGGTTCAAGGGGCGGGAAGCGGGATGGAGAGCAGACCTTGTCGATGGGGGACGAGACGGCGATGCAGACGCTGCCTGTTGCGGACGTCTTCTCCGCGTGGTGCGGTGTCGCCGCCGGAACGCCTCGCCAGGGAGGATCCGCTCTCTCGGGCAGCTCCTCTTCGGCCATACATGAAAGACATTGTCACTAATAAAAGGAAGATACCCGAAGCTGAAATCTTCATCATGCTTGCAAATTATCCTTTTAAGGACCGAGTACCTAAAAAATTAGGAGATCCAGGAATACCCACTATAGATAACCAACGGCTCAGATTTATCCAAGCACAAGCTGGCAGATCAACGGTGGACAAGCATCTATATATGGTTACTGTCTTTATACCGTTATAAAATGTTATCACTACCTTTGATTACCCCTTGTTATCCGGCATAGGCATCTCCGACGCCGTACCGGAAATCACCCGCAAATGTTCGAACCATGGTGTCCAGATCACTTTTTTTTTATCCAGCGCGGTGCCACATGCGCGTGTACGAATTCCCGCAAATCGGCACCAAACCTAGGGAGGTTTGCGTGCGGTCAGACTCTTGCGACGTACGCGTCATGCAATGCTCTCCAACCCAAAAATCATCGCTGCAGGTACCGCTCTCAAACGTTCGATGCACATATATGTTGATCTGGCGCTTCAGGGCAGAAAAGAACGAACGATGCCAGTCAAAGCGCCATGGCCGAAAGGGAGGGTTACACCGCTTCAATGCGGATGCGGCTACGAAGAAGCCTACTCCGGCCGCTGCTCCAGATCGAAGCGGTGTTGGTCCGCCTGCCCAGGCTATTTAAACGGAGTTCTGGCATCGACCAACCCTATCTCATCTTCTGTTCGCACGATGTAGCCTCACCTCTCCACTCCTCTCCGCACAACCAATGCTCTCTTGCGTCGGCGCGAGGAGTTCCAATGGCAGCTGGAGGTCCAACTCAAGAAGTCACTCGGTGACCGCGGCCAGCGCCACCCTTGTCGCCGCGTCAAACAAGAGGTGAAGGAGGACCACCTTGTGCCCAAGTTTTCTAAATCGGACACCACATCAGGTGCTAGTGGATGATTCTCAGCGCCAGCGGGTGGATCTTCCTTCGGATCGTGCCACCGCCACGCAAGGTCTCCTATACTCGCATAGTTTTTTTAGGTTTTTATTAAAAAAAAGTTGAGCTTGTCTAATATCATCGGGTTTTAAGGTAATATGTCAAACTTTGCATCAATTAGGCCTGATTTTCATGAAATTTGTTTCGTTTGCATGAAATTTGTTCTGTCGGTTCAATTTTCGTTTGAAATGTAGGCAGATTTTTTAGTCATGCGGTTGGGTGTCCGGGTCCTGTATCCGTGCGCAGACACATCCGGACGCGCTTGGAATGGATAGTGTGTCCGATTTGCGACACGGTGTTGGAAACACACTAACAGGGTGAATGAGAGCAACACTTGTTTGAACAAAGCTTCTCATCATATTATATGGTATAGTATTATGAAATGAAGATTGGCTAAATGTGGAGCCTGCTGTGTCGTGCATTTCAATGGGATGAAGAGAGAAGTTTGTTGGGACGCACGCCTCGGCAAGATTGTATATAGGATAGTTTGAACAAGTGTAGCCAAAAACATAGTAATACTACAGTATTAGACTTCACTCGTCCACGAAAAAATAAATATTAGACTTAACACCAAAAATGGGCTGCCTTAAACTTGATGTAAAACCACCAGCCGGAAATTCGGTGGACTGGAATTTCGTGATAGGTTCTCAGCTTTAACTATTTCAGACTAACATCGGACTAGGCGTCAGATTCTAGGGGAAAATGCAAGTGACTTTCTGCTCCCGAGCTCAAATGAGCTCGAATGAGCTCGGTGAACTCAGTTTGTACTTTTGCTCTCTGTCTCGTCAATTTTCCACTAAGTGTACTTGGCCATTTGTGCTTTATCTGTCTTAATTCAGTGTCTCTACAATGTTTCATTGAGCAAAAAACAAGAGAATGTTTCTGCTGCCCTGTCTTGCTCGTCATTTTTTGCTAGCTGCAGCACAAGGATGATGGGGAAAATGAATTAGTTGGTGTCCCCTTAATTTGAAGATTCAAATATATGTTTGATAGTTTCATCAAGGCCTGGTCACTGCAGTTTAGTTTTCGGCATCGTTCTAGTTAAATGCCCAAGTAGCTAGAATGCACAAAGTTGAAATCTGAGAAGTATATGATAACAACTGAATGAGCCGGGAACTTGTCTCGATTTTCATTGCATCTACAGAAGTATGTATATGTAGAATCCTGGATCAGATGATATGAAGGGAATGGCATGTTTTAGGACATTTGCAGTATATATACTGAAGGAGGGCCTATACAGATTCAAAAAATCAGCTCAAAGCTCGATGTATATTTAGATATTCGAGAAAGAAAAATTTGAAAGTGAATAGTGGCAGCTTATGGTGAAGAGTACTTTGAAAATATTCACATCCGATTTTGTCTTTTTTCTTTCTATTAATGTAAGTCAAATTAGGAGCTGAAACTTTTTGAGGTCGTATCAAACGTTGGTGTGTGTCTATAATTTTTTTGAGAATGTTGAAAATGTATTTTTCTAAAAAAAAATTGAGATCATTGATCTCCCCCGGCATATACATGTCACTGGGTAAACATATACTCCCTCCGTTCCATAATGTAGTGCCTATAGATTTTTTATAAAATCAAACTTTACAAACTTTGATCAAGTTCATAGAGAAAACTATTTATATATACAATATCAAACATATAAAATATGAAAATACATCTTACGATGAATCTAATATTATATGTTTGGCATTCTAAATGTAAATGTTTTTCTCCACAAACTTGGTCAAAGTTTGTAAGGATTGACTTTTCCAAAAATCTATAGGCACTACATTATGGAACAGAGGGAGTACTAGTTGTTGCTCGATGCCTTTTGTTTGAGGGGCAATAGCAGGTGCTCTGCATTTTCATTAAGAAGGAAAAAAAAAGGAGAAATTACAAGGGCAGGAGAAAGTATAAGAGAGAAATTCCGTTTGCAAAGCAGGGACGGCTGTACAAAACAAAAAGCCTAACTCTCCCACGCCTCCTGAAGGAGGCTGTGATTGATAAACTGGATATATATAACGGCTGTTTTAGATTGGTATAATTTATTACACCTTGTCCATATTACTTACCTCTGCTTATTTTCAGAGGAAATGTACGTCGGCGCCTTGTGTCCATTGTTTGTAGCAACCACAACCACAATGATGTGTTCTGAACATCAGCTGCTGCAAATATGCACACACGGTATGCATATGCCTCTGTCTACTTCCAGTTGTGGTGTTACCATGATCCCTTACGTAGACGTTGTTGTAGCAGCCACAATTTGTACCAGAGCAAGCGAGAACAAATTCGAGCGGATACAAATTCTATCTCGGCTGTGGAAATTTTACCTGGTATGAACAAGATCGTACGGAGAATTTTCGGAAAAACAGTATTTTAGAGGGATCCTGATCTTCATCAAGCAACTACTCCCTCTGTCCTAAAATTCTTGTATCTAGTCACTGTAAGACAAATATTTTGGGGGACTGCTCGACACCTCAAAGGGGTGCGGCTATCTCATTATATATAAGTACCAAAGGGTACAATATACAAGGTGTATATACAAGTCTACGTATACACAAGTCTACGTACATATACAGTCTAACACCCTTCCTCAATCTTAACTGTGGCTTGAAGTACAAACTAAGTTAAGATTGCGCCTACAGCCTACAAACTGTGGTTGAGGAAGAGGCTTCGTGAAGATGTCAGCAAGTTGATCCTTTGATGAGATGAACTTGATGCTAAGTAGCTTCTGTGCAACCCGTTCTCGAACGAAGTGATAGTCAACCTTAATATGTTTCGTCCGAGCATGAAATACAGGATTAGATGACAAATATGTAGCACCAATGTTATCACACCAAAGTACCGGAGGATGAGCTGAAGAGACTCTCAACTCACACAATAAGGACGGAACCCAAATGATCTCAGCCGTCGCATCAGCCACTGCTTTGTACTCAGCTTCCGTACTGCTGCGAGACACCGTAGCCTGCTTGCGAGCATTCCAAGCAACTAAGTTAGAACCAAGAAACACTGCATACCCCCCCCTGGATCGCCGGTCATCAGGACTACCAGCCCAGTCTGCATCCGAAAAGGCTGAGATCTCAGAAGACGGCGCAGGTTGGAGGAGCAAACCATGAGAAGCAGTGAGACAGACATAATGCAGGATACGCTTCACAGCTGACCAATGAGAAGTCCTGGGTGCATGGAGAAACTGACACACACGATTGACTGCATAAGAGACATCTGGTCTGGTGATAGTAAGATACTGCAGACCTCCAACAAGACTGCGGTACTGGGTGGCATCATCAGGTGAGAGAGGGTCTCCATCAAGAGCAGCCAACCGATCAGTGGCAGAACATCGAATCGGAAGGTTTACACTTCAACATACCAGCACGACGCAACAGATCTAGAGAATACTTCTTCTGAGAAAGAGTTAGCCCAGCAGAAGACCGTGAAACCTCCAGTCCAAGGAAGAAGTGTAGAGCACCTAGATCCTTGACAGCAAAATCACCACTCAAAGCAGCCACAAGACGATCTGCAGCAGCATTCGAGGAACCGATGAGTATGATATCATCAACATAGACCAGCAAATACATCGTAACCTCAGGTCGCTGAAGAAGAAACAGTGATGTGTCAGCAGTGGAGGGAATAAACCCAACCGCCCGCAGAACAGAGCCAAGACGTGCATGCCATGCATGGGGAGCCTGTTTGAGCCCATATAGCGCCTTGACGAGACGACAGAGATGGTGAGGACGTTCAGGATCCACAAACCCTAGCGGCTGTCGCATATAAACCTCCTCCTCCAGAACTCCATGCAAGAAAGCATTCTGCACATCGAGTTGACGAAGGAACCATCCTCGAGTAACAGCAAGGGACAGCAGCAAACGAATAGTAGTGGGCTTGATAACTGGACTGAATGTGTCTTCATAATCAAGACCATACCTCTGTTTGAAACCCTTAGCAACTAGCCTCGCTTTGTAGCGTTCAATGGAGCCATCAGCATGTCTCTTGACTTTAAACACCCATTTAGAATCAATGATGTTGATCCCAGACACGGGAGGAACAAGCTGCCATGTGTCATTCTTCAGCAACGCCTGAAACTCCTGTTCCATCGTAGCACGCCAGTGAGGAATGCTCAGGGCAGCCTGAAAGTGGCGAGGCTCAGTAGTAGGATCCTCCACAGCATGAGCCATACAAGCAGCGAGCCACGCGACAGTCCCATCAGTACGAATCTTTGGCTGGAACACTCCTGTCTGGCTGCGTGTGCGAGCTCGAGGAGCAGCAGCAGGTGGCTGCAACACCGGACATGACTCGGGCGGCGACAGAGGCGAGGACGAGCCACCCGACGCAGACGAAGACAGAGGCGAGGCCGAGCCACCCGAGCTCACGCCAGAGCCTGCTGGTGCTGGAGAACCAGGCGGCGTTGGGCCCGGCGAGACCGGCCCACCCGGAGCTGCACTGCACTGTGAGGTAGCGCCTGGGCCAGCGAGGAGGCGGCTGCCCGGGAGAGGCCAGCACCGAGGCAGGCGGGGACGCCATGAGGCGAAGCGGGCGATGACACCCAAGCGAATGGGCGAAACCCGAGGCGGGGTGATGCCATGAGGCGGCTGCGGTGCAGCCCCATGGTCGATGGGCGCCGCCCGGTATGCATGCCCCATGCGGAAGACCGATGTCCAGGTCCAGGGCTTCCTTCGGTGCCTGTTCCTCAAGGAGCTCAAGACGAGCACCACGTCCAACACCTGCAGCATGGTTAGGAAGCAACACAGGAGCATGTGCAACATCTACAAATTGATCAGGCGAAGGTGTGATAGAAAAAACGTCCGGTAGAGGAGTGACAGAGTTGTTCGGAAGTGCACGAAAGGGAACACATTCTCATCAAACACAACGTCACGAGAGATGTAGACGCAATTGGTGGAAACATGTAGGCATTTGTACCCTTTGTGAAGGGAACTATATCCAAGAAAAACACACTTTTTCGACCGAAACTCTAGCTTATGTTTGTTATACGGACGCAAATGAGGCCAACAAGCACACCCAAAAACTTTGAGAAAGGTGTAGTCTGGAATTTCATTGAGCAAGAGTTCAAGTGGAGTTTTCATATTCAGTAGTCGTGAGGACAGCCTATTGATCAAAAAACAGGCAGTGGAGAAAGCATCGCTCTAGAACCTAAAAGGAACGGAGGCATGGGCTAATAAAGTAATGCCAGTTTCTACAAGATGACGATGCTTACGTTCAGCGGTCCCATTCTGCTGATGTGTATGAGGACAAGACACACGATGCGTGATCCCAAGTTTGTTAAAAAACGAGTTGAGGTTATGATATTCACCCCCTCAGTCGGTTTGAACATGAATAATTTTCTGACTACGGAGACGCTCAACGTGTGCTTGAAACTGTAGAAAAACATCAAACACATCAGAGTTTTTCTTAATAAGATAAAGCCAAGTAAACCGACTATAAGCATCAATGAAACTGACATAATAATTGTGCCCACTGACAGATGTTTGGGCATGACCCCACACATCGGAAAACACAAGCTCAAGAGGATGTTTCACAACACGACTAGACTCTGAAAACGGAAGTTGGTGACTCTTGCCCTGCTGACAGGCATCACAAACAGTTTCAGCAGTTTTATTTGACACAACTGGTAGCTCATGGCGATGCAACACATGACGAGCTATAGGAGCAGCAGGATGGCCCAGGCGCGCATGCCAATGTGTAGGAGACACACGAACACCACTGAACACTTGAGGAGAAAACTGCATAGGAGGTGCGGTTGGCGCGTCAAGTGCGTACAGGCCACCGCGAAGACGACCGCTAAGCAGAACGGCCCTCGTGTCCCGATCCTTGATAAAGAAACGAAAAGGGTGAAACTCAGCAAGGACATTATTATCACGAGTAAGTTGTGGAACAAATAACAAACTACGTGAAGCAGTGGGAATACGAAGAACATTAAAAAGATGCAGTTTTCGTGAATTATGTGCAAGAAGTGATGCCTGACCAACATGAGAGATGCGCATACCTGCTCCATTAGCGGTGTGCACCTGATCATGGCCACGATATGGCTCCTGAGTGGAAAGCTTGCGCATGTCATTGGTGAGGTGGTTCGTAGCTCCCGTGTCCATGTACCATGTAGGATCAATGGAGTAAGACGGAATGCGGCCATGGTCATTACTCGTCACTGCGGCAGCAGCCTGCTTTTCATTCCCTTTGCCATTGTTGCCGAGGCCCAGGAAGTCTTGGTTGTAACGATGATGACAGCGAGACGCAACGTGGCGCTCAATGCCACATAGCTGACAGGCCTGCGGAGCCCCGCAAGAAGAGCAACACGCCACCGGCCGGTTACCACCCGTGATGGTCGGAGCATTGCCCCGCGAGGCCAGTTGTGAAGATGGCGCCGGTCTACCCCCCGAAGATGACGCCCGTGGGGGTTTGCCACGAGTCGCGGCATTGGCGGAGGCGAAACCGGGGGAGGCGCGGCGCGCCTTAATGCGCTGTTCACGACCAAGGAGTCGTGCATAGAGCTCCCGAGGTGGGAGCGGATCATCACGGCCATGGACATTCTCAACGAGGTTGTCATAGTCATCATCAAGCCCGTTAAGCACGAAGGTGGTGAACTCCTCATCCTGCAGTGACTGGCCAACTGAGGCCAACGTGTCGGCGAGACCCCGCATCTTGTTGAAGTAGTCCGTGATGCTGAGGTCACCAAGCTTAGTCTCACCCAGCTCAGTGCATATAGAGTGAGCACGCGCCTGAGACTAAGAGGCGAAACTGGTGTGAAGCGCCGCCCATGCCTCTCGGGACGTAGCGGCGAAGATGACCATCGACGAGACGCTCGGGGTGAGCGAGGACTGGATGGCGGAGAGGATGGCCTGATCCTAGGCCAGCCAGGTGTGATATGCCGGGTGATGAGGGGGCGGACACGGGATGGATCCGTCAACGTAGCCTTCCAGATAGCGGCTCCGCAGAAGAGGCAGCACCTGAGCACGCCAGGACAAGTAGTTGTCCGGCGTGAGCTTCACCGGCAACAGATGCGAGAAGTAGAACGGCGCCGGCATCGTGGTCAGATCGGTATGAGCGTGCGGCGGTGCATAAGGACCCATCGACGAGGCCGCCCCGGGATGCGCCGAAGGCACCGAGTAGGGCGGATAGTATCCTGGGGAGCTGGCCACCAGGGGGGCGTGGGGAGCTGCACCCGGAGCCCCGTACAGCGAGGCAGCCGCAGCCCCTTCCGACACCGCGCCGGGTTGGTGCAGCACCGAGTAGGGGAGGGGCGACGCCGGGTAGGGGTTCGTCGGGGGCGCGTAGTAGGGTGGCGGCGGGGCGCCGTAGCCTGGCGGCGGGACACCGTAGAGGTAGGGTGTCGGGGCGCCGTAGCCTGGCGGCGGGGCGCCGTAGGGTTCCTGCGGCGGCGGTGCACCGTAGGGCGGCGCCGGATAGGACGACGGCGGCGGCGGCCCGCCGTGGACAGGGCCAGCGGCGCCGCCCGCAGAGGGATCCACACCGATCGCAACCTGGGAGATCGGATCGCCTGGAGACGGAGACGACGCGGAAGCACCGTAGGCCATCGCGAGGGGCCGCGAGGCAAGGAACGGTGAGGCAGAAGCAAGGGCCGGCGCCGGGGCGGTGGCGGGAGCGACGACAGTGGTCGGCGCAGCGGCGCGGCGACGGCGGCAGCGGAAGACATCGTAACCTAATCTGATACCATGTAAGACAAATATTTTGGCGGACTGCTCGACACCTCAAAGGGGTGCGGCTATCTCATTATATATAAGTACCAAAGGATACAATATACAAGGTGTATATACAAGTCTACGTATAGACAAGTCTACGTACATACAAGTCTACCTTAAACCCTGATGATAACAGTCACGTGTTAGATATATCCGTGTGTAGACAAATTTAAGACAAAATTTTTGGGACGGAGATAATAAAATACTAAAAAGAAAGCACAGTGACAAACCAATAAGACTGTTGTCGTGGACCGTAAATCATACACTTTTCTACAGTGAAAGGTGTCCTTCTCACCAGTTCCTCGAAAAACCATCCTTGAATACTTCCTTCGTCTGAAATTACTTGCCGAAGAAATGAATGCATCTTTTTTTTACTAGTGGATACATCTCGACATATTTTAGTTCTAAATACATCTATTATTATTTGTTTCTGCTACAGGTAATTCCGGACTAAGGGAGTACCTAATTTGTAAAGACAATTGCGACCATGAGCTAGGCAATTACGAGTTGCTAGCAGCAAGGTGATTGTAGTGTCAGGTGTGTCTAGAGGCCACCCGCGGCGTACCTTCTATTCCCTCCGTTCCAAAATAGATAACCTAAGTTTATATTAACTTTAGTATAAATTTGGGTCATCTATTTTGAAATGGAGGGAGTAAGACCGAAAAAAAGCGAGCTCGTAAGTCGTAAAAGCCCAAACCGCACGTGCCAACCTACAACCGTCCGTGGGAGTTTCCCGCCTCCGCATCTCTGCTGGTCGCCTGCAACAGCCTGCACCATTGTCCCCATCACTTCTCCTCACCCAAATTTGGTCGCCCCCATTGCCCAATGTCGACCGCCATCGCCTGACACCCCCCCTCACTAACTATCGATTTTGGCGCTCCACTGCCCGATTGGCCGTCACTCGATTGATTTGTGCACTGTCGGGGTCCGTTGCTCGATTCAACCGACCGCCGGTTGGATTTGTCTGTTGCCGGGGTTCACTGTCTCAAGGAGATGCCGCCGCGCAGCCTTGCCGCGAGCACCACGCTGTAGCGTGGCGTTCGGTGCCGGCAGTCGGACCACTACGTCGCTAAGATCACCTGTGAGGGTGAGCGAAAGTGGGTTGACACTTTCAAGACCTTGGAGCTCGTTGCGCGCGGGGTCGAGCCAAGCTCAACTTCCCCAAGGTAGAGTCGGGCGAGGAGGCGCAGTTCCTCCCCCCCTCCTATAATGGATTATTTTCTATGAGGAGGAGAAGTCACACCGCCTGGCCGAAGTGCAATAAAGGCCCAAGGATAAGGGTGTGATGTACATAGACCTCATGGTGGCGGGCTTGCATTCTTTGCCGAGAGGGACAAGGAGTGGAGGAAGGAGGAGAGGAACACCTCACAGAATCAAGGGCGAGGTCGATGAGTTGTACGACCAGCTTGATAGAGATGGCTGGCCCGACTACAAGGAGGAGGAGAAGCCTTTTAGCAGCAACGACCATGAGCAGGCCCCTCCAGCGGACCACCAGGGGTGATCAACCTCCACAAAGCTGTTGGAATTTTGCCCACAGGATCGATCACATCAAATCACGACGAACTCACACACACGATTTTTTTTGCCAAAGGCACGTGTCGTGCCTCTCTTCTCTTTATTTCTTTTTCTGGTTTTCTCCTTTCTCACGATAATACAAAAACCATGGCCTGCCTGTGTATATATATACATGCAGGGACCAGCCGACCCAAACAACCTAAACTTACACAGCTAACCAAATCCTACTAGGACTCCTACTAAAAACCTAGACGGACTACTGGACGTACTAACTCAGCCAAAGCTGACTACTACTAGGACTCAATATGGACACATACTGTTAATCCTAACCAAACTAACATGGACACGGCCAAGACTTCCTAACGTTCAGAACGGGCCTAATCACTGGCCACCCCAATCAGGATTAGACTAGATACGAACTCAAGATTATACCTAACAATCTTCCCCTAATCTTGACTTGTCATCTTCCTCATACTCGTTCTTGTCTTGACTCGCCGTAGATCCACAACTTGACGATCCAAACTCCGACGCATGATCCAGACTACCAGCCCACACGGTCGCATCTATGCGTGCAACATGCAAGACTGGACGCATCATCAGTCTTCACGTCGGTCAACTTAACTGGTCACTGTATCACTACACGCCGAGCTTGATCTTCAACTGTCATATCCGTACACTAAGTATGACCCGCATGGAAACATGCAGAACCTCCTTGCTCTGCAATGTTGTGCCACCGCCATTGCTTGGCCGCTGCCTTGCACTCGGTACGCACAATACTCCTTGTACTTGCTTGCAATAGATCCACTCTCCATTGCTTGCACACCTCCTCGCTTTACAATGGCTTCGCCTACCACCGTCCGCCTTCGGCATCACACCGAATCCACATTGGCCGCAACCAGGATGCTCCACGAGGACATGGATATGACTCACAGAACACAGTGCACATCGCTTCCACTCCAACGAGTCCAAACAGAGACGAGCACTTGGACACGATGATGACTCACAGGCATAACGACGGTGATCGTGCAAACACGCACGACACCTTGACTCATCCGACTCCCCCGGATGACGATCTTGATGAGCTCCAGCGCCGCACCTCGGCACCATCTCTCCCATCAACGATCTCCTTCCATCACCTTGCCAACGACATCCTGCCGCCTCCCTCCATGTCGCTCTGCTGAACGACGATCGCTTGACCCTCTGCGTCGTTGCACCCCGCAGCGACTTCATTGCCCGCTCCTCCTCGTCGCTGCACCACCTAGCGACCATATCGCCCGCCCCGAGGCGCTAGTCGGGTCGCCACCCCGGGGCAAGCACAGCTTCACTCAAACCTTGCTCTAGATACCAATTGTTGGAATTTTGCCCACAGGATCGATCACATCAAATCACGACGAACTCACACACACGAAAACTTTTGCCAAAGGCACGTGTCGTGCCTCTCTTCTCTTTATTTCTTTTTTTGGTTTTCTCCTTTCTCACGATAATACAAAAACCATGGCCTGCCTGTGTATATATATACATGCAGGGACCAGCCGACAAACAACCTAAACTTACACAGCTAACCAAATCCTACTAGGACTCCTACTAAAAACCTAGACGGACTACTGGACGTACTAACTCAGCCAAAGCTGACTACTATTAGGACTCAATATGGACACGTACTGTTAATCCTAACCAAACTAACATGGACACGGCCAAGACTTCCTAACGTTCAGAACGGGCCTAATCACCGGCCACCCCAATCAGGATTAGACTAGACACGAACTCAAGATTATACCTAACAAACGCGATGATGACGAGGACTCCGAGGAGTATTCTAGGCTTTATGGTTATGATTATCTACGGTAGTAGTTCCGGTTTATCCTAGTATAATAATGTTGTTTGAAATGTTTAATGTTCAACTAGAGTTTGAAATTTCAAAATGTGCAGTGAATCATTTCGAAGTGATCATTTCTAGGGCACTACTTTTACTTGATTTGTTAGAACAACAACAACCACGGTGCCCAAATTCTTTCATTCTCCTATCCGACAATCATGTTTTCCATCATCTGTGGAAGATATGCTCTAAGACGGAAGGGAAAACAAGGGTTAGGAGAAAGAAACAGGATATTGAAATGGCAAGACCATGACTTGAGGGAAAACAAGAGATTAGGTAGCGGAAACACGACCTTGAAATGGCAAGACCGTGACTTGATCATAAAGTACAAACTAAAAAGAGAACAACTTGCAAGAGCTAAGGAGGCGGTAGTGTGAGATGAGGGGAGGGACCATGGATGGAAGGCATGCCATCGCGTAAATAGATATGTTGACAGCCAATCACATTAAATTTAGAGCATGTACAATAATGGGCTTATAGCCCTCTTACATGACACTTTTGTCTAAATGGAAAGAGACTTGGAAAAAGGGTGAGAGTGAGCTCTCATGCAAGAGTCTAGCTATATGCGTACTCCTAGGCAAATACAATAAATATGAAGAAAGATATAGAGAAAAGGTGAAAAAAGTTGTACTCTTATACAAATATTGGTTTCTGAGCCCGTGCTCAGATGCTCCCAAAATCTATACCTCATGCTGTTATGTGGATCTGCGCCCACTGTTGTATTTCACCACTGTATATCTCTATATTTAGTCCTGCTCAGTAGCACAAGGAATGCGAGTGCATGTCACACTATACACGCGGAACAGGCAGTTGAGGCACGGTTCAGCCATATTTCTGAGCCGACCGAGCCGTTCACCATGCCGGACTCACAGACGGCAAGCAGACGAGCCCGTCTTAAATACATCTCTGGAACTGACCCATTATTCTCTTTTCCGTGTAATGTTAAGCAGTGAATCAAATAACCACAAGTAGTTGCAGCGCTCACATAATCGTAATCTGCCACTTCTACTCAATTAGATCTCCATTAGGAATACATTAGCCAATCAACTCTAATTAGATCTCTATTAGGAATACATCCCATGCCCATAGCTTTCCAGATGCACAATGCTCGTAGGGTTTTCTGATGCAAAATGACACTAGAACTTAAACGTGCCCATCTAACAATAAGTACACGCACAACAAAAAGATATTGCTCGGCTCCATTTTTTTCGATAAAAGTGGCACATGGCCCCCATTTTCATTATGAAAATAGGAGTCTGGATACAACAAAACACACCACCACACCACTTTTCCATCAGACCTGTTGCATCACCTCATCAATTGATAAGCAACCTACATCCTAGACATATAACCATATCTATAGGATGCCAAATCACCCACTACCGGAGAGAGGCAGACTTTTAAACATCTTTTTACAAATTGCACATCAGCCAAAACAATAAGCAAGTCTAAAACCAGAACATGCTACAGAGCCGCCCAATTTCAGGTAGACACAAAACTCAGTCTTTGAGCAGAAGGATTCCACCCATATGCTCTTGTGTAGACTTCATTTGCTACCCGAGATAGCCTCTTAGAAAGCTCCCTAAGCATTTTGCACTCCTTTTCTCTATAGAATCATCCATGAATTTAACAAAGAACACATGGTAAATATTACATTGACAGGATTTGAAAGGAAAACACATTGAAAACAGGATCTATTCCTTGTTTTCCAAATTGTCCATATCAAAGCAGCAGCACCAATAGAAACAACAGCCCTATCCTTTCCAGAATAGGATGGTATCCAGTATTGACAAAGATCAAAGAAAGATAAAGGTAATTCTGGGTTACCTAGTGTACTAGATATCACATTCCATAAAAACCTAGCAAAAGAGCACAAAAGGAATAGATGATCAATGCTCTCAGAGACACCGCAAAACTCGTAGAAATTTGGTCCTTTCCACCCTCATCTAGATAAGTTATCCTTGGTTAGGATCCTCCCTTTGATCACTAACCATATAAACGCTTTTACTTTTAGAGGTATTCTCAACCTCCAAAGAAGTTTAAAAGGAAAAGCAACAACTCTAGCTATAAGGTAATGATAAAGCGACTTAACAAAGAAGGATCCAGATTTAGTTTAAAGCCATTTAACTTTGTCAGGCTCATCTGACAGAGTAACCTGACTACACATATCGAGTAATTCATTCCACATTGTAAGAGTTTCTCCTTAAAGACATCTCCTAAATCTAATACAATCAAAATCCTGGTTAAAGACCTTAGCAACAGTAACATGTTGACAAAAAGTTAAATTATGCAAGCGGGGGAAAAGTTGGCAAAGTGGCATTCTCCCCAGCCATGTGTCCTCCCAAAATCTCGTCTTACAACCATCACCCACCACCCTTTGATAGCAAGAATAGAAGATATCCTTTATACTCAACAATCCATTCCAAAAATGGGAATTACCCGGAGATGCTTCACATTGAACCAAAGTTTTCCGACTCAAATATTTGGCTCTAATTATTTCCTGCCAATCCCCTTCCTCATTCTCTAATCTCCATAACCACTTACATAAGAGGCTGATGTTTTTAATCTCCAAATTAGTAATCCCCAGACCCCCTGGCTCTAGGTTGGCAAACGTCCACCCACTTGACTAAGTGATACTTTCTCACTCCATCCCTCTCTTGCCAAACCATATGAGCATGGACAAAGTCCATTATCTTGCCTACACCTTCAGGTATTTTAAAAAAAGAAAGCAAATGGCTAGGAACATTACTCATACAAGTCTCAGCAAGGGTAATCCTATCACCCATTGAAAGCAAACCCCCTTGCCAGGTTGCTGCCTTCTTCTCAACTTTCTCTTCAGTTGGTTTCCAATGCGCATTACGCAACTTTTTAAAATGTAACGGAAGACCTAAATAAGTAAAGGGGAAGTCCCCCACCGCACAAGTGAAAATCTGAGCACATTCTTCTTGTTTCAACAAAGCGGCACCAAAGCAATGGATTTCACTTTTTAAGAAATTGATTTTCAAACCCGTTAAGTGCTCAAACACGCATAGAATGACTTTAAGGTTTCTAGCCCCTTCTGAGTCATCTTCAAACCAGAAAATCATATCATCAGCATATTGTAAGATAGTAAGACCACCCTCGTACAATCTAGGAAGAACTCCTTTAATAAACCCTTGTTCTTGCGCCTTTGAACCAGGGTAGCAAGAACATCGGCAGCAAGGCACTAGTAGAAAAAGGGGCTATCGTTGAGGCCTGTTTTGCCCATTAGTCCCGGTTCAATCCAGAACCGGGACTAATGTGAGCATTTATCCCGGTTCGTGAGCCCAGGGGGCCGGCCGGGCCACGTGGGCCATTGGTCGGTTCGTCCGGACCTTTTGGTCCCGGTTGGTGGGACGAACCGGGACCATTGGCCCTCGCTCTGGCCCACAATCATTGGTCTCGGTTGGCGGCTTGAACCGGGACCAAAGGCACCTTTAGTCCCGGTTCGTCCTACCAACCGGGACTAAAGGGTTGGTCCTCGTTATGCGCCTGAGTTTAGTCCCACCTCGCCAATCGAAGGGAATCAAACCAGTTTATAAGCACCTCCCTTTCTGCCATGTTGAGCTCTTCTCAAAATGAAAATAGATGCCCTTATACAGGAAAGTTAACCTAAATTCATACTGAATTTCTCTGAAGTTAGTAGAAATTTATTATGAATTTAGGTTGAATTTTCTCTATAAGCGCATCTATGTTCATTTATGAGTAGTTTTTTATATAGATTTTTTTCTTTTCTGCTATATTTATTTTTTTATTTTTGCTTTTCTCGAAGTGGCTGAGGCAAACAAGAAGAATGGTTTTATGTGTTGTCCATGCCCTATATGTGGGAATACGAAGTCTTACTCTGACCGGAAAATCCTTCACACCCACCTGCTTTACACCTGAGGCACGAGAGGACCTGCAACGCTTGCACGAAAAAGAGGGCATGCCTCCGAAGCAGTATGAAGGTCCTGCCAGCTACGCTCTTACGAAAGAAGAGAAAGAAATATTCTTTCAATGCCTGCTCAGGATGAAGGTCCCGACTGGCTTCTCGTCGAATATAAAGGGAATAATAAATATGTCAGAGAAAAAGTTCCAGAACCTAAAGTCTCATGACTGCCACGTGATTATGACGCAACTGCTTCCGGTTGCATTGAGAGGGCTTCTACCGGAAAATGTCCGATTAGCCATTGTGAAGCTATGTGCATTCCTCAATGCAATATCTCAGAAGGTGATCGATCCAGAAATCGTAGCAACGCTAAGGAGTGATGTGGCGCAATGTCTTGTCAGTTTCGAGCTGGTGTTCCCACCATCCTTCTTCAATATCATGACGCACGTCCTAGTTCATCTAGTCGACGAGATTGTCATTCTGGGGCCCGTATTTCTACACAATATGTACCCCTTTGAGAGGTTCATGGGGCCCGTATGTGAAGACTTTCTCCCGCAACTATTATGATGATACAATGCCAACTTTGTAACACACGAGTATGATACCATTGTCCGTTTTGTTCATGAACATGCTATGCCAACTTTTTCAGAGTTCATTTGAAAACTATGAATTTGAAAACCTCGCCAAAGAAGGCGCTCACACCGGTTTATAATTAAGCCCGTCCCTCTACGCCTTGTTGAGCTCACAAACTTGTGATTCACACAAATTTCAAAGAATTCAAATTTTATAAAACTAATGGCACAAACAGAAAGTTTATAATTGTTCTAAAACAAATGGCACTAACAGAAAATTTATAATTTTGCTGACCTAAAAGCAAAAAGAATTAAAAATAAAGCAAAAACCAAAAGAAAATAAATAATGCAGGAAACAAAACAAAAAACTTGAAAAAATAATAATAATAGCAACAATAAGCATTTTGTTGTAAGTAGAAACAAAATAAAATAAATAAAGCAACAAAGAAAACAAAAAAGTGTTTTTGAATTTTAAAACTAATGGCACAAACAGAAAGTTTATATTTTTCTAAAACTAAAAGCACTAACAGAAAGTTTATAATTTTGCTGACCTAAAAGCAAAAAAGAATTAAAAATAAAGCAAAAACCAAAAGAAAATAAATAATGCAGAAAACAAAACAAAAACTTGAAAAAATAAAAATAGCAACAATAAGTATTTTGTTGTAAGTAGAAACAAAATAAAATAAATAAAGCAACAAAGAAAACCAAAAAAGTGTTTTCAAATTTTAAAACTAATGGCACTAATAGAAAGTTCATATTTTTTTCTAAAACTAAAAGCAAAAGGAAATAAAATATAAAGCAAAAAAACTGCCACCTACTAGGCCCCACGGCCTGAATACGACTAGAAACCCTACATGGGCCAGATTCAGGCCCGCAGAGGCCCAATAGGCCTGAGGCAGTAGCATGATTAGGCCGAAGCCTGCATTTGAGAGGAGCTCGAAAGGGGACGCACACCAGCGCTTATAAACCAGTGCCGGCACCCTTCAACTAGCGAGGTGGGACTAAACATTTGGGTTCGGGGCAGCACAGGCCTTTGGTCCCGGATGGTGCCACGACCCGGGACTAACGCCCCCCTTTAGTCCCGGTTGGTGCCACCAACCGGGACCAAAGGCCGCCGCTTCCGCCCTTTGGGCTGCTGAAATTTGGCCTTTGGTCGGTTGGTGGCACCAACCGACTAAAGGGGGGCATTAGTACCGGTCGTGGTAACGAACCGACCAATGCTCTTTCTATATAAGCAAGACTTAGGAAATTTTCACATCTCCCTCGCCCATTTGCCCCCAACCTCCCCGACGCCGCCAGGCTGCCCCGACGCCGCCCGACGCCGTCGCCGTCGCCCACGCCTTGTCGTCGCCGTCGCCCTACCTCGTCGTCGCCGTCCCCCTGCCTCGTCGTCGCCGTCGCCCTGCCTCGTCGTCGCCGTCGCCCTGCCCCGACGCCGCCCGACGCCGCCGTCGCCGTCACCCTGCCTCGTCATTGCCGTCCCCGCCCCCGTGGCCGCGCCCTCGCCGTCGCCGTCCCTGCCTCCGCGACCTCGCCGACCTAGCCGTCGCCGCCCCTGCCTCCCGACCTCGCCGTCGCCTCCGCCTCCCACTTGCCGCCCGTCGCGCGACCTCGCCGTCGCCTCCGCCTGATGAGCCCCAGCACCTGCCTGCCCCAGCAGACCTGCCTGCCCGGCCCCTGCCCGCCATGATTTTTATTGATGTATAGAATATGATGTTTTTATTGATGTATAGAATATGATGTTTTTGCAGATAAATGTTCATGTATATATATTGATATATTCATTGATGTATAGAATATTTTATAAAAGAAGAAGAAGAAGAAGAAGAAGAAGAAGAAATGAGAAGAAGAAAAGAAGAAGAAGAAAGAAGAAGAAAAATAGAAGAAAAAAAGAGAGGAGAAGAAGAAGGAAAGTCTTTCCTTCTTCTTTTTTCTTCTATTTTTTCTTCTTCTTTCTTCTTCTTCTCTTTTTTCTTCTTCTCATTTCTTCTTCTTCTTCTTCTTCTTCTTCTTGTTGTTCTGCTTCTTCTTCTTCTTTTTATCGGGAACGAGGTGTCGAGGATCGCTGAGGGTCGACGGTCGGGAACTAGGCTAGAGGGTCGAGAGGGTCACGGAGGGGTCGAGGGTCGTCGAGGCCGGTCGAGGGTCGTCGAGGCCGGGTCGAGGTTTCGAGGCACAAGGGTTTGAGGGTTCGAGGGTTCTAGGGTCGAGGGTTCGAGGGTTCTAGGGTTCGAGGGTTCTAGGGTCGAGGGTTCGAGGGTTCTAGGATCGAAGGAAGAAGGAAGAAGAAGAAGAAAAGAATGAGAGGAAAAGAAGAAGAAGAGGAGAAGAAGAAAGAATAGAGGAGAAGAAGAAAAATAGAATTTTTCTATTTTTCTTCTTCTCCTATTCTTTCTTCTTCTCCTTTTTTTCTTCTTTTTTCTTCTTCTTCTTCCTTCTTCCTCTTTTCTTCCTTTTCCGATAGGGGGTACCGATAGTGTCAAAGTATTGAAGAAATCCATCGCTTCATCATTAGCGGAAGTAACCATGGCATGATGGTGCGAAGTCCTCAAAGTTGTTACGGAATGGAGTCCCGGATAGGATAATTTGCCTTTTGCTGAACTTTGTACCAAAAAGCGAATTATCCTATCTCGACTCCGCTCCAAAACAACTTTGAGAGCTTGCACCATCATGCACCTACTTTCGCCTAATGATGAAGACATGGTTTTGTTGAATCCTTTGACACTAGGCAACCTCCAGACCCATTGGCGATATTCGACCCCTTGACCCTCGACCGCTCGGCGATCCAAGACCCTCTACCCTACTTGTGGGACATAGATGTACTGTTCAACACCGACCCCTCCCGATAGCTTCAACACGTGGGGGTCGATGTCTATACCCCCTCCTAGCTTGAAGCGTTCTCGAGGCCACCCCTAACCCTTGAAGCGTTGTCGAGGCCACCCCAAACCCTAGAGAAGCAGCGTCGAGGCCACTAATATGATTCCTTATTGTGATTAGCTAGCTAGTTCTCGTTGGCACTAATATATCCATATCTGTCATGTTTGAATAATAATTGCCATGTTGTAAATATTTGTAGAAACTATGGACACCCCAGACGGCGAAGCACAAGAAGCGTTGTTGAGGGACATAATCGCACACGGAAGTGATGCCGTCTCCTCGATGATGTTTCTCAACGTCGATAACGATGGTCCGGAAGGAGAGGGTGAAGAAGCAGCTGGCTATGATTTACATGGCTCCGATGACCCAATGCCGGTGCAAGAAGTAGACCGTGAGGACGGCTCGGTGATCACCAAACCGAGTCCGCCAGGTATATATATTAGTTAAGCCTGTCCGACTAGCTCTCGTCTTTGTTTTGGTATATATATATGTACACATATTAATTAACTCTCGTCTTTGTTCTTTTTCTAGCCCTCCGGATCGAGCACAACTTCGGTAAAGAGGCGAGGCCCAAGAAAAAGTTGAGCTCAGATGAAAAGTTTGAGATCATACAAATCGCGCGCGACGGCCAACCGATTGAACCCTACCGGACAAAGAAGGCATTTGTTGCTCAGTGCGGGGTTCTGGTTAGGGACAAGATCCCGATCAGCATCCACCAATGGTATAAGCCTAAGAACAAAGACCCTGAGGTGTCTTATGTCAATGATATGCAGAAAAATGATCTTTGGACTGAGCTGAAGTCAAATTTCACCCTACCGCCAGAGGATGATCCGGAGAAGCGATAATAGAGCCATTAATCAAGTCTTTTGCTCTTAAGAAGATGGCAGAACTATTCAGGAATTGGAAGAAAGACCTCAATACGTATGTCGAAAATAATGAGACACCAGAATTCACGGAAAATATGAGAAGATCAGAGATGATCGGCCGCATTTGTGGCCTACAAGACATCGGAAAAGAGTAAAAAGATGTCAGCGACAAACAAGAGAAATGCTGTGAAAAAGAAGCTTCATCATCGCACGGGGTCAGGTGGCTACCTCATAGCCCGGCGTAAGTGGGCCAAGGCTGAGAATGATCTGCTTGATAAAGGGATCGAACCCGAGACAATGAACTGGCCAGACCGTTGCCGGACTTGGTTCTTCGGGTCCGGCGGATCCTTGGACCCTATAACGGGAAGTGCATTTGGACGGACGAACAATTGGACATACCAGTCAAGAGGCTTAAGCATTATATCGAAGCAGCGCAGCAAGGGAAGTTCGTTTCAGACAGGGAGAAGGACGAGCTCACAATGGCCCTCGGGAATCCTGAGCACCCTGGACGGACACGAGGCACGCCAGGCTCCCTTTCGTGGAAGGCTGGATTTCCGGACGCAGGGGGTTACAAAACCCATGAGAGGAGGAAGAAAATGGAGCAGAGCCTAATGCAGGCGCTGCACGAAAGGGTAATGGGGCTAGAGGAACGAGAAGAGGAACGAGAAGCAGCCGATCACAACAAACGACCTGCCGAAGCTTCGCCCGAAGCTACCCCGCCATCTCGGCGGAGAAGCAGCGTGGCTTCCACCGAAGCTGCTTCAGCCGAGTAGCATGCCTTGACGGCTCCTGCCAGCTATCCCGTGGATGCTATCACGGATGCTGAAAGTTGCCACCTTATGGCGCAATGGAGCAATTTAAAGGTCAAGGCGGCTGTTGGCTCTGTTTATCCCACTAAACCCGACTCAACTTTTCACCGTCGGCCGATTCGGAAGGATATGCTAAGGTGATGGTCGATGAAATAACGGAGGGATTTGAGGAGCTCGGCTTGACCACCCTACCGGTGAAGGGGAGTATCGGCTGGGTTCTCGCTCACGAAGACTCCATGCCTATGGCGGAAGGATCTCATCAACCTTCCGAACTGGACGCCTCTGCCTCCTCCTCCTCCTCCGGCGAGTCAGGGCACTCCGCCTCCTCCACCGCCTCCTCCTCCTCCTCCGGCGAGTCAGGGCACTCCGCCTCCTCCTCCGGCGAGTGACGATCAGGGCACTCGGCCGGCTCCTTCTCCGGCGCGTGGCGGCACTCCGTCTCCTTCTCCGCCTGCACCGCGCGTCCGGCAGCCAGCCTCCTCCTTCTCCGCCTCGTCGGCAAGGGCGGAAGAGACCCGCCGCCCGCTCCGGCTGCTCCGGCGTCGTAGTCCTTCTCCTCCGCCTCGTAAGCAAGGAAAGAAGACATCCGCTCCGTCTGCTCTGCCGGCGTCTAGCAGTACAGCCAAAGGCGGGAGGAGATCTGATTCGGTCCTTCTCACGAAGACTCCGGAGAGATTACCGTCTGAGAGGAGCGAGGAGGAAAACGCGAAGATCGTGTAGACCGAAGTGGATGACTGGTTTCAAGGGTTGAAAGCAAAGAGACATCCACCTCCGGAGGAGAAGGTAGATCCGGTCAAAGCGAAGCGCACTGCTGCCCCGACAAAACCACCCAAGTCTCCGCGAAAGGCAACTATGAGCGCATTATTGGAAAGGCATTTGCCGAGGCGGAGAGATCGGGAATCTTGTCGCTGATCAAAGGATGAAAGAACGACGAGCTGGGAAACAAATTGCCCAGCTCGGCGAACAAGCGAAGGAATCGTGGCCCCCGCTCAAGGTGCCTGCTAGCGACATCGTCGATCCGAGGATGGTGCCCGGTTATGGCAATCCTGAAGATTACTTGCCCGACGATGTACAATTTGATTTCTTGGAGGTGCAGATACAAAGATACGATGCACGGGAAGCCTCTCGTCAAAGATGAAAGCTCTCTAACAACGATGATGCGAAAGTTGCATGATTGGTACATGAAAACCTGCAAAGAGTCTAAGGGAGGAGTACTTTGTATGTGAGAGTTAAAAGGAGCATGACCTCCTTGGAATTGAACTGTTGCCTATTCCATTTGAGGAGTTCTATCAGTTTTTCAATCAATTGGCCCTCGATAAAGCAACGGTCACCTGCTACTGTCTGTAAGTAGTACTACTTCTGTCATTAAGTATCTCTATATAACTCAGCCCTTTCATTGCATGTATTTATAAATATCCTCACTATATTATGTAGATTGAAGATCGCCGAATTGAATAAAAGACAAGTGGGTGATATTGGGTTCATTAACACATATCTCATAGATGCAACTGAGGTTGAATTTCGTGCCAAAGATACCGAGGCCAACTTGCTACAATCGTTGGTAATAAATTAACACAAAGATATAATACTCTTTCCTTACAACTTCAAGTGAGTGTTACTGTCTTGTGGCATATTCGGTTTCCTTATTAGTCCAGGTTATAGTAATGTAATATTGATGAGTTATGCATGTGTGCAGCTACCACTATATTCTCCTAGAGATTAAGCTTGAGAAGGGAGTAGTAACTGTCTTTGACTCCAAGCGAAAAAGATCCCAAGGAGTACGCGGACATGACTGAAATGCTCGAGAAGTAAGTTAAATCGATCATTATCCACCATATCAGCAACTTTGTTCATTTCTGATATCAAGTAATTGTTTTCTTTGTATGGCAGGGCTTGGGGAAAATTCACCAAAAAAGCTTCGGGACTACCGAAGAAGCTGCAATTTAGACACCCGAAAGTAAGTACTATATAGTAGCATATTCCACGCGCATCTCCTAGTGATTCAAGCGATAGTTTCATCAATACCATTTAGCATGTGCTTGCTATATATAATTATCAGTTTGATTGACCTCTGTTTCTTGTAAAGTGGTTGTGGCAGGAACAAGGGAATGATTTCTGTGGATACTACGTTTGCGAGTCCATCCGCCACCACGACCTGTGAGAGGGCTACTCCGACAAACAATATGAAGTGCGTAAATAAAAATATTCACAATTTTATTTTATTACCATCATTTGTGTTGAGTTTCATTCATTCATTCATATATATGTATTGACCCCTTTCTTAAAATTAGATGTCTCGAAGCGGGATGAACTCCTAGCACCAGATCGCATGCGAGCAATTCAAGAGGAATTGGCGGCATTCTTTCTTGACCACGTGATCGCTGAAGGCGGAGAATACTATGTGGACCACGCGTCCGTATTGTAAAAAATAACTATTGTATATATGTAGCCGGTAGTGTCGGATAGATAAACGAGAACTTGTTGTTCGACCAATCTCTCGGAGAAGGAGAGGTGGTCGATATCACTTCTCTCTGTATGCATATATGTTCATGACGATCTTCTGTTTGCTTAATTACTAGCTAGCTAGCATGTCTAGTTAGTCCTCTCTATATGTATGTATAGTACATAGCGTCGACCAAGCACGGACAAAAGAAAGGACACTTTTCTCTATTAATTAGCTAGCTATAGCACAATATATGAAACACCTAAATTAACCCCCCAAAACCCCCAAACCCCCCTTTCCAAAAACAAAAACCCGAGCCACAGAAATCCTGACGCGTGGATGCCTATTGGTCCCGGTTGGTGCCACCAACCGGGACCAAAGGCCCTCCTGCCTGGGCTCAGCGGACAGGCCACGTGGAGGCCCATCTGTCCGATTCTGGATAGAACCGGGACTAAAGGCGAGGGTATTAGTACCGACCCTTTAGTCCCGGTTCATGAACCGGGACTAAAGGCCCTTATGAACCGGGACTATAGGCCCTTTTTCTACTAGTGAGGTTAAACAACAGGGGGGAGAACGGGCCCCCCTGCCTCAATCCTTTGCTAGTAACAAAATAGGGGCCAATCAAGTCATTTAAAGTAATAGCTACTTTACCATTATGAATAACCGCTTTCGTCCAATGAATAAATTTATCAGGAAACCCTTTCATTTTCAGCGTACTAAGCATAAAGTCCCAATTAATTTATCATAAGCTTTATCTCGAAATAAACCTTAAAAATAACAGCAACACATTTGGACTTATGTAGTGAGTGAAGCGTCTCATGAAGAACAACAACACTATCTAAAATATAACGCCCTTTGATAAACGCAGATTGTTCTCATGGAGAACAACGATATTGCTCGGTTGCATGCAGACTCGAATTGCTAATGTCTTTCTCGTCAGTCAGTGATCTCCTCGTATAGGATCTCCGGGGTATCTCCCTTGTTTCCCTTCATGGTCACTATCTCGTATGCAATTTTCTTGCGCAGGTGCTCGATCCGACCCTGTGATGAAGCAAAAATGGGAGAAAACAATTAATTACTTTCATCAAACATGCCTATCAGTTTCAGCTAGTCAAGAAATAGGTTAGGCGGTTCCATACCTGGGTTATAGAGTTGATCGAAGGTATAGACCGGTGAACTACAGGACATAGTGAGCGACATGTACGCCACTGTGTTCCCTGCGAGGGAACAACATTGAACTTAGGAATTTTGCAGGCAATTTTCTTTTATCAACCTAAAATGCCTAGTTATATTCTAGGGTACTCACACACGCCTACTGCATGGCTCATGCTGCACCACGAAAGGGTACACAAACGACCATCCAGTGGTTTCAACCAAACCGAGCATGCTTAACCGGCGTAGCTAGCAAATGGCAAGGTGCTCCTCCAAGATCCGGGGGTCGGCACGAATGGCAGCCATCGCGACCTCATCCGCGTGTGCGACCGCGATTTGCTTCTCCGCTGCCAAATACTCCTTGAGATCCTGGCTATACTGCGTGCACCATGTCTTAGGCGGCGCTTATTTGGTGGAGGGGTCGGCGATTTGGGTGGAAGGTGTCGCGCTCGCGCCGGCAGTCGGGGCATGTGGGATGTGGAAGGAGGAGGAGGATGGGGGTCGGGTGTAGATTACCTGCCTGGATAGGTGAGGCCGAGCAGTCTGAAGGAGGGTCGCCGGCGAGGGGGGCGGCACTGCAAGCAAGGAGTAAAGGTTTCAACTTGGCAAGGAAGGCCAAAACAGGGGAAATGTGGCTCTTGGTAAGGGGAAGGGGGCGGGGGGTAGATCTTTCCGAGGAAGATGAAAATTTGGAATCGCTTCAGCGAAAAAACTGGCGCGCAAAGTGTCATCAGACATTGCCCTCGTGACGCGGGTCCATGTCCCCATCTTTCACCGACGATGGTTGAAAAATGAAATGATATTTGGCGAGCGAGCTAGTGTGCTTGACACGCCGGCTGTGGACTATAGCCGACGAACCTTCTCGCGTAAGCAATAGGCATACTATACACCTACAGTGCTCCAGGATATTTTGTACTGCATCTCACACGGCTGGTGATAATAAAATGTGTGGGATCTACTTGATTTTTCATCTTGATTTGAATTACATAATGGGTCACAGCTGCAAAGGATGGTGTTTGAATTGCTAAAACTTCTATCTGTAGTGAACATGCAACTATAGGTGTGTTGTCAAAAAAATTGGAATTATTCAGGGTTCGTTTGGACATTTTTATATGGTAACTTGGTTTTCTAGGCATTTCAGGTGCACAGTTCCAAAAAACCACATGCACATGCTTCGGTGCACCAAAATGGGTTGTAAAATGATATATGTGTCCATGGGTTAATGCTTACGTGCCATTCAAGAAATGGGGATGAATTTCAAACACCACGGCCCGTGGCTCTCCGGCAAACGTTGAGGTGCTTGCTTTTGTAATTCTAGTAAATACAAAACTCTTCTGAAATTCATGAACCTTGGCATGCTATCATGGAACGGCATCAAGATGCTGGGGTAAAAGAACATTGACCCATTTGGGCCATGTTATGGTATAATGTTCTCGCAAACCAGAGCTTCTCTCACAATAAGCATGATGGTTTCGGTAGGGAACGTGCCACCTAGGGGGACGAAACGATATTTGTTGCATCTTCTTACTTTCAATTGTTTTCTCGTGTCAACATAGAACAACATGAGTGTTTGCAATTTTTTGGGATATTTCGGGGTTCGCGTGGACATTTTTATACATTAACTGAGTTTTCTATGCATTCATGTGCATAATTCAAATTTGAACTACATGCACATGCTCCAATGCATATAAACGGGTTGAAAAATCAAATGTGTTTCCTTGGTTGCAACCTTAGGTCCCATGCAAGAAATAGGAATGAATGTCAAACACATTTGCCATTGTCGCTCGGCCGCTAACATTGAGATACATGGTTTTAAAATTCTAGTAAATCGAAAACTCGTCTGAAATTCATGAAACTTGACATGCTATCATGGAATGGAATCAACATGCAATGGTAAAAGTATTGTTCCATTTGGGCCAGGTTGGGGTATAAGCTTCTCACAAACCAGAGCTTCTTACAACAAGCCTCATGGTTACGGTAGGGAACGTTTCACCTTTCTGGACGAAATGATATCCATTGCCTCTTCTTGATTTTAATTTTTGCTCTAGTGTCAACATATAGAACAACATGACTGTTGTGTTAAAATTATAAATTTTTTGGGGTTCGTTAGGACATTTTTATCCATTGATTGACCTTACAATGCATTTATGTGCATAATTCAAATTTGAACTACATGCACATGCTCTAATGGATATAAATTGGTTAAAAATTCAAATATGTCTCCTTGGTTGCATGCTTATGTCCCAATGCAAGAAATGAGAACGAATGCCAAACACCCTGCCACCGTCACTCGGCCACAAACATTGAGATACCTGATTTTTAAATTCTAGTAAATCCAAAACTCGTCTGTAATTCATGAAACATGGCATGCTATCATGGAGCGGCATCAACATGCCGACGTAATTTTTTTGTCCCATTTGGGGTAGGTTTGAGTATAAGCTTCTCACAAACCAGAGCTTCTTACAACAAGCCTGATGGTTTCGGTAGGGAATATTTCACCTTTCTGGACGAAACGATAGCCGTTGCCTCTTCTTGATTTAATTTTTTTCTCTAGTGTCAATATAAAACAACACGAGTGTTGTGTTAAATTTTGGAATTTTTGGGGTTCGTTAGCACATTTTTTATGCATTAATTGGGTTTTCAATACATTTATGTGCATAATTCAAATTTGAACTACATACACATGCTCTAATGCATATAAATTGGTTGAAAATTCAAATATGTGTCATTGGTTGCATGCTTAGGTCCCATGCAAGAAAAGGTAATGAATGTCAAACACCCTGCCTCCGTCACTCGGCCGCAAACATTGAGATACCTGGTTTTTAAATTCTAGTAAATTTAAAACTCATCTGAAATTCATGAAACCTGGCATGCTATTATGGAATGGCACCCGACATGCCATGGTAATTTTTTTTGTCCAATTTGGGGCAGGTTGGGTATAAGCTTCTCATAACAAGTTTGATGGTTTTGGTAGGTAACGCGCCACCTTTGGGAACGAAACGATACCCATTGCCTGTTATTGCTTTAAAAAAATTCAAGTGTCAACATAGAACAACAGGAGTGTTGTGTTCAATTTTGGAATTTTTCGGGGTTCGTTTGGACATTTTTATATATTAACTGGGTTTTCTAGGCATTTTATGTGCATAATTCAAATTTAAACTACATGCACAAGCTCCAGTGCATATAAATTGATTGAAAAATTAAATCTGTGTCCTTGGGTGCATGCTTAGGTCCCATGCAAGAAATGAGAATGGATTTCAAACACCAGCACTATTGACTGCCGGCAAAACATTGAGATACTTTATTTTTAAATTCTAGTAAATCCAAAACTCGTCTGAAATTCATGAAACTAGGCGTGCTATCATGGAATGGCACCCGACATGCTGTGATAATTTTCATGTCCATTTTGAGAGAAGGCGCACTCGAATAACAGTCAACAAAGGCATTTTGAAACAACTAGCTGTCACTCTAACATCCCAAACGTTTTAGATAGAACACCCGTATGTACACTGACAGTTTCCCCAGTAAGCCAAGGGAAAATGTGTCGAGCAGGATTTGTTCAGCTCTTCATCGCAAACATTTTAGATATAACACCTGTATGCAAAGTGAGAGCTATGGTCTCCCGCAGTAAGCCAAGGGAAAATTCGCTGCGCATGATTTGTGCATCTCTTCAACGCAAATGGTTCATGTCGTGGAATTAACACGTCAGATGTCCTTAGTGTGAGGAATTAGTCGCGAGGCCAACGCATCTATGTGGTAGCTTGAGAGGGGTGGGCGGAATCGAGAAACGCAACACACAAGAAAAGGATTTAGACAGCTTCGGGTCCCGGGAAACATCATCCGGTAATAGCCCTACATGCTGTTTGTGGCTAGTTCTCATTATCATCACGAGGGAGTCGCTGTAAACCGGTTCTCCTCTAGTTGTTTCTAGCCCTAGAGATTGTTTCTTGTTCCTTCTTGCTTCTCCTTCTTTGGGGAGCCCTGCCCCTCCTTATATAAGTTAGAGGGGCGGGTTACATGTGGAGTCCTTTTAGGATTAGGACTAGTCTACCTTCTAATACAAACCGGATACAAGTCCGGGTCTTAACTCCTTGTAGGATAATATTCCTTGTGCTTTCCTCATAAACCGGCCTGCCATTAGCATAAACCGGCCTTCTGGGCCTTGGGCCTTGTCATCCGTCTGTCCTGCCCGCCAGGTTACCAGCGAATCATAATGTTCAGGTAGGTTGCTTGTCAACCGTCTGGTCAGGGTGGGTCGCCAGTGAATCGCCATGTGTAAACCGGGATCTCAAGTAAACCGCCAAGTCCGGCCGGGTCATATTTCCGGCCGGTTCATACCGTGGGGTATATCCCCGACAGTTCAGATTGAATAAGGTATGCAAAGCGAGACTTCTGCGCTAAGCCAAGAGAAAATTTGGCAAGCAGGATTTCTAACTCCCATCAACGCAAATGGTTTTTTCGGATGACCCGTGTGCAACCACGTACAGAAAATTTGGTAAGATTTGCATCTGTCATATTGGGTATATTGCCATTTGTTAAACTGGAAAGATTGACATTTGTTGATCTAGTAACATTGCCATTTGTCAATCCTTGCAATACTGCGATTTGTCAAAATATGCAGTTAAAAATCACTAGCACTATCTAATTTTTGCAACTAAAATTTAGTAATTAAGCATATATTACATTCATAGATTAAGCAGTCATGCTTAATTTATACAAACAGTTCAACTTTACAGCTGAACCGACCAAACTTTTCCCCAATTGGTGCCAACCACGTACTGAACTAGCTAGTTCAACTATATATACTAGCTAATTTTAAGTACGTTTTATAGTTTCACCTCATCTATAGTCAGATGAACTGAACAAAATAGCCCCTAAATACTACTACAGAAGGGGCTTTGTACTATTTACGGTAGCCTCTCCTCTGCCGAGCGCGCTCAGTAAGAGGAAGAGGAGGAGGAGGCTACCGACGAACTGGACAACTGCAATATGGTGACTGCCGCTGCTGCACCTTCATCGACGCTCACCTCAAACGCCCTCGCCGCTCCAGATGACCCCTCTCAAAGCGGTGGTTCTCCTCGTAGATCTCCTGATTCCTCGCCTATGCGTCCGCGTGTGCCTCGGCCACGGCGGAGGTAAGGCTCTTTGCGTGCTCGACGAGGTGCTCCTCCTCCTCCTGCGGGAACTCGATGTAGCGCGCAAGGTCGCTGCCACACGTGCGGGCGTCCACCACCTCCACCTCCCTCCTACGGGTGGCGGTGGCGGAGCGGGTGATGATCCTGGCGGGCAACGGTGGGCTAGCGGCCACGACGGACGACGATGGGGTGCCGGCCACGACCACCACCACCCGCCTTCTAGCCGCGGTGGCGGAGCGGGTGATGGCCATGGTGGCCGGCAGTGGGGTGATGTCCACGGCGGCGGTGCGGGTGATGGCCCTGGATTTCGACTGAGGTGTGGCGGCAACGGTGGCTGGCAACAGCTGCCGACGGGCACTGGCGGCCGAGCTGTGGTGCGTGTTCCACGCACACTCAACTTGGACGCCGCGCGCACTATACTACGTCGGGGATTGCCCCGCCGCCGCGGTGTAGCCTCCCAGCTAGAGCTGTGCTCTGATGACGGCGGAGTGGCTGAGCGACGATGATGGTCCGGTGCCATTGCCGATTTTGGGAGAAGCAGATGAGATAAGCTATAGGGAGGGAGGGGAAAATGCGATGCAGAATTCATCGGCCGTGAGGGTTTATATAGTATGCTGATAAGCATTGGGATTTTAGGGGATTTCACCGAGTCGGGCGGGAAGCTTGCGTAGGAACCTGCGCGGTTGCGCGGGAACGGGCTCAGCACCGTTTGGCCAAAAGAACGCCCCCGCGTGCTGCTGAAGCTTGCGCTCGAACGTCTGCGGTAGCGGGGTGGCAAGACGTGCGAGAGAAGGACGAAAGGACATGTACACATGATGAGATGAACACGGGTCACACTAGGGAACCCGTCGGTGATGAATTCATCAATCGCAAACGGTTGTACACTAGCAAGCGTTTGCCCACAACACACATGGCTTATTCCATCAAAAACAGGCCGGGTGGATCAACTGTATGCCACGTATACACATTGTCAAAATGTAATGTTGTAGACCTTTTTTTAACATATGTTCAAAAAATAAATAAAGTTAAAAAACAAGGACATCGAGGTTAAATTAGCTAAGGGAATGGTGCATTTCGGTCATTTTGATGACCGGAATGACCCATCCTATCAGCTAATTTAACATCAACACAACTTCCCATCCAGTCACCATCCCATGGCTGCTCCAGCTTGAGCACACTTAACTTGAGAGTTCTCTTAGATTAGCTACTGGTGGAACAATAGTCCTTGCTGATGTAGGATGCCTCTTCACATCCTTATGGCGTATCCGGATGACCTCCCGTCCCCCAATGGCAAATACATGTGTAGACAAAGCATATCACATCATCTTATTAGAAGCAATCGTCTGTGTTATTATCGGTCTTCGCACACATTTCTGATTACAGACCTGTTTGTCACGTATCGCACACATCTTGTTATATTAAACCGTTTATGTTCGCTTGTCTCAACACAAACCGTTCATCCAAGTGAACCGCATGCTGTATATCACGCACACCTGGTTCTGGCTGACCATTTCTTTTGTGTTGCCTAATCACAAACAGTTCATCCTAGTGAACCGTATGTCGTGTATCGCACACGCCTTCATCTGGCTGCCAGTTTTGTTTGTTACTCCTCATCGCAAACAGTTAATTGAGCTGAACCGTATGCCCTGCATCGCACACGCAACTAAAATCTAAACCGTGTTTGATGCATCCATCATCGCAAACGTTGTGGACATTTTGACGGTTCTCTAACACTACCGTTTGGGATTATTGCATCGCACATAGTTTCTGGAAGGTTCTTGATCATAGTGTCACGTTAGCAGCATCCCGCACTAGTGATGATCCAGCCGCCTCAAAAGCCTATTGTTCAAGACTGTATAGCTATCCCTAGTGTGGCAAAATGTCATATTCCCGGTCATCTGATCCTACCTAAGGCAGCGGTAGAGGCCCTATACGACGATCTAAGGAGACTTCATGACGATGTGCTGCAGAGAGAGAAAAGCCTAATCGCCTCAGAAAATCCAGGATACCCACTCTATGTGGTTAACGTGTCGCGGCAAAGATTGTACGTCGACACATTCCCCACGGAGAAGTTCTTCCTTCGATTCGATTACATCTTCGACATGTTTCACTTGAAACAGCTGGATTTTACGTTTGTCCGCCTTTTGCCATGTACATGAACTACATCATCGGGATTGAGCTGATACCTCATATCTGTGTCGCTGACCTGTACTTCATGCACGAGGGCTTCTTGGCAGTCTGCCCTAAGCGCCATGAATACGCGAGGGACTACATCGCTAATTTCATGGTCGCTAATAAGGACAAGGAGACGATTCTTGTGCCTTATCATCCCATGTAACTCATCCACGCGGATATCCTTCCTTCGATTTCAATCATTCATTTGCATGGTGGAGGCTATTTTGAGGTGTACTTATTTTGCGCAGCAGCGGGTGCGCCATCCTCATCATCCTTTAGCCCCGATTCTCCCACACTCTTTACTTGGACTCGTCAAAGAACATGAACAAAAAGGATTACACCCACATCAAGTCTGTTCTCGATAATGCTATCTTTATCTACGGCAGACCGGGTGGATAGATCCAGACCAAGAAGACAATGAACAGTAGGCCCGCCTTCGGCCATAAGACCGACTTCTGATGCATCTAGCAACCGAGTGGTACTCTTAGTGATGGATTCTATATCCTCCATCACATGCTAGAGTACAGACGGGATCAACAGAACTTTCGCATGTCACCTACATCCGGCGATGCCCATATTTTGCAATGGGCAAAGAGCATAGGAGATATCCCGGATCATCGACTTCGAGCTGAGTTCTATCACATCCAACATGAACTTGCCCAAATCTTCCTGAAGCAGGTCGTCGAAAAAAATAGGGATGTTCTACGAAGAGGGGGAAATGTCACGGGAAGACGTCCGAACACGCGTATCGGCTCAGCGTCTCGACCTGAAGTCTTTAACTAAGCTCGGGGACTATCTCCCTGACTTGGATGGATGGAACGACATGTTGGAGTGACTGACGATATATGACAATGTGTCCGTTTAGTCCATACTTTCTCTATGACGAAACTTTGAGTTATGCATGATGAAACTTTATTTGTGATGTAACTAAACCGTCCTCCTTAACTAGCAAAGATCACTTTAGTTAGGGCATTTTGGGAACGATGAACTTTGTTATTTATGCTTATGATATGTTGCTTCTATTTTTGCCAAGTCTGTCTCTTTCTGTTGCTCAACTATATATGTTGCATATCATCGACTAATGTGATGATGCAGGTGCATAGATCATCGATGGCGAAGAAGTGCTACGCCAGGAGTATACGACGACTGACTGAAGTGTCAGGCCCAGGTGTACCTGTTTCCGAGCGACAACCACTAGTTAGTTTAGGTTCACACTACTGCGAGAAAGGGATACAAACCGACGCCTCAAGAAGTACTACATTGTGTATGATGAGACATGTCATGTAACTTGCGTAGCTATATCGTGATTATGATATGACAACATGATTTGTGTTGGATTATATGATGAGACTATTATGTGTATGATATGATGAGCATATTGCATGTTTATGATATGATTAGAATATTGTATAAAATATGTACAAAAACATCACAAATACGCATAAAAAAAGATATGAGAAAATATAGTAGCGCTCTTTAGCGCCGGAAAGGAAAACGCTACTACTAAAGCACTTAGCAGCATCGCTGGTTTGGAAAGCACTACTGCTAAGTAGGTATAGCATGATGAAATCCTTTAATCTGCGTATGAAGGCAGAGTGGTTCATGCGTGTCGAGCTCATGTATTAGCCTAGTTATTTACTTGAACTATATATGGTTCCAATTCATATCATATTTGGTCCTTGTGTAGGCTAAGGTTGATTGCTTGTTTTCCTCATTACTTTTGTTTGTTCAATAAATCAGGATCAGCAGGCGCCATCCTTGGACGAGGATAATGACAGGGACCAAACCCCATGCCTCCTGATACAACGCAGTTGATGGGCCACACTCGGAGGTGGACAAGTACCAAGTCAATGAGACAACCTTTGTCATCGCTGGCTGCCCTAGGTGCGTGTTCTCCTTCCATTCCGCTCCCCCAGTGCATACATTTTTTGTTGCTTGATTTGAACCGAATTGCTTGCTGGCTGTCCTAGGTGGTCAAGTACCAAATGAATGACGAAGATTTGTAGTACGACTCGTGTGTTTTTGAACCAAATTGCTTGCTGTACATACACCATGTTAACGATTTTTTGTAAGAACAAGAGCTGATTTTCTTGTATGAATTCTTCTTATACGACTTGTGTTTTCCTGATGGTTATCCAAGGAGGTTGTTTTGCTACCCAATGAATGCTATTTGAGCTAGCTTGAACCTCATCTAGCTGCTCATTGTTATTGTTACCTAAAATAAAAATGGTTGCTGTTGGATAGGCCTTGTTTTGCATAACGAAATTTATAGGTCCTTGTGTAGGCTGCAAATGTTTCCCTTGCTGTCCTAGAAATTACGTCAGAGAAGCAGCAGCACTAGATTTCCAGAAAACTGAAGGAGAAAGAGGAAGCGGGCGATGCGTATAATTTTAGCAGGTATAATTTTGTACTAAACTTATATACTTACTTAAACTAATTATACCTAGTACAATTTTAGCAGCTATAATTTTATATTACTTAGCTGTTGTATGCATGCAATTATGGCACATCAACAGGTCATGCATGTCAGTCATAAGTAACATATTTTATTTTTATGTGTCATCATGGGCGGTATACGTGTTGGACGCTTGCAACATACTTATATAGTTAATGCTTCATATTTAAAATATAAAACAAGAACATATTTCGTATGTGCAAAAGCTTACCCCGGGAACTTATATAATCCCAATCGAGAACTTATATAGTTAATATAATACAGTCCAAAATATTTTCCTTTCTAAACACGATTATGTTACATATTTCGTATGTCAACTGTTTTAAAATATGAATGGAGAACAATGTTACATTTGCCTTTTCAGTAGTTTTAGTGGTTTTTATAGCACCAGTTTATACATTATTTTACCAAGTTTACCCCGGCAACATATGTGATATCATGTAGTGTATTATAGTGAGTTTGTGTGTGCCATTAAATATCTAAAAAGAGTAGGTAGAGTGTTTTAGAGCACATCTATAAAATAATTTGGTAAATGATTCTAGAGTATAAGGTTGGTTTTAGTTCACATACCATATTTCCCAATTTGGCCACATTTTTTGCATCTACACGTGGTGAAATTTTGTTATCACTACAACAACTACGAAAATGTCAACCTTCTTAGCAAAATGTCCCCAATATAGTGCTCTTTATTTTTTTTGTGAGATGTTGCAACATTTCTTGCAAAAAGCGGAGCATGCTGACCGCGTCACGGACGCAACGAGCCTGGCCATTTAGGGGCGGCTTAAGGCGTCTAGTTGTAGATGCTCCAACGACCTAAATCATCATACTACCTCCGTCTCGATGAATAAGTCATTCGCGTAGTTCTAGCTCATCGATTTGAGGAATTAAATATGCCTTATATGTCATGAAAAGTATATCACTAGATTACTACACGGATGTAGTTTCTAAATATATATTTTTTGTCACATATAATACATATTTAGATAGTTAAATTATCGACATAGAACTACACGAATGACTTATACGCCGGGATGGAGGTAGTACCTTAATTTTCATTCAAAAGTTGCTTATCACGGATTCCATGTGGTAGGGCTAGTTAACTGTTACTGGGGTAGTAATAAAGTTGGACGGTAAGCATTTAGATGCTTGCCCACCGTTGATCTATCAAGTTGGTGCTGGGACAAATCCGAGCCGTTGGTTATCTGAATCCCAATCCGGGAGTGTAGTTTTCCAGAACAGAGTGCACTCTGCTCCGTCACAACTGTGCTTCTGCTTCAGCTCCGAAGAAGAGGAATAGCCCAGCCCGAGAGAGCAGACCCCGGCGAGGCGGCGGCGACACCGCTGGAGAAGAAGAAAGCCAGCGACCGCATCTGCAACGCCGTCTGCTTCCCCGCCCCGCACCACCCGTGAGGCTCGCTCTCCCTCCCGCCACTGCGCCGAAACCCTAGCTGGTTCTTGGATTGAATGAATCGCTTCTTGGTTGGATGTTTTAGTGGATTCTGGCGTAACATGCATTGTGCTTACCTAACATAGGGCTAGATTTAGAGTAGATCGAGTGGACTAATCGAGGTTTTGACTCAGCTAGCGCTACGATTTTGGGATACTCTGACCCGGATTCAGTTTTGGTTTATCTGCCGTTTTGAGCAATTTCTTGCGCCCCTGCAATGGAATGGAACAAAGAAAGAAAATCGCACACTTCGAGAAACTTCTCAACAACATTTTAATGCAGCCGTATCATCGGTTAGAGGGCTAGAGCAGCACTTTGTCGATCTGCAGATGCTGAAGGTACAGATGTATACTGCTAGCATCGAAATGTTCTGAATGTACATATGTGCTTCACAAAAAAGATAAAATAAAATGGAGAAGCAAGTTTCTTGTCATTAGCTTATTCTGAACCTGAACACTACATGACGATCCACCGAAATGTTCCTTTGGTTGTTTATTTATCCGGAGAAGTATCGCGTGTTTATTTATCTATGTTCTTATTCCTGGTACATAGCAAGTCTCTTTGATACATAGGCATATATGTCTCAACTGCAGAATATCAATATCATCTGTTTACCCATAGTTGCGATTAACCTGGCCAGCTTAGTAGCTTACAGTATTTTTTTGATTGCTTGCAGAGTTTGTCATCAGCAGCGCACCATGCAGAGGCCCAGCAAACTGCCTGCCGTCTCTCTCGTCGGAACCCCTACCTTTTCCAGACCCCAAGTTTGGGCTGACCTCCCAGATGGCTTGCTTCACTCCATCGTTGATCGGCTGGGCTCCTTCCGAGACCTTCTTGGCTTCGCCGCGACATGCCCCTCGTGGCAGGCTGCCTACTTGGCATACCCATCCAAATCTATATTCTGCACAAAACTCACACCTCTCCTCATCCAGCCCCATGAACGTGCACTAGGTCCTCCTCTTCCTTCTACTGACGGTTGCCATGAGCTATTCACATGTAAGGTTATTGATCCAGCAAACCCAAACACGGCCCTTCGCTGCCGGATCCCTCAAGAAATGCTCGAGGTGGAGTTTATTGGCTCTTCCTATGGTAATCTCATCTACTACTGCGACGGATGCTGTCACATCATTGATGTGTTCACCGGTGTGGAGGTCTCAACTCCACGTCTCCCATCCAGTGCTGAATGTTCCAAATTCTTCCTGAATGGCATTCTAACAGCCCCCCTTGCATCACCCAACTCACATCTCCTTTTCTTTTTTTGGAACGGAGGCTTCAGAGGAGCCCGATTTTAAATTAACAAAGCCATCAACCGTCCAGGAGTACAAGAGCAGACCACGAACAAAGCAACGGCTAAAGGATACAAGGGAGAAAGAAGAACAGCTTACTAAGCTACACCTACAACCAGCGAACAGAAAATTACATTGAAGAACGGCTAATTGAGGATAAGCCCTCTACACAAAGGCCCTGAAACGACTATGAAGAAGCCACGAGGATCTGCAGCCGCCAAAATAGGTCGGGCACATGGCTGAAACCCGAAACTGGAGATGGCACAACACATGCCTTCTCTAACACCAAAGGGGATCCCTTCCCCTTGCCTAGGCTCGAAGGCGCCGCACCGTCGAAGTGTAGAGACGCTCACCTGAGAGCTAGAGCATAGGTTGGTCCCAAGACCGGGCCAGCAATGGGGCCAACCACATCATGCAGGAGCACAAACATGCAAGCTACAACGCAGGCTCCGAAGGAGACCGATGGAAGAGGGTAAGCCGCCGGGAGAGTTGCTGAAAGGAAGAAGCTGTCGAGCCACATGGCAAAGATAAGGAACGAGGAACTCAAGAACCAGCCGAATAGGCACCTGCGGCGTTGCTGCTGCCGGGAAGGGGAACCCGATCCCCTTCCGCCCAAACTCGAGGGCGCCGACCCGCCGGGACATTGCAAACACCACCGCAGAGCACTTGTGGCTTGATCGGAAACCTGCACAGAAGGAATGCCACGGACTCCACAGACGCCAGGCACCCACCTCCAGCTGCTACACGCCCCCAAAGCACCAAACTTCCCCAGACGGCGCTTCCAAGGAGGACACGACGCACCAGGCGCCGCCGCCGCCCATCCCAAGCCGGGATTTGAGCTTTCGCCCGGGAGGCATGGCCGGGGGTGTGGAGGAGAGCCCACGGCTGCGGCTCCAACGAGCAGAACGACGCAACAGGGCGCCGAGGCCGCCGCGTTGGGAATACCAACAAGGGTTTCCCCCGGGCTCGTCCAGCACCACCTTCTCGGGGATCACCCTGCCGGCACCAGATCCAGCGACCAGAGGCCCGGAATCAGGCGAATCCAGTGAGGAGAGTAGAGAAGGGAAAAACCTGACCTTCAGATCTGGAGCAGAGGAGGAGGAACCTCGCCGCGCCGCGACCACAACCCGCCGGGACCTCGCTGCCCGCGCAGCCAAGGGGGCCAGCCATCACCTCCCGCGCGCGCCGCCACCCAAAGGACGGCGTCGCCACACCGACCGGGCCGCCGCCCAGGCTTCCGAGGTCCAACGCCACAGCGGGCGAAGCGACGAAGCCCCGCCGCCACCCTCATCGGCAGTCGCCCAGGCGATGCCTGACGACTCCCTCGGGTGACGGCAGGGGGAGGGGTGGGGGAGGGGGGGGGGACGGCCCCTAGGGCCTAGGGAAACCCTAGGGGCCCTCGGGTAGCCCTGGTGAGGACGACGCGAGGGGAGGGGAGACAAGTCACATCTCCTTGTCAGTACCAGGTGAAGTCCAGCTTCCTCATACGTTCGAAATAGACGAGATTGTGGAATTCAATCGCCAGTTCATTGTCTCGAATGGCCATGCGAGCTACTATACTGTGCAGCTGGTCCTTCGGTTTGGTCTGCATGAGATGACAACCAAGTTCCATGACACGATTGAACTCGTGCGTGAGGAAGGGTGGGTGGTGTTTGGAAGGCTGGTGGTTTGTGGCGACATGCTTCTCATGGGCGATGGTGCTTGCAGTTTCTACCGCCTCGACATGTCCACCAAGCCTGCAACATGGATGACCGTGTAGAATCTGAACAATTGGGCACTCTTTACAGGAGGGGACCGACGCTCTCTTGCATGAGCCCGGAACTATGGGAAGGGAAGAGCAACGTCAGGTACTTTGCTCAGAGATTTCAAACTTGGTCTCTCTATGGGCTGTGCGGCGAAGATACACTCACTACTGGAATTTTCGTATACGCCGGGTGCACGGCTCTTCGCTGAGAGCCAAATTACGGGCACTCGGTAAAGACTAATATGCCGAGAGCAACACTCGGCAAAATCGAAAGCACGGCAAACCCCACGTATGCCGAGAGTCGCACTCGGCAAAAGACTGACACTCGGCAAACCCCACACATGTACCGAGGGCCAGCACACGGCACTCGGGAATCCGTTGCCACGTGGAAAGGATGGCAGTTTTGACAGTGCTCTGACGGTCGCCCTTCTTTACCGAGCGCCCGACGGACGGCACTCGGCGAAGCAGTAATTACATGAATTTTTTATTTTCTTCTTTTTCATCGATCAATATATTAGTGGGGGCTCAGTTTAGTCCCATCTCGCTTAACAAGGACCATCAAGACCGGTTTAAATAGTGGGATAATACACAACAAGCAAGCGTAAGTCTTCATTACACTCTTGTTAAAGAATGAATTCTCACCATGAATCTTCTCAACTATTCAATGTACAGGACGTCCATAATGACAGTTCATTCTTAATGGTGGATACCGACGGTTTTTATTAATTAAGTTAATTGTTTGTTTGACTCTTCTGTGTGCATGAGAGCTATCAAGAGAGGGACTGTGTCCGGTTTGTGAAGGACGTCCTGGTCCTGTTGCTTCGTTGGCCTCAAAACTTCTTGTGCTCTCAAAGGAGGCCATCGCATGACACGTGTCAGACCCCCGCATTTTCCGGACCCGCCTGCAATATTTGAGGCATTTATTGCACCGCTAGGGTTTCACGCTGGAAATTGCAGATCCGCAAGACGGAACATGAAATCATGCCCAGAAGCGGCATGTAAAATCCTATGTGACGTCTTTGCGACATGTGTAGGCCACGTGCCGATGAGGGAGGGGCAGACCCTGCAACCAGGGTGCGAAATTACCTATGTAGCATGCCTCACGCGACCGTTAAAATCCTCGGAAAATCGTACGATGTTCGAATTGCTCGGGATCTAGCACGGTGTCATGACATGGCCCATGCAGGCTGTGGTAAAAGTTTGAGCGCATTTCGAGTAAGCCTACACTGAGGCCGCTTGTAAACCACACCATCTCCGAGATAGTCTTTGGGTATCGAGAGAGAACGTGTCTGGTTTGTGAAGGAAGTGCTGGCCCTATTGCTCCGTTGGCCTCGAAACTTCTCGTGCTCTCAAAGGAGGCCATCGCATGACACGTGCCATACCCCCGCATTTTCTGGACCCGCCTGCAATATTTGAGACATTTATTGCACCGCTAGGGTTTCACTGCCGGAAATTGCAGATTCCCCAGGCGGCACATGAAATCATGAACAGAAGCAGCATGGAAAATCCTACGTGATGTCTTTGCGACATACGTAGGCCATGTGGCGCTGAGAGAGGGGAAGGCCCTACAACCGGGGTGCAAAATTACCTCTGTGGCATGCCTCACGCGACCGTTAAAATCATCGGAAAATCATACGATGTTCGAATTGCTCTGGATCTGGCACGGTGTCATGAAACGACCCATGCAGGGTGTGGTAAAAATTTGGGCGCATTTCGAGTAAGCCTACACTGAGGCTGATTATAAACCGCACCATCTCCGAGCTAATCTCTTGGTACCGAGAGGGAACGTGTTCGGTTTGTGAAGGAAGTGCCGGTCATGTTGCTCCGTTGGCTTCGAAACTTCTCGTGCTCTCAAAGGAGGCCATCTAGACTCCCGCATTTTTCGGACCCGCCTGCAGTATTTGAGACATTTATTGAGTTCATGTTTTGAGTCTTGAGTCTAGTTGCATTCATGTTGCATTGACACTTGTATTTGTTTCTTGAGTAGTTGCTAGAGCTAGTTTTGTGACATTTTCGTTTGTAAAATTTATAACATGTCGGTAGCCTGTATTTATTTTTTGCATATCTCCTCCTATTTTTCTTGCAAATTTGTTATGTGCCTAACATGAGGAGAGAGCGCAGCTAACGTGAGGGTGGACCAGAAAAAGTTTCGTATGGTTCTGCAGTTTCACAAGAAAAGACGACATGGTATACGACCGCCACGGTCGTACGCGTCCCTGTACGAGCTTGTGCCGCAAGCAACACGAGGTCCAGAGCAAAATACGACCTACCCTACAAGCATTGCGCTCGTACGCATGTTAGTATCAACTAGCACATATGTCCGTGCGTTGCAACGGGAGTTAAAATAGTATGCATTTAAAATTAGTGAGAATTATATGCGCAACCAAAACCATGTGTGCACACAAAAAAGGAACATTCAGCTTTTCGGTTTCACCACGTGTGAAGGAATCAATCGACTCTTTTTCCATTTATTGATCGGGGACATTTAAGAGTTTTATTACGTTATCGTATGTCACAGAAGACCCATGAGTTATTTAATCTACTTTTCTTGTCAATCCTTTCACTAAAGGGGATTTTAATGTATGAAGTTTCTAAATATTCTAGGAAACATGAAATATTTTTCAAATCCTGAATAGTTTTTTTGAAAATTATGTACACTTTTGGAAAAACACAAACAAAATATGAAAGGGAACATCTTATAAAATTCACAAATATTTTCTGAAATCACCAACATTTTTATAAAAACATGAACATTTTTTTAATTTGTGAATATTTTTATAAAATGGGAACATGTATTGAAAATTCATAAGATTTTTAGAAATGTGTATATTTTATACACAAAAATTATTTTTAATTGTGAAAATTTCACTAAAACGGGAATAGTTTTTGAATCTAGAGTATTTTTCTAAAATGTCGTTTTCTTTTTAGAAATCTCGAACAATTTTGAAAAACAATAGATGTTTTTTGGGACAATGGAAAACTTTTTGCAAGTTTCGAATATTTTCCAAAATCGCAACAAAATTTTGGAACTCGTAACATTTTCCAAAATTTGTTTCCTTTAATTCTGAATGTTTATTGAGAATTTTAATGTATGAAAAAAATTCTAGATGAAAATAATCTTAGAAGGGAAAAGGAGGTAGTGGAAGGAGAATAAAAATAGAGGTAAAACACAGAAATAAAGAAAAATGGGCCAGCCCATTATAGGTTGTGTTATGTGAAACTCTGACTATTTATTGCCCATTGCGTAAAATAGAATTTTTCCATCTACGTGGGCAGAAAAATAAGGGGATTTGCTTCGCTGGGTCACAGTGCGTAGCCCACGTACGAATTTTTTTTTTCTAGCACACAAACGCATAAGAATTTAGTACCACCTTGGATAGAAAAAAAATTCTTTTCGATGATGAACGGATGTAGTAATTGTCGAAACGCACCTTACTTTATTAGTAGGTATAGATATAGACGGGTAACCACAAAGGAGCATCTTCACATAGCACACGACAGCGTTCAATACGACCGCACTCATGTGTTCTTGTATGAGGGAAAAATACCTCTATGTGATTCATTTTTGATGTCTGAGGTCGACGAGGTGTTTTCTAACCGATCGTTTGCTTTCTAGTTAGTACTCCCCCCATCTCAAAATAAGCGACTCAACTTTGTACTAATTTATGGTTAGTAAAAAGTTGAGTCACTTATTTTGGGACCGAGGGAGTACTAATTACCTCTGAAACTCCATAACCAACATTTCTCTTTAGCAACTACTGTTAGGGCATAATCTCCCTGTAAGTAGTTTTGATGATTGATGACAATGTGTTTGCGGACTAATCGTGTGCATTGAGATTTCAGACCTTCAAGCATATGGCACAAGACGATTCGTGCCCTTGGAGTTTTAAGTGAAGTCAGTTTCGTTCCTACGGTTCTTTTCAAGTGGTATTGAGTCATAGGGAAAACCGTACTATCAAGAGGGGGTCCGCTTCAGAAAGGTTTGGGTGAAATCATCACGTACACACTCATATTGCACCCATTGCCATTTTTCGCTTTCGTGTGTTGTCCATCGTTTGTATCAGAGAAGTGGTAAAAGGCTGTCAGCGGTAGTACCGCGGACAGCAGTGGTAGTACCGCTGCTAGTGCCGCCCGTACTACCGCTCGTGGCTGGGACCTCGATTTTTCATGTCGGGTTTTACGGAAGTGCCCCAGGGCTACTACCGTGCTGCCTGTTTGTCCCCAGAAAACTGGCGGTAGTTGAAGGAAATATGCCCTAGAGGCAATAATAAAGTTATTATTTATTTCCTTATATCATGATAAATGTTTATTGTTCATGCTAGAAATGTATTAACCGGAAACATAATACATGTGTGAATACATAGACAAACAGAGTGTCACTAGTATGCCTCTACTAGACTAGCTTGTTAATCAAAGATGGTTAAGTTTCCTAACCATAGACAAAGGAGTTGTCATTTGATTAACAAGGTCACATCATTGGTTGAATGATCTGATTGACATGACCCATTCCATTAGCTTAGCACCCGATCGTTTAGTATGTTGCTATTGCTTTTATCCATGACTTATACATGTTCCTATAACTATGAGATTATGCAACTCCCGTTTACTGGAGGAACACTTTGGGTACTACCAAACGTCACAACGTAACTGGGTGATTATAAAGGAGTACTACAGGTGTCTCCAAAGGCAGATGTTGGGTTGACGTATTTCGAGATTAGGATTTGTCACTCCGATTGTCGGAGAGGTATCTCTGGGCCTTCTCGGTAATACACATCACTAAGCCTTGCAAGCATTACAACTAATGAGTTAGCTGTGAGATGGTGTATTACGGAACGAGTAAAGAGACTTGCCAGCAACGAGATTGAACTAGGTATTGGATACCGACGATCGAATCTCGGGCAAGTAACATACCGATGACAAAGGGAACAACGATGTTGTTATGCGCGGTCTGACCGATAAAGATCTTCGTAGAATATGTAGGAGCCAATATGGGCATCCAGGTCCCGCTATTGGTTATTGACCGGAGACGTGTCTCGGTCATGTCTACATTGTTCTCGAACCGTAGGGTCCGCACGCTTAAGGTTTCGATGACGGTTTTATTATGAGTTTATGAGTTTTGATGTACCGAAGGAGTTCGGAGTCCCGGATGAGATCGGGGACATGACGAGGAGTCTCGAAATGGTCGAGACGTAAAGATCGATATATTGGACGACTATATTCGGAGTTCGGAAAGGTTCCGAGTGATTCGGGTATTTTTGGGAGTACCGGAGAGTTACGGGAATTCGTATTGGGCCTCTTTGGGCCATACGGGAAAGGAGAGAAAGGGCCAAAGAGTGGCCGCACCTCCCCTTGGACTAGTCCGAATTGGACTAGGGAGGCGACCTTCCTTCCTTCCTTCTCCTTCTCTCTTCCCTTTCCTTCTCTCCTACCCCTACTACATGGAAGGGTTCCTAGTTGGACTAGGAAGGGGAATCCTACTCGGTGGGAGTAGGACTCCCTAGGGCGCGCCATAGAGAGGGCCGGCCCTCTCCTCCTCCTCTCCTTTATATACGGGGGCAGGGGGCACCCCATGGACACACAAGTTGATCTACGGATCGTTCCTTAGCCGTGTGCGGTGCCCCCCTCCACCATATTCCACTTTGGTCATATTGTCGCGGAGCTTAGGCGAAGCCCTGCGCCGGAGAAGTCATATCGTCGCGGAGCTTAGGCGAAGCCCTGCGTCGGTGGAGCATCATCATCGCCACCACGCCGTCGTCGACGGAACTCATCCCCGACACTTTGCTGGATCGGAGTCCGGGATCGCCATCGAGCTGAACGTGTGCAGAACTCGGAGGTGCCGTACGTTCGGTGCTTGGATCGGTCGGATCGTGAAGACGTACGACTACATCAACCGCATTGTTATAACGCTTCCGCTTTCGGTCTACGAGGGTACGTGGACAGACACTCTCCCCTCTCGTTGCTTTGCCATCACCATGGTCCTGTGTGTGCGTAGGAAATTTTTTGAAATTACTACGTTCCCCAACAGTGGTATCCGAGCCTGGTTTTATGCGTTGATGTCATATGCACGAGTAGAACACAAGTGAGTTGTGGGCGATATAAGTCATACTGCTTACCAGCATGTCATACTTTGGTTCAGCGGTATTGTGAGATGAAGCGCCCGGACCGACATTACGCCAGACGCTTACGCGAGACTGGTTTCACCGCTACGAGCACTCGTGCTTAAAGGTGGCTGGCGGGTGTCTGTCTCTCTCACTTTAGTTGAACCGAGTGTGGCTACGCCCGGTCCTTGCGAAGGTTAAAACAGCACCAACTTGACAAACTATCGTTGTGGTTTTGATGCGTAGGTAAGAACGGTTCTTGCTCAGCCCGTAGCAGCCACGTAAAACTTGCAACAACAAAGTAGAGGACGTCTAACTTGTTTTTGCAGGGCATGTTATGATGTGATATGGTCAAGACGTGATGCTATATTTTATTGTATGAGATGATCATGTTTTGTAACCGAGTTATCGGCAACTGGCAGGAGCCATATGGTTGTCGCTTTATTGTATGAAATGCAAACGCCATGTAATTGCTTTACTTTATCACTAAGCAGTAGCGATAGTCGTAGAAGCAATAGTTGGCGAGACGAAAACGATGCTACGATGGAGATCAAAGGTGTCGCGCCGGTGACGATGGTGATCATGACGGTGCTTCGGAGATGGAGATCACAAGCACAAGATGATGATGGCCATATCATATCACTTATATTGATTGCATGTGATGTTTATCCTTTATGCATCTTATCTTGCTTTGATTGACGGTAGCATTTTAAGATGATCTCTCACTAAAAATTATCAAAAAGTGTTCTCCCTGAGTATGCACCGTTGCCAAAGTTCGTCGTGCCCAGACACCACGTGATGATCGGGTGTGATAAGCTCTACGTCCATCTACAACGGGTGCAAGCCAGTTTTGCACACGCAGAATACTCAGGTTAAACTTGACGAGCCTAGCATATGCAGATATGGCCTCGGAACACGGAGACCGAAAGGTCGAGCGTGAATCATATAGTAGATATGATCAACATAGTGATGTTCACCATTGAAAACTACTCCATCTCACGTGATGATCGGTTATGGTTTAGTTGATTTGGATCACGTGATCACTTATATGACTAGAGAGATGTCTGTCTAAGTGGGAGTTCTTAAGTAATATGATTAATTGAACTTAAATTTATCATGAACTTAGTCCTGGTAGTATTTTGCAAATTATGTTGTAGATCAATAGCTAGCGTTGTTGCTTCCCTATGTTTTTATATGTGTTCCTAGAGAAAATTGTATTGAAAAATGTTATTAGCAATGATGCGGATTGGATCCGTGATCTGAGGTTTATCCTCATTGCTGCACAGAAGAATTATGTCCTTAATGCACCGCTAGGTGACAGACTTATTGCAGGAGCAAATGCAGACGTTATGAACGTTTGGCTAGCTCAATATGATGACTACTTGATAATTTAGTGCACCATACTTAACGGCTTAGAATCGGGACTTCAAAGACGTTTTGAACGTCATGGACCATATGAGATGTTCCAGGAATTGAAGTTAATATTTCAAGCAAATACCCGAGTTGAGAGATATGAAGTCTCCAACAAGTTCTATAGCTAAAAGATGGAGGAGAATCGCTCAACTAGTGAGCATGTGCTCAGATTGTCTCGAGTACTTCAATCGCTTGAATCAAGTGGGAGTTAATCTTCCAGATAAGATAGTGATTGACAGAATTCTCTAGTCACCATCACAGAGTTAGTAGAACTTCGTGATGAACTATAGTACGCAAGGGATGACGAAAAAGATTCTCGAGCTCTTCGCGATGCAAAATCGGGCGAAGGTAGAAATCAAGAAAAACATCAAGTGTTGATGGTTGACAAGACCACTAGTCTCAAGGAAAAGGGCAAAGGGAAGAAGGGGAACTTCAAAAGGAACGGCAAGCAAGTTGCTGCTCGAGTGAAGAAGCCCAAGTCTGGACCTAAGCACGAGACTAAGTACTTTTGCTGCAATGGAACTGGTCACTGGAAGCGGAACTACCCCTGAATATTTGGCGGATAAGAAGGATGGCAAAGTGAACAAAGGTATATTTGATATACAGATTATTGATGTGTATTTTACTAGTGTTCGTAGCAACCCCTCGGTATTTGATACTGGTTCAGTTGCTAAGAGTAGTAACTTGAAACGGGAGTTACAGAATGAACAGAAACTAGTTGAAGGGGAAGTGACGATGAGTGTTGGAAGTAGTTCCAAGATTGATATGATCATCATCGCACACTCCCTATACTTTCGGGATTAGTGTGGAACCTAAATAAGTGTTATTTGGTGTTGAGCATAAATATGATTTGATCATGTTTATTGCAACACGGTTATTCATTTAAGTAAGAGAATAAATTGTTGTTCTGTTTACATGAATAAAACCTTATATGGTTACACACCCAATAAAAATGGTTCATTGGATCTCGATCATAGTGATACACATATTCATAATATTGAAACCAAAAGATGCAAAGTTAATAATGATAGTGCAACTTATTTGTGGCACTGCCGTTTAGGTCATATTGGTGTAAAGCGCATGAAGAAAACTCCATGCTGATGGACTTTTGGAATCACTTGATTATGAATCATTTGATGCTTGCGAACCGTGCCTTTTAGGCAAGATGACTAAAACTCCGTTCTCGGAACAATGGAACAAGCTACTGACTTATTGGAAATAATACATACCAATGTATGCGATTCAATGAGTGTTGATGCTCGTGGCAAGTATCATTATTTTCTGACCTTCACAGATGATTTGAGCAGATATGTGTATATCTTCTTGATGAAACATAAGTCTGAAATAGTTGAAAAGTTCAAAGAATTTCAGAGTGAAGTAGAAAATCATCGTAACAAGAAAATAAAGTTTCTGCGATCTGATCGTGGAGATGAATATTTGAGTTACGAGTTTGGTCTTCAATTAAAACAAAGTGGAATAGTTTCACAGCTCACGCCACCTGGAACACCACAACGTTATGGTGTGTCCGAACGTCGTAACCGCACTTTATTGGATATAGTGCGATCTATGATGTATCTTACCAATTTACCACTATCATTTTGGGGTTATGCATTAGAGACAGCTGCATTCACGTTTAATAGGGCACCATCTAAATCCGTTGAGGCGACACCGTATGAACTATGGTTTAAACAGTAAACCTAAGCTGTCGTTTCTTAAAGTTTGGAGTTGTGATGCTTATGTGAAAAAAGGTTTCACCTGATAAGCTCGAACCCAAATCGGAGAAGTGCGTCTTCATAGAATACCCAAAGGCAACTATTGGGTACACCTTCTATCACAGATCCGAAGGCAAGTTATTCGTTGCTAAGGTGGATCCTTTCTAGAGAAGAAGTTTCTCTCGAAAGAAGTGAGTGGGAGGAAAGTAGAACTTGATGAGGTAATTGTACCTTCTCCCTTATTGGAAAGTAGTTCATCACAGAAATCAGTTCCAGTGATTCCTACACCAATTAGTGAGGAAGTTAATGATGATGATCATGAAACTTCAGATCAAGTTGCTACCAAACCTCGTAGGTCTTCCAGAGCAAAATCCGCACCAGAGTGGTACGGTAATCGTGTTCTGGAAGTGATGTTACTAGACCATGATGAACCTTTAACTATGAGGAAGCGATGATGAGCCCAGATTCCGCGAAATGGCTTGAGGCCATGAAATCTGAGATAGGATCCATGTATGAGAACAAAGTATGGACTTTGATTAACTTGCTCGATGATCAGCAAGCCATGTTAAATAAATGGATCTTCAAGAGGAAGACAAATGCTGATAGTAGTATTACTATCTACAAAGCTCGACTTGTCGCAGAAAGGTTTTCGACAAGTTCAAGGTGTTGACTACAATGAGATTGTCTCAACTGTAGCGATGCTTAAGCCTGTCCGAATCATGTTAGCAATTGCCACATTTTATGAAATCTGGCAAATGGATGTCAAAACTACATTCTTTAATGGATTTATTAAAGAAAAGTTGTATATGATGCAACCAGAAGGTTTTGTCGATCCTAAAGGTGTTAACAAAATATGCAAGCTCCAGCGATCCATCTATGGACTGGTGCAAGCATCTCAGAGTTGAAATATACGCTTTGATAAGTTGATCAAAGCATATAGTTTTATCTGACTTCATGGTGAAGCCTGTATTTACTAGAAAGTGAGTGGGAGCACTACAACATTTCGATAAGTATATGTGAATGACATATTGTGGATCGGAAATAATGTAGAATTATTCGCAAAGCATAACGGAGTGTTTGAAAGGAGTTTTTCAAAGAAAGACCTCGGTGAAGCTGCTTACATATTGAGCATCAAGACCTATAGAGATAGATCAAGACGCTTAGATAAGTTTTTCAATGAATACATACCTTGACAAGATTTTGAAGTAGTTCAAAATGGAACAGTCAAAGAAAGAGTTCTTGCCTGTGTTACAAGGTGTGAAATTGAGTAAGACTCAAAACCCGACCACGATGTAAGATAGAATGAGAATGAAAGTCATTCCCTATGCCTTGGCCATAGGTTCTATAAAGTATGCCATGCTGTGTACCAGATTTATTGTATACCCTACACTGAGTTTGGCAAGGGAGTACAATAGTGATCTAGGAGTAGATCACTGGACAGCGGTCAAAATTATCCTTAGTGGAATAAGGATATGTTTCTCGATTATGGAAGTGACAAAAGGTTAAATGCGTAAAGGGTTACGTCGATGCAAGTTTTGACACCGATCTGGATGACTCTAAGTCTCGATCTAGATACATATTGAAAGTGGGAGCAATTAGCTAGAGTAACTCCGTGCAGAGCATTGTAGACATAGAAATTTGCAAAATACTTACGGTTCTGAATGTGACAGACCCGTTGACTAAAATTATCTCACAAGAAAAACATGATCACACCTTAGTACTCTTTGGGTGTTAATCACATAGCGATGTGAACTAGATTACTGAATCTAGTAAACCCTTTGGGTCTTGGTCACATGGCGATGTGAACTATGGGTGTTAATCACATGATGATGTGAACTATCGATGTTAATCACATGGTGATGTGATCTAGATTATTGACTCTAGTGCAAGTGGGAGACTGAAGGAAATATGCCCTAGAGGCAATAATAAAGTTATTATTTATTTCCTTATATCATGATAAATGTTTATTGTTCATGCTAGAAATGTATTAACCGGAAACATAATACATGTGTGAATACATAGACAAACAGAGTGTCACTAGTATGCCTCTATTAGACTAGCTTGTTAATCAAAGATGGTTAAGTTTCCTAACCATAGACAAAGGAGTTGTCATTTGATTAACAAGGTCACATCATTGGTTGAATGATCTGATTGACATGACCCATTCCATTAGCTTAGCACCCGATCGTTTAGTATGTTGCTATTGCTTTTATCCATGACTTATACATGTTCCTATAACTATGAGATTATGCAACTCCCGTTTACCAGAGGAACACTTTGGGTACTACCAAACGTCACAACGTAACTGGGTGATTATAAAGGAGTACTACAGGTGTCTCCAAAGGCAGATGTTGGGTTGGCGTATTTCGAGATTAGGATTTGTCACTCCGATTGTCGGAGAGGTATCTCTGGGCCTTCTCGGTAATACACATCACTAAGCCTTGCAAGCATTACAACTAATGACTTAGCTGTGAGATGGTGTATTACGGAACGAGTAAAGAGACTTGCCAGTAACGAGATTGAACTAGGTATTGGATACCGACGATCGAATCTCGGGCAAGTAACATACCGATGACAAAGGGAACAACGTATGTTGTTATGCGCGGTCCGACCGATAAAGATCTTCGTAGAATATGTAGGAGCCAATATGGGCATCCAGGTCCCGCTTATTGGTTATTGACCGGAGACGTGTCTCGGTCATGTCTACATTGTTCTCGAACCGTAGGGTCCGCACGCTTAAGGTTTCGATGACGGTTTTATTATGAGTTTATGAGTTTTGATGTACCGAAGGAGTTCGGAGTCCCGGATGAGATCGGGGACATGACGAGGAGTCTCGAAATGATCGAGACGTAAAGATCGATATATTGGACGACTATATTCGGAGTTCGGAAAGGTTCCGAGTGATTCGGGTATTTTTGGGAGTACCGGAGAGTTACGGGAATTCGTATTGGGCCTCTTTGGGCCATACGGGAAAGGAGAGAAAGGGCCAAAGAGTGGCCGCACCCTCCCTTGGACTAGTCCGAATTGGACTAGGGAGGGGGGGCGCACCCTTCCTTCCTTCTCCTTCTCTCTTCCCTTTCCTTCTCTCCTACTCCTACTACACGGAAGGGTTCCTAGTTGGACTAGGAAAGGGGGAATCCTACTCCCGGTGGGAGTAGGACTCCCCTAGGGCGCGCATAGAGAGAGGGCCGCCCTCTCCTCCTCCTCTCCTTTATATACGGGGCAGGGGGCACCCCATGGACACACAAGTTGATCTACGGATCGTTCCTTAGCCGCAGGTGCGGTGCCCCTCCACCATATTCCACTTCGGTCATATTGTCGCGAGCTTAGCGAAGCCCTGCGCCGGAGAAGTCATATCGTCATGGAGCTTAGGCGAAGCCTCGCGCCGGTGGAGCATCATCATCGCCACCACGCCGTCGTCTTGACGGAACTCATCCCCGACACTTTGCTGGATCGGAGTCCGGGATCGCCATCGAGCTGAACGTGTGCAGAACTTCGAAGGTGCCGTGACGCTCGGTGCTTGGATCGGTCGGATCGTGAAGACGTACGACTACATCAACCGCATTGTTATAACGCTTCCGCTTTCGGTCTACGAGGGTACGTGGACAGACACTCTCCCCTCTCGTTGCTTTGCCATCACCATGGTCCTGTGTGTGCGTAGGAATTTTTTTGAAATTACTACGTTCCCCAACAGTAGTAGCAGCGGTAGTATAGGCGGTAGTACCTCCCGTACTTCCGCGGCTACTGCCGCCCGTTCCTCTGCTTTTCCTATGTTTCTCCTCTATCCTGTGCATCATGTAGGGAGCGGTAGTACCGCTGGGTTGCAGGCCGAGAGGTGCATAACGGTTGGTTTTTGTCCCCCACTATAAAAGGGGGTCTTCTTCCTCAAGAAGACCCACCTCTTCTTCTCCCAAGCTTCATTGTTGCTCCAAAGCTCATCTTCGCCCGATCTCTCTCCTAGCCAATCAAACTTGTTGATTTTCTAGGGATTGGTTGAGAAGGCCCAGATCCTCACTTCCCCCGAGAGATATTTGATTCCCCCCACTAATCTCTTGCGGATCTTGTTACTCTTGGGTGTTTGAGCATTCTAGACGGTTGAGGTCACCTCGGAGCCACATTCCATTGTGGTGAAGCTCCGTGGTTTTTTTGGGAGCCTCCAATTAAGTTGTGGAGATTGCCCCAACCTTGTTTGTAAAGGTTCGGTCACCGTCTTCAAGGGCACCACTAGTGGAATAACAACATCTCGCATTGTGTGAGGGCGTGAGGAGAATACGGTAGCACTAGTGGCTTCTTTTGGGAGCATATATTGTGCCTCCACACTGCTCCAACGGAGACATACTTGAAAGGAACTTCGGTAACACATTCTCGTCTTCACCGGCTCCACTTGTGGTTATCTCTTGCCTTTACTTTGTGTTAAGCTTATTGTGTTGTATCCCTTTCTTACATTTGTAGTTGTTGTAGTCCTCATATAGGTTACTCACCTAGTTGCACATCTAGACCACTTACTTGTTGCTTAACTTAAATTGTTAAGAAAAAAATAAAAATTGGTAGTTGCCTATTCACCCCCGCCCCTTTAGTCAACCATATCGATCATTTCAACTACATTTCCTTTTATTTCTTTTTTCCGGTTGGTTATACAAACTTTGTTTACATACCAAATCGATGTTTTTATGTCTGTCATTTCCGCAGGGGCTTGGACCTTATGTGGTGACATGTATGGTAGGTGCCAACTGTATAAAAGACCCACACATGCCACTTGGTTGGTTCAACTTGACGAACTTCACAAACAAAGGACCGGTAATGTTTTCTAATATGAACCTTTGTCAAATAAAAGTTGCTTAGTATCGACTTTCTCACCTTAAGTGAGGGTATACCTTTTTAATTAGGCACTTATGAGCAGCACAATTGTGCCTTATATTTTGTCTCATGCACATTTCACTCATAATCTACGAGCAGCTAGAACTTCTGAACATAGTTTATCTTCTTAAGCGAGGTGCTTAGATAGATGAACCGATTATTGTAAGGCTTATGCTTATCGCTTGTGTTGCTAATCCTTTGTGCTACAGGAAAAAAAGAAAAACCACAAGAGCACAAAAATATTTTGTTTTCCTTTTAGTTCTTTTTCAGCAGGTTCTATCGGAGGGCAGCCATGGGAGCACAACAAGGAGATCAATTGAAACAAGGTCCATGCCTGTTAGAAGAGAGATCATATACACCTCAACGGTAAAAGTGTCTAACCCTTTCTTAATCTTAAACTTGGGGAGATAACAACTTCTCACGTTATTCACTTCTGTATTTTTTCCTAGTTTAGCACTGCAAAGTTCTAAGCGTGGGGAGGTTACTTTTGCATGTGTAGTGTCTTGTGCAATGTTCTTGATCATATGGTTTTCGTGCATTGGTATATCCCGCTGTTTTGACATGCTTGCTTTACACTTGTTTAACTTAGCTTGTGGGTATCTTGCTATCTTCTAAAAAACATTGACATGTTCTTTTATCAAAAACCAGTAAAGGAGTCTATTGAACAATTGCTTTCTTTCACCTAATCACATAAGTTGGGGACTCTAGTGGTGGCTTGATTAGCGATTGGATAATTAAGTTGGATTCAGTCTTGGTTAGTCGATATTTGACCACTTGTGCTTTTCTTGTGATCTCTGTTTAATCTTTTGCCTGTTCTTCTGTTTCATCAATCTTCCAGCAAGTGTACTTGACCATTGATGCTTTTTCTACCATGTTTAGCGTCTCTCCTGTTTCGGTGAGCAAAAAGCAAGAGAATGTTTTTGCCACTCTTTCTTGCTCGTCATGGTTTGCTAGCTGTAGGAGTAGGGTAATTTATTTTTAGAAGTTTCGGTTTTGATAATCTAAAAAGGAGCCGGTTCATGAGTGTACCGGAATGTATGAGCAGGCCAGGGGTCCATCCATGAAGGCATGGGATGCTCAGACCTTGACATCAGGCATTATTTGGTTGGAGCCAAAAGTCGGAACTCAGCCCATGGGGCAACCTTTCATTTGGTGTCATATACTCAGCCCATGGGACAACTATTAGTAACGATGTAATGTTTAATCTTGTTAACACGTTGAAAGATTGAAAGGGGACACTCTAAAATGTGAGTGACTTTACAAGTTTCTTTGGCTTGATAGTACTTATTCTAAACTTGTCAAACTAACTTATGATTTTTTGAATGTTTTACGAAGATGAGAAGCTACACCTGGAGCTACTCTGTAAAGAAAAAAAAATACACCTGGAGCTACAAACTCATCTGGTACTACTCTATTTCTAATATGTAAAAAAGTAATTTCATAATTTTATTGATTCTTTTTTTTTTGTGGAAAAACTTCCAATCTATTCATCTTCAATCATGGCAGTACAACGAATACCAGAAATAAAAATTACATCCAGAATCGCAGACCACCTAGCGACGAATACAAGCACCGAAGCGAGCCGAAGGCGCGCCGCTGTCATCACCCCTCCATCGCCGGAGCCGGGCACAACTTGTTGTAGTAGACAGTCGGGAAGTCTCATAGGACCAGCACCCCAGAACAGCAACCGTCGCCGATGAAAAATAACGTACATCGGAAGGATCCAAACCGAAGACACACGAACGTAGACGAACAACGACGAGATCGGAGCAAATCCACCAAAGATAGATCTGCTGGAGACACACCTCCACACGCCCACCAACGATGCTAGACGCACCGCTGGAACGGGGGCTAGGCGGGGAGACCTTTATTCCATCTTCAGGGAGCCGCCATTGCCTCGCCTTTCCCGAGTAGGGCACAAACCCTAACAAGATTGAAAAAAACGACTAAAAACGGAGCCCTCCCGCCGGCCCTTGCCAGGATCCACCGCGCCTCCATGGCCCTAGGGCCACCGGAGACGAGGCGGACCTGCGCCGGCGCCGGCGAGAGGCACAAACCCTAACTTTCTTTCTTGGAAGAGGAGGAGGAGGTGGAGGAGGAGCCCTGCATAAATAAATCTACATGCATAATTTTATTGATTCGACATGTCTTGCACACTTCAGTTTTTAATGCAACACCATATTTGATATGATATTATTTATTATGTTTCTTTGGGTGCTACTGTATAATTTTGTTGTAAGATAATTTAAAATTAGACTTTATACTTGACATATTAGTACCAAGTTCTCGCAACGAGTCATGGAGTGAACCCAATGACCAGATTTTTTTGGCTCCACCCCTGCCTACAGCCGGACGCCTCAAATCATCCCTCATATGCCCGCGGACGCGCCTGGTCAGTGACCGGACAGAAGAGAGAAGGAAAAACGTGATCCGACCGCACCCCTCATATCATCCCTGTACGCTCAGGCTGTACACGAACCCTCATATCCGTCTCAAATATGGGAAGGATATGAGGGCTCGTGGACGTGCCCGGGCGCGCCTGGGCATTCTACCACGTAGGACGCGACCCCACCCCGGACCACTTTTCTCTTTCTCTTTTTATTCTTTTTATTTCTCTTTCTTCATCTCCACCAATCACATGCAAGTGACCGGATATATGAGAAGAAAAACGAGAAGTGTAGCTGCATGGACGAATAAAAAGGGGCTCAAAACGGACACGTCCGGTCACTGACCGGGCACGTCCGCGGGCGTTTAAGGGGTCATATTTGCAATGTGCGGCTGTAGATGCTCTTAGAGATGATAGTAGGTAATGGTAAATTGTAAACTACTCCCTTCGTCCCATAATATAATAGCGTTTTTAACACAATGCTCTTATATAAGGGCGTTTTTAACACTAGCTCTTATATAAGAGTGCTTTTAACACCGTGCTCTTATATTATGGGACGAAGGAAGTACATCTAAAGACATTTGTGGATAAAGTCAAGATAAAGTCCATCAAAAGTCAATGTTCAATGGTTTCCGTCCCTGCCAGCACTTGTGCGTGGTGGAAGGATATTGCTGACTAGTAAGAGGCATGCATGAATCGTCCCAGAAGCTAGTAGTGTCACCATCACCAGCTAGGGATGAACCGCCTTTGTTGAAAAGCAAAGAAGAAAACAGTCCAAAAATGACACCCTTACTAGTTTTGTTGAATCAGTCCACCACCTCCCAACGCGTGAGCGTGTCACCATCACCAACTAGGGACGAACCGCCTTTGTTGAAAAGAAAAGGGAAAAACAGCATATTTGACCTTCCAAAAATGACACCTACACTAGTTTTGTTAAATCAGTACACATGCGTTCACTAAAAATCTCCTCTGACTTAACACACGCCCATTACACATACGAGATACGACCCAGTCCACCACCTCCCACTGGATGTAAACCCTTCTCGCCTCCGAACGCGTAAGCGTGTCTACAGACTCTAGTAGCTCCAATGGTGCCAAGCTTCCTCCCCTGGGGACGTTCCGCTTCCGCGCTCCGCCGCGCCATGGAGGCTCCGCCGCCTCTGCTCCTACCTTTCTTGCAGCTGCTGCTCCTCCTAGCAGCTGTGGGCTCGAAAAATGCGGCCACCGCGGCCAGGGACGGCTGCAGCGTTGGCTGCGACCTCGCGCTGGGCTCCTACTACGTCACCAAGGACACGAACATCACCTACATCGCTTCGATCTTCGGCTTCTCCGACTACCGAGCGCTTGCCAAGTATAACCGCGGGCTCCCCAATCTCGACTTCGTCGCCGCCGGGAACCGCGTCGACGTCCCCTTCCCCTGCGAGTGCCTCGTGCGGCCCTCCGGCCCGGCCTCCACCTACCTCGCCGCCTCCATCCCCTACAAAGTCGCCACCGGAGACACCTACGTCACCATCGCCAGCAACTACAACAACCTCACCACCGCCGACTGGCTGCAGGCCACCAATACCTACCCGCCCAACAACATCCCCGACGTCGCCACCGTCAACGTCACCGTCAACTGCTCCTGCGGCGACGCCGGAATCTCCACAGACTACGGGCTCCTCCGCACATTCCCGCTCAGAGACTATGAGACGCTCGCCTCCGTCTCCGCAACTCGTGACCTCTCGTCGCCGGAGCAGATGGACATACTCAGGAGGTATAATCCCGGCATGGACGGTGCCACCGGTAGCGGCATCGTGTATATCCCTGCCAAAGGTACGTGAGGCTTCGATCGTAGCTCCCTCAACATAGCTCCGTCGCTGTTTCTTCCTTTGTGTGCCATTTGTTGCCACATACTCCCTCCGTTCCTAAATAATTGTCTTCCTAGAGATTTCAACAAGTGACTACATATGGAGCAAAATAAGTGAATCTACACTCTAAAACATGTCTACATATATCCGTATGTTATAGTCCATTTGAGATGGCTAGAAAGACAATTATTTGGGAACGGAGGGAGTAGTATTGATTGATATTGATCTACGTTGCTGCTGATTCCGTGGGTTGCGCCATACCATTTCTCCATGCATATATCGTATTAACTTGGATAAAAATGCCTAAATATCGTTGGAACAATTAATTATATGTCCTGGAACTATATTCAAACCTCGTGTCGTGCCGGATCTCTAGAAAGGCTCCCGACCCAAGCCCTCGTGTGGCCGCATCGGGGCTCTCACCGCGGGCTCCCCCATACAGCCTCTCCTTCCGCCACCGCTGGGGTCGTCGCTAGGCAAAGCCCGCGCGGCGCGGTGGCGGCAGATCTCCACGGTCGACGATCTGGATCATGGCGGCGGCGCCCGTCCGGCCTCTTCGGCGGCAGTGCTGCAGGGTGGCAGCGGCCCGCGTGGCTTGGCGTGCTTGCAACGACGAGCGGCGTAGACGGCAATGGGTGGCCGCGGCGTGGTGCGGGCGGCCCGATCTGGGCCTAGATGGGTCTAGGCGGGCCGCGACCTACACGTGACTGCCCCTTCTACATCTCGACGGCTCCGAGAGCGGTACGCGAAGGTGCTCCTGGGCTAGTCGCGCAGCATGAGGAAACCTTGGGTAGCGGCCCGGGCATGGCAGTAGCGGCCTATTCCTCCACCGGAGTTGGTCAGCCGACTGGTTGTGGCGGACCTCTTGATCCCACATCTAGTCTCGGTGGCGAGTTGGGAAGGCGTGGCTGCCGGTGAAATCTGAGGTCTGACTACGGTCATGGCAGGCGATGGCGGCATCTATGCGCCATTACCTAGTTGAAAGCATCGCCATTGCAGCCACCTTCTACCCACTCATGCTGCTCCGGCCTCCGGGGGAAACCCTAGCTCCAAGTATCCTGGATCAAACAATGGCGGTCCTCTCAGTATTGCTTTCCCTCATGAGGGCATTGTTTTGGAGCAGTTGTTAGACGGAGGACGCAGGGAGTGGAGCGGTGTACATCTACCGGATCGATGACGGTGAGTCTCGGCGGCGTGGCGTAGTAGGTTCTCGGTGACAGGCGTGAGATGATGGACTCACGCAGGGCGGGGGTATTGTCTGGCGTCATGGTGACGTCGACGACAGGCCTGACGAGGTCGATGCGTCAGTACCTGCTCTGAAGATGGGTCGGTGGAAGACGGTGGTGACGGCCTCTGCAGCATGCGTGTGCGGTGCCCGCTGAGAGTGCGCCGGACCGGAGTGCCCCAGACCTGGCATTGCGGCTTGGCTAGGGCCTCCGGCTTTAGATGTTAGGTTTTAGTGCGAGGTCTGTTTGGTATTCGGCTCGGACTTTCGGCACCCCTTCATCAAGTGGTTAGGAGTTGCGACAAATGTTGTCATGATGATGGCTTCAGACTTAATGATGTATTATTTTTTAAGGTCTTTGAGAATAATTAATAAAATGACTGCAAACATCGCCCAGATGCAGAGGCCGGGGGTCATCTTCCTTTTCAAAAGAAAAAAAATCTATATTCAAACTCCTTTTCTAAAAAACTATATTCAAACTACTTGAAATTTTAAAATTTCGGGACACCCCTGCCCATCATCGAATTACACATGTATAATGTATTTGTGCATGAAATTAGTTTATATGTATAATGTTTATCACAGAATCAGTATTTGCTGGAATGTATTTAAGTATGGAAAGCTTAAGGAAGTTGGTCTGTCAATGGAATGCAGTATACTTTGTTTTATATTGGAAGGACTACCCGATATGTACATTGATAATTAGAAGGAAGTAGGTCATCGATTAGGTTATGACCCTAATAGCGACCTGCATGATTAATGGAATTCAGGCATGATCATTCATGACGCATTGCTCACAAGTACATGTTCCAGATACTCTCTACCTGGAAACTAGTTTAATGATTAGAAATTATAAATAACAATTTCAAGAAACAAATTGAACTGAAATGCAACAATCCAATCCATTTGATGATACCATGTTGTTACAGTGGTCTTCTCGAATGTCAGGGCTTAAGTTGACTTGATGTATCATTTATATGTTGCGGAGAGTTGATCACATCTTCCTAATTTTTTTACTCTGCTTATTTGGTTTCCCAGATCCCGATGGAAGTTACCGTCCTCTTAAATCATTAGCAGGGTAAGAATTGTTATTTTAAGTTATACTCTTATCCACTTAATTTTCTTGGTCATGCATGTTACGTTTATTCTCATGCAGTTGTGCTGATAAGTATCCCTCATCTTGTGCAGTATAGCCATACTTCGTCCTTGCACGAGCTAATTATTGCTCGCCGTTAAGGTGTTTTGGGGAAGAAAAACTGGATATTCTACTATGAGTGAACTATGATGCTTATTCATATTCAACTCTTCGGTACAGGAAAAAAGGTTTCAGCAGGAGCAATAGCAGGAAGTGTTGTGGCTGGTGTAGTGGCACCAGTCTTGGGTGTCTTGTTATTCTTGTTTTATAGGCGAAGAAAGGCGAAACAGAATGCACTGCGGCTAGGTAACCTTGCAACTGAGAGTTAGTCCTGTAATTTGTTTTGTAGACAAGCATATGCGTGTCCTAATTTCACCACTTCAAGTTAATATATGTCCTTCGTTCGTCTCAACGATTTTCTGCTAGAAGGATATGTGTGGATTAGGGTGGTTTGAAGCCATGCTTGTTTATCTATGAGCAACTATATTTAGCCTGGAAATATTGTGGAGTAAATAGTGTATGATATGAGTTATTATTATGGGTAATAATTTGAGAAACTTGAAGTGTAACCAACGAGGCATGTCAGGGATCTATAAGTCTACTTTTGGAAGATAGAAAGTTAGATAACCTTGAATTATGCTTCCAATTTTCTTCTCTTTTTTATGCTTCCTTCACCAGGCCTTGACTGATATTAATCACAACAGGATGTGCCTTCTTATTTCTGAACTATTATTCTTTTTGTTCCAGCCAATACAATATTAATGCAAAAGGTGACATCATCGACCACTCAAGCTGACGTAGCTTCATTAGCTGCTGGCATTACAGTTGACAAATCAGTCGAGTTCACATACCAAGAACTCTTTAATGCTACAGAAGGCTTCAACATAACTCATAAAATTGGACAAGGTGGCTTTGGTGCTGTTTATTATGCTGAGCTTGTAGGCGAGGTTAGTTCAAAAATAAATAAATTTTGTTGCATTTCAGAAACCCACATGTGAAAAACATGTGTACTTAACTAGGGGCTTGAACAATGGAAGAATAACATAACTCTGTGATTGCAATCATGCAACATCATGATACGTTCTTCATCGAAATGACTTGCTTTGTTTCTCTTGTGTTGTCCACTGTCCAGAAAGCCGCTATAAAGAAAATGGACATGCAGGCTACTCAAGAGTTTCTTGCCGAATTAAAGGTTTTGACACATGTTCACCACCTAAATCTGGTTCGTAAATCTTCTATTTGTTCACCTAATTGACACTGCTTTTTAATGGGACGTTAATATTGATTTTCCACGGGGACGATCTCGTAAATCTTTAGTCAGGTTAATTTGCCGTTTCAATGTTCTATACCATGCAGGTGCGCTTGATTGGTTATTGCACAGAGAGTTCTTTGTTCCTTGTCTACGAATTTGTCGAGAATGGCAACTTAAGCCAGCATTTGCGTGGAACTGGTAATGTTATGCCTCTTGAAATACCGAATGTGCCTTTTTGTACTCTGTTGCTTCTGGCAAATTAATCTCTCGGCACATTTGTATAGGTTACGAGCCTCTTTCTTGGGCTGAAAGAGTTCGGATTGCGCTAGATTCAGCAAGAGGTCTTGAGTACATTCATGAGCATACCGTTCCAGTCTACATACATCGGGACATCAAATCCGCAAACATCTTGATAGACAACAACACTCGTGCAAAGGTAGGAATGATTCAAGGAGAATTCATCCGTATGTTTTATATGTTATGGTCATCGATCCATGTGTTCTATATGTACATTCATGAAGTAATATTGTTTATGTGTATCTTCCAGGTTGCAGATTTTGGTCTGACGAAGCTTACAGAAGTTGGTGGTGCATCTTTGCAAACACGTGTTGTTGGTACATTCGGTTACATGCCTCCAGAGTAGGTTTCCTGAACTTCTACCTTTTTTTGAGGAATGAACATCTACTTTTGTCATTATGCTAACTGCAGAGTACTTGCTGGTTTTTGATGAATTTTGACAATTATGGGAAATGGTGTTGGCAGATACGTTCGATACGGTGATATTTCTCGTAAGGTTGATGTGTATGCCTTTGGCGTTGTCTTGTATGAACTTATCTCAGCCAAAGATGCCATTGTCCGACCAGCCGATGGATCTGCTAGTGGTTCAAGGGGACTGGTTTATCTGGTAATTGTGCATCTGAGCAAGTAACTAGTTAGTTTCTGCTCTAAGTGCTTCTAAAGACGCTTGGCCGGCTCCCTTTGGGTCTTTGCTGAAGTTCTTTCTTTGGCTGTCTAATGACTTTTTACCATACTGAAATCTATAGTTTGAGGAGACTCTCACTGCACCGGATCCGAAAGAAGGCCTCCAGAAGCTGATCGATCCGAAGCTGGGAGATGATTATCCCATTGACGCCATTCTCATGGTTAGAAAAAACATGCCCAGGCCCCTGCTTATATTGTTCGATTGGATAATAACATATGCTGCCTTCTGCATGCAGATGACACACCTGGCGAACGCATGCACGGAGGAGGACCCCAAGCTGAGGCCCACGATGAGGTCCGTGGTTGTCGCGCTGATGACGCTCTCTTCCATGAGCGAGTTCTGGGATATGAAAAACCCGGGCTTGGTGAACCTCATGTCTGGGAGATGACCTCGTTACCCACATGTCTCCCCTGGCTGGCATTGTAGATCAGGGCACATTTCCTTTCTGTCAAGAAGCAAACACACGCCTTGCAGAGCCCTTTTTCTTCCATGAAAAGCTAAATAGGAAATTAGATACATTTTTTTAAAAGGAGGATAACCTCCGACCTCTGCATAGGAAATTAGATACATGCAATGAGACATGTGCATGTGTGTCACGCACACCAGGGCAACCTCATCCGCACCGACCATTTGGATGGAGCGATGGGTAACACGACGAGCACATGACTGAAGTGAACAGCATGTGTGTCTCGCTGCCCAGTGGGCCAGGGTTGGTAGCGGCCGATGTGTCGTGGTAGTGTTATAGGCGGCTGCGTCCGCATGTGTGAGGGTTATGCTTTGTAATGACAATTTAGGTCAAACGAGAGAAGCTGCTCTTCCTCGCATATCCTAGATCGCCTTTTTCCTTGTTCTTCCTACGTCCACTCCTCCTTCCCTAGATCACTAGAGGCCCGTGACAAGTGGTATCATAGGTCAGAGATCCTGGATTCAACCTACCAGCGACCGTGCTACCAGACCAAACAAGCTCGCCAAGCTGAAGCAATGGAGGACCAGATCGCTGCTCCAGTGAAGACGGTCAATGACGGGCGCGTCTCCAACGACGCCCGCCTCGAAGCGATCCAGTTGTCTATAGAGATGTGGCGGCCGGCGGTCACCAACCTACATCAGCAGCTCGACGAACTGCGCACCCAGGTGGGCCGGATCGTGCTGCACCCAGCTCTTGCATCAGCTCCAGCAACACCGGAGGATGCGGTGGTGCGGCCTCGGCCGACAGATCCAGTCGACGACGCTAGGCACCACGGGCCCGATGGCCACGGCACGAACATCGACACTGGGATTTGGCTCACGGGGTGGTCACCACCCTGATACCGCCTCCGGTCAGGGGTGTGTCAACCGATCTCAATCCCACTTTTCTGCTCCTCCTGATGTAGATTCGAGTAGGGCGTTTGAGCACTGGTTACACCAGGCGTTGCACTCCAATTGGGCTCTCCCTAGGCTTGAATTCCCTCAATTTGACGGTGATAATCCCCAATTTTGGAAAAAATAGATATGAGAAGTACTTTGATCTTTGTGTCCGGGTTGCCACACTCCATTTGAGTGGCGTGGTGGCTGCAAATTCATGAGGCTCACATCACCCAGATCACGTGGGAGAGTATCTGTTCCTCTCTATGTGCCAAGTTTAGTAGGGAGCAGTACCAAAATCAACGTCGCCAGTTTACACCTTGCGCCAGTCTGGGTCAGTAGTGGAGTACATGGAGCGTTTTTGAGCAATTGATGCACAATTTTCTTGTTCATAACCCATCATTTGACCCAGTGTTTTTTACTAGTCAATTCTTAGATGGTCTAAAAACTGAAATCAAAGCAGGTGTTGCTTTAAACCGCCCCCAAGAGCTCGATTCTGCCTTTTCTCTTGCTCTGTTACAGGAAGAGCTGCTGGGACAAACGTACTAAACTTTACTAACAAGGCCATATTATGGCGAATTACGAAGGCCATATTATGGCGAATTAATCGCCCATGAGTTCGGTCTATGAAGCAATGACAAGAAAATCAGTTAGTCAGGACAAATGAGAGCCTAGGACCTGATGATATTTTGCGCTTGTAGTTATTGATAACTCATGTTTTCTATAGTTTCACGATTGCTATGGGTTTGGTAAGGTTGCTATGGGATCTATGAGTATAATGTTGCGTTTTCACCTAGAATATGTCATCTAGTCCAATGTTACTCTGAAATGTTTAAAATCAAGAACCCTATCCCGAAATTCCAGTCCACCAAATTTTCGGCTGGTGGTTTTACATAAAGTTTAATGCTGCCCTTTTTTGGGTGTAAAGTCTAATAGTAGTATTTATTTCTGAGTGGACGAGTGAAGTCTAAAACTGTAGTTTGTTGGCTACCTTTGTTCCAACTATCCTGTATAAAATCTTGCAGAGGCGCGTGTCCCGACCAACTTCTCACTTCATCCTGTTGAAATGCACGACATGGCGGCCCCATATCTTGCAACTCTTCATTTCATAATACTTCACCATATAATCTGATGAAGCTTTGTTCAAATTGACTTCAAAGAAGTGTTGCTCTCATTCACCCCCCTCGCAAATCGGACACACTATCGGCTTCGAATGCGTCCGTCTGTGTCCGTGGAGATGGATACGGGAGCCGGACACCCAACCACATGACTGGAAAGTTCGCTCGTATTTTAAATAAAAATTGAACCAAAAGAACAAATTTCATGCAAACCTAATGAATTTCAAGAAAATTGACATATTACATTGTAACCAGATGATATTTGATAATTTCAACTATTTTATTTAATAAAAACCTAAAAGACTACACTGGTATAGGAGGCCGTTCATGGCAGTGGCATAATCCGGAGGAAGATCCACCGGCTAGCGAGGAGAATCATCCACTAGCATATGACGCGACATTCAATTTGGACAGCGTGGTTGCACGGGGGGGGGGGGGGGGACGGGGGGCTCCTTCACCTCCTATTTAACGGGATGACAAGGGCTACACTATTTGAAGTCTCGAGTTCTTGCAAGAAAGACAACCCGACACTTGGGGCTACACTATTTGAAGTTCCGAGCTACTGTAATCATGCAACCCGGCACTTGGGGGCTACAATAACTAAAGCTATATTTACAAAAGCAAGCACCAAGTCATCATGACGTGATAAACTCGGAGCTTGGGGGGCTACAGATGATATTTATACGCTATTGGAGTTGAAGAAAAATACAAAAAGACGAAGGGGACCCGGTCTGAAGAAGGACCGAGCTGGAAGGACCCGGCCTAGAAGGATCCAGTCTAAAGAAGGATCCATGCCTGGGAAGACCCAGCCTGGAAGGGCCTGGCATGAAGAACTCAGGAATATTGAGAGACAGGCTTTTCCGGACGGAGAGAGTAATAGCTCAACCTAAACTCTAAATGATCTATTTTCTAAACATTGATTAAGGAACCTACTATCGGCAAATCATGTTCGTTGAGATATGGGATATGGGCTTCATACACATAAATATTCTTAGTAATTGTTGCATGGAGGTAATTTCTGTATGGTTAAGACACTAGTTGCCACTTGTCAAAAACAAGGCTTGAAATATGAGTGCAGTCCCAAATAAATAAAATAGACACTTGTATGGGGTGACGGCCCTTACTCACCCCCTCCCGCTATAAATAGCCGGCGCCGCCTAGCACCACCAAAAACTCTATCCGCCGCCGCCCGAAAATCCCAAATCAAGCCTGTAGCCACCCGGATCTCCACCGCCACTGCCTAGATCTACACCACGATGATTCGGCGGTTGCGGACAATCCGGACACAATATTCTGTGACCGTCGGATCTAGCTCACCACCGCAACGCTGGCATCCGATTCGGAGGAGGGGGAAATGGAGGAGAACAAGGCCAAGGAGGAGGAGGAGGGGAGGGGGAGATGGAGGAGGTTGAGGACGATGTAATGGAGGAGTAGGCCCTTGACGTGCACGTCTTGTCGGAGCTTGCCGAGCGGTAGTTTGAGCTGCCGCTTGAGGACGCCAAGCAAAGCGCGCCGGCGCCACAACCATCGCCATCATCTGGGCCGCTCCATTTGCTCTTGATATAACCTTTCTGTCTTAGCGGCCCATTTTGCACTGTTATTTTGCAAAAAAAAAAACTTTATAAAATACATGTAAATTCTAACCGGGTGTTATAAACAAAATAGATTTCAAAATAACAATGGACACTCTTATATACTGCAAAAATATTGTTCATTATATAGATATTTTCTGAAATGATACTTGAATGTTTTATATTATTATTATTATTATTATTATTATTATTATTATTATTATTATTATTATTATTATTATTATTATTAGTGCCATAAGAATATAATTCACATATATTTTACAAATTCCTAAAAAAGTAATGCTGCTGCGTGGTGTGGTGGCCACTCGCACCTGATGACTACATGTAGCTTCTTTGAATCCCAGCCAACTATCCTTACACTATACGAATATATGTTTCTTAAAGCATGGAACTTCTATATATCATATGAATATTTTCATAAAACTATGAATATTTTAAAAGTTACATAATAATTTAAGAAAATATATAGAAAAATAAAAACTTTCTTTTATCATGCAGAGAAAAATATACTACATTAATATTTTTTAAACTGCAAACATTTTTAAAATTATAATTTTTTAAAATATATTAAAATAAACACTTCCATAAAAATGATTAACTTTAGATATCATATTAATATATATTTTAAACAGTGAACAATTTTGAAATTATAAGCATTTATTGAATATATTTTTTTATTCAACATGCGAATTATTATACGAAGTATTTTTACTTTATAATTTAATTATATGGTTACATTATAAATTAATACGTGATTAGTTAACAATATAATTAATTTATTTTATATGTATATTATTTATAACGAAGGATTATTATTATCATGTATTCTATAAATTTCTAAGAAAACAGTGCAAATTTGATGTTGGGATTGCAGCCCACTTAGAACTGAAAGAATATATAGAGCCGACATTTTTCAATTATTTCTGTCATGCTGACAAGTTGACCCTTACGGCCGTGGCATGGCTTTTTTTTGTGAGGGAATTTTTTTGAGGTTTTTTTTGGCAAAATAGCAGGCACACGTCCTATTTGTCGCCCCGTCGCGAACAGCATGGCCCATGTCACGTTGGCGCACCTAATCAGCACTTTTTTCCGTATAGAAATGTGATTTGCATTGTATTTGCACGCCATAGCCGAATTGTGGCACCAGCTCAATGTATGCCGCTAGTTTTAACACTAAAGTGACTTTTCGTGTCAAGTTATGGCACCAGCGGTGTAATCGACTCGAAAAAATATTGACAATATATTAAAAAATGTGAATATTTTATTCGAAAAATGTTAATCAAGCATTTGAAATATGTTACATGTGTATAGAAAAATGTTAATCAAGCATATAAAATATGTTAAATGTTTATCTTAAAAATGTTGACCATGTATTCATAAAACATTAATCTTTTATTCGAAAAAATTCAAACATGTATTAAATATATACCAAATCAGTGCACAGTGTGTATTGAAAAAATTAGACATAAAAAAATAAGTTTTCAAATATTGTTAATCATGCATTTAAAAAATGTTTAACATGTATATAAAAATATTTCTGATGTATACGAAAAATATTGAATATCTACTGAAAAAAGTTAACATGTCTTGAACAAGAACAAAGCCGATAAAATCGACAAAAAGAAGGAAGAAACAAAAATAAAAGGCAAAGAAAAGAAAAGAAAGAAAGTAAACCAAAGTATAACGAAGAAGGAAAGAAAAACAGAAGAAACAAAAAAACCAAATTTATAACTAAGGGAAAAAACCAAAGAAACCGGTGAAAAAAAGGGAAAAAATCAAAGAAAGAAACAAAGAAAACCAATAAAAATGAAGAGGAAATAAAGAAAAGAAAAGACCACTGAAAACCGGTAAATAAACGAAGAAAACAGGTGAAATACAATAAACCGGTGATAAAACAAAGAAAAAGGAACACCAAAGAAAACCATCGAAGAAATAGAAAAATACAATGACACTGCACTTATCCCATGTTCCTTGTCTCTGAAAAAAAAAACTATCCCCTGCTCCGCTCGCATGACTTCCTATAATTGCAATTTTCATTTATTCTTGGTTCCTCTACTGATTCTAGAGAGAAACACTCATAGATTAATTACAACCAGTGAAAGGGGTTGAAAGGGGGCGACACAGTAGAAGGTAACAAGGAGACGATTTTGAAACGAGATACCACATGGACACACCGTAACCTCATCGCCAACATGAGTATATTGGAACGTTGGAATTGATTGATCATCACAGCAAGCGTGCATATCCATCCAGTACACTATATCTGAAATACTTCTGATACGTCAGCACTGATCCAACAATGCCCAGCCCCGATCGGGAAAAAGAGAAGCCATGGGGGAAAAAAACCAATGTAAAAGATGTTACAAAGTACGATTCAAATATAATAGATAATGTCAGAAGGTAATGGACTGTCAACAGCGAACACAAGACGATAAACTTCGCGGATGATACACTTTTGTTTTTAAAAGCATGTAGTCAGGAAGCAAATTATATAAAAGGAGTTTTGGAGGCTTATGGTTCAACAACAGGTCAATTGATTAATCCCTCAAAATGTTCTATGCTTTTTGGTAGCTCTTGTCCTGAAGCAAACATGGATGAAATAAAGAATAGTTTGCAAGTCGCCTCTGTAGGGTTTGAAGAGAAATATTTGGGTTTGCCCACCCCAGATGGAAGAATGTCAAAAGGAATGTTTCAGAACTTGCAAGTCAGGCTAACTAAACGTCTCTTTAATTTTGACGGTCACCCAACTCAAGCAGGCAAAGAAGTGTTGATCAGGGCAGTTGCACAATCTATCTCCACATGCATAATGAGTGTCTTAAAATTCCTTTTGAGGTATGCGATGACTTGAATCGCATGGTAAGGAATTATTTCTGGGGCGCAGAAGAAGGAAAGAGGTAGACACATTGGTATTCATGGAGTAGGATGACTAGGCCAATGAAACAAGGTGGATTGGGTTTCAAGGATTTCCGGTTGTTTAATCAAGTCTTATTGGCTCGGCAGGCTTGGTCCAACATCCCGATTTCACCCGAAACTCTTCCGACGTTCAAATATAGGCTTCCAATATATCAATCCTTATGTCTCGACCATTTCGAGACTCCTCGTCATTTCCGTGATCTTATCCGGGACTCCGAACTACCTTCGGTACATAAAAACATATAAACTCATAATACCGATCGTCACAGAACTTTAAGCATGCGGACCCTACGGGTTCAAGAACTATGTAGACATGACCGAGACACGTCTCCGGTCAATAACCAATAGCGGAAACTGGATGCTCATATTGGTTCCTACATATTCTACGAAGATCTTTATCGGTCAAACCACATAACAACATACGTTGTTCCCTTTGTCATCGGTATGTTACTTGCCCGAGATTCGATCGTCGGTATCTCAATACCCAGCTCAATCTCGTTACCGGCAAGTCTCTTTACTCGTTCCGTAATGCATCATCCCATGACTAACTCATTAGTCACATTGCTTGCAAGGCTTATAGTGATGTGCATTACCGAGAGGGCCCAGAGATACCTCTCCGACAATCGGAGTGACAAATCATAATCTCGATCTATGTCAACTCAACAAGTACCATCGGAGACACCTGCAGAGCACCTTTATAATCACCCAGTTACATTGTGACGTTTGGTAGCACACAAAGTGTTTCTCCGGTAATCGGGAATTGCATAATCTCGTAGTCATAGGAACATGTATAAGTCATGAAGAAAGCAATAGCAGAAACTAAAGGATCAAGTGCTAAGCTAACGGAATGGGTCAAGTCAATCACATCATTCTACTAATGATATGATCCCGTTAATCAAATGACAACTCATGTCTATGGCTAGGAAACTTAACCATTTTTTATCAACGAGCTAGTCAAGTAGAGGCATACTAGTGACACTATGTTTGTCTATGTATTCACACATGTATTATGTTTCTGGTTAATACAATTCTAGCATCAATAATAAACATTTATCATGATATGAGGAAATAAATAATAACTTTATTATTGCCTCTAGGGCATATTTCTTCAGTCGAATGAATGGATGACATCTGTCCCGATGGTGAGCCAACACGTGTTTTCTCTGGCCAATGGCAATTTTACATGTAGAAAATCCTCATTGGCTGGGCTGTTAACGGATTATCGGATCCAAAACCGGACTCGATAGCTTAACGGCGACCCGTTACGGTGGATGCCACGTGTCGGTCACCCTTGACGAAAGCACTTCTATGACGCGCGATTTATCGTCATGGAAGTGTACACTTCTGTGATGATAATTTTGGTAATGTCATGGAACACTTCTACGACAGCACAGGTATGACTATCTTGATTCTGTCATAAAATCGTCATGGATGCACATGCATGACAGAAAACGTGACCTGCTGTGACAAACACATATCATCACGGAAGTGTCTTTTTTGTATTGATATAACATTAACTTAAGCCTCCCCCAAGCTAGAGTGATACTTTCTCCTTGACGAGGCCAAAATTTATATATATAATTCCGATCAAGATGAATTAGATGCATAGGAATTTTTTTTATGGAACTCCAATTTCAATCGGTTCCAATTTCCAGGATCCAATATCCTCGCATAGCCTGTATCATGTCAATGATTTTCCCTTCAAAAATAAAGAGAAACCTTCTTCATAACTTCATCTCCAAGTAAACCTGCAAGCTTGCACAATCCAGAAATTTGTTCTACATATAAATCAGTATGAACATATATGAGCAATGCCTTCAACAAGGTCACAATTTAAAAACATCGCCATTGCTTGATGTTCCTAAGCTGGCGTATGAGGTTTGCGATGACGATAAACTTATAATTATAGTAATCCAGATCAAGTTTAATTAAAAATTGCTTAACATCTTAACATATTGCTTCGGACCTTTAGTCTCATATATACAGGCACTTGTTCAAATTGCCCAGGCCTTGTTCATCCGGGGAAGATAATGGAACATTCGATAGATAAACAAAGCCACAAACAATTTGGCAGATATATCATAAATAAGTTCCAGCTCGTGATTCATGCTTACGGGGAGGCCTGCCATCTTGATAGGTGGAAATTGGTTAGGATTATTATCATGACGATGGTTAGCAATATTACCGCATCCTATATCCCGTATAATATGTCGTGTATGTAACGTGCCTGGTAGGTAGGTAGAGAAAGGGGATCTGGCGAGAGGGGAACGAAGGAGTAGTAGGTGGAGGGGAAAGGATAACTACAGCCTACAGGATCAAGGTTCAGGATACCTCACCCACGCGCACTGCACCCCACACATATAGCCCTGGCCACAGCCCACGCACACACTCACACTCACACCTACACCTGCGACCCACTGGTCGGCTTGACCTGGTCACTTTCATAGGTCATGGACCATGTCGCTGTTCCTGGGTCGGGGCGCCGACCTATTAGCTGGGCAGCTAAGATAGCTGCCAGCCAGCCTGTCTCTAACGCGCGGCGCTTACGGAGTTTTTTTTTTATAGAAAACTAACCAAGGTTAACCTTTCGGTTAGTCTTATTTTGGATGTCGCCGTTCCTGGGTCTCACCAGCCTGCTCATGACTTGGCCGTAGCGTCAGTCGTGACAGTGTAGGCCTGGGTGTTCCATCCTGCGAATATATAAAAGCGTTGGAGGAGCAACTCTGGTGCACTTGGCCTAGATGGATAACCGTAGGCCGCAAGTTTTGTTATAGAGGAGACAGTCCTTTAAAAATGCTTTTGAAGATCGTTGAATGGCGTGATCGCAACCAGAACGTCGAGAGAAGGGCAATTTTAAGTGCTGTCATCTGCCTCGGCCGGCCGCCGGAGCGGCCCTCTCCGGCCCGCTGCCCCTGCTTCACTGCAGATGGAGACGGCGGCCATGGGCAACCAGGTCTGGAGTGCTCGCCCAGGCTAGCCGACGAAAGCTAGCATTAGCCTATAGTATTATATTAAGCAAAAAGATTATATTAAAACAAAGGAGGCTAGTACTGTCGGGATCCAGGTTGCGCATACCGCGTCTTACTCCGACCACTAGTCCTCCATACCGTTCCGCAAGTCGGGTCAGTATCTACAACTTAACTTGTCAAATTCAATCTTTCAACGAACAGTAACCGATCATGTCTTAAAAATGCATCTCACATCCGGATATCTTAGATTAGAAATCTCATACTATTACATGCAACGCAGCGATCTTGGAACGAAGCTTCGTCCGGTTTCGCTCCCTGCTCGCTCGGCCCCGCCCTGGCCATATCCGGCGGGTGGCTGCGCTACTCAGAGTGTTGGTCCTGTTGCTGGCAAGGTAGAATAGGGCATGGAACACGAATCGGTTTACGAGACTTAATGCGCCGCCACCTCCCATACCCTAGTCTTAAGGGGTGTTTGTTTCCAGGGACTTTTTTATGTAGGGACTAGAAAAAGTCCTTCTTTGAAACTTTTTTACCAAACGGGAGGGACTTTTTAGGGAGTAAAATAGGCATTTGGGACTAAATGAAGAAGACTCTCAAGAAGAGTCTTTTTTGGACTTTTTGGGACTTTTCCAACAATGCCCCTCCATGCATCCATTGGCCCGCCACCCATGGTGTTGTTTGATTGTTATTTTTTTATATACTAGGGACAACATGGTTATTTAATAACCTCTAGGAAGGGACTAGGGACTTTTTAGTCTCTGGAAACAAACAGGGAGGAACTTTTTAGGGACTAAGTACTTTTTAGTTGGGACTAGAAAAAGTCCTAGGACTTATGAACCAAACAGGGCCTTAATCGCCGGAGCCCGAAACCCGAATGGTGCCAGTCGACATCAGATCGATGACGGATCCGTCCTGGAATGAGCCGCGGACATCCACCACAATGCGGTTGCGGTGCCCGGACTGATGCGCCATGTGGGCCGGGGCGCCGCAGAATGCGACTCCGCCTCGCCAACGTCCACCGCCGCTTCTCGCGCCCGATGCCTGGCACGGTGGGCACACTGTGCCATGTTCTCGTTGGACGAGGCCCATGGTACGTTCCGTTGCGCGGCGCACCAACGATGGGGTTGCGCGTCCGCCACTTCGTTCAGACACCAGACGGACCACACCGCCTTTGTGAGGTAGCTACGGCTGGTATAGCGCCGGATCCATGTACCATTTGGGTGGACACAATGGATTCCCGACCGAAGGAGTCCGAACGCTATCGTGCACGGACCTCCTCCCGGGCGCGGCGAAGCACAAGCCGGACGGCCACCTCCTCCTCGGGGCCGCATGGGATGAGCTCGGGGTCGACGAATTGGAGGTGAAGGACTTGGAGGTGACGAGCGTGCCTGGGCGCCTCCATATCTGCCCGATATTTGGGCTAGATATGAGGGATGCCGGTCAGCCCGGACGTTTGAGGGCCGTTTGAGGGGCAGTCTGGCTTAAATTTTTGCGACCGGATAGTGAACGGGCGGCCCGCCCGGGCGTATGAGGCGGGTTTAGGGCACCCGGCTATAGATGCTCTTAGGGGTTGTTTGGTTCGCGACTAAGTTTGTCAAAGGTTGCCACATCTAAGATTAGGCAAGTTTGACCAACTTAGGTGAGTGTCTGATTCAAGCCACATCTCAGGCAAGCAACACTAGGGCCCCACATGACATACACACAAAAAGTGTGGCAAAATTCTCTTCGGCTTTCCAACTTGTAGTTCTCATTTTGTTAAACTAATCTTAGGCAAGCTTGACAAAAACATATGATAAAGTATGATAATGCAAGGCCTAGAATCAAACGGCCGCTTACTCGCCATGGCTAGTTGGCCTTGCCACTTGCCGCCTGCCTGCCTGCTGATCGTTCCCTCCTCTCGGCACGAAGCGAGCTGGCCATCCGTTCGCCTGGACTAGCCACGGCAATATATACCGTGCCCCAGCAATTCATATCCACAACTCCGGAACTCCTCATCCTCCGCTCCTCCGCGAGTGCTAGGCAGCTGCCTGACAAGGCTGTCGCAGCGGCCTCATGCCCCTCTGCCTTCTATAGCCTGATACATCATCACAGACAACAGCTCCAACTTCACCGCTGATGTATTTTAGAAATTTTGCCACAAGAGAAGGATACACGGCAACATATGTTGGATCCTTTGTCATGCACGCTACAAAACCATGTCCTGCTGGCCGAAGAAAAGAGCACCTTCAGGTAATGTCAGCAGCGTGCTGGCCAAGCATTGCCTCGCAGGATACATTTGACCGTGTTTGCAGCATGGCATTTGGAAACGTGCTTAATGATTCGTACTTTTGGGGGGTTACAATATGTAGAACCCAAAACACAGAGAGAGAGAGAACAGAACGGTGGTGTTACTATCGGTAGTAACATGAAACCGCACAGTTTTGTTTTTCCCTTGGGAATGCACCTACGGTGCATGTTAAGCATGCCCAAAATCTCACCCCTAAAAGGCACCACGAATATAATGTTTCTTGTTCTCCAGCTCCGCTTGCTCAGTAAGTGCTCTTCCCCTATCTATTTACTAGAGAATTACAGTAATGCCGTTGCTGTACTTCTGTAATGAGGAATCCGTTGTTGTACTATCATTACAGCATTACAGCTTGGTTTACACCATCACACTCGCTAATCTGTGCACCTCAGATGGATCTAGTCTAGGGTGGAAATGCATCGGCTCCAGCAATCATCACCCCAAGCTTGCACGGAAAAATAACTTCAGTCAGTTCCTTGAATATATATACAATCATACAGATGCATCAAACAATAACAGCAGCAAAGATTCAAAAATTTACCTGCTTCAGATCATTCAACGCATGGCACACCTTACTTGGCAGGCCTTCACTTTGGATGTCCTGCATCCACGGAAAATAAAGTTAGCTCACTCAAAGGCAATCTCAGTTACTAATAAGCTGGTGTGCGGAAGAGTGCGGCCGTCCTGCACGCAGCGGCAGATGCACGCAGCACATCGACGGCCGCGCTGCGCGAGGTGATCTGTGCAAAGAAAAGCGTCAAAGTCAGTAAAACGGGAATACATAGCTGGATACAAGCTAATACAATGTCAGAACTGACGCAAAGGACCAGGCCGGTTGCGTGTGGAAGCTGTTGTGGTTGCGTGTGGGAGCTGCTGTCTGAAACGCTATTAATGTGCTTTTTGACCGCGCGGCCACTGCCAAGAACGGAGGTGGGGGCGGCGAGCGCCATGGGAGTCTCAGACTGGCATGCTGCCTGGGCGGTAGTGGAAGGACGGAGTCGGCGGTAGCATGTGCGGTGGAGGCAGGGGCGCCATGGACGTCGTTGCTTCTGAGGGCGCCATGGCGAGTGGCGGAGCAGCGGTGGCTGTCACCAAAGGGAGCTGGTCGCGAGGCGGCCGCTCGGGCGCAGCCATGGCAGCGGCGGGCGGCGGAGCTGGCATGGCCGCTGTCAGAGGGGGTCGTGCGCGGGCTTCATCCGCCCTCAAACGACATCGAGGCGGCCAACTGCAGGGGGGACGAAGAGAGCGCGCAACTCAGACGACGAATCTGACCTCGGACGACGCGGTGATGGCCGGGGCTAGGAGATCAGGCCGCCGGCGGCTTCTTGTTTACCTGGCAGGGGCGCTGCCGCGAGAGTGCGTACCATCTTTTTGTCAGACCGTGTCAGTTTAGTCCTTTGAATACGCATTTACGACGCAAACCAAAATCCAGTGTCCCGCTATAATCTAACTAGCATCCGTGCTGATGCGAATCGCGAAGGGACCCGCACCGTAGATGCCGTGCGTGCAGCTGCCGCTGCGTGCAGCGATGCACTTCTCGTGTGCGGAAAGCAAAATGATCTGGCCAAGATTACACATCTCACCTTCAAACCTGCAAAGACTTTGCACACGTGAGATAGCACAGCCGGGTTTTTAACATCTGCTAGTTTTCTAAGAATCGCATATGGATACTTGAAAAGCTGGACAAGAAAATTGAACTTGCTGTTTGAACGAACCATGTAAATGCGTTAAAAAGTCAGGGGCATACAAGCATGCGTATGCTACCACAGAGGCTTGTTATATTGAAGTATGCATGCAGTTGGTTCACAGAACTAGAAATGTAGCAGACCTGCATCAGTCTTGTCATGATCTCATGTGTTGGTATCTCAGACAAATCAGCATCAACAGGAAATTCTTCAGGGAAATCCTTACATATCTGCCATCAAATGATTTGTGTTCAACAAGTTATAGCATCTGTGATTCATAGTGTACCAAGTTACCAGCAAGTGAGACCCCTGTCCAACTATGTAGGTACAATTATTGTGAGTTTTACAGAATCAAAAATCCGTGCTCAAGGCAAAATATTTACCTTGCATATAGCTTCTGCGGCACCTTCCTTTTGGTTCAGGTCATGGTTATCTAAGCACTGACCCAGGGTGTCAAACAATTCCATCCATCCAGCAAACCCAACGATTTGAAGAAGTACACTGACAACGTTGCAAGCAATCGATCTAATTTCCTTACTAGGTGAACCAATGCAAGTCGACAGTTCAGACTTGATGTACTTCTGAGATGAAGGAGACATGGAACGAAAAGCCAATCGTAGATTGTTTTTCAGCATTAAACCAACAACTTGCCGTACTTCAACAGATATTCCCTAGTAAAAACGAGATATGCGAAGATGTCAGTAAGATCATATATATACTACCCAGATCAACAATCATAACCATATCAGGAGTTCAGGACCGATTCGTACTCTAGAATTAAGGGCCCAAAATCTACATACCTCTTGCATGACTAAATCTACAGACTTGATGCACTTCTGGTTCTGTCTTCCTAAGATTGGTCTCTATAGGAAAAGCTAAATATTGTACGAAAAAGCCGTAAACAGAACAGAAAATTCTGAATATCTAACCCATGTTTTTTTAGAACAATATCTAACCCATCTTGATGCCTTAACTAAATGGACATCCACCCAAGCTGCTGATATGATCCTGACTCTGTTTGCAATCTGGTCTAGAATTAAATTCAGCAATAGCACAACCTGTGTAATCCCCAGCCAGGGAAAGTGTGTAGAAGATTATCATGAAGGTTTTATTTCTGCAATATTACTCAAGATTAACAAATTTAGTCCTGGCATGCATCCATGCTATACAGTAGTAATTTCAGGGCAACAATAAGTAGAACTAAATACAGGACTAGGCAGGGGCATGGCAGAAAAGAATCAAACGATCGAGGGGTTGGGGTCAAGGATTACCTTTTCACTGTCGAGGAGAAGGATAAGGCAATTGTGGAATTTGGGAAGCTGCTGCCAATTAGCAGAGAAGTGAATCCTGATGAGACTGCTGATCTCGGTGAGTGCCACAGCCGCCGCCACTTGGTTCTGCTGCACAATAATGACTGGCAGTGCTTCTTCCTCACTGAACTTGAGCGTAAGAAGGTCTCCGTCACATCCTATGAGCTCCCAGTTTATCGCGTTGCTTGAAACATCAGCAAAGGCATCGCGGCTATTCCTATTCCTAGCCCAGCTGTGGATTTTGTTATCCAGCGACTTCCCTATTTGCTCAACAGTACCAGTGTCCAATGTTTTTTCCACCATTTGCTGCACAGGCCTAATTCGCAGGGTCTCGGACAGCATGATCATTGTCCAATGAAATGCATCTTTTCTCTCTTTATTTTTAGTCTTGTAATTTTCTTGGTTGAAATCCAGCAATTTGGTAAATATGCTAGGAAAACAGTGACGCCCCACAGTTATACCGGCACTGCCATCATAGTAACAGAATGTCTTGTCAGGTATGAGAAATCACAAATGAAGTGTGTCGTTTGTCTTGCATTGTACTACGTAACAGAATGACAGGAAAGGGGTGTTATATACTTACACAATTGAACCGTATCCCGAGTCGTATGAAAGGGTATGGTATGGAAGCCACTTGGGCCACTTTGGGTTCACCACATCGTTGAACAAAGAGAATCTGGGATCGTCATTACGACCTGCAGGTCGTGGACGGAAACCTACAAAATACAAGTCTGATTCTCTAAACAAAATCTCCACGGAATCTTTCCCACTGATTATTTCAACTATATGGAACGTGTCTCCGTCATCAGCAATGGGTGGTGTGACGGGATGGCCCCAAAGCTTCATCGAACATATGTCTAACATCCTTCGGTGACGCTTCATCGTCATGCAGTGGAAAGACGCCTTGGTAACACCTAGTTCGATGCAAAACCTTGGTATATCCTACAACCAAGATATATATGCATCCGGTTAATTAGAGATAATAATAACAAGTAACTCTAAGTATGAGATGACATGAATTAATATTCAGATGGTATAAATTCGATCATACAAGAAGGGCAACAGAGGTCAGAGGGCAGGATAAAAACAAGCTGGAGAAAGAGGGTCTCCTTGCCTGATCCAGGGAGATAGCCATTATCTACGAGTCCATTTTTTTTCAAACAAGGGAGATAATGTTCTAGGCGAATCCAGGGAGAAATTGAAGGGTGGGCTCAAAATTAACGGCGAGAAAACTAAATGTTCTTTTGAAGAGAAAAAACCATTATCTTCTAATCGTTTTGTCCAAATATAAGCAAAGGTTTTGCCAAAATACTACTGAAAATATGTATTATTTACTGGCATCATCACTTAAAAAGTTCAAATTATGAATAAAAATTTAAATCTGCCTAGCTAAATAGCCATTATCTACGAGTCCATTTTTTTTCAAACAAGCTCAAACTTTTCTAGATTAATTACTACTGGAAGCATGTAGTATTTTTCTGGATCTTTTGAATTTTTTTAAATAGTACTCCCTCCGTAAACTAATATAAGAATATTTAGATTACTACTTTAGTGATTTAAACGCTCTTATATTAGTTTACAGAGGGAGTACCCCCTGAACCATATTAATTGACGTAATTTTGAACCAAATTTTGAATTTCTTTAGCAAAATATTGCCATTATCTCTGAATCATTTTTCATCAAATAAGTTCAAAATTGTTCTGAATATTTTGAAAATCAAATTGAATTACATATTTGGTATTGCCTGTTTAAACAGACCAAAATTGCTATGTTTGTCTGCCGCTCATGCCGGCTCTCTGCTCAGCTGGTCCGCCACCGGGGCAGCCCTAGGTCTTGAGCAGTGGAGTGTGAGCGTGCGTCATCTCGCTCTCATGGTTGCCTGCTCGATGTGCTGTTTGTTACTTGCCTGTGCGCTGTTGGTGTTGTTCATCTGAGGCTGGGAGATTCCGTTGCTAGGCTGGGACGAAGCATAGTAGTAAAAAAGTTTGTATTTTTGGAGGGTAGGCTACAGCCTGTTGAAGCCCCCCTACTAGACTCGCCTCTGGTTACAGGATGCGTGTAATAGAGGAGCGCTGCTAGAATTCAAGGCGAACAGGCAAGCACCGGGTATTTCACATTTATTGTTTGCAGATGACTGTCTTTTATTTTTCAAGGGAGCCATTGATCAAGCGTTGACAATTAAAAATATTATTTCAACCTATGAGAAAGGGACTGGCCAATTGTTGAGCCCAGATAAATGCTCTATCATGTTTGGTAAAAAATGCAGTATGGAAGTTCAAGTGGCTGTTATGGTAATTTTGTGCATTACAGCCGAAGGATTTGAGGACAAATATCTTGGTTTACCGGTGCCTCAAGGTCGAATGAAGGCGGGCAAATTTCAATCCACTAAGGACAAAGCTCTCAAAATTCTATCGGACTGGATAGAGAAATATGCTTCTTGTGGGGCGAAAGAAACGTTGATTAAATCTGTTCTGCAAGCTCTTCCGGTGTATGCTATGGGTATTTTTAAATTCCCGGCGTCTCTGTGCGAGGAATTATCTCAGATTATAAGGAATTTCTGGTGGGGGGATGAGGAAAACAGAAGGAAGACTCATTGGTTGGCTTGGGATAAGATGACAAAGCCTAAAGCGGAGGGTGGTATGGGTTTTCGGGATCTTAGATTATTTAACCAGGCTCTTTTAGCGAAGCAGGCATGGAGGCTGGTGGTGAATCCGGAATCTTTGTGTGCCAGAGTGATCAAGGCAAAATATTATCCACAGGGGCATATTTTAGACACAGCTTTCCCGCAGTCGGCTTCTCTCACATGGCAAGGTATTCTGCATGGGTTGGAGCTGCTTAAATCCGGAGTTATTTGGAGAGTATGTGATGGGGCTAATATACATATTTGGAGAGACAATTGGCTTCCTAGAGCTTCTCGACTTAAAATCTCTGCAAAGAAGAATAGAACTAGAGTTAAATGGGTTGAGGAATTGTTCATGAGTGGAGAAAGGAGTTGGGATGAGGAGCTGGTTAGGCATTTATTTTACCCTTATGATGCGGATGAGATTTTGAGGTTATGGATCCAATCAAATGGGGAGGCAGATTTTGTTGCTTGGCATTATGAAAAGTCAGGGTTGTTCTCAGTTAGGAGTGCGTACAAGTTAGCGCCACCCTTAAGGATAAAAAAGAGGATGAGGGGCAATCCGGTGAGGCGGTAGGGTCGGAGAGGAAAATTTGGAATATTATTTGGAAGACAAACATTCCTCAGAAGATTCAGATTTTTGCATGGAGGGTTGCTTCCAATAGCTTGGCCGTAGAGGTTAATAGAGTGGCGCATCATCAAGCCTCTGTTAGTACGTGTTCTATTTGTGGCATGGAGGATGAAAATACCTTCCATGCGCTTGTCTTGTGCCCGGCGCTGCGCGCTTCGCATGGCCATGAGGAACATTTGGGCTCTACCTGATGAGGAGGTTCTCAGATATACGGGGCATGATTGGTTTATTGTTCTCCTTAGTCAATTAAACCCTGTAATGCGAGACCAAATTATTTTCTTATTCTGGAGGACCTGGAATTTGAGAAATGATTTGATCTTTGGTAAAGGAAAGGAATCAGTTTCAGCTTGTGCATGCTTTGTGGAGAGTTATTGGGAGTCTTTTGGTGCACTTCATTCTTTGAGGCCGGTGGATTTTCAAAACAAAGAAAAGGGCCATTGGTCCGGATTAGCGGAGTTCCTAATTCTCTGGACGCGAGTAGTGGCGGGTACCCGCCTCCTACAGGTTGGTTCAAGATTAATGTCGATGCTAGCTTCGTGGAGTCCATTAGAGAAGCCAGTGTGGGGGTGGTGGTCAGGGACGCGAAAGGGGAAGTTATTGTTTCGTCGTGGGATTTCATTGGTGCCTGTCAAAGCGTGGAGGAAGCGGAGCTTAGAGCTTGCATTGCCGGTCTCTACATAGGTATTTCTCTTCATAATCCTATAATTTTAGAGACTGACTGCGCTTTTGTGGTAGCGTCTCTTGCGTCAAGCACTATGACAGGTCTGCTATGCGTGACCTGAAGATGGAAGCGGTGAGTATCTCGAAGTTGATCAATAATCTTCAATGGTCAAAGATTAGCCGTACGGCCAATATGGTGGCTCATTTAATCGCTAAGTATAGCTTTGACAACAGATTAGATGGTATTCTTGTAAATGATGTACCGCCCTGTGTAGTGAATATTGTATCGAATGAGTGTACTGGTGTGGTTGGTTAATTAATATAAAGATGGTGTTAAAAAAAATCAAACTTGATGACAATGAACAAGATTAATAATTATGAAGAATGACTAATTGGCCCAAACCTAGAAGTAGATCCAAACGCCCAAAAACCAAGCCCATTCTCACTTAAGCCCTTCCGAGCCCATATTCATCAAGAGGTTCTAGAAACAACACCCGTAGGCAGACCTAGCTACAAATAAGCCGAGCGAGTGCTGCTGCTTCGGAAAGAAGAACAGGCTAGAATACCGCACTGCAGCAGCAATGGCGTTTGCTTTCGCTGGAGGTGCAATTGCTGCCTCTATCATCATGAGCTTCATCGTCAACATCTGCTCCATCGGGCTTCGCTTCGCACAAGTGTAAGCCGCAAATACACGCACTTCTTCTTGCGGCAGTTGGTGGACCTCGAGGCCGGGAAGCCGTTATCATTCTGACCCTCTCTTTGCTCTAGGTGCTTCGATTATGAGCCCAATGGAGCTGGCGATTCAATGGTCTTCGATAACTTCTTGCTCCTGGATAGATCCGTGACCTGCACTAAGCTGTTCGTCACTGCCTATCGTTCTGTTCATATCGATGGATTCGGACTGTTCCTGATCTCGTGTTTGATTGGGATATCCCTTCACTTCACTACCATTGTGATTCATCTCTACAGGAACCATAGGTCCTTGGCTAAGGTTTGGGTAAGAGACCAATAACCTTAGCTTTTATACGCTTGAAAGGATGGTATAATTTTAATACCCTACCATCATTTTTCACAGATGTGCGGCACGTCAATCTTACTGACGACAGGAGGCTTGTTGCTCGTGGTTAAGATCCATGACAATTGGGCTTGGCACCATACCACAGTTGAAAGCATCCTTGATGTTTTTATCTGTCTCGATGCCATTCTGTTAATAAGAAACAAGGTAAACAGATCAAAGCAGAGCATACACGCATGTATGAAGTACTGACTGGTGTTTTTACGCTGATTTGTGACACAGATAAGCGAGCAGGGGGCCAACGAGAATTTGCTCCGAGATCTGACCATGATATCAGCAGAGACGATTATTAACGTTTGCCTGTTTGCCGATTACGTGGTACACAGACATGGCTGCTGGGATGGAGACAGTATCCTCCATGTGGTAAGGCCAAGAAGGTTCATGGTTTGTTTTCTTTGTTCGATCAATCATCAAGATATGAAGAATGAATTTGCGTCAAACTTTTTTTACTCCTAGTATGGGAGCTGCATGTCCATCGTAACTGGACTGGGTCAGATCGTCTGGATCACATACAAGGCCTACACCAATCGAGTTTTAGCTAGGGGAGAAGAGCAGGACGTTGGTGGCGGTGATATCGAACAGCAGATGGTGCAAGAAGATCAGGAGGTACTGCTGATCTTGCCCATCTACATGCATTCTCCTCTGTTTTGATGAAGTGAATATCTCAAGGATGAACTGCAACCATGCTCTATTTTTGTTTTTGCAGGTGGCTGACCAAGGGGATTACAAAACGCTTAGTTTTTTCAACAGGGAAGCAGAGATTGCTGCCGTCGAGGACGATGGCGGCGGCGGCGGCCGCGAGGAGGAGGAGGAGGAAGACGTCAAGGCAGCACCAACTTAGGTTTCGAAACGGAACAGAGAGGCAACGAATCAAAACGAAATGAATCCAACATCATAGATTAAGGGTTGTGTTTGGTTATTATTAGTGGGATGAGCTTATTTTTGTGTTTGGTTTGTTGGGCCAATTGTAGTGTTGGGTATTTTCTGTTTGATTAATAGAGTACTTACACGAGTGCTTCATGGAGAACAAATTTCTAGAACATCGATCATATTATTGCTTACTCCAAGAGTGCTTGAAGTATTCAACTAGTGCTTGTCAGCGTTGATCAGCTTAAACAACACCAATCGTATTAATCTCTTCTTCTTCTTTTTCGCGAATGAAAATCGTAATTAATCTTTGGCAGTGACCACAGTGGAAAGAGCTGAGTGCAGGATGATATGATAGTGACGGTTTGTGTTTGTTTTGCACGAGAGCGGCGGTCAAACCCAAACCTGAACAGAGCCCCTTCTGTTATCATGAAACAACGTACTCCCTCCCAAAGAAATATAAAAGCGTTCAGATCATTACTTACTTTAGTTATCTGAACACTCTTATATTTGTTTGCAGAGGGAGTACTAATAATAAGATGAAAGCAGTTTTAGCTATTTTTTTTTCTATTAATTTTCTTGGATTCGTATGCATCTAGACCATATGGAATTCATTTTATTTATTTATAAGGCACACTCTGCTCTGGTTTCTGCTTCACTAGATCAACTGTAGTCGATCAATTTCGTGCTTCACCAGTCGTTACCAGCTGCCTGGCCGCGCTAATTGTAGTCGATCAATTGTATGTATTTTTTATTTTCTAATCATCTTTATCGACCTCATCATTGTTGTTGGTCTCGACTGCAGTCAACCTCTTTCTTTATTTATATTCCACTAGCAGGGTGGCCTTCAGAAATGCGAGGGCAACATATTTACTCTGTCTAAAATGTTCGAATAATATATTGTTTTACATATTATACTATTACAAACAATATGTTTTTAAATACGCCAGAAATGTTATCCCCAGAGTAAGCCAGAAGTTTTTTTTCTCTCGGTTAAAGAATACTCTGTTTTGCTTTTTCTCTAAAAAGAATACTCTCTTTCGCATATGGAAAAAAGCCCGGCCGGTCGATTGCGTCGCGATTCGTGAAGTGGTTAGATCCCGCATGAGGCCATAGTAAGTTTTACGTTTCAATCGTTAAAACTTACGATTTTGCATTTGAAATTTCTGATTTTCTCGGTCGCGAGTATCTAGTTTAAGGTTGACAATTTTGACATGTGGATGAAATCATTTCACAAAATAAACTGCCCTTAAAAAAATTCACTCAGATGACCTTTTTGAGTGGCGCCCGACACAAAGGCGCCACACTACACTGTGCAGCGCCTGACTGACAGGCGCTGCACGCATAGCCAGCATCGCACCCATGTGATCCGAAAATTATTAAGTAAGAAGCAACCACTAGTGCAACGCATAGAAGCTAGGCGCTACACTGTATAGTGTGGCGCCTAGCTCTTAGGCTCTGCACATTAACTTAGTAATTTTTAGGCAGTCCGGGATGCCACGCTGGCCAGACATGTAGCGCCTGTCAGTCAGGCGTTGCACAGTGTAGTGTGACGACGCCTTCGTGTCGGGCGCCACTCAAAAAGATCAGCTGAGTGAAAAAATTTAGAAGCAGTTTATTTTATAAAATGATTTCATCCATAGATCAAAATTGTCAAATTTGCCTTCAGGTTCAAGGCCCTCGCTGCACGCCGTTGCCTCCAAGGTTTTTGGAGTATTCATATCTTCTACTCCCTCCGTTCGGAATTATTTGTCTCGGAAATAGATGTATCTAGAACTAAAATATATCTAGATACATCCATTTCTATGACAAGTAATTCCGAACGGAGGGAGTACAACCATAACCGATGCTCCCCAAAACATGCCAGTATAATCACGGCATACTGTAGTGATGGCTCCCCTTTCCCTGTTGCGCGAAACTGCAGCATCAACATTCACCTTCACCCACCCTGGCATTTGGTTAGCGACTGCTTTCTTGCGTAGTGCATAGGCCCGGAGCTCATTATAACGTTCTACTGGGCTAGCCCATAATTACCACGTGTGCGCACTGCCGTTCTAGGAAAAACAGACTACCAAATTTAGACTTTAAACAATAATACTATTATGTAAGGAAAAGTTCGTGGAACTTTGAAAACTATTCATAAAATTTTAAAAATACTCATGAATTTACAAAAAGTCTGTGATTTCTAAAATGTTCACAAATCTTACTGCTCATGAATTTCAATAATATTCAGAAATAAGTACTGCTTACTGAAAATTCGTTCTTAAATCTGACTGGACTCTTATTATATAATATATTCTAACCATGCACTTATATTCCATGCCAAAAAACTTATACAACTTATACGTTCGCAAAAAAAAAGTATACAACTTATACACACAAAAACACCCTAATCCCTTTTTCTACCTTGAATCCTTTAGTTTTAGTTTATTCATTAATTTTTAAACTATTGATTTCTTTTAATCCATAACGGATTTATATGGACCAATACATGAGATTTGCCAGGGTAGATCAGTACCAACATGCTCGCCTTGTGTAAACGCCTACTGAGTTCAAATATTAATATGACCAGGCCTACCCATATTAATTAGAACATCACCCACATCTAACCACACACAATAGTATGGTGGTCATGTTGACCATCCCAGTGAAAATATATAAAAAATAAAAAGTAAGAAGGCGCGGCGGAGCGCACCGTCCGCTCTAGTCATATTAATAATATTTGACAGTGACCACAGTGAAAAGAGTTTAGTGCAGGATGACAGTGACGTTCGGACTTTGACAGGTTTTTTTGTGGCGATCTTAAACAGTGTACAGACATAAGCTTTCCATAAGGAATGGAAATGGCTTCTAAAGCCTCTTTGTCTTTGACATTACATCTGGTCACTTTGGTGCACAAGATGGACAAACCAGTAGATAATCTTTTAGAGTAGGCCTTCTTAGCAAGAGAGTGAGCAAAAATATTCCGAGTCCTTGGAATGTGAAGAACACCACAAGAGTTGAGAGCTGCAGTGGAATTGAGAAAAAGTGCAAGTAATTGCCATATTCCCCAATGTCCAGGTTTATCTTGAGGATTTCTAGCTTTTGTCGCTTCCACCAAAGTCATGCAATCCGAAAGGAAAGAAACAACGGACCATCCTAGAGCTTTAGTCGCCTTCGAAGCAAGTTTTGACATGAACTTACGCCCATCTTAGGAATCTTTAAAAGGTGCACATTTACAATTAAGGGGTTTTCACATCGAATAAGGGGTTTGAGGTATCCAAAACGTATCGCAGAAGTATCCTAAGAGTATCAAGCATTATTTCCTTTTTTTAAATCAAAAAAATCAAGGAATACTTATAGGATACGTATCGGGGCAGTATCCGACTGGACACGCACATTTTTTGAAGCATCCGCGCAACGTAGCTCAGGATGATGATCAGCTAATGCAGAACTAATAATGGTTGCAGGACAAAGATTAGACTTTAAACTTCAGTTCTAAAACCATAGGTTAACCAAACAGCTTTAGCAAATGGGCACCGAAAGAATAAATGAGTATCATTTTCAACTTGCCCACAATAACAACATTCTTTCTTAATGTACTAGAATATCTGGATGTTCTTAACCTAGAAGCAATATCTTTATGTACTCTGGGAGGAATAGTTTTATCTTTCCATACCTGTTTGAGAATGGCTACCTCCTGGTCCAAGATCTGCACTCTTTTATATTTTTCAAAGAAGGTTGAGAGCCCTGCAAGAAAGTCTTGTATGCACTTTTTGAAGTACAAACAACGATGGTGGGAACGATGGAGCCGGCAGCTGGGCCGGCTTTGACAGAGAGGCCATTGGAGGTGGCATGGTCGATGTGACCATGTGGCCTCATGTGAGCCTCTGCTTTTGCTCGAAAAATAATAAATGTGAGCCTCTGCTTTACGCACGCACGTGGCGGATGAACTCCAGTGGGTATCTATTGTGTTCCGTTGACGGTCAGGGCATGCACCATATCGGTGCACGTGGATTTTGGCGTCTCAGCATGTGTCTGTTGTCTCGGCAAAATTAACGGTGATGCGTCGAGAGTTACGGAACAAAACGAGCAGTGCAATCTAATTTCGTTTTTGTCCCAATTGTGTATTTCAATCGCTTTTTTTTTTGCGTTTTGTTCTTCAGAAGAAAATCTCATATGTCCGTGTCTATAACTTCAGGTTGGTAGACCCACTCAGTTATGTGCCATCTGGCATCATACAAATCTCAAAGACCCACTCCGTTGGTCGCGACCATGCCTTTCGCCGTTGACGTTTCGTGACCGCTCCTCGCCAAGCCCAACTGCTCAACCAGATTGCAGTTCTTGTGCTGTGACATTGCGTGGCGTTCAATGTCAGCCATGTGCATGACATCTTCCTTCTTGAATATCAAAACAAAAGGAAAACACGCCAGGTTTCAGATGACACGTTAGGTCATCTTCAACGGCAAAACGCAAAAATCATCCCGCACCGGTCTGCGGATAAAAGAGGACCAGTCCACGGACATGGATACGAGAGATCGACATCCAACGCTAGCCGCATACATTTCAAACTCCTTTTCAACAAACCGCATGAAATTCATGCAAGCACGGCCGTATTTCATATAAACATGATGGATTTCATACAAACCGGACGAGAATGGTTACATTTTGGACATATTTTCAACTAAAAAGCTAAAACTATGTGCATGTACGGTCGCGCAGAGCTTCACTCCCATGACACGGATACACTACACTAGTCTACGACCAGCCATGGCTTGTCTTCCCCATGCCCGGCAGCCCGCTCACTGGACTGACGGTAGCCCCGGAGGTATATGCGTCAGCACAAAGGGCGGCACGCTTCCCACCGCTCATCGGAGTGGAAGCCCCGGCTGATGCTTCAGCCGGAAGGGAAGGGGGCGCGTCCGCTTCCGTGAAGCCCATGCGGGAGCCGACGATGGTCTGGGATAAAGAAGAACCGGGCGAGACACCGACAGTGTACGCCGGCGTCGCCTCGGTAGTGGCCTTCATGGGACCCAAGCTAGCGGCGACGGCTTCCCGTGTTTTACTTCTCGTCCATGATGCCGGCGGGCGCGGACGGTTGTAAGGGCATATTTATCCCTAAGGTGTTTTGGTGATTGATGACAATGCTTTTGCGGACTAATCGCATGCCTTGAGTTTTTCAGATGTTTCATCGCTAGGCACAAGACGGTTTGGTGCCCCTCGAAGACTATTGAAGACGGCATTTTTCTACGTTTCTTTTCGGTGGAGTTGAGTCGTAGGAAAGCCGTACTATTAAGAGGGGGTCCGCTTCGGAAAGGTTCGGGTGGAATCTTGACGTTCACGCTTTCTTCCTTCACCACCTTTCCCCTTGCACTTTGGAGCATTCTCCGTTCACCTCATTTCTATGCAAAAAGAAGGATTCCTAAGTGTTGCCGTTCTGGGGCATGCTGTAGTACTGCTCTACGGAGCGGTATTACCGCAGGCCCCTGCGGTAGTACCACAGGCCTTTGCGGTAGTACCTGTTGGGGAACGTAGTAATTTCAAAAAATTTCCTACGCACACACAGGACCATGGTGATGGCATAGCAACGAGAGGGAAGAGTGTCCGTCCCACGCACTCGTGAGACCGAAAGCGGAAGCGTTATAACAACGCTGTTGATGTAGTCAGACGTCTTCACGATCCGACCGATCCAAGCACCGAACGACGGCACCTCCGAAGTTCTGCACATCGCTCAGCTCGATGACGATCCCCGGCTCCGATCCAAAGAAAGCGTCGGGGATGAGTTCCACAAGACGACGGCAGGACGATGATGATGCTCCACCGACGCAGGGCTTCGCCTAAGCTCCGCTGACGATATGACTTCTCCGGCAAGAGGGCTTCGCCTAAGCTCCGCGACGATATGACCAAGTGGAATATGGTGGAGGGCACCGCACACGGCTAAGGAACGATCCAGAGATCAACTCGTGTCATGGGGTGCCCCCGCCTCAGATATAAAGGAGCAAGAAGTGCGGCCAGCCCAAAGGCGGCGCTGGAGGAGTCCTACTCCCACCGAGTAGGACTCCCTTTCCTAGTTGGAATAGGATTGGGAGGGAAGAGAGAGAGGCGCCCCTCTCCTTGTCCTATTCGGACTAGAGGGGAGGGGGCGGCCTGCCCTGGCCGGCCCTTCCTTCTTCTCCCTATGGCCCATCAAGGCCCATTGACTTCGGGGTTCCGTAACCCCGTGTTCCAAAGAACTTCTGCTTTCATCCGAACCTTCCAAGTCCAAACATAGGCTTCCAATATATCAATCTTTATGTCTCGACCATTTCGAGACTCCTCGTCATGTCCGTGATCACATCCGGGACTCGAACAACCTTCGGTACATCAAAACTTATAAACTCATAATGAATCGCCATCGAACGCGTTAAGCGTATGGACCCTACGGGTTCGAGAACTATGTAGACATGACCTAGAACCATTCTCGGTCAATAACCAATAGCGGAACCTGGATGCCCATATTGGTTCCTACATATTCTACGAAGATCTTTATCGGTCAAACCGCATAACGATATACGTTGTTCCCTTTGTCATCGGTATGTTACTTACCCGAGATTCGATCGTCGGTATCCAATACCTAGTTCAATCTCACATCGGTAAGTCTCTTTACTCGTTCCGTAATACATCATCTCACAACTAACTCATTAGTTGTAATGCTTGCAAGGCTTATGTGATGTGTATTACCGAGAAGGCCCAGAGATACCTCTCCGACAATCGGAGTGACAAAACCTAATCTCGAAATACGCCAACCCAACAAGTACCTTTGGAGACACCTGTAGTACTCCTTTATAATCACCCGATTACGTTGTGACGTTTGGTAGTACCCAAAGTGTTCCTCCGTAAACGGGAGTTGCATAATCTCATAGTTTCAGGAACATGTATAGGTCATGAAGAAAGCAATAGCAATATACTAAACGATCAAGTGCTAAGCTAACGGAATGGGTCATGTCAATCACATCATTCTCCTAATGAGGTGATCCCATTAATCAAATGACAACACATGTCTATGGTTAGGAAACACAACCATCTTTGATTAATGAGCTAGTCTAGTAGAGGCATACTAGTGACTATCTGCTTTGTCTATGTATTCACACATGTATTATGTTTCCGGTTAATACAATTCTAGCATGAATAATAAACATTTATCATGATATAAGGAAATAAATAATAACTTTATTATTGCCTCTAGGGCATATTTCCTTCAGTCTCCCACTTGCACTAGAGTCAATAATCTAGATTACACAGTAATGATTCTAACACCCATGGAGTCTTGGTGATGATCATGTTTTGCTCGTGGAAGAGGCTTAGTCAATGGGTCTGCAACATTCAGATCCGTATGTATTTTGCAAATCTCTATGTCTCCCACTTGGACTTGGTCCCGAATGGAATTGAAGCGTCTCTTGATATGCTTGGTCCTCTTGTGAAATCTGGATTCCTTTGCCAAGGCAATTGCACCAAGATTGTCACAGAAGATCTTCATTGGTCCCGATGCACTAGGTATGACACCTAGATCGAAATGAACTCTTTCATCCAGACTCCTTCATTTGCTGCTTCCGAAGCAGCTATGTACTCCGCTTCACATGTAGATCCCGCCACGACGCTTTGTTTAGAACTGCACCAACCGACAGCTCCACCGCTTAAAAAACACGTATCCGGTTTGCGATTTAGAATCGTCCGGATCGGTGTCAAAGCTTGCATCGACGTAACCATTTACGACTAGCTCTTTGTCACCTCCATATACGAGAAACATATCCTTAGTCCTTTTCGTATTTCAGGATGTTCTTGACCGCTGTCGATGATCCACTCTGGATTACTTTGGTACCTTCCTGCCAAGCTTACAGCTAAGCATACGTCAGTCTGGTACACAGCATTGCATACATGATAGAGCCTATGGCTGAAGCATAGGGAACATCTTTCATTTTCTCTCTATCTTCTGCTGTGGTCGGGCATTGAGTCCGACTCAATCTTACACCTTATGTCTGGTAAAAACCTTTCTTTGCCTGATCCATTTTGAACTTCTTCAAAACTTTATCAAGGTATGTGCTTTGTGAAAGTCCAATTAAGCGTCTTGATCTATCTCTATAGATCTTGATGCCCAATATGTAAGCAGCTTCACCGAGGTCTTTCATTGAAAAACTTTTATTCAAGTATCCTTTTATGCTATCCAGAAATTCTATATCATTTCCAATCAATAATATGTCGCCCACATATAATATCAGAAATGCTCTGAGCTCCCACTCACTTTCTTGTAAATACAGGCTTCTCCAAAAGTCTGTATAAAACCATATGCTTTGATCACACTATCAAAGCGCTTATTCCAACTCCGAGAGGCTTGCACTGCACCATAAATTGATCGCTGGAGCTTGCACACTTTGTTAGCGCCCTTTGGATCAACAAAACCTTCTGGTTGGATCATATACAACTCTTCTTCTAGAAATCCATTCAAGAATGCAGTTTTTACATCCATTTGCCAAATTTCATAATCATAAAATGCGGCAATTGCTAACATGATTCAGACAGACTTAAGCATCGCTACGGGTGAGAAAGTCTCATCGTAGTCAACCCCTTGAACTTGTCGAAAACCTTTTGCAACAAGTCGAGCTTTATAGACAGTTACATTACCATCGGCGTCAGTCTTCTTCTTAAAGATCCATTTATTCTCAATGGCTTGTCGACCATCGGGCAAATCAACCAAAGTCCATACTTTGTTTTCATACATGGATCCCATCTCAGATTTCATGGCTTCCAGCCATTTCGCGGAATCTGGGCTCACCATCGCTTCTTCATAGTTTGTAGGTTCGCCATGGTCAAGTAACATGACTTCCAGAATAGGATTACCGTACCACTCTGGTGCGTATTTTACTCTGGTTGATCTACGAAGTTCAGTAGCAACTTGATCTGAAGTTTCATGATCAACATCATTAGTTTCCTCACTAATTGGTGTAGTTGTCACAGGAACCATTTCTTGTGATGAACTACCTTCCAATAAGGGAGCAGATACAGTTATCTCATCAAGTTCTACTTTCCTCCCACTCACTTCTTTCGAGAGAAACTCCTTCTCTAGAAAGGATCCGAATTTAGCAACGAAAATCTTGCCTTCAGATCTGTGATAGAAGGTGTACCCAACAGTCTCCTTTGGGTATCCTATGAAGACACATTTTTCCGATTTGGGTTCGAGCTTATCTGGTTGAAGTTTCTTCATATAAGCATCGCAGCCCCAAACTTTAAGAAACGACAACTTTGGTTTCTTGCCAAACCATAATTCATACGGTGTCGTCTCAACGGATTTAGATGGTGCCCTATTTAACGTGAACGCGGCCGTCTCTAAAGCATATCCCCAAAACGATAGCGGTAAATCAGTAAGAGACATCATAGATCGCACCATATCAAGTAAAGCACGATTACGACGTTCCGACACACCATTTCTCTGTGGTGTTCCGGGTGGCGTGAGTTGCGAAACTATTCCACATTGTTTCAAATGTAAACCAAACTCGTAACTCAAATATTCTCCTCCACGATCAGATCGTAGAAACTTTATTTTCTTGTTACGATGATTTTCCACTTCACTCTGAAATTCTTTGAACTTTTCAAATGTTTCAGATTTGTGTTTCATTAAGTAGATATACCCATATCTGCTCAAATCATCTGTGAAGGTGAGAAAATAACGATACCCGCCGCGAGCCTCAACATTCATTGGACCACAAACATCAGTATGTATGATTTCCAACAAATCAGTTGCTCGCTCCATAGTTCCGGAGAATGGCGTTTTAGTCATCTTGCCCATGAGGCATGGTTCGCAAGTACCAAGTGATTCATAATCAAGTGATTCCAGAAGCCCATCAGTATGGAGTTTCTTCATGCGTTTTACATCGATATGACCCAAACGGCAGTGCCACAAATAAGTTGCATTATCATTATCAACTCTGCATCTTTTGGTTTCAACACTATGAATATGTGTATTACTACTATCGAGATTCAATAAAAATAGACCACTCTTCAAGGGTGCATGACCATAAAAGATATTATTCATATAAATAGAACAACCATTATTCTCTGTCTTAAATGAATAACCGTCTCGCATCAAACAAGATCCAGATATAATGTTCATGCTCAACGCTGGCACCAAATAACAATTATTTAGGTCTAAAACTAATCCCGATGGTAGATGTAGAGGTAGCGTGCCGACCGCGATCACATCGACTTTGGAACCATTTCCCACGCCAAGATCGTCACCTCGGCCTTAGCCAATCTTCGCTTAATCCGTAGTTCCTGTTTCGAGTTGCAAATATTAGCAACAGAACCAGTATCAAATACCCAGATACTACTGCGAGTATTAGTAAGGTACACATCAATAACATGTGTATCACATATAACTTTGATCACCTTGCCATCCTTCTTATCCGCCAAATACTTGGGGCAGTTCCGCTTCCAGTGTCCAGTTTGCTTGCAGTAAAAACACTCAGTTTCAGGCTTAGGTCCAGACTTGAGTTTCTTCTCTTGAGCAGCAACTTTCTTGCTGTTCTTTTTGAAGTTCCCCGTCTTCTTTCCTTTGCCCTTTTCTTGAAACTAGTGGTCTTGTTGACCATCAACACTTGATGCTCTTTCTTGATTTCTACCTCCATGCTTTTAGCATTGCGAAGAGCTCGAATTGTTTTGGTCATCCCTTGCATATTATAGTTCATCACGAAGCTCTTGTAGCTTGGTGGCGATGATTGGAGAATTCTGTCAATGACACTATCATCCGGAAGAGTAACTCCAATCAAGTGATTATTATACCCAGACATTTTGAGTATATGTTCACTGACAGAACTATTCTCCTCCATCTTGCAGCTATAGAACTTATTGGAGACTTCATATCTCTCAATCCGGGCATTTGCTTGAAATATTAACTTCAACTCCTGGAACATCTCATATGCTCCATGACGCTCAAAACGCCGTTGAAGACCCGGTTCTAAGCCGTAAAGCATGGCACAATCGAACTATCGAGTAGTCATCAGCTTTGCTCGCCAGACGCTCACAACTTCGGCGTTGCTCGCAGCAGGCCTGGCACCCAGCGGTGCTTCCAGGACGTAATTCTTATGTGCAGCAATGAGGATAATCCTCAAGTTACGGACCCAGTCCGTGTAATTGCTACCATCATCTTTCAACTTTGCTTTCTCAAGGAACGCATTAAAATTCAACGGAACAACTGCACGAGCCATCTATCTACAGTAAACATAGACAAGCAAAATACTATCAGGTACTAAGTTCATGATAAATTTAAGTTTAATTAATCATATTAAAAACCTCCCACTTAGACAGACATCTCTCTAGTCATCTAAGTGATTACGTGATCCAAATCAACTAAACCATGTCCGATCATCACGTGAGATGGAGTAGCTTCAATGGTGAACATTACTATGTTGATCATATCTACTATATGATTCACGCCGACCTTTCGGTCTCCGTGTTCGAGGCCATATCTGTTATATGCTAGGCTCGTCAAGTTTAACCTGAGTATTCGCGTGCGCAACTGTTTTGCACCCGTTGTATTTGAACGTAGAGCCTATCACACCCGATCATCACGTGGTGTCTCAGCACGAAGAACTTTCGCAACGGTGCATACTCAGGGAGAACACTTCTTGATAATTTTAGTGAGAGATCATCTTATAATGCTACCGTCAATCAAAGCAAGATAAGATGCATAAAGGATAAACATCACATGCAATCAATATAAGTGATATGATATGGTCATCATCATCTTGTGCTTGTGATCTCCATCGCCAAGCACCGTCATGATCACCATCGTCACCGCACGACACCTTGATCTCCATCGTAGCATCGTTGTCGCCTCGCCAACTATTGCTTCTACGACTATCGCTACTGCTTAGTGATAAAGTAAAGCAATTACATGGCTTTTGCATTTCATACAATAAAGCGACAACCATATGGCTCCTGCCGATTGCCGATAACTTCGGTTACAAAACATGATCATCTCATACAATAAAATATAGCATCACGTCTTGACCACATCACATCACAACATGCCCTGCAAAAACAAGTTAGACGTCCTCTACTTTGTTGTTGCAAGTTTTACGTGGCTGCTACGGGCTGAGCAAGAACCGTTCTTACCTACGCATCAAAACCACAACGATAGTTTGTCAAGTTGGTGCTGTTTTAACCTTCGCAAGGACCGGGCATAGCCACACTCGGTTCAACTAAAGTGAGAGAAACTGACAACCGCCGGTCACCTTTAAGCAACTAGTGCTCGAAGCGGTGAAACCAGTCTCGCGTAAGCGTACGCGTAATGTCGGTCTGGGCCGCTTCATCTCACAATACCGCCGAACCAAAGTATGACATGCTGGTAAGCAGTATGACTTATATCGCCCACAACTCACTTGTGTTCTACTCGTGCATATGACATCAACGCATAAAACCTGGCTCGGATGCCACTTTGTTGGGGAACGTAGTAATTTCAAAAATTTCCTACGCACACAGGACCATGGTGATGGCATAGCAACGAGAGGGAAGAGTGTCTGTCCACGCATCGTGAGACCGAAAGCGGAAGCGTTATAACAACGCGGTTGATGTAGTCAGACGTCTTCACGATCCGACCGATCCAAGCACCGAACGACGGCACCTCCGAGTTCTGCACACGCTCAGCTCGATGACGATCCCGGGCTCCGATCCAGCAAAGCGTCGGGGATGAGTTCCGTCAGACGACGGGCGTGGTGGCGATGATGATGCTCCACCGACGCAGGGCTTCGCCTAAGCTCCGCGACGATATGACTTCTCCGGCGCAGGCTTCGCTTAAGCTCCGCGACGATATGACCAAGTGGAATATGGTGGAGGGGGGCACCGCACACGGCTAAGGAACGATCCGTAGATCAACTTCTGTGAGATGGGGTGCCCCCCTCCCCCCGTTTATAAAGGAGCAAGGGGGTGCGGCCAGCCCAAGGCGGCGCTGGAGGAGTCCTACTCCCACCGAGTAGGACTCCCCTTTCCTAGTTGGAATAGGATTGGGGAGGGAAGAGAGAAGCGCCGCCCCTCTCCTTGTCCTATTCGGACTAGAGGGGAGGCGCGGCCTGCCTGGCCGGCCCTTCCTCTTCTCCCTATGTCCCATCAAGGCCCATTGACCCCCGGGGTTCCGTAACCCCGGTGTTCCAAGAACTTCCTGTTTTCATCCGGAACCTTTCCAAGTCCAAACATAGGCTTCCAATATATCAATCTTTATGTCTCGACCATTTCGAGACTCCTCGTCATGTCCGTGATCACATCCGGGACTCGAACAACCTTCGTACATCAAAACTTATAAACTCATAATGAATCGCCATCAAACGTTAAGCGTGCGGACCCTACGGGTTCGAGAACTATGTAGACATGACCTAGAACCATTCTCGGTCAATAACCAATAGTGGAACCTGGATGCCCATATTGGTTCCTACATATTCTACGAAGATCTTTATCGGTCAAACCGCATAACGATATACGTTGTTCCCTTTGTCATCGGTATGTTACTTACCCGAGATTCGATCGTCGGTATCCAATACCTAGTTCAATCTCGCATCGGTAAGTTTCTTTACTCGTTCGTAATACATCATCTCACAACTAACTCATTAGTTGTAATGCTTGCAAGGCTTATGTGATGTGTATTACCGAGAAGGCCCAGAGATACCTCTCCGACAATCGGAGTGACAAAACCTAATCTCGAATATGCCAACCCAACAAGTACCTTTGGAGACACCTGTAGTACTCCTTTATAATCACCCGATTACGTTGTGACGTTTGGTAGTACCCAAAGTGTTCCTCCGTAAACGGGAGTTGCATAATCTCATAGTTTCGTGAACATGTATAGGTCATGAAGAAAGCAATAGCAATATACTAAACGATCAAGTGCTAAGCTAACGGAATGGGTCATGTCAATCACATCATTCTCCTAATGAGGTGATCCCATTAATCAAATGACAACACATGTCTATGGTTAGGAAACACAACCATCTTTGATTAATGAGCTAGTCTAGTAGAGGCATACTAGTGACTATCTGTTTGTCTATGTATTCACACATGTATTATGTTTCCGGTTAATACAATTCTAGCATGAATAATAAACATTTATCATGATATAAGGAAATAAATAATAACTTTATTATTGCCTCTAGGGCATATTTCCTTCAGTACCGCTCCTACGGAGCCGCACTACCGTGGCCTCAGACCAGACTCAGCTGCTCGTGCGGTTGTAGGGGCGGACGTAATTTTTTACGTCCGCGCCCTACGCGGTAGTACCGCCCCACGCGCGCGGTAGTACCGTGAGTTCTGATCTGACACAAGCACATGAGCGGAAGTAGGGGTGGATGTAATTTTTTACATCCGCTCCCTGCGCGGAAATACCGCATGCCATGTGCGGTAGTACCGTGTCGGATTTTTGCAACGATTGATTTTTAGCGGAAGTAGGCACGGATGTATTTTTATTCATCCGCGCCCTTCCCGGGCTAGGCCGTTCCTGCCTTGCGGTAGTACCGCAAGGGGAAGCGGTAGTATCGCACCTGCGGCAGTACCGCCCTCAGCCTTTGTGCTTCAGGCATGACCTAGTTCCTGCCGTTGCAACGGTAGTGCCGCGGTCACTCGCGGTAGTACCGTGTGGCCTTGCGGTAGTACCGCTTGTCAGGAGCGGTAGTACCGCAGGTCGCGGGCTGGTTAAGTGGTTAACGGTTGGATTTGGTTCCCTACTATATAAGGGGTGTCTTCTTCCTCTAGTTGACTACCTCTTCCATTCCTAAGCTCTATTGTTGCTCCAAGCTCCATTTTTGCCTGACCTCTCTCCCTAGCCAATGAAACTTGTTGATTTGTTAGGGAGTGGTTGAGAAGGCCCCGATCTACACTTTCACCAAGAGAAATTTGATTCCCCCCACTAATCCCTAGCAGATCGTGTTACTCTTGGGTGTTTGAGCACCTTAGACGGTTGAGGTCACCGCGGAGCCATAGTCCATTGTGGTGAAGCTTCGTGGTGTCATTGGGAGCCTCCAATGAAGTTGTGGAGATTGCCCCAACCTTGTTTGTAAAGGTTCGGTTTCCGCCTCCAATGGCACCAATAGTGGAATCATGGCATCTCGCATTGTGTGAGGGTGTGAGGAGAATACGATGGCCCTAGTGGCTTCTTGGGGAGCATTGTGCCTCCACACCGCTCCCCTCAAAAGGAAGGAACTTTGGTAACACATCCTCGTCTCCACCGGCTCCACTCTTGGTTATCTCATCCCTTTACTTGTGCAAGTTCATTTGTGTTTTATCCTTTGGCTTGCTTGTGTGCTTGTTGTTGTTGCATCATATAGTTTGCTCACCTAGTTGCATATCTAGACAACCTACTTTGATGCAAAGTTTAATTTGGTAAAGAAAAGCTAAAAATTGTTAGTTGCCTATTCACCCCCCCTCTAGTCAACTATATCGATCCTTTCAATTGGTATCAGAGCCTCGTCTCTTTATTAAGGACTTTGCCGTCCGAAGAGTATGGTTGACGTCGTAGACGGTGTGGAGGAGCACTCCGGTGCGAATCTGTTGGGGAACGTAGCAGAAATTCAAAATTTTCTACGCATCACCAAGATCAATCTATGGAGAATCTAGCAACGAGGGAAGGAGAGTGAATCTACATACCCTTGTAGATCGCTAAGCGGAAGCGTTCATGAGAACGGGGTTGAAGGAGTCGTACTCGTCGTGATCCAAATCACCGGAGATCCTAGTGCCGAACGGACGGCACCTCCGTGTTCAACACACGTACAGCCCGGTGACGTCTCCCACGCCTTGATCCAGCAAGGAGAGAGGGAGAGGTTGAGGAAGACTCCATCCAGCAGCAGCACAACGGCATGGTGGTGATGGAGGAGCGTGGCAATCCCGCAGGGCTTCGCCAAGCACCATGGGAGAGGAGGAGGAGGAGAGGCGGGGCTGCACCAAGAGGGAGAGAACTCATGTGTGTTGGGCAGCCCAAAACCTCAAGTATATATAGGGGAAAGGGGGCTGCGCCCCTTTAGGGTTTCCCACCCCAAGGGGTGCGGCCAGCCCTAGATGGGACTTGGGGCGGCCAAGAGGGAGGAGTGCCTCCCAAGTCAAGTGGAGGCCCTCCCCTTAGGGTTTCCCCCTCCCATGCGCATGGGCCTTGGGGGCTGGTGCCCTGGCCCATTAAGGCTAGGGCGCCCCTTACAGCCCATGCTACTGTATTGGACGTGGTGGAACTATTTCCGGACCTCCGGACCCCTCCGGAATCCTCCGAACCTTCCGGAAGCTTCCGGTACAATACCGAAAAACCCGAACTTTTTCCGAACCCGAACAACAACTTTCCATATATAAATCTTTACCTCCGGACCATTCCGGAACTCCTCGTGACGTCCGGGATCTCATCCGGGACTCGAACAACATTCGGTAACCACATACAAACTTCCTTTATAACCCTAGCGCCATCGAACCTTATGTGTAGACCCTACGGGTTCGGGAGACATGTAGACATGACCGAGACGTTCTCCGGTCAATAACCAACAGCGGGATCTGGATACCCATGTTGGCTCCCACATGTTCCACGATGATCTCATCGGATGAACCACGATGTCAAGGACTCAATTGATCCCGTATACAATTCCCTTTGTCCAGCGGTATTGTACTTGCCCGAGATTCGATCGTCGGTATCCCGATACCTTGTTCAATCTCGTTACCGGCAAGTCTCTTTACTCGTTCTGTAACACATCATCCCGTGATCAACTCCTTGATCACATTGTGCACATTATGATGATGTCCTACCGAGTGGGCCCAGAGATACCTCTCCGTTACACGGAGTGACAAATCCAGTCTCGATTCGTGCCAACCCAATGCAGACACTTTCGGAGATACCTGTAATGCACCTTTATAGTCACCCGATTACGTTGTGACGTTTGGTACACCCAAAGCATTCCTACGGTATCCGGAGTTGCACAATCTCATGGTCTAAGGAAATGATACTTGACATTAGAAAAGCTTTAGCATACGAACTACGATCTTTGTGCTAGGCTTAGGATTGGGTCTTGTCCATCACATCATTCTCCTAATGATGTGATCCCGTTATCAATGACATCCAATGTCCATGGTCAGGAAACCGTAACCATCTATTAATCAACGAGCTAGCCAATAGAGGCTTACTAGGGACATGGTGTTGTCTATGTATCCACACATGTATTTGAGTTTCCTATCAATACAATTATAGCATGGATAATAAACGATTATCATGAACAAGGAAATATAATAATAACTAATTTATTATTGCCTCTAGGGCATATTTCCAACAGTCTCCCACTTGCACTAGAGTCAATAATCTAGTTCACATCGTCATGTGATTAACACTGATAGGTCACATCGCCATGTGACCAACACCCAAAGAGTTTACTAGTGTCTCAAACTAGTTCACATCATCATGTGATTTAGACTCAATGAGTTCTGAGGTTTGATCATGTTTTGCTTGTGAGAGAGGTTTTAGTCAACGGGTTTTAGTCAACGGGTCTGAACCTTTCAGATCCGTGTGTATTTCGCAATTCTCTATGTCATATTGTAAATGCTGCTTCCACGCTCCACTTGGATCTATTCCAAATGGTTGCTCCACTATACGTATCCGGTTTGCTACTCGAGTCACTCGGATAGGTGTTAAAGCTTGCATCGACGTAACGCTTTAAGCCGAACTCTTTATCACCTCCATAATCGAGAAACATGTCCTTATTTACTCCAAGGACAATTTTGATCATTGTCCAATGATCCATTCCTGGATCATTCTTGTACCCCTTTGATCGACTCATGGCATGGCACACTTCGGTGCGGTACACAAGATAGCATCTTGTAGAGCCTATGTCTAAGGCATAGGGAACGATCTTCGCCCTTTCTCTACGTTACGCCGTGGTCGAGCTTTAAGTCTTAACTTCATACCTTACAATTCAGCTAAGAACTCCTTCTTTGATCGATCCATCTTGAACACCTTCAAGATCATGTCAAGGTACATGCTCATTTGAAAGTATTATTAAACATTTTGATCTATCTTATAGATCTTGATGCTTATTGTTCAAGTAGCCTAATCCAGGTTTTCTATTGAAAAACATCTTTCAAATAACCCTATATGCTTTCTAGAAATTCTACATCACTTCTGATCATCAATATGTCAACAACATATACTCATCAGAAATTCTATAGTGCTCCCACTCACTTCTTTGGAAATACAAGTTTCTCATAAACTTTGTATGAACCCAAAATCTTTGATCATCTCATCAAAGCGCACATTCCAACTCCGAGATGCTTACTCCAGTCCTTAGAAGGATCATTGGAGCCAAAGCATACCTTTTAGCATCCTTAGGATAGACAAAAACTTTCTGATTGTATCACATACAACCTTTCCTTACAAAACTGGTAAGGAAACTCGTTTTGACATCCATCCGCCAGATTTCATAAATGCAGCTAATGCTAACATGATTCCGACGGACTTAAGCATCGCTACGGATGAGAAAATCTCATCGTAGTCAACTCCTTGAACTTGTGAAAAACTCTTCGCCACAAGTCGAGCTTCATAGACGGTGACATTACCGTCCACGTCCGTTTTCTTCTTAAAGACCCATTTATCTCAATGGCTTGCCGATCATCGGGCAAGACCACCAAAGTCATGGATCCTTTCTCGGATTTTATGGCCTCGAGCCATTTGTCGGAATCCGGGCCCACCATTGCTTCTCCATAGCTCGTAGGTTCATTGTTGTCTAGCAACATGACCTGTAAGACAAGATTACCGTACCACTCCGAAGCAGTATGCGTCCTTGTCGTCCTACGAGGTTCGGTAGTGACTTGATCCGAAACTTCATGATCACTATCATAAGCTTCTACTTCAATTGGCGTAGGTGCCACGGGAACAACTTCCTGTGCCTTGCTACACACTAGTTGAAGTGATGGTTCAATAACCTCATCAAGTCTCCACCCTATTTTCGAGACAAACTTTTCCTCGAGAAAGGACCCGATTCAAGAAACAATCCCTATTGCTTCCGGATCTGAATTAGGAGGTATACCCAACTGTTTTGGGTGTCCTATGAAGATGCATTTTATCCGCTTTGGGTTCGAGCTTATCAACCTGAAACTTTTTCACATAAGCGTCGCAGCCCCAAACCTTTAAGAAATGACAGCTTAGGTTTCTCTAAACCATAGTTCATACGGTGTCATCTCGACGGAATTACGTGGTGCCTCATTAAAGTGAATGTGGTTGTCTCTAATGCCTAACCCATGAACGATAGTGGTAATTCGATAAGAGATATCATGTTACGCACCATATCCAATAGAGTGCAACTATGATATTCGGACACACCATCATACTATGGTGTTCCAGGCGGTATTAATTGTGAAACAATTTGCACAATGTCTTAATTGTGTACCAAACTCGCAACTCAGATATTCATCTCTATGATCACATCACAGACATTTTATCCTCTTGTCACGAAGATCTTCAACTTCACTCTGAAATTACTTGAACCTTTCAATAATTCAGACTTGTGTTTCATGAAGTAAATATACTCGACCTCTACTCAAATCATCTGTGAAGTAAGAACATAACGATATTCATCAGCATGCCTCAAAGACTCATTGGACTGCACACATCAATATGTGTTACTTCCAACAAGTTGCTATCTTGTTCCATCTTCTTTGAAACCGAGGCTTTTCAGTCATCTTGCCCATGTGGTATGATTTGCATATCTTCAAGTGATTCAAAATCAAGTGAGTCCAAACGATCCATCTGCATGGAGTTTCTTCATGCGTATACACCAATAGACATGGTTCACATGTCTCAAACTTTTCAAAAATGAGTGAGTCCAAAGATCCATCAACATGGAGCTTCTTCATGCGTTCTATACCAATATGACTTACATGGCAGTGCCACAAGTAAGTGGTACTATCATTACTATCTTATACCTTTTGGCATGGAAATGTGTATCACTACGATCGAGATTCAATAAACCATTCCTTTAGGTGCAAGACCATTGAAGGTATTATTCAAATAAACAGAGTAACCATTATTCTCCTTAAATGAATAACCGTATTGCGATAGACATAATCCAATCATGTCTATGCTCAACGCATAAACACCAAATAACAATTATTTAGGTTTAACACCAATCTCGATGGTAGAGGGAGCGTGCGATGCTTGATCACATCAACCTTGGAAACACTTCCAACACATATCGTCAGCTCACCTTTAGCTAGTCTCCGTTTATTCCGCAGCCTTTTATTTCGAGTTACTAACACTTAGCAACTGAACCGGTATCTTAATACCCTGGTGCTACTAGGAGTACAGGAAAAGTACACGTTAACATAACGTATATCCAATATATTTCTATCGACCTTGCCAGCCTTCTTATCTACCAAGTATCTAGGGTAATTCTGCTCCAGTGGATGTTCCCCTTATTACAGAAGCACTTAGTCTCGGGTTTGGGTTCAACCTTGGGTTTCTTCACTGGAGCAGCAACTGATTTGCCGTTTCATGAAGTGTCCCTTCTTGCCCTTGCCCTTCTTGAAACTAGTGGTTTCACCAACCATCAACAATTGATGCTCCTTCTTGATTTCTACTTTCGCGGTGTCAAACATCGCGAATACCTCAAGGGATCATTATATCTATCCCCGATATGTTATAGTTCATCACGAAGCTCTAGCAGCTTGGTGGTAATGACTTTGGAGAAACATCACTTTCTCATCTAGAAGATCAACTCCCAGTCGATTCAAGTGATTGTTGCACTCAGACAATCTGAGCACAAGCTCAACGATTAAGCTTTTCTCCCTTAGTTTGCAGGCTAAGAAAATCGTCGGAGGTCTTATACCTCTTGACGTGGGCACGAGCCTGAAATCCAATTTCATCCCTCGAAACATCTCATATGTTCCGTGACGTTTCAAAAAACGTCTTTGGTGCCTCAACTCTAAACCGTTTAACTGAACTATCACGTAGTTATCAAAACGTGTATGTCCGATGTTCGCAACATCCACAAACGATGTTTGGGGTTCAGCACACTGAGCGGTGCATTAAGGACATAAGCTTTCTACTGTTCACATAATCGCTACTTTCAACTTTCAACTATATTTTCTCTAGGAACATATCTAAACAGTGGAACTAAAGCGCGAGCTTACGACATAATTTGCAAAAGGTCTTTTGACTATGTTCAAGATAATTAAGTTCATCTTATGAACTCCCACTTAGATAGACATCCCTCTGGTCATCTAAGTGATTACATGATCCGAGTCAACTAGGCCGTGTCCGATCATCACGTGAGACGGACCAGTCGACTCGGTGAACATCTTCATGTTGATCGTATCTACTATACGACTCACGCTCGACCTTTCGGTCTCTGTGTTCCGAGGCCATGTCTGTACATGCTAGGCTCGTCAAGTTAACCCTAAGTGTATTGCGTGTGTTCCGAGGCCATGTCTGTACATGCTAGGCTCGTCAACACCCGTTGTATGTGAACGTAAGAATCCATCACACCCGATCATCACGTGGTGCTTAGAAGCGACGAACTTTTGGCAACGGTGCACGCTTAGGGGGAACACTTCTTGAAATTGTTGTAAGGGATCATCTTATTTACTACCGTCGTTCTAAGTAAACAAGATGCATAAACATAATAAGCATCACATGCAATTATATATGAGTGACATGATATGGCCAATATCATATAGCTCCATTGATCTCCATCTTCGGGGCTCCATGATCATCATCGTCACCGGCATGACACCATGATCTCCATCATCATGATCTCCATCATCGTGTCTTCATGAAGTTGTCTCGCCAACTATTACTTATACTACTATGGCTACCGGTTAGCAATAAAGTAAAGTAATTACATGGCGTTGTTTAATGACACGCAGGTCATACAATAAATAAAGACAACTCCTATGGCTCCTGCCGGTTGTCATACTCATCGACATGCAAGTCGTGAATCCTATTACAAGAACATGATCAATCTCATACATCACATATCATTCATCACATTCTTCTTGGCCATATCACATCACATAGCATACCCTGCAAAAACAAGTTAGACATCCTCTAATTGTTGTTTGCATGTTTTACGTGGCTGCTATGGGTTTCTAGCAAGAACGTTTCTTACCTACGCAAAACCACAACGTGATATGCCAATTGCTATTTACCCTTCATAAGGACCCTTTTCATCGAATCCGTTCCGACTAAAGTGGGAGAGACAGGCACCCACAAGCCACATTATGCACCAAGTGAATGTCAGTCGGTGGAACCTTGTCTCACGAAGAGTACGTGTAAGGTCGGTCCGAGCCGCTTCATCCCACAATACCGTCGAAACAAGATTGGACTAGTAACGGTAAGCATATTGAACATCATCAACGCCCACAACTACTTTGTGTTCTACTCGTGCAAAGAATCTACGCAATAGACCTAGCTCATGATGCCACTGTTGGGGAACGTAGCAGAAATTCAAAATTTTCTACGCATCACCAAGATCAATCTATGGAGAATCTAGCAACGAGGGAAGGAGAGTGCATCTACATACCCTTGTAGATCGCTAAGCGGAAGCGTTCATGAGAACGGGGTTGAAGGAGTCGCATTACTCGTCGTGATCCAAATCACCGGAGATCCTAGTGCCGAGCAGACGGCACCTCCGCGTTCAACACACGTACAGCCCGGTGACGCCTCCCACGCCTTGATCCAGCAAGGAGAGAGGGAGAGGTTGAGGAAGACTCCATCCAGCAGCAGCACAACGGCATGGTGGTGATGGAGGAGCGTGGCAATCCCGCAGGCTTCGCCAAGCACCATGGGAGAGGAGGAGGAGGAGGCAGGGCTGCACCAAGAGGGAGAGAACTCATGTGTGTTGGGCAGCCCAAAACCTCAAGTATATATAGGGGAAAGGGGCTGCGCCCCTTTAGGGTTTCCACCCCAAGGGGTGCGGCCAGCCCTAGATGGGACTTGGGGCGGCCAAGGGGGGGAGGAGTGCTTCCCAAGTCAAGTGGAGGCCCTCCCCCTTAGGGTTTCCCCCTCCCATGCGCATGGGCCTTGGGGGGGCTGGTGCCCCTGGCCCATTAAGGCTAGGGCGCCCCCTTACAGCCCATGCTACTGTATTGGACGTGGTGGAACTATTTCCGGACATCCGGACCCCTCCGGAATCCTCCGGAACCTTCTGGAAGCTTCCCGGTACAATACCGAAAAAACCCGAACTTTTTCCGAAACCCGAACAACAACTTTCCATATATAAATCTTTACCTCCGGACCATTCCAGAACTCCTCGTGACGTCCGGGATCTCATCCGGGACTCCGAACAACATTCGGTAACCACATACAAACTTCCTTTATAACCCTAGCGTCATCGAACCTTAAGTGTGTAGACGCTACGGGTTCGGGAGACATGTAGACATGACCGAGACGTTCTCCGGTCAATAACCAACAGCGGGATCTGGATACCCATGTTGGATCCCACATGTTCCACGATGATCTCATCGGATGAACCACGATGTCAAGGACTCAATTGATCCCGTATACAATTCCCTTTGTCCAGCGGTATTGTACTTGCCCGAGATTCGATCGTCGGTATCCCGATACCTTGTTCAATCTCGTTACCGGCAAGTCTCTTTACTCGTTCCGTAACACATCATCCCGTGATCAACTCCTTGATCACATTGTGCACATTATGATGATGTCCTACCGAGTGGGCCCAGAGATACCTCTCCGTTTACGGAGTGACAAATCCCAGTCTCGATTCGTGCCAACCCAATGACACTTTCGGAGATACCTGTAATGCACCTTTATAGTCACCCGATTCACGTTGTGACGTTTGGTACACCCAAAGCATTCTCACGGTATCCGGAGTTGCACAATCTCATGGTCTAAGGAAATGATACTTGACATTAGAAAAGCTTTAGCATACGAACTACGATCTTTGTGCTAGGCTTAGGATTGGGTCTTGTCCATCACATCATTCTCCTAATGATGTGATCCCGTTATCAATGACATCCAATGTCCATGGTCAGGAAACCGTAACCATCTATTGATCAACGAGCTAGCCAATAGAGGCTTACTAGGGACATGGTGTTGTCTATGTATCCACACATGTATTTGAGTTTCCTATCAATACAATTATAGCATGGATAATAAACGATTATCATGAACAAGGAAATATAATAATAACTAATTTATTATTGCCTCTAGGGCATATTTCCAACAGAATCCGGTCTCGTCTACGGGCGATGGGGGAACCTCGGTCTCTCGTGAGGAATTCAATGTGGCCTTGGACACATTGAAAACCTCCATGACAACCGAGGTTGAAAGCATGTTTAATAAATTCATTGAAGGGCTTAAACTACCCACCGCACCGTTGAAAGTGGGTGATCCCACTAACAAGGTGACGGATGCTAACTCCGACAAGGGGGAAGCTACTAGTGAAAAGGCTCCTTCTTCTAGTGGCAAGAATGGCACCGGCATCTTTGCCCATGTGGAACCTCCACCTGTTTATGGTGGACCGATTCCTTCTACTCATTTGAATCATGCCGGTCCTCCCCCCAAGATTGATAAAAGGGAGGACTTTGATTCTTAGGTCTATCATTTTAAGCGTCATTTAAATCATGTGAATACTAACCTTTGGAGAATCATTGAAGAAGGTTTTTATCCGCACGACCAAAGCAACTTCACTCCAAGAGAAGCCACGGATAATCAATTCAATGAGAATGCTCTCTTCATCATCCAAGATGCAATTCCACCCGAAGATCTTCCCCACCTCCGGCCCTACGCCATGGCCAAAGATGCATGGCGCCAAGTTGTGTCCCTCTACCGGGGAAGTGCAAGCATTCAACGCTCCAACTATGAAGTGGTGCAAAATGAAGCCGACGAGTTTGCAATGAAAAGGATGAAGAACCTCATGAGCTTTATCGGAGAGTAACCAAACTCGCGGTCTCACTCCGAGATCATGGAAGCAAGGATACGGATGACAATTTGATCAAGCGCAAATTCCTCAAGGCAATGATGCCTTACCACAAGGCCATGTCCTCCGTCATTCGTCAAAGGCCGGACTTCCACACTTTGTCCTCAAGTGAAGTGTTGGATGAATTTGTGGCTATGAGCATCTTGGACAAGACCGTCGACAATGCGGTGCTTCACTCCCAAAGGGCAAAGAAGCCCAACCTTGCATTGAAGGCCAAGGTTTATGTTGAAGAAGAAGAAGAAGAGGATGAAGAGGAGAGCAACCCCGAACATCTTCGGAGGCGCTCCTTTTCTTACCATGAGGGGAAAGGATGTCGGCTTCTCCTTCTCTTTTGTCTTCGAAAGAGGGAGCCCTAACTTCTCCGGACATGGTGCCTGGTGTGCCCTTAGAACGGAAGCCACCTTTAGCCTTCTTGCTCTCCTCATTACCCTCTTTCACCGGCACTTGGTATGGTGCCGGGACCAGCATCCTTGCTAGTATGGGACTAGCTGAGTCTTTGGGAAGAGGGGCCGAACACCTAATTCGCTCCGCCTTCTTTATCCAACCCTGGAAAAAGATGGTTTTCTTGGTATCTTATTGTGGGATATTTAACTAAGCTGTGTTCGAGAGTCGAGTGCTTACCGAGGTATCCGGATGGTTGCAGTCAAGGCCGATGTCCTCTGTAGTATCCGGCCACTGTTTTCGTGACCCGAAGAATAATTTCCACATTCCCCTAAGCGTCGTGCTGAAGAAGTACTGAAGGGTTCGTGGTCCTTCCGGATTGAACTCCGACATGTGGAGAGGCCGTCGCTGGCACGGAAGGACCCGGCGGACTAGCGTTACTTGGATTATGTTAATAAGGCCGATGCCCTTTTCAATGAGGCTCTGGATGCGGCTTTGCAGCGTCTGCACTTCATCAATTGATCCCCAGTCCAGCCCCTTATTAATCCATGATGCAAGTCATAACGGAGGGCCAGATCGGAACGCAGGTGTAGCCGCGCACTTGGTGCCACAGGGTTCGGTGATGTAAAACCACTCTCGTTGCCATAGGTCGGGAGTTTCCGTGAAAGAAACTTTTGGCCAAGGCGTATTGGTAAGTTTGCTCACCGTAGCGCCACCACACTCCGCTTGCTTCCCCTCGACTACCTTCGGCTTCACATTAAAGGTCTTGAGCACAAGCTGAAATGTGGGGGAATACGGAGGAAGGCCTCGCACATGATGATAAACGACGAGATATGAAGGAAGGAGTCCGGAATTAGATCATGAAAATCTAGCCCGTAATAGAACATGAGCCCTCGAACAAAAGGGTGAAGAGCAAACCTTAGCCCTTGGAGGAAGTGGGAGATAAATATGACCCTCTCGCCGGATCTGGGAGTAGGAATAACCTGCCCTTGAACAGAGAGCCTCTGGGGGATTTCCGCGGTCAGGTATCTTGCCGCCCGGAGCTTCGCAATTTCCTCCTCTCTGACAGAGGAAGCCACCCATCGCCCTTGTGGGCTGGGTCCGGACATGACTGGAAAGCTCGAAGCAATTAAATTGAACCTTGGGTGATGGAACTCGAGGTTGGAGAGGTTGAGGAAAGGTTTGGCATAGAGGTGAAGGACGGGTTTCAGCCCTTTTATAAAGGCGAAGAATATCGAACGCCTCCTCCTAAGCCTAAAACCTGCCTACTCCTAAGGAATCATGCCGACCGAACGGTTGGGTTACCCACGCCCGTATTGATGAGAATCCCGCGATAAGGGGACATGATCTCTGCTTCAACAAGACGTGCCAATAAAACCGTGTCTTGAAACATGGAGCGACAGGTCAAAAATGGTTCGAAATAATAACCGGGCAGGGACATGATGTCACGCTACAAAAAGTCGTCAGCAGATTGGACTCGTGAAATATTGTACTCACTACAGTGGTGTGTGATACTTGTTTTGTAGAGCCGGACACGTTCGCTGTGTTCGAAGACTATGTTGGAGTATTCGGAGAAGGAACCCGCCTTGCAATGCCGAAGACAATCCGCGCGCCGGACACCTCGTCATTGAAGCCTAGTTCAGGGGCTACTGAGGGAGTCCTGGATTAAGGGGTCCTCGGGCGTCCAGACTATAGTACGTGGGCCGGACTGATGGGCTGTGAAGATACAAGACCGAAGGTTCTCTCCCGTGTCCGGATGGGACTCTCCTTGGCGTGGAAGGCAAGCTTAGTGTCCTGATGTGAATATTGCTTTCTCTATAAACCGACTTTGTATAACCCTAGTCCCATCCGGTGTCTATATAAACTGGAGGGCTTAGTTCGTAGAGAGCATGATAATCATAATCATAGTCATACAGGCTAGACTTTTAGGGTTTTAGCCATTACGATCTCGAGGTAGATCAACTCATGTAATACTCATATTCATCAAGATCAATCCAGCAGGAAGTAGGGTATTACCTCCATAGAGAGGGCCCGAACCTGGGTAAACATTGTGTCCCCCGTCTCCTGTTACCATCAACCTTAGATGCACAGTTCGGGACCCCCTACCCGAGATCTGCCGGTTTTGACACTGACACCGGCTGCTCCTCTAGCCACTCGATTCTCTCCCGTCGGAGGCTCACCAGAAAAGGCACGCCCGCACATCGTCCGGGCTCGGCGCTGGCCCAGCAGCTCGTCGTTGCCGTCTGTCGGGGATATACTCCGCAGTATGACCCGACCGGACTTGGCGACTCACTAGGTGACCCACCCGGATCTCTCCACTCACTGATGACCCAGGCGGCCTGGTGACTCACTGGTGACCCGGCAGGCGGGTTAGAAGAGCGGCAAGACCCGGTGGCCCAGAAGGCGATTCATGAAAGGCCGGTTCATGTTATGGTAGGCCGGCTTAAGAGAAAAGGCATAAGGAGTTTTCCCTTTCAAAGAAAGCAAGACTAGGATTTCACTTGTAATAGAGTAGTCCTAGTCCTACTAGGACTCCACATGTACCTCGCCCCTTCAACTTATATAAGAAGGGGCAGGGCACCCCAAGAGGGACAAGTTAGGTTAAGACAGATAAGTCAATAGCTCTCTCAAAGGAAAGAGCACCCTTGTAATCGTGAGCATCACCATGATCAATATCAATGAAGCAGGATGTAGGCTTTTACCTCCGCCGTGAGGGGCCGAACCTGGGTAAAAAACCTCGCGTCTCTCGTCCCACTCAACCCCTCTCAAGCTACTACATAGATGCGTTGGCCTCACGACTAAGTCATCACACTAGGACATCTGTCGTGACAAATCCACGACACCGTACACACAATGCGACGACTACCGCGAGCTGGTGGTTCGCTGAGTGTCTACCACGCCGCAACATCCCGGTTGGGTGTTCTTCAAGTGCACAAATGATGGGGTATGTTTTGTTTTGATTCGGTTGTTCACCGAATTCGGTTGTGCACAAATGATGGGGTATGTTTTGTTTTGATTTGGTTGTTCACCGAATTCGGTTATGCACAAATGCTTTAGGTAGCTAATGTTTGCTCAATTTTGTGTGTAGAGTGGATGCAAATTTTGGTATTGGGAAAAAGAATATATCGATCTATTGATAGCATGAAAATTCATAGATGTTCGTGCACTTGTCGCAAGAACTGAGGCTAGAGATGAGATTAGAGGGGAACGTCTACTTTTTTAGAATCGAAGAAGAAAGAAGTGTTGAAACTCGAGAATCCGCAGATCAATAATGAATACATAGAGAAGATATTAAAATCCAACAAGTGGGAGCAGTTAGGGAAGTTGGATATCTTCTAAAATGTCTAATTTTGGTTGTTGTTTTCTTTGACCTTGCTCTCGTGGCCAAGAATTGATGAATTATGTACTTCAATGACTCTGAATAACATAAAAAACCAAAAAAAAAATGTGTTTCGATGACCGAATATGTGATGCAAATGAAAAAATTACTCCACTAAGTTACTTCACCGGATACTCCGCTATTTTTAGGACGGCTTCAAAACGATGATCCAAGCGCGGTGAAGCGTCCAGAGTTGCAGCTCCGTTTGCTGTCATTTAGTTTTAATTTAGTCGTCATTCTTTCTAAGACTTATGCCTTGGCAAGATCAAAGCTTTGGCGCTTTGCGGAATTCCCGCAAGTCAAGACTGGGGTAGAGTCGTACAGATAGGCCGCTTTGCAGGAGCGAAAAGCGCCCGCCGGCCGGTGGAACAGATCAGCATGTGATGAACTGCATTTGCGCCTATTAGAATAACCAGCACTCGCCATAAAATATACACAAATCGAGCATCGGCGCGATTGGATAGCCCCACGCCGTAAAATATACACCTGTAAAAAAACAGACGGTCTTCAGTTGGGCGATTGGTTGATCCTTTTTGGGTTGTATTCGACTGGCATTCTTTTTGGTTGAACCTTGGTCGATTTGAGCTACTAGCCGCCGAAGTCGCGAGAAAGACAGCGACGTGGCAGCGAGGCCGACGAGCTCCCCGGCGCTTGTGATAGGTCTACTCCCAGACTGACCCTGTGGAGGCGGTGGCGTGGCGGCGAGGCCGACGAGCTCCACGGCAGGCATCCGGCAAGGGGCCATGCGCATGCACCGAAGAAGCCCCCATCCGTCATGAGATCGGCTCGAGGATGTTTGCGATGCATGCGGCGGCGTGTTACAGAGGAGGCGGCGGCAGGGATCGAGCCGAGAGTTGAGGTTATGGGTGGGATGAATGGGCTACTAGCTCCTCCGTCAGACCTGTATCTAAACGCCTCTACAATACTGGGTTGTTCTAAGGGAGAGTAAAAGACACCTGTATGATATTTTCGGGCGTAGAAATTTGCACGGCCACCATGTGTAGTGGATGACATCCGTTTGTCTCGACGCCGTTCTGTTAGCATGAAACAAGGTAGTACTAATAATAAGATTAAAGTACTAGTACAGACATGCACTTCCGCTGTTCTCAAATATATATGATGTTTTATCTTTTCTTTATTTTCTCGGAAAGCAGAGAAAAACCATATAGACGGACTCGTTTTGGTTTTTCTCTGATTTTTTTCTTAAAACAAAAACGACACTAAACCGAGCCGAACCGACGCACCACACAACAGACAAGCCCGCCCCAACCGTCACCGACATGCTCATCTGGTGAGTGTTGCAGCCCTGCGCCCTCCCATCCCAGTTTCAGTTTGCCTGCCTCAGCCCCACCTCCGCCGGACTAGGTCTAGGTTGATAGCGCGGACAATGTGGGTTGGCCAGCAAGGCGGCGGATTGAGGTAGCCAGCGTGGAGGAGACGACGAATTGCGCGGGTGGTGGACTACTTCCCGGCTGCGGCGAGCAGGGGGTGGTGAGCGATGCAAGCTCCCTCAGTTGTGGCTTCCCGTTGTCACGGCCGGCGCAGATGTCAGGCAACAGGGGGTGAAAGAATATGCCGAGTTACTGATGACATTTTCCTTTTTGTTTGAGAATCAACATCCGAGCAACGGATACTATGTTTTTTATTATCCGGTTAAAGAATACTTTGTTTCGCTTTTGCTCTAATAAGAATACTCTCTTTCACAGATGGAAGAAGATGGAAATTTGCATCGGCACGCACCTGCCAAGTCATGTCCGGCTGCTTCATTGCCTCGCGATTCACGAAGCAATTAGATCCCGCACGAGGGCACAATAAACTTTAAGTCTCAATCGGCATAAGTTGCGATTTTGCATCTGATAATTCCGTTTTCTCGGTCGTGAGTATCAAGATTCAGAGTTGAAACTTTAAGTGATTTTTTTTGTCGGTCCTAGATACTAAAGTGGTGATTTTATTGGTCGCTCGTACTCCCTCCATTTTTATATACAAGACCACAAACTCATATTACATATACCAAGATAAAATTTAATGCCTTGCTTCGTAAACTAGTTTTTTTCTTTTCGTTTACTGGAATCATTAATATACCACATGCATGCAAGGAAATGATAGAAAGCTGATTGGAGTATCATTTTGACTGCATACATGCAAGTAGTAAATATGTTGCTAGTTCGAGGGAATATTATTAACTTTTATCTCGATTGTTGTTGATGGCCTTGTATAGATGCAAAGTGTATTTTTCATAGTGGCTTTGTATAAGTAAATGGAGGGAGTATTAAGTTTTAAGAGTTGAAGCTTAACATTGTTTTTCAAATTTCGTCAAAACATATTTAAAATGGATCTTATTTGAGAGCCCTCTCATAAGAAATACGAATATAAAAATAAAACTTAATTTGAATTTTTGTTTAAAAGGTATAAACTTTTAAAAATTGAAAGACAAAAAAAAAGAGCATGTGCGAGGATGAGAAAGTGCCGGCGTCGCCATCTCTGGCGTGTGCACACACGGTCGTCGACGTTCCAGTTTCAGGCTGGTCATAGTGGGGAGTAACTTATACTGGTGTCATGCATCTGACACTAGTCTAACTTACTACATTTATAATGTAAAGTAACATGTTATTTCAGAATGAAAATTTGCAAACACTGAGAACATTCTCAAAGTTGCAAGCACCATTTTGTTTGATAATGTTATGATTTTTTTTAACCATTTTGTTTAATTTTACTGTTCATTCAAGAGCATATGAGCTCGGGACTAGATACTCTGCGTCCGTAAGTAAGAGCCCTTTATTTAAACATAACACTACTAGATCGGTTTGTTTTCTGGTGAGATCGGCCAGAACTGTCGTCGATTAACAGTTGCTATCAGTAGCATGCATATATAATCGTGGTCAAAGGCAAAAGTGGATCTAATGGCAGTCCAACAGGCTATAATTTATTGTTCATGCTCTGTTATTAATCGTGTCATGCTCGTGGGATTTGCTCGGTTTGGTTACGCGTCACTCTCGACTTCCAACTTAGGCAAATGTTTGCATTAGGCATATCACTAAGATTAACCCCGTACAATTCTTTGTTTGTTTAGGCCTTTAGGCAGATGTCTTTTGCGGGGTTTCCCTGCTTGGGAACGCTATGGTTTTAGCATCACCATTTTCTTTTTCTCTGAAAACATCTTGCTAATCTTGTTCATCTTAAATAGGATGGTTGCTTGGAAAGTTGGAATGATTCTGCTCATCTTGTTCATTGCATAAATCTAAAAACTATACCCCCCATTCCATAATATAAGAGCTTTTTTCTACCCACTAGTGTAAAAAACGGGGACGGAGAGAGTAACTAGTACTACTAGTAAGCATGCACGTGCAACGCACGAATAACCATACACAGGAATTTCCCTGTTCATAATTAGCAAAATTCACATATCGAAGGCAATCGACGGGGTGAACTTTTCCATAGAGAACCTATGGGATATTTATTGTGCATATAGTAAAAATGGAATCAAATATTTCATAATGTTTCTGTTATCTAATGCAAACTTCATAGGACTTATGATACGATTAAGCATTGTAACATGGTAGAGACAGAAAAGGTACAAAAAAGAAAAATAGGAACATACTAAATGAGCACCAAGGTAAACTTTATCAAAGGTATAATTATTTAAGGGTCATACACAGTCGCAAGGCACAAGCAATGCCATTTAAAACAATGAAAAAGTTAAATAATAATATGATTGTTCATGGTTCTTACACGATGAACCACAAGTGTTTCCAAAATAAACATGGGAAAAAGTATCATATTGTACTCCCTCCGATCCTGCTTGATACATCTGTTTGAGCGATAAGTTATATGACATGAACAAGTTCATACATGCATGAGAATAATGCCGGATTCACGAATCAACATCAATCTTAACATGTAAACCGATGACAATTATAACCTTGTGGTGCCATAGAACAATTCACCAATCTATACTGATCACAATCAGTTCAATTTTACACATATATGCATTGGACATAGTGCTCGTAAAGGCAATGCCTTCATCTTGGTAGAGTTTTGTCTGATACATACTGGACATATAGAAGCATTTGACACATGAGGTGCATCACCTTGATACTGGCGCGGTTGTGGTAACAATAGCGCATTTCCTGATGAAAATATGAGATACCATAGAAATCACTATCTAATCTTGAACGTGCTTCACATGGTATCCAGAAGCCAACGCTAGAGGAGCATGAACTTGATTGCAGCGTAGCTAATGCTCAGCCCCTGAATCTTTCTTTTTCAGCAATTGTCATGCCCACGGTCCATGGACATGCCCACCTGCACCCTGTAATTCAATCAACTGATGAGAGTTATAATGTAAAAATAAATTAAGGTCACATTTATATTCAAAATTTCAAATATGTCATCTTCTTTAGCATACTATACTTTCCTTTATCTAAGAAAACATTGTCATAAACATATGTAGATTCAACATCCTATCTCGGAGAAAATAATAAGTACAGAAGAAATTGCCAAGGTTTCTACATGCAGCATTCCAATGCTTGATGCACCCTCTCTAGGAGCAGCAGTACATAAACTGAGTCCTTGCAAGCCAAGAACTGAATCCCCCACACAAGATACAGTTCTTCACAGCAAGAAATTAACCCCACAAACTACAATAAACACTTAATCCTTGCAAATAAAAATCAAAACTGAGTGCCCTGCAGAATATGTCACATATGCTCAAAATAGAGAACCGAATTGACAAGACAGTAGATTAATCTATCAGGGGGAAGAAGTGGGAGGATCAACTTATGGGGACAGAGATATCAGTGTCCTGGGGTCTCGATTGCAGGGAGTCATAGGCGAGTGAGGTGGCTGACTGGATAACGTTAGCAATATTTGTTAGGCCAAAACAAGTTCCAGATCAGCCAAGTCATTCACAATGAAGAAGATGAGCCAAACCTAACGAATCAACGCCTCAATTTTGGCCATCTCAGTGTGGTTGACCCTTAATTCGAGTGTGGTGCATTGATGCAAACACTCCACGCCTCCACCAAGCCAAAAAAATATGCATTCAATTTTAGTAAGGGCATTCATGATTATTGGAGGATCGAATTCTCACTTTTAGTATAGGCATTCATGGTGTTTGTTCGAATTATAGTCATACTGCAGTGTTAATGCAAACTCGCAAATAGTGTACTGCAGTGTACAGTGAACAAACAAACTAACATGATATTCATTGGAATTTCAGATAGAAGTGTACGAATACGGAAGTAAGATCCAGTGCTGAATTTATACCTTTGAGTCTACCTCCTGAACCATCTGTCGTTGATTTGACATCTTTTGGTATACTAAGAAAGCTTCAACTTTAGTTCTTCTATATACGGCCTACAGAATGATAATTTGACGCAGTGAAACAGTGGTGGTTCTTGACATTGCTTATCAGCTGGGGGGTCACAAGACGGCAAGATAGATCACCATTTAAGGAATTATATTGGTGCTAGAAACCCGCACCCACTAAATAATACAGCTGACAAGAACATCAAATTGGATGCACTTACAAGGGGTAAATTGATTGTATTTAGGGATCTGCAGGATAAAGCATGCACTCTGAAAAAATGTGTGCCTGTTTCTCAGCAATGGAATGCCCTAATACTAAGGTTAAAACATCATCTAATAATTTTTGTATAATGAACATTTTGTATCAAATAATTCTTTCTGCTTACAGTGCTAGAAAATGTTCAACTGAAAATGCAAGGAGGAACATATCGATCAGGTTCATGGCAGTATATACTTAAATACGGTCTCCTACTTCCTCTGAAGTTTTATTAATTCCCTCCAGAAATCACAACCCACCTCAGTTTTCTGTTTATAAACAACCGGCGGAACTGCACGTATATGGCCAAAATCAAGATTTCAAGTAATCTAATTCAACATAGTTCTCATTGAGAAAAATAACATACACGCGAGCTCCACATTCTGGGTCCCCGGCACGAAAAAAAAATTTGCATGTCGATGAGCGTCTGCAGTGCAGCAAGAAACAACGGCGGCGAAGCTTTAGTCTTTGGCACACCTCCAGATACGCTCAGATCAAACCTGAAAATGCTAAATTGCTAACATAAAACTGAGCACACCTCCAGATCACATCAAGACAACCAAATAAATATACTACCTAAATAAAGCTTGTATTGTAGTCATACTCGTACATAAAGCAAAACGGGGAAAACAACAACTCCCTGTTTCAGTAAGTACCTAAAGTAGCCTACCTTGATGAACATAATAACCTGAGCGGTGCGACATCCAGATCGTGGCGCGCGTCCATGCGATGAGCGTCGTCAAGTGGGCGAAGATGGTGTTAAGGTTAGTGCGTCCGCTGCGTGGTGGACTGGGCGGTGGTCGCGTCCAGGCAGTGGACGCCATGCGAGTGGGGCGTGGCGGAGGAGGATTACACGCAGTCTAGTTCCTTGAGAGATGTAGTAGTGGCTTGTCCAGATCGAGTGGATCCGTCCGGTGAGGCAGCTCGCCGCGACGGAGTGAGGTAGGCGGAGGACGCGGTGAAGGGCGGCGGCAGGTCTTCCTCCCTCGGCGGCGCGCAACATGCTGCGGACAACATGGCAGGATGCCGAGGTCACGGCGGCTCCTGCTTCCTCGTGGGGCAGCGGCGCGGCATACCGCGGGTGGCACGAGGCCGGGGGCGCAGCAGCTCCTGCACCCTAGTGATTTTCTTTTTGAAGTTTATCTGAGGGTGCGTGATTACGATGGCTGCGTGATTATCTGAGGGTGAGTTATTTCGTTTCCTTGCCTCAGCGAGATCATGGGGATGCGTTTGCGGACGTCGGACGTGAAATTTCCTCCTTGGTGGAGTACGGTCAGTCAAAGGAAATTGCTAAGTCCACACCGGCTTGCTATTAGATAAACGATGGCTGTTAGATTAAGATTTGTCATCCTAATCATGCGGTGCTGATTGGTCCGTGCGATGTCGTGGGACTAATTGCGGGGTGCACATAAGAAAGTTCTTGTTTGATTGTTTAATAGTAGTGTAGACTAATTTTCTTTTGCATCTTGTTTGAACCTCCTGCAGTTAGAGGCAAAAGATAAACACAATATTTCTTCCACGGGGTAATATCATGAGTCATAAAACTTGCGCTTGATATTCAGTTTGGTGCTATAACTTTTAAAATACGGATTTTCAATCACTTAACTTGACTCAAACATGCACATACGGTCACAAAATGTGTATGTGGATGTATCGGTGTGTATGACTCCACTTGTCACTGAGTAATGGTGCCGCCCAACATTTCTTTGCGGAAAATACCCTTGCTTGGAAAAAACTAACCACCACGTCGGCCTTTTGCACAAAACCCCCTCACAAATATTTTTATTTTATAGAAAAGCAAACAAATGTACCACGAAAAATAACCCCAAAAACAGGGCCGGCGAGACTCGAACCCGCAACCCACATAATATTTCGACGTCTAATATGGATAACTTTTTTTTGAGGCATCTAATATGGATAACTAGTTATATGTATTAAACACAAACACATCCGGAGCTTAAATGGGTTGCAGAAACTACGGCCCATTTTGCACGCACTATTTTTAAACATATCTGCAGAATGTAAGTAAAGAATGTTTTGTTCAAATATTTTTGTGCTAAAAATATTATACATACATACAATGATACTACATAAAAATATGTAAATATAAACTTGTGTTTTCTATTAAAAAAATTAAGTAAACGTAAGTAATAAAAACATTTAGATATTTTAAACCATAACTAATAAAATTATGTACAAATATTTGTGTGTTAAAACTACTATACATACAAATGATTAATAGGAAATTTTAGTATATTGATAAGAGGTGTCTAGAGGGGGGGGGGGGTTATTAAACACTAAGTACCAAAGTTGCAGTTTTTAACTTCTTTAGGTTTAAGTGGAGTTTAGGCACAAGTTTAACATTCTCAACACATAACAAGCAAGCATGCAAAGTGTATGTGAGCAGCGGAAAGTAAAGCATGCAACTTGCAAGAATGTAAAGGGAAGGGTTTTGGAGGATTCAAACGCAACTGGAGAAACGGATTTTTTTGTCGTGGTTTCGATAGGTGGTGCTATCGTACATCCACGTTGATGGAGACTTCAACCCACGAAGGGTAACAGTTCTTGTGAGTCCACGGAGGGCTCCACCCACGAAGGGTCCACGAAGAAGCAACCTTGTCTATCCCACCATGGCCGCCGCCACGAAGGACTTGCCTCACTAGCGGTAGATCTTCACAAGTAGGCGATCTCCTTGCCCTTACAAACTCCTTGGTTCAACTCCACAATCTTGTCGGAGGCTCCCAAGTGACACCTAGCCAATCTAGGAGACACCACTCTCCAAGAAGTAACAAATGGTGTGTTGATGATGAACTCCTTGCTCTTGTGCTTCAAATGATAGTCTCCCCAACACTCAACTCTCTCTCATAGGATTTGGATCTGGTGGAAAGAAGATTTGAGTGGAAAGCAACTTGGGGAAGGCTAGAGATCAAGATTCTTGTGGTTGGAATGGAATATCTTGGCCTCAACACATGAGTAGGTAGTTCTTTCTCAGAAATAGGATGCTGGAAGTGTAGGCTTGTTTTGATGGCTCTCTCCACGAATGAAGAGGAGGTGGAGGGGTATATATAGCCTCCACACAAAATCTAACCATTACACACAATTTACCAAACTCGGTGGGACTGATTCAGTAAACCTAGTGACCGTTAGGGTTTTCGGTGGGACCGATATGCAACTCGGTAGGACCGATATGGTTAGGGTTAGGGCATAACGTAATCTCGGTGAGACCGATTACACAAACTCGGTGAGACCGATTTTGGTAATTAGCTAACCAGAGAGTTGGTCAGGCAAACTCGGTGGGACCAATTACTCAAACTCGGTGAGACCAATTTTGGTAATAAATTAACCAGAGAGTTTGCATTGTAATCTCGGTAGTACCGATTACACAGACTCGGTGAGACCGATTTTGGTGATGGACATACACAGAGAGATTACAATCCCATCTCGATGAGACCGAGATCCCTATCGGTGAAACCGATTTGCCTAGAGTTTGTGGCAGTGGCTATGACATTTGAACTCGGTGGCGCCGGATAGAAAGAATTGGTGGGGCCGAGTTTGACTTTAGGTTTAGGTCATATGTGTGGAAGTGGGAAAGTAATTGAGGGTTTTGGAGCATATCACTGAACACTGTGGAGCAAGAAACTCATTAAGCAACACCTCATCCCTTCTTGATAGTATTGGCTTTTCCTATAGACTCAATGTGATCTTGGATCACTAAAATGTAAAATGAAGAGTCTTGAGCTTGAAGCTTGAGTCAATCCTTTGTCCTTAGCATCTTGAAGGGGTTCCCATATCCTTTAGTCCATGCCACTCCATTGTTGAACTCATCTGAAATATACTAGATAAAAAGAGTTAGTCCAACAAGAGATATGTTGACATTAATTACCAAAATCACCTAGGGAGCACTTGTGCTTTCAGAAATAAGAACGTTTAAATATAAGCCTCTGTATTATATAAGTAATATTTAGTTGACATGAACATTGAAACTTTTATTAACTAAATATGTTTAATGAATCCATTTAAAATTAGACACTCACTACTTATATTTAAATTGTACAAAATGATGAATACGAGCATTTACTAAATATTTAAGAATATTCACTTGTGTATAATTTTTAATCAATACTTATACTCAGAAAATTATATAATTTAAATATTAGACATGAATGAATATTCCTTTAATTATTTTGAACATTAAATTATAAATACATTTAATTGTACAAATTTTTGTAATTCATAAGTAATTTTTGAAATATATGAAAATTTGAAAGTAATACATGAACAATTTTAAAAGTGGGTTATTTCGTTTGTATGTACAATATTTATAACACACGAATATCTAAAGGTTATTAGTTTACTGAAATTATAATTTACTTAATACCTACAAATTTCTAGAAAAATGAACTAGCAGCTCTATGTTTAATCGATCCACTTTGATATATATTAGTGGTCGAAGTCGTGCATCAAAAGAACAAGCTAAGTCAAGCACGACTTATATTTTGGGAACGAGTGAGTACTTTACTTAAACTAATATCAAGAATGCCACGGCTACAAATAAATTCTTGTAATTCACATGACCTGCGCACCTGACGGAGAAGACATCACTAATGATCATTTCTCAGCTTTGCTGCTCCAACTTCTTCCTAATGATCATTTTGCTGACTTGTTCTTCATGATGATCTTAAACAAGTTTGCATCTGCCCATCTCTTGCTGATGCTTCTTCCTTGCATTCTTTAACTTGTTCGAAGTGCAGCTGCTGCACGGACAACATCAGTGCATATCTCGCCTACAGCGACATGTAGCACCGGCTCACCTACGACGTGCGATGAATGGGCCGGCCTAATAACAGACGCGAATTTTTCCTTCTTAGTTCATTTATTCATTTTCTTTGGCTCTTTTTCCCCCTATGTTTCTTTACTCTTTTTCTTTCTGTTTTATTGATTTTCAGTTTCCCCTTTCTTAATACATGTCCACTTCTTTTAAATGCACTTGTACATTGTTTCTACACAAGCAGAATATATTTTTGATACGCGTCAAACATGTTTATGTACATGATGTATATTTTTTTTAAATACATGTTATGAACAAAATTTTGAATGTATGCTAAACGTTCAGATTTCTTTTACATTGTGTAAGCTTTTTTGAAGTATCATGATAATATTTCTAAATTGAGTATGCTTTTTTTTGAATGGTATGAAACACTTTCCTAAACTTCATGAAAATTTGCATACGTTCTATAAACTTTTTAAAAATTCCAAAAATATTTTTATATGTTTATTTATTATTTTTCTTCACATTTGTTTCCTTTTATTTTTTAATACATGTGTAACTTTTTCTCAATACACGTTTTAGATTTTTTATATACATGTGAAATAATTTTGATCCACATTGAGATTTTTTATATACATGATGTGTATTTAAAAATACATGATTGAACACTTTTTCGAAGACATGTTAAACATTCTTCCAATACAGTTGAACTTTTTATTGAATGACATGAAATATTGTTGTGAAACTACGTGAGCATTTATTTACATTCTATAAGATTTTTATTAGTGTCCTAAACATATTTCTATAGGATTGCCCCACCGCGAGCCAGCTTGATTTGTTTCTATCTCGTGTCAAGCAAGACAAAAAAAAACGTGTAGCCGGTACTGAATAGTCGCACTATGGGTCGGGCCCAATACAGTAGTCTCACTCCGCTATTGTTTCTCGCATCTCTCAACACTTTATTTTCTCGTGCACTCGCTCCTGAAACCAGCAGCGCTAGGCTTAGATAAAAAACATCTCTGGTTATTTAGTACTAGACTTTTTTTTATAGATTTAAAGAGGTACATTCTTAAGTTAATAAATAATCATGATTTTCTACTAATATGATTTTTCAAATATTCAAAAGTTTTAAAAATATTCATATTTGTAGATCTGAATTTTAAATAAATACTACTCCCTCCGTAAAGAAATATAAGAGCATTTAGATCACTACTTTAGTGATCTAAACACTCTTATATTTCTTAACGGAAGGAGTATTAATTTAAATTTCTTATTCATCATTGTAATATTCAACGATTTAAAATTATCTTGAACAGTATATTGAAAAAAAATAAAAAAAATCTTATATATATGAAAGGCGCTCATGATTTATTTTAAATGATGAGTTAAAAACCTTCCTCAGTTTTATAACATATCATGTATTAATTTTTCTAAAGGGATAATAAAATACAAAGAAAACAGAAAATAGAAAACAGAAACCCGATAAAATTAGCAAAGAAAAAATAAATCAAAAACAGGGACCATCGCCAACATTCTACAGCCACCGCTCGCTTGATTAGCCTCGCTCTCGAACCCTAGCACGGCGGCCCCGGCCCAATAGAACGTTTCGTTCGCTGGCTGCTACTGCGGTCACTCACCCTCATTCATGTTTTTTTTAAACTTTTTCCTCTTATTTTTTCCAGGAATTTGAAAATTTTCAAAATTGCTCATGAATTTTAAAAAATTGTATATCCAAAACATCACTATTTTGAAAAAGTCCTTAAACTCAAAAAAGTTTGTGAGTTCAAAGGCCATCTTGCAGAGATCTGAAGAAAAGAGGTGACCCGCTTTGTTTGGTGTGCCTTCGGCCACACATCCTTCTGCCGTCATAGGCAATGAAAACAAGGTAACCAAGTAATCCACAACACCATGACTTGACGTATTCCATGTCTATATATCTCTGTGTGCCTAACAGAATGTATATATCTCTGTGTTTTGTCCTTTTGAATTTTGAAAAATAATCACGTATCGCAAAATTGTTTGCGAATTCAAAAAATGTTCATACATTTTTGAAAGAACATGAATTCAAAAATATTAACCAATTCAAAATAGTTCATGAATTCAAAATATGCTCACAAATTTCAAAAATAGTTTGCCAATTCTAAAATGTTCACAAATTTTAAAAAAATCATGAATTTCAAAGTTTTTCATGATTTTAAAAACGTTTATGAATTTCAAAATATGTTCGCAATTTTCATAAAATCTTTGTGAATTTAAAAATCATGAGTTTGAAAAATGTTCATGAATAAAAAAAAAATCATGTTTTAAAAAGGGGCCCGGGAGTTCGACCTGGGTCCGCCGGCGCCAGTTTCGGGCCTAACCAGCGAAAAGTGGGCTCCTGGGGGCGCGACTGGGCCGTTTTTTCGGCGCCGGCGACAAAAAAGGAGCCTGTGGGGGCTGTTGGGGGCGCGGCTCGAGATGCTCTCAGCAATGGCGGGTGTGTGTTGCTGCCTCTACCATGATCAACGGCATCACCTGTATCATCGCAATAGGGTTCCGCTTCTTCCAGCTGTAAGCATGCAAGCAACCCCGGCCCACCCACTAGCTTTTCCTTTTCTTTTTGCAAACGACGTTGAGAGCTCTTTGATACATAACCCATTCTCTTCCTTGTCTTCTTTGCAGGCGTATCTGCTTACAATTCAATGGAGCTGCCGACATAGCCTTCCAAGGCTCCCTGCTCAAGGACAAGTCGGTCTTGTGTTTCAAGCTCTTCATCTCGGCTTACCGTCAAGTTTACGGTGTGGGAGATGGGTTGTTTGCCTTCTCGTGTTTGTTTGGGTTATGGGTTAACTTGTGTGCTATCGTAATCCATCTCTACAATAACCACACACGTCGGGCCACATCTTGGGTAAGATCAATTAAGCTTCTCTTTTTCTTCTTCTTTGCTGCGGTACTGTAATTAAGATTAAGGTTCACGTGAACTTCTTGGGTCGTTTTCCTACTCTTGGACCATGCATACAAAACTGGGTGTAGTTTAGTGTTGAACCCACTTTCCGGTACCATTAGTAGATAATTATTGGGTCCTACAAACCTCTTGCCCATGCCTAATACTAGTAGTATAGTTGCACTGCACGCATTCACATTTAGTACCACCTGGACTAAGCTACGGAGCAAGGAGCCATGAGCAATGCTATAAAGCTAGCAACTACTGATAGACTTTAGATCGGAGTGGGCTAGGAGATCCGGTAACCTACCTTCTCCTGGTGCGGATGAACTCGATCCAGCACCAGCCATGGTGGTGTCGAGACGGCGGCGATGTGGACTGAGATGGCGGCGGTGGTGTGCTTCCCGTGAGCACGGCGCTTATCCTAGATCGGTAGGGATTGTAGGTGGGGATTGTGGCAGCGATTAACCTCGTAAGTCGTGCCCCGGCCCCCACCTTTGTTTATATAGCGCAGGTCACAGGGGCTCACCAACCATGGTTTGGTTGGGCACCCCCGATCAGGGCGCGAGTCAGGGGCCCGTTTGACCCGTTGGGTTCGAACGGGAGAGAGATCAACCTAACATTCTCCCCCTTGATCTCAACTTTACTTTTAACTTTATACTTTCTAGTGTACTTGTTTCATCACATATTGGTACACAGAGCATGTTTCATCGTCACAGCTCAATTCCCGATAGAATCATTCAGCTACAACATACGTTTTGTTCAGAAACAAATTCTGTTCCTTTTGGGCCTATCCAGGAATCATAAGGCTTTCCCTTAAACCCATGCCGGCTAAGTGTTCCTTGAACACATTGGGTGGTAAGCCTTCGTTAAGCGGATCCGCAAGCATATCTTTTGTCTTTATATGCTCGAGACTTATAGTTTGATCCTGGATTTTATCTTTCACAACATAATACTTTATCTCTATTGTTTTGGCAGCATTACTCGACTTGTTGTTGTGAGCGTAAAATACCGCAGGCTGATTGTCGCAGTACATCTTTAGTGGTTTGTGAATACAATCTACCACTTTCAAGTCGGGTACAAATTTCTTTAGCCATATCGCCTGCCCCGTGGCTTCGAAGCATGCTATGAATTCTGCATACATCATGGATGATGCAAGTGTCGACTGTTTGGAGCTTTTCCACGAAATAGCTCCCCCAGCGAGGGTGAGTATGTATCCTGGCGTGGATTTTCTATCATCTTTGTCCCCCGCAAAATCTGCGTCTGAATACCCTTTTATCTCTAGGGAATCAGATCTCCTGTATGTTAGCATGTAGTCCTTCGTGCCTTGCGCATAACGCAATGCTTTCTTTACCATCTTCCAAAGGTTTCTATGCCTGGATTATCTTGATATCTACCGAGTACCCTGGTGATAAAGCCTAAGTCAGGGCGAGTGCACACTTGTGCATACTGCAAGCTGCCAACTGCCGAAGCATATGGTACTCCTTTCATTTGATCGATCTCGTACTGGTTTTTGGGACATTGGAATTTCCCAAAATTATCGCGCTTAACTATAGGAGCAGGTGTGGCTTTACTCGCATGCATATTATACTTTTTAAGAACCTTTTCTAAATATGCTTTCATGATAGTCCTAAGACTCCATTGTTTCTATCTCGGTGAATTTCTATGCCCAAAACATATGATGCTTCACCAAGATCTGTTATGTCAAAATTCGAGGATAAGAACTTCTTTGTTTCTTGTAGTAGACTAACATCACTGCTAGCAAGCAGAATGTCATCCACATACAAGATTAGGAAAATATATTTCCCATTTTTAAACTTTGCATAAATGCAGTTATCCTCAATGTTTTCTTTAAATCCAAAACTTTTAATCATTTGATTAAACTTTCAATACCACTGCCTAGAGGCTTGCTTTAATCCATAAATGGATTTCTTGAGGCGGCATCACATATTTTCCTTGCCTTCCATGATAAAACCCTTGGGCTATTTCATGTAGACATTTTGTTTTAAATCTCCGTTGAGAAATGTCGTCTTTACATCCATTTGATGTAACTCTAAATCAAAATGAGCAACTAATGCCATTATGATTCTGAAGGAATCCTTACATGAGACCGGAGAAAATGTCTCTTTGTAATCTATCCCTTCTCTTTGTGTAAATCCTTTTGCCACGAGTCGCGTGCTTTATATTTTTCTATATTCCCTTTAGAGTCATACTTAATTTTGTAGACCCATTTGCAGCCTACTGATTTGGCTCCTTTAGGAATTTCCTCTAAGTCCCAAACATCTTTGGAACTCATTGATTTCATCTCGTCTTCCATTGCCTTCATCCACATCGATGAATGAGGGCTTCTCATGGCTTCTTCGTATGAGGTGGGATCTTTTTCCATATGAACCATTTCTGTGTTATGAACTTTAAAGTCAGTAGAAATAGCTGACTTTCTTGGTCTTGTAGACCTTATAAGGGCCTCAGTTTCTGGCACATTCTATGCCTCAACTTCTGGCACTTCTTCTAAAATTTGCTGCTGCACCTCCCTTTCATGCTCAACAACGGGTTTAGTCGGCTCCTGACGGATAGGTTCCGGTCTGCCCCATAGTTGTCATGGGTGGAGTTGCAACTGGTAGTGAGAAAATGGCTCCTGGATCATCGGATTAGGTGCATGCACCCTCTTCTCCTCAAGATCAATTTTCCGAGCTACCAAGCTCCCCTCATCATTTCGCCCTCTAAGAAGACTGCATGTCTCGCTTTCTACAAACTTTGTATATCTGCTCGGGCAGTAGAGACGAAACCCTTTGATCTGTCTGGATAGCCAATGAAGTGGCAACTCACTGTTTTGGGATCTAACTTTCCAATGTTTGGATTAAACATTTTGGCCTCAGCAGGGCACCCCCACACCCTGAAGTGTTGTAGGGATGGCACCCTTCCTGTCCATAGCTCATACGGTGTTTTGGGCACCGACTTGCTTGGTACTCTATTGAGAATGTGAATGGCGGTTTTAAGCGCCTCCATCCATAATCCCAATGGCAAGTTGGAATAACTCATCATGCTGCGCACCATATCCATAAGTGTACGGTTGCGCCTTTCAGCTACTCCATTTTGCTGAGGTTCGCCCGGCATTGAATACTGGGCAACTATGCCAGTCTCCTGCAAGAACTTTGCAAAAGGTCCAGGGACTTGGCCATATGGAGTGTGCCGACCGTAGTACTCTCCCCCACGGTCGGACCTAACTATCTTTATTCTTTTATCATGCTGATTTTCAACTTCAGCTTTGAATATTTTAAATTTATCCAACGCTTCAGATATTTCTTTGATTGGATAAATATATCCATAGCGAGAGTAATCATCTGTGAATGTTATGAACGAGTCATATCCATCCACACTTTTCACCGGAAATGGTCCACAAATATCAGTGTGGATGATTTCTAGCGATTTGTGCTATGGATTGCACCTTTTTTGATTTGTTTTACGTACTTTCCTTTAACGCAATCTATGCAATGTTCTAAGTCTGAAAATTCTAAGGGAGGAAGAATTTCACTTTTGACTAATCTTTCTATTCTCCCCTTCGAAATATGGCCCAAGCGACAGTGCCATAATTTCGATGAGTCGAATGTTCTTTTTCTTTTCTTTTTCTCTTTATTCGACGCGGAAACATTTTCTTTCACGTTGCAAATGGAATAAACTTTTTCACGAAGTGATAACAAATAAAGCTCATCATGTAGTAAAGCATCACCCACATAAGCATTATTATACCAAATGGCATACTTGCCATGTCCAAAATGACATTCATAACTATCTTTGTCCAAACAAGAAACACTAATTAAGTTTCTATGACATGATGGAACAAATAAAACATCTCTAAGTAGAAGATTGAATCCGCCAGCTAACTCCAAGGAGATGTCACCGACAGCTTCAACTTCTGCTTCAACTCCGTTTGCCACTTCAATGCGTCTTTCGCTTCTTAGCGTAGTTCGCGTCGAATGGAATCCCTGTAAAGAATTTGCAACATGAACGGTTGCTCCTGAATCAATCCACCAAGTGGATTTTGAAAACTGTGTATACAAGGATTCATTTACAAATGAAACTATATTGTTACCTCTTTTGCCATGATCGACTTCAGCCAAGCAGCGCAGTCTTTCTTGTAATGCCCTTTCTGCTTGCAGTGGAGACAAGTGTCTTTGTCCACTGAGAATGGTTGTTGCTAATGCTGATGCTGATAGGGGGCTTTTACATTCTTTGAAGGAGAACTTTTGTTGTTTTGATTGTAGTTCTTTTTCTTGTAATCCTTCACATAGTTGAGTGAACCACCATGTGCGGCTTTGGGTCTGTCCTCTTCTTGGACACACATTGCTATTGTCTTTTCAATGTCCCATGTTCCAGGTGACATATTATAGTTTACAACAAAAGTTTCAAACTCCTTTGGCAGTGAAGCCATGACCAGGTGGACCAGGAGCTTTGGTTTGATCTCCAGATCCTCATCCATGGGCTTTAGCTTTGCTGCCATATTGCTCATCCTCAGGATGTGCTCTCTTATTCCATGACTACCACCCATGGAGTGTTGTGTCACCAGTTGCTCTAACACTTGGGTGGCATATATCTTTGAAGAGCCAGTGAACTGGCTCTTTGTCTTTGTAAGCAACTCCCCTGCGGAAGTGTACTCTGCAATGGAGCCCACAATGGTGCTCTCGATTGTATTCTTTATAAATGCCATGCACTTTTTGTTTGCATTGACCTATTTTTGGTTATCTATGAGGTAGGATTGCTCCAAAGGAGCATAGTCCCCCTTCTTTTTAGCCCATGCAGCATCATCATCAGTAACCTCTCTCATCGGGTTTCAGGTCTGACCGGCTGTGGTTTCTCCACAACCCAGTCAAGATCAGCACAAACAAATGCCAGTTCAACTTTCTTCCTCCACTCGGTGTGGTTGTCACCTCCGAGTGTCGGAACTTCTTTAGGAAACTCATCAAGTGAAAGCCTCCTGAAATCACAATTTAAGTGACATCAAGATAACAATCATATGCAATAATCTAATGTTGGTCAAATTAAACATACAATTGTCTATGCAATTAAATCTATATTACCGTTGGGCAAAATATTAGAAATAATGCACCTTTAAATTTCAATAATAAAACATGATCATGTTATTAATATTGGTCATAAAAAATAAAATAATCATATTCATTTTAATAATCACTTTAACATGCTCTTGAAAAACATAATTCTATCTAAACTTTTATTTTCTTTGTTAAAAAGAGCACTGTTAATTATTTACGCAGCGGAAAAACGTGAATAAAAATTCATGAACTTTTTTAGTTCTACAGAAACTTTTATTTGACTAAATAAAAATTCATGAACTTTTCTGTTTCTGAAAATTTTCAATTTTCGTTTTCAGAAACTTTTCTTTCACCGAATAAAAAATCATAAACTTTTTAGAAACATTTCTTTGACTTTTTATTTTTCTGTACTTTTGAATAAAACCGTATAAAAAATGACAGAGAATAAATCTGCAGCACAGCCGGCCACGGCCCAGCCAGCAAGAGCAGCGCTCAAGGGCTGTCGGCCTCGGCCCTAGCGCTGGCTCAGCCGCCCAGCGGCCACGGTCCAGCGCTGCCCAAGCCGGCCTCGCCTCTGCATTCGGCCTGAGAAGCCCGCTGTGGCTTAGGGCTTCGATCACGGCCGTCCACCGCGATCCAACGGCCATGCGCGTAGATCGGGGAAACAAAACTGGCAACGAGGGAAACCCTCGGTCACTTTCCTCCCCCCGCGCCGCTCGCGACCTCGCGCTCCTCGCTCTCTCTGTCCCAAGACGGGTTCAAGCTGCAGCGGTGACGCGCCGCGCCGGCCGCCGGCGGCGAGGTGGAGCACCACCGCGCCCGTGCGGCGCTACCGCTCCCTTCCCGGGCGCCTCGCTTCCTTCCGCCGGGCGCTTCTCTCTTCTCTCTCGACCCACGTGACGCTGGCAGAGAGGGACGCTGGTGTGCTCCGGCCGGCGACGGCGGCGAAGCCGCAAATGAAAGCCCCTTTCCCTTTCCAGTTCTCTGTTCATCCCCCACAGCAATAGAGAGAGAGAGAGAGAGAGATCCGGTGACTTTCCGATGCGGCGCCCCTGCAGACCCCTTTGCCGGCGAGTGCGAGCACCTCGAAGGTGAACGCGCCGCCGTCAAACGGCTCGGTGGTGGTGCCCTTTGCCTCATGGGGTGGTTCTTCTTCCCGGATCCTCGGCGTGCCGATGCGATTCGAGATCGAGAGGAACGGCGCGGCTATGTGCAGCTGCGCAACTTTGTTCTTTTGGGGGTTTTCTTTACTCTGCCCTGCTATGGTTCTTTGGGGGGAAGGATTTTCTTTCTGTTTCTTCGATGTATTCTTTTACCGAAAATCTTCTAGCCCGATCTGGCTACCTGATACCACTGATAGACTTTAGATTGGAGTGGGCTAGGAGTCCGGTAACCTACCTTCTCCTAGTGCGGATGAACTCGATCCAGCACCGGCCATGGTGGTGTCGAGACGGCGATGTGGACTGAGATGGCGGCGGTGGTGTGCTTCCCGTGAGCACCTACCCTAGATCGGTAGGGATTGTTGGTGGAGATTGTGGCAGCGATTAACCTTGTAAGTCGTGCCCCGGCCCCACCTCTGTTTATATAGCACGGGTCACAGGGGCCCACCAACCATGGTTTGGTTGGGCGCCCCCGATCAAGGCGCGAGTCAGGGGCCCGTTCGACCCGTTGCATTCGAATGGGAGAGAGATCAACCTAACAACTACTACTCCACGTTTTGTTTAGAACTGGCTGTCGCATTCTAGTACACATGCTTGCTGCATACGCAAGGTAAAAATAATTGAAAATGTTGTACCCGATGGGTCACCTATGGTTTGGGTTGTGGGTTTGGGATGAACCCGATAATTATTCGGGCGTGGGTCTGGTCTAGTATAAGTCAACCTGATGAAACCTGATCCGACTGTCAGGTTGAAGTCTACCCATGCAACAACAAAATTAAGACAGATTACTGGTGCCAAGTTCAATACCACGTTTGCAACGATTTTTTTTTTCTTACAGATTTCTGGTATGGCAATCTTTCTGGCGACTGGCGCTTGCATGCTCGCGATGAAAATTCCTCAAGATTATGCTTGGCACAATATTGCGGTCGAAGTCATCCTAGATTTGTTTATGTGTCTCGAGGCTGCTCTATTGGCGCTCAACAAGGTATGACATCAAAGCAGAGCATATGTGCACAAGACCATATACTAATTTATTTTACACTCATTTGTTGGCGGACTCCACAGATGAGTGAGAATAGAGGCAATGAAAAGTTGCTCCAGGATCTGATCATGATATCAGTCGAAACACTTACTAACTATTGGCTATTTGCCGATTATGTTGGAACAACACATAGCCCCTTGGACCCATACAAGATTCTCCATTTGGTAAGGACCCATGGTTTGGTTTGGTTGGTAGCTGCATGGCCTTGCTGATAGCATTCGGCCAGATCGTCTGGATCGCATACAAAGCGTACACACATGCAGTTTTTACTTGGGGAGAAAACCAGGCCGGCGGTGATGTTGAGCAGCAGGTGACCGAACAATGTGGCAAGGCACTTGATTATCTATCTGCATTCCCCTTTGTTTGATGAATAAAGCGCTGAGCCATGGATACTCTATTTCGCTTTTGCTCTAAAAACAAGATACTCTGTTTTGCTTTCCTCTGAAAAAAAAACGGTAATGATAACTCCCGAACGTCCGGGAGTTAAGCATCGCAACCTGAATGGGTTTAGATGGCAAGTTTAGTTTGCGTGAGATTAAGAAAACATGGCAATTTTCTGACAAAAAACGAAAAAGGACAAAGTTGCCATCCCCTATGAACTAAAGTTGCCATGTAAAAACCGTTCGGGACGAAATGCTCAAAATCCGAACGTTCGGGAGTTATCGGATTCCAAAAAAAATACTCTGTTTTCGCAGGTCGAAGAAAGGGGCGGGGGGACTCCACTGGTTTGCGCAAGGGAAGTAGGGACGGCTGCCGAGGGAGACGGCCAAGGATGAGGGGGAGAATGTGCCGGTGTTGCCGTCGTTGCCATTGCAGACATGCTCGTGCATGTTCATGTTCCACAAAATAGTTTTATCTGTCAGAAAATATCATAGTGTCAAAAAACACCTTAGAGCAACTTCAAAGGGCTGACTCATTTCATCCGCCTGCGTCCGTTTGGGTCGGCGCGGACAAAAGTGGCGGCCCAACGCGCCGACCCAAACCCAAATCATGTTCACAGTTGCGTGTCGCGCCGACGACGGCGCTTCTAAATGCGTCGGCGCGGACGCCGAACGGACGCTTCGTGCGCCTTCTCGCTATCCGCCGCGTCCCCACATGGCGGCCGTCCAACTACCTGTTCCCCACGCGGTCAGCTTAATTTATGACGACGGGCCCACGCGTCAGCGACGACGCTCATCCTTTTTTATGCCGACCGTGCGGCCGGGCCGTCCTCATCCAAACTCGCCGTCCACATCTGCCAACCTTTGCTCCCTCGTCGCCGGCAAACCCTAGCCACCGCAACCACAACGAGATGGGCCTCTTCTCCGGCGCCAGTGGCAGCAAGGCCAAGGGCAAGTCCCCCGCCACCCTTTTCCCCTCAGAGTTCCTCCCGCCTCCGCCGGCGCCGGCTCCTCGTCGGCAAAGGCAGCGCGTGAACGTGCCAGTGCACCAGGCGGAGTGGCACTGGCAGCACCGCCAGCCGCCAGATCTCCCGACGCGGACGCTGCCGCGACCGCATCTGAATCCAGATAGGATCCCAGTGCCGGCGGCGCCGCAGACGGCTCGTGCTCACGCGGAGGAGGTGCGGCGCCGGCGGGCGCTGCTGACGCCGGAGCAGCGCCGCGACCCTGCCTACGCAACCGACTCGCCCAACTGGGCGAGGTGGTTCGCCTTCGAGCACGAGGAGGCGAGGCGACGGGGCGTGCGCAAGGTCGACCGGAGGTCGCTCTTCCGTGAGGAGGACCAGGCGGCCCTTGCGGCCGTCTACCGGGAGAGCGAGGTGGACGAGCGGCGCAGGGCGAAGGCGGTGGAGGCGGAAGAGGAGGCTCGGTACGAGGCGGCAATGGCGCAGGCCCTTGCCCTCTCCGCGGCGGGCGACAGCGTGATGCCGCCGGTGGCCCCGCCATCTCCCATCAAGCCGGAGCCGGAACAGGAGCCGTCCCCCATCGAGCGCTACTCCTGGACGGGAGTAGTGCGCGAGTGGGTACGCGCGCCGCTGGTCTGGATGGGAGCGACGCCGGCGCAGGAGCAGGCGTACCTCGAGCACTGGCGCAAGATCAAGGTGGCCGAGGAGGGCCGCGATGGCGAGTACCTCGAGATGCTCGAGCGCGACCTCGAGGAGGAGCAACGCGAGGCCAAGGAGGAGGCGCGCCAGGCCGTGGCTGCACAGGCGGCTGCACACCCCCCGTGCCGGCACAGCCCGACATGACGGCGCTCTGGAACACGGCGTTCGCCTGGGCCTAGGGCAGCGCGCCGCCTCGTAGTTTAGGCTATTTTTATTTTTTTTAAATGCAAATATGGATGCGTGGACTCTGGCCGGCCTTCGTGGCCAGCTTTAATGTTTAATTAATGCTGTTTCTCTTTTTTAATATGCATGTATTTTTTTGCGTCGTCTTAAAATGGGTTCAGGCTAGCGTTGGACGCACGCGCCGACCCAAATACGGAAGCAGACATCCGTGTCCGTTTGGCCGACCCAAACAGATAAAAAACGAATAAAATCGCCGTCCGTTTGGGTCGGCCCGTTGGAGTTGCTCTTATATTAAGTTACAGAGAAAGTTGTTGCTATTAGGGTATGACATAAATGATGGTGGTCAAAGTAGCCTATGTAACGAAAGTCCGACAGTCTCGGCCGCTCAATCCTCGGTTGGAATACATAAACAATAACCCCATCGTTCCCACCCTGTTATTAATTGTTCCGTCCATCACTCTCAACTTCTAACTTAGGCGAATGTTTGCATTAGGCATACCATTAGGATTCTACAATTCTAAACGAAAACCACAACAACTACAACAACCCAATAACGCTGATCATTGCTAAAGCCTCTGCGGTCGGGGCTGCTAAGCTCAAAACGATTCTAGACGACTTTGCTCTTGCTACTAGGCTAATTATAAATTTCTCCAAAACCGTCATCATCCATGTAACCATGTTCACGTCGACGCACAGGCCGCCGAACACATAGAACTCGCACTTAGCTGTTCTATTTCTTCCTTCCCCAAACCTATCTCGGTCTACCGTTATCTCCTCTACGCCCAACGGCTAATGCATTCCATCCTATCCTGGACTCTTTCAAGAAATTTCTATCTGGTTGGCGTGCTAAGTTAGTTTCCAAGGGTGACCGCCTCATCCTTATTTCTGTTGTACTGGATTCTATCATGGTGTACTTTATGTCAGTCTTTAAATTTCCCAAAAAAGTTCTGAAGAAAATTGATGCTCTTAGACGTGCTTTCTTTTGGACTGCCGAGGAGACCTTATTCTGGCGCTCAATGTCTTGATGCTTGGAAAAACGTTTGTAAACCGATCTTTTTGGTGGTTTAGGTATTAAAAACATGCATGTGCAAAACAATTGCTTGCTTATGAAATTTGTGGCCAAGGCTCTTTAGCCCAACTCAAATCCTTGGTCACAATGGCTTAACTTACAACACCCCAATGCTTTGCTAACCCCCTACTCACACACCTCCTTCCTATGCAAGACAATGAATACCCAAATACCTACGCTACAATCCATCTCTTTTGTTTATAGTTACACATATTTCTGGATGGACACTTGGCTCACACCCCCCCCCCTCCCCAACTGCTAGCCTCCACCTTCCCGTCCCTTTTCTCTCATTCTACCAAACCCTTAGTCAGAGTAGCTAGTGTTTTGCGTCTCATTATAGTCTCTAATCTACATGATCGCCTAACTGATTGCGGCTAGAACTACGTCGGTATTTTCCCAAAGAGGAAGGGATGATGCAACACAGCAACGGTACGTATTTCCCTCAGTGATGAGACCAAGGTTATCGAACTAGTAGGAGAACCACACAACACTACATGAACGACACTTGCAAACAAAGAACAAATACTTGCAACACGACGTGTTAAAGGGGTTGTCAATCCCTTTCGGGTAACGACGCCAGAAATTGGCAAACGACGTGAGAAAGTTGTAATAGATTGACAGATGCAAATAAAAGCAAATAAAATTCAGCGAGATATTTTTGGGTTTTTGATAATATAGATATGAAAATAAAAGATGCATATAAATAAAAAGGAAAATAGCAAGATAGATCTAAAAGTATATGATGAGAAAATAGATCCGGGGGCCGTAGGTTTCACTAGTGGCTTCTCTCGAGAAAATAGCATACGGTGGGTAAACAAATTACTGTTGGCAATTGATAGAATTTCAAATAATTATGACGATATCCAGGCAATGATCATTATATAGGCATCACGTCCAAGATTAGTAGACCGACTCTTGCCTGCATCTACTACTATTACTCCACACATCGATGCTATCCAGCATGCATCTAGTGTATTAAGTTCATGGAGAAACGAAGTAATGCAATAAGAACGATGACATGATGTAGACAAGCACTAGTAGAAAAGGGGGCATTGGTCCAGGCCGGGTCAGCCCATTAGTCCCGGTTCAGTCCAGAACCGGGACCAATGGTGGCATTGGACCCGGTTCGTGAGCCCCGGGGGCCGGCCGGGCCACGTGGGCCATTGGTCCCGGTTCGTCTGGACCTTTTGGTCCCGGTTAGTGGGACGAACCAGGACCAATGGGCCTCACTCCTGGCCTACCACCATTGGTCACGGTTGGTGCCACGAACCGGGACCAAAGGCTGCCCTTTAGTCCCGGTTCACGCCACCAACCGGGACCAATGAGGTGCCTATATATACCCCCTCGCGTAAGAGCAGAGCACACTGCTCTGTTTTTTCTGGCCGCCGAGGGGGAGAGGGCTTGGTGGTGCTCTATGTTGGAAATATGCCCTAGAGGCAATAATAAAAGGATTATTATTATATTTCCTTGTTCGTGATAATTGTCTTTTATTCATGCTATAATTGTATTATCCGGAAATCGTAATACACGTGTGAATACATAGACCACAATATGTCCCTAGTGAGCCTCTAGTTGACTAGCTCGTTGATCAATAGATAGTCATGGTTTCGACTATGGACATTGGATGTCTTTGATAACGGGATCACTTCTTTAGGAGAATGTTGTGTTGGACTAGACCCAATCCTAAGCATAGCACAAGATCGTAGTTCGTTTTGCTAGAGCTTTTCCAATGTCAAGTATCTTTTCCTTAGACCATGAGATCGTGTAACTCCCGGATACCGTAGGAGTGCTTTGGTGTACCAAACGCCACGACGAATCGGGTGACTATAAAGGTGCACTACAGGTATCTCCGAAAGTGTCTCATTGGGTTGACACGGATCGAGATCGGATTTGTCACTCCAGACACGGAGAGGTATCACTGGGCCCACTCGGTAGTGCATCATCATAATGAGCTCAAAGTGACCAAGTGTCCGGTCACGGGATCATGCATTACGGTCTGCAGTAAAGTGACTTGCTGGTAACGAGATTGAACGAGGTATTGGGATACCGACGATCGAATCTCGGCAAGTAACATACCGGCCGACAAAGGGAATAGTATACGGGTTGCTTGAATCCTCGACATCGTGGTTCATCCGATGAGATCATCGAGGAGTATGTGGGAGCCAACATGGGTATCCAGATCCCGCTGTTGGTTATTGACCGGAGAGCCGTCTCGGTCATGTCTGCATGTCTCCCGAACCCGTAGGGTCTACACACTTAAGGTTCGGTGACGCTAGGGTTATATGAATATGAGTATGCAGCAAACCGAAAGTTGTTCGGAGTCCCGGATGAGATCCCAGACGTCACGAGGAGTTCCGGAATGGTCCGGAGGTAAAGAATTATATATAGGAAGTGCTGTTTCTTCCATCGGGAAAGTTTCGGGGTCACCCGGTATTGTACCGGGACCACCGGAAGGGTCCCGGGGGTCCACCGGGTGGGGCCACCTATCCCGGAGGGCCCCGTGGGCTTAAGTGGGGAGGGAACCAGCCTGGTGGGCTGGTGCGCCCACTTGCCCCTCGCGCCTAGGGTTGGAAACCCTAGCGGGGGGCGCACCACTTGCCTTGGGGCACTCCACCTTCGCCGCCGCCTTGGGAGATTCCCATCTCCAGGGGCCGGGCGCCTGGGGCCTATATAAAGGAGGGGGGAGGAGGGCAGCCGCACCTCGAGCTGCTGGCGCCTCCTCTCCCTACTACACCTCTCCTCTCGCAGGCTCGGCAAGCTCACGGGAACCCTTCTGCATCCACCACCCCGCCGTCGTGCTGCTGGATCTTCATCAACCTCTCCCTCCTCCTTGCTGGATCAAGGTGCGGGAGACGCCATCCTCTCCGTACGTGTGTTGAACGCGGAGGTGCTGTCCATTCGGCACTTGGTCATCGGTGATTTGGATCACGACGAGTACGACTCCCTCAACCCCGTTCACTTGAACGCTTCCGCTCGCGATCTACAAAGGTATGTAGATGCACTCCTGTCACTCGTTGCTAGATGAACTCATAGATGGATCTTGGTGAACGTAGGAATTTTTTTATTTTATGCAACGTTCCCCTACAGTGGCATCATGAGCTAGGTCTATGCGTAGTTCTCTATTGCACGAGTAGAACACAATTTGTTGTGGGCGTAGATGTTGTCAACTTTCTTGCCGTTACTAGTCTTATTTTGCTTCAGCGGTATTGTGGGATGAAGCGGCCCTGACCGACCTTACACGTACGCCACGTGAGACAGGTTCCATCGACTGACATGCACTAGTTGCATAAGGTGGCTAGCGGGTGTCTGTCTCTCCCACTTTAGTTGGAGCGGATTCGACAAAAAGGGTCCTTATGAAGGGTAAATAGAAGTTGACAAATCACGTTGTGGCTTTTTTGTAGGTAAGAAAACGTTCTTGCTAGAACCCTATTGCAGCCACGTAAAAGATGCAACAACAATTAGAGGACGTCTAACTTGTTTTTGCAGCAATTGCCTTGTGATGTGATATGGCCAAAAGTTGTGATGAATGATGAATGATATATTGTGATGTATGAGATCATGTTCTTGTAATAGGAATCACGACTTGCATGTCGATGAGTATGACAACCGGCAGGAGCCATAGGAGTTGTCTTAATTATTGTATGACCTGCGTGTCATTGATTCAACGCCATGTATTTACTTTGCTTTATTGCTAAACCGTTAGCTATAGTAGTAGAAGTAATAGTTGGCGAGCAACTTCATGGAGACACGATGATGGAGATCATGGTGTCATGCCGGTGACAAGATGATCATGGAGCCTCAAGATGGAGATCAAAGGAGCTATATGATATTGGCCATATCATGTCACTACTATATATAATTGCATGTGATGTTTATTATGTTTATGCATCTTGTTTACTTAGAACGACGGTAGTAAATAATATGATCCCTTATAATAATTTCAAGAAAGTGTTCTCCCTAACTGTGCACCGTTGCTAAAGTTCGTCGTTTCGAAGCACCACGTGATGATCGGGTGTGATAGATTCCTACGCTCACATACAACGGGTGTAAGACAGTTTTACACATGCAAAACACTTAGGTTAACTTGACGAGCCTAGCATGTACAGACATGGCCTCGGAACACAAGAGACCGAAAGGTCGAACATGAGTCGTATGGAAGATACGATCAACATGGAGATGTTCACCGACGATGACTAGTCCGTCTCACGTGATGATCGGACACGGCCTAGTCGACTCGGATCATGTAACACTTAGATGACTAGAGGGATGTCAAATCTGAGTGGGAGTTCATTAAATAATTTTATTAGATGAACTTAATTATCATGAACATTAGTCTAAAATCTTTGCAAAATGTCTTGTAGATCAAATGGCCAACGCTCATGTCACCATGAACTTCAACGTTGCTCCTAGAGAAAACCAAGCTGAAAGATGATGGCAGCAACTATTCAGACTGGGTCCGGAACCTGAGGATCATCCTCATAGCAGCCAAGAAACAATATGTCCTAGAAGCACCGCTAGGTGAAGCACCTATCTCAGAGAACCAAGACGTTATGAACGCTTGGCAGTCTTGTGCTGATGATTACTCCCTCGCTCAAAGGCGGCATGCTTTACAGCTTAGAACCGGGGCTCCAAAAGCGTTTTGAGCAACACGGAGCATATGAGATGTTCGAGGAGCTGAAAATGGTTTTCCAAGCTCATGCCCGTGTCGAGAGATATGAAGTCTCCGACAAGTTCTATAGTTGTAAGATGGAGGAAAATAGTTCTGTCAGTGAGCACATACTCAAAATGTCTGGGTTGCACAACCGCCTGTCCCAGCTGGACATTAACCTTCCGGACGAGGCGGTCATTGACAGAATCCTTCAGTCGCTCCCACCGAGCTACAAGAGCTTTGTGATGAACTATAATATGCAGGGGATGGTGAAAACTATTCCTGAAGTATTTTCAATGCTGAAGTCAGCAGAGGTAGAAATCAAGAAAGAACATCAAGTGTTGATGGTCAATAAAACCACTAAGTTCAAGAAGGGCAAGGGTAAGAAGAACTTCAAGAAGGATAGCAAGGATGTTGCCGCACCCGGTAAGCCAGTTGCTGGGAAGAAGTCAAAGAATGGACCCAAGCCTGAGACTGAGTGCTTTTATTGCAAAGGAAAGGGTCACTGGAAGCGGAACTGCCCCAAATACTTAGAGCACAAGAATGCCGACAAAACTAAAGGTATATATGATAAACATGTAATTGATGTGTACCTTACCAGTACTCGTAGTAACACCTGGGTAATTGATACCCGTGTCGTTGCTCATATATGTAACTAACAGCATGAGCTGCGTAATAAGGGGAGACTGGCGCGACGAGGTGACGATGCACGCCGAATGGTTCCAAGGTCGATGTGATCGCCGCCGGCACGCTACCTCTACATTTACCTACGGGATTAGTTTTAAACCTCAATAATTGATATTTAGTGCCAAGTTTGAGCATGAACATTGTATCAGGATCTCGTTTAATACGAGATGGCTACTCATTTAAATCTGAGAATAATGGTTGTTCTATTTATATGAGAGATATGTTTTATGGTCATGCTCCGATGGTCAATGGTTTATTCTTAATGAATCTCGAACGTAATATTACACATATTCATAGTGTGAATACCAAAAGATGTAAAGTTGATAACGGTAGTCCCACATACTTGTGGCAATCGCCGCCTTTGGTCACATTGGTGTCAAGCGCATGAAGAAGCTCCATGCTGATGGACTTTTAGAGTCTCTCGATTATGAATCATTTGACACATGCGAACCATGCCTTATGGGCAAAATGACCAAGACTCCGCTTCTCCAGAACAATGGAGCGAGCAACCAACTTATTGGAAATCATACATACCGATGTGTGCGGTCCAATGAGCGTTGAGGCTCGTGGAGGATATCGTTATGTTCTCACTCTCACTGATGACTTAAGTAGATATGGGTATGTCTACTTGATGAAACACAAGTCTGAGACCTTTGAAAAGTTCAAGGAATTTCAGAATGAGGTAGAGAATCAACATGACCGAAAAATAAAGTTCTTACGATCAGATCGTGGAGGAGAATATTTAAGTCACAAATTTGGTACACACTTAAGGAAATGTGGAATCGTTTCACAACTCACGCCGCTCGAACACCTCAACAGAACGGTGTGTCCGAACGTCAGAATCGCACTCTATTGGATATGGTGCGATCTATGATGTCTCTTACAGATTTACCGCTATCATTTTGGGGATACGCTCTAGAGACAGGTACATTCACTTTAAATAGGGCACCGTCTAAATCTGTTGAGACGACACCGTATGAATTATGGTTTGGGAAGAAACCTAAGCTGTCGTTTCTAAAAGTTTGGGGATGCGATGCTTATGTCAAGAAACTTCAACCTGAAAAGCTCGAAACCAAGTCGGAAAAATGTGTCTTCATAGGATACCCCAAGGAAACCATTGGGTATACCTTCTACCTTAGATCCGAAGGCAAGATCTTTGTTGCCAAGAACGGATCCTTTATGAAAAAGGAGTTTCTCTCAAAAGGAGTAAGTGGGAGGAAAGTAGAGCTCGATGAAGTACTACCTCTTGAACCGGAAAGTAGTGCAGCTCAGGAAAATGTTCCTGTGGTGCCTACACCGATTGGAGAGGAAATTAATGATGATGATCAAGGTACTTCGGATCAAGTTACTACTGAACTTCGCAGGTCCACTAGGACACGTTCCACACCAGAGTGGTATGGCAACCCTGTCCTAGAAATCATGTTGTTAGACAACGGTGAACCTTCGAACTATGAAGAAGTGATGGCGGGCCCAGATTCCAACAAATGGCTTGAAGCCATGCAATTCGAGATAGGATCCATGTATGAAAACAAAGTATGGACTTTGACAGACTTGCCCGATGATCGACGAGCGATAGAAAACAAATGGATCTTTAAGAAGAAGACGGACGCGGATGGTAATGTTACCATCTATAAAGCTCGACTTGTCGCTAAAGGTTATCGGCAAGTTCAAGGGGTTGACCATGACGAGACTTTCTCTCCCGTAGCGAAGCTGAAGTATGTCCGAATCATGTTAGCAATTGCCGCATACTATGATTATGAGATATGGCAAATGGACGTCAAAACGGCATTCCTTAGCTGCTATCTTAAGGAAGAACTGTATATGATGCAGCCGGAAGGTTTTGTCGACCCTAAGAATGCTAACAAGGTGTGCAAGCTCCAGCGATCCATTTATGGGCTGGTGCAAGCATATCGGAGTTGGAACATTCGCTTTGATGAGATGATCAAAGCGTTTAGTTTATGCAGACTTATGGAGAAGCCTGCGTTTACAAGAAAGTGAGTGGGAGCTCTGTAGCATTCCTCATATTATATGTAGATGACATACTTTTGATGAGAAATGATATAGAACTTTTGGACAACATTAAGGCCTACTTGAATAAGAGTTTTTCAATGAAGGACCTTGGAGAAGATGCTTATATATTAGGCATCAAGATCTCTAGAGATAGATCGAGACGCCTCATAGGTCTTTCACAAAGCACATACCTTGATAAGATATTGAATAAGTTCAAAATGGATCAGTCCAAGAAAGGGTTCTTGCCTGTATTACAAGGTGTGAAATTGAGCTCGGCTCAATGTCCGACCACGGCAGAAGATATAGAAGAGATGAGTGTCATCCCTATGCATCAGCCATAGGGTCTATTATGTATGCCATGCTGTGTACCAGACCTGATGTAAACCTTGCCGTAAGTTTGGTAGGCAGGTACCAAAGTAATCCCGCAAGGAACACCGGACAGCAGTCAAGAATATCCTGAAGTACGAAAAGGACTAAGGACATGTTTCTTGTTTATGGAGGTGACGAAGAGCTCGTCAGAAGGGTTACGCCGACGCTTAGCTTCGACACAGATCCGGATGACTCTAAGTCACAAACCGGATACGTGTATATGTTGAATGGTGGAGCGAGAAGCTGGTGCAGCTGCAAGCAGAGCGTCGTGGCGGGATCTACATGTGAAGCGGAGTACATGGCAGCCTCGGAGGCAGCGCATGAAGCAATTTGGGTGAAGGATTTCATCACCGACCTAGGAGTCATACCCAATGCGTTGGGGCCAATCAAACTCTTCTGTGACAACACTGGAGCTATTGCTCTTGCCAAGGAGCCCAGGTTTCACAAGAAGACTGTGCACATCAAGCGCCGCTCAACTCCATTCGTGAAAATGTTCAAGATGGAGACATAGAAATTTGCAAAGTGCATACGGATCTGAATGTCGCAGATCCGCTGACTAAACCTCTTCCATGAAAGCAAAACATGATCAACACCGTAACTCTATGGGTGTTCGATTCATCACAATGTAACTAGATTATTGACTCTAGTGCAAGTGGGAGACTGTTGGAAATATGCCCAAGAGGCAATAATAAAAGGATTATTATTATATTTCCTTGTTCGTGATAATTGTCTTTTATTCATGCTATAATTGTATTATCCGGAAATCGTAATACACGTGTGAATACATAGACCACAATATGTCCCTAGTGAGCCTCTAGTTGACTAGCTCGTTGATCAATAGATAGTCATGGTTTCCTCGACTATGGACATTGGATGTCTTTGTTAACGGGATCACATCATTAGGAGAATGATGTGATGGACAAGACCCAATCCTTAGCATAGCACAAGATCGTGTAGTTCGTTTGCTAGAGCATTTCCAATGTCAAGTATCTTTTCCTTAGACCATGAGATCGTGTAACTCCGGATACCGAGGGAGTGCTTTGGGTGTACCAAACGCCACGACGAATCGGGTGACTATAAAGGTGCACTACAGGTATCTCCGAAAGTGTCTGTTGGGTTGACACGGATCGAGATGGGATTTGTCACTCCAGACACGGAGAGGTATCACTGGGCCCACTCGGTAGTGCATCATCATAATGAGCTCAAATTGACCAAGTGTCTGGTCAGGGGATCATGCATTACGATACGAGTAAAGTGACTTGCCTGTAACGAGATTGAACGAGGTATTGGGATACCGATGATCGAATCTCGGGCAAGTAACTTACCTTCTGACAAAGGGAATAGTATACGGGGTTGCTTGAATCCTCGACATCGTGGTTCATCTGATGAGATCATCGAGGAGTATGTGGGAGCCAACATGGGTATCCAGATCCCGCTGTTGGTTATTGACCGGAGAGCCGTCTCGGTCATGTATGCATGTCTCCCGAACCCGTAGGGTCTACACACTTAAGGTTCGGTGACACTAGGGTTGTATGAATATGAGTATGTAGCAAACCGAAAGTTGTTCGGAGTCCCGGATGAGATCCCAGACGTCACGAGGAGTTCCGGAATGGTCCGGAGGTAAAGAATTATATATAGGAAGTGCTGTTTCTTCCATCGGGAAAGTTTCGGGGTCACCTGTATTGTACCGGACCACGGAAGGGTCCTGGGTCCACCGGTGGGGCCACCTATCCCGGAGGGCCCGTGGGCTGAAGTGGGAGGAACCAGCCTGGTGGGCTGGTGCGCCCCACTTGGGCCCCCCGCGCCTAGGGTTGGAAATCCTAGGGTGGGGGGCACCACTTGCCTTGGGGGGCACTGCACCCCTCTGGCCGCCGCCCCTTGGGAGATTCCCTTCTCCAGGGCCGGCGCCCCACTGGGGGCCTATATAAAAGAGGGGGGGGGGGAGGGAGGGCTGCCGCACCCTGAGCCTTGGCGCCTCCCTCTCCCCTGCTACACCTCTCCCTCTCGCAGAAGCTCGGCAAAGCTCTGCCGAAACCCTGCTGCATCCACCACTACGCCGTCGTGCTGCTGGATCTTCATCAACCTCGCCCTCCTCCTTGCTGGATCAAGGTGCGGGAGACGTCATCCGCTCCGTACGTGTGTTGAACGCGGAGGTGCTGTCCGTTTGGCACTTGGTCATCGGTGATTTGGATCACGACGAGTACGACTCCCTCAACCCCGTTCACTTGAACGCTTCCGCTCGCGATCTACAAAGGTATGTAGATGCACTCCTGTCACTCGTTGCTAGATGAACTAATAGATGGATCTTGGTGAACGTAGGAAATTTTTTATTTTATGCAACGTTCCCCTACACTCTAGCTCACCTCCTATGCACACATGGTGTTCGATGGAATGCCCGAGCCACACTACTTAAGCTTTCTCCTCTCCAAGCTCGACCTCCAAGCTCCATTTTCCTCAATATTTGTCTAGGTTTAGCGGTCCGTCACGCCTGCACTGCCGTCTTCACCGCCGTCGATCGTCTGCCGATCTAATCGCCGGCACCACCGTGGTGAGCCTCTTGTTCTTATCTTCTTTCCGAAAGGAAAAATATTCTTACTTGTATGTTTAGATAGATACTTGTATTATTTTCTTACTTTTATTATTGCATCTTATATAGTGCGATGGTTTTGGTATTCGCCTCGCCGCCCTCGGCCCCTGTCTATGATTCGGATGTGGTATATATTATCTTTTCATAACTATTGGTTCATTTATTGTTTATGAAAATTATGCCACCAACGTGACATAGATTTTATTTATCTAGGAGGTTGTTGAACCGGAAATTCCAACCGACCCTATTGTCGAGAGGTTAAATTTAGTTGAAGAAGAAAACAATTTCTTGAAGGAAAAAATAAGAAAAATTGAGGAGGAGAAGATGATATTGGAGTTGCATGTTATGGATGTAAATCGATGATCACAAGATCAAGATGGATGCAATGCGCTTGAAGATTAGAAAGATTAGAAAATATGCCATTCATACCGAGGCTTGGGATCATTATGCCGTTGGATCAGTTGTTACCTTGGTTGTGATTATGATCGCATTTGTTTTCGCATTGAAATGTTTTACATACTTTCAATGTATGGTTTAACTAATTTAGATGCTTTGCAGAGCTTTATGTTGTTCTGTAATGATTTTCGCTTGAAGATGAGAACTATGTATGTACTTTGGTTTTAATGTGATGATGAACTTCTATTAATTTGGTCACTTAGTTATCTATTCATGATGTTCTGTAATGATTTTTGACACACTTAATTATATATGATGCACGCAGATGAACCGCAATGGATGTACGTAATGTATACACACCTCCGAGTACATTAAGGGCGTGCATGATTTTCTCAAGTGGCTGAGGCAAACATGCAGAATGGTTTTATGTGTTGTCCATGCCCTATATGTGGGAATACGAAGTCTTACTCGACCGGAAAATCCTTCACACCCACCTGCTTTACAAGGGTTTCATGCCACACTATAATGTTTGGACGAGGCACGGAGAAATAGGGGTTATGATGGAAGACGGCGAGGAAGAAGAGTACGATGACAACTATGTGCCCCTGAATACAAAGTGATGCTACTGAACATCAAGAGGAACCAGACGATGTGCACGATGATGCTGCAACGGGCGAAGCTACTGAAGATCAAGAGGAACCAGATGATGTGCCCGATGATGATGATCTCCGCCGGTCATTGTTGATGCAAGGACGCAATGCGAAAGTCAAAAGGAGAAGCTGAAGTTCGATCGCATGTTAGAGGATCACAAAAAGGGTTGTACCCCAATTGCGAAGATGGCAACACAAAGCTCGGTACCATACTGGAATTGCTGCAGTGGAAGGCAGAGAATGCTGTGCCTGACAAAGGATTTGAGAAGCTACTGAAAATATTGAAGAAGAAGCTTCCAAAGGATAACGAATTGCCCGACAGTACATACGCAGCAAAGAAGGTCGTATGCCCTCTAGGATTGGAGGTGGAGAAGATACATGCATGCCCTAATGACTGCATTCTCTACCGCGGTGCGCATAAGGATCTGAACGCATGCCCGGTATGCGGTGCATTACGGTATAAGATCAGACGAGATGACCTCGTGATGTTGACGGCGACTCCCTGTGAAGAGGGTTCCTGCCAAGGTGATGTGGTATGCTCTTATAATACCACGATTGAAATGCCTGTTCAGAAACAAAGAGCATGCCAAGTTGATGCGATGGCACAGTGAGGACCGTAAGAAAGACGGGAAGTTGAGAGCACCCACTGACGGGTCGCAGTGGAGAAAAATCAAGAGAAAGTATCGGGCTGAGTTTGCAGGTGACCCAAGGAACGTATGGTTTGCTTTAAGCGCGGATGGCATTAATCCTTTCGGGAGCAGAGCAGCAATCACAGCACCTGGCCCGTGACTCTATGTATGTATAACCTTCCTCCTTGGATGTGCATGAAGCGGAAGTTCATTATGATGCCAGTCCTCATCCAAGGCCCTAAGCAACCCGGCAATGACATTGATGTGTACCTAAGGCCATTAGTTGAAGAACTTTTACAACTGTGGAATGGAAACAGTGTACATACGTGGGATGAGCACAAACAGGAGGAATTTGACCTAAAGGCGTTGCTATTCGTGACCATCAACGATTGGCCCGCTCTCAGTAACCTTTCAGGACAGACAAACAAGGGATACCACGCATGCACGCACTATTTACTTGACACCGAAAGTATATACCTGGGAAGCTGCAGGAAGAATGTGTACCTGGGCCATAGTCGATTTCTTCTGACCAACCATCAATGTCGAAAGAAAGGAAAGCATTTCAAAGGCGAGGCAACTCACCAGAAGAAGCCCGCTATGCGTACCGGTGATCACGTACTTGCTATGGTCAATGATTTACACGTAATCTTTGGAAAGGGTCCCAGTGCACTAGCTGTTCCGAATGACGCTGGGGGACACGCACCCATGTGGAAGAAGAAATCTATATTTTGGGAACTACCCTACTGGAAAGACCTAGAGGTCCGCTCTTCAATTGACGTGATGCACGTGACGAAGAACCTTTGCGTGAACCTGCTAGGCTTCTTGGGCGTGTATGGAAAGACAAAAGATACAGTTGAGGCATGGGAGGATCTGCAACGTTTGCACGAAAAAGACGGCATGCCTCCAAAGCAGGATGAAGGTCCTGCCAGCTATGCTCTTACCAAAGAAGAGAAGGAAATCTTCTTTGAATGCCTTCTTAGTATGAAGGTCCCGACTGGCTTCTCGTCGAATATAAAGGGAATAAAAAATATGCTAGAGAAAAAGTTCCAGAACCTAAAGTCTCATGACTGCCACGTGATTATGATGCAACCGCCTTCGGTTGCATTGAGGGGCTTCTACCGGAAAACGTCCGATTAGCCATTGTGAAGCTATGTGCATTCCTCCATGCAATCTCTCAGAAGGTGATCGATCCAGAAATCATACCAAGGCTAAGGAGTGATGTGGTGCAATGTCTTGTTAGTTTCGAGCTGGTATTCCCACCATCCTTCTTCAATATCATGACGCACGTCCTAGTTCATCTAGTCGACGAGATTGTCATTCTGGGCCCCGTATTTCTACAGAATATGTACCCCTTTGAGAGGTTCATGGGAGTCCTAAAGAAATATGTCCGTAACCGCACTAGGCCAGAAGGAAGCATCTCCATGGGCCATCAAACAGAGGATGTCATCGGGTTTTGTGTTGACTTTATTCCTGGCCTTAAGAAGATAGGTCTTCCTAAATCACGGTATGAGGGGAGACTGACTTGAAAAGGCACGCTTGGAAGGGACTCAATAATATGCAGGGACGAATATTCTTGGTCTCAAGCACACTACACAGTTCTACAGAACTCTACCTTGGTGACCCGTGCATGTCGATGAACACAAGAACAGTTTGCGCTCCAAACACCCGGAGCAAAGGCGACGATCGGATTACATGTGAACACATCAGGACTTTCAGCAGCTTGGTTGGAAACACGCCTCAGAGGTGACAACACTGTTTGTGATGAGCTGTACTTGTTGTCCAGGGACCATCTTCGACTGTTATGATTTGGAAAGGATACGAGATAAATGGGAATACATTTTACACGATTGACCAAGATCAAAAGAGCACCAACCAAAACAGCGGTGTCCGCTTTGATGCAACAACCGAGAGGGGAAAGGACACATATTATGGTTACATAGTGGACATATGGGAACTTGACTACGGACATGATTTTAAGGTTCCTTTGTTTAAGTGCAAATGAGTCAATCTGTCAGAGGCGGGTACATGTAGACCCACAATACGGAATGACAACAAAGGATCTGAAAAATTTTGGGTACATCGACAAACCGCTCATTCCTAGCCAATGATGTGGCACAGGTTATCTATTGGAAGGACATGTCTACCAGACCGAGAAAAAGAAACGATAAGGAAGCGAATACATCATACGATGAGCCAAAGCGCCACATAGTTCTTTCAGGAAAAAGGGACATCGTGGGAGTGGAGGGCAAGATGTATATGTCTGAAGATTATGAAAAGTTTCATGAAATTTCTCCTTCAAAGTCAAGGCTGACCCCAAAGATCCTGATAAACGATGAAGATTATCCATGGTTACGGCGCAATAAGCAAATGACACAAGCGAAGAAAAAGTGAAGACTTTCTCCCGCGACTATTATGATGATACCATGCCAACTTTGTAATGCATTTAGTATGATACCATTGTCCGTTTTGTACATGCACATGCTATGTGGGTGAAATTATGATACCATGCCAACTTTCAACTTTTTCAGAGTTCATTTGAAATGCTTTAAAAAATTTGTAATGGCACTAACAGAAAGTTTATAATTTTGCTGACCTAAAAGAAAAAAGAATTTAAAAATAAAGCAAAAAACAAAAGAAAATAAATAATACAGAAAACAATACAAAAAAACTAGAAACAAAATAAAAATAGCAACAATAAGTATTTTGTTGTAAGTAGAAACAAAATAAAATAAATAAAGCAACAAAGAAAACAAAAAAACAGAAAAAGTGTTTTTAAATTTGAAAACTAATGGCACTAACAGAAAGTTTGTAATTTTTCTAAAACTAAAAGAAAAAAAGAATTAAAAAAGAATGAAAAAAACAAAAGAAAATAAATAATGCAGAAAACAAAACAAAAAAACTGGAAAAAAATAAATAGCTACCATAAGTATTTTGTTGTAAGTAGAAACAAAATAAAACAAAGAAAGCAAGAAAGAAAACAAAAAAAACAAAAAAAAAGTGTTTTCACATTTGAAAACTAATGGCACTAAAAGAAAGTTCATAATTTTTCTAAAACTAAAAGCAAAAAGAATTAAAAAATAAAGCAGAAAACAAAAGAAAATAAATAATGCAGAAAACAAAACAAAAAATTGGAAAAAAATAGCAACAATAAGTAAAGAAAACAAAAAAACAAAAAATGCCTCCTACTGGGCCCCCACGGCCTGAATACGACTAGAAACCCTACCATGGGCCGTGATTCAGGGCCCGCAGAGGCCCGTAAGGCCCATGAGGCAAAGCAAGAGGGAAGTAGGCCCGTAAGCCTGAAGGAGAGGAGCTCGAGAGGTGCGGCGGGGGCTTATAAACCACTGCGCGCCCCTCTCAGCTAGCGAGGTGGGACTAAACTTTAGTGTCGCACCGCACCAGCACACGGCCTTTGGTCCCGGTTGGTGCCACCAACCGGGACTAAAGGGGTGCATTGGTCCCGGTTCGTGGCACCAACCGGGACCAATGCCCCCCCTTTAGTCCCGGTTGGAGCCACGAACCGAGACCAGTTTGGTCGTTGGTGGCACCAACCGACTAAAGGCATTGGTCCCGGTTGGAGCCACGAACCGAGACCAAAGCCTTTGCTACATAAGAAACACTTGGGGAATTTTTAGATTTCCCTCGCCAGTTGCCCCCGACGACGCCGGCTACCTCCTCGACGCCCGCCAGCTGCCCGTGCCGCCCGCTCCTCGCCTCGTCAGCTGCCGCCCGCTCCTCATCGACGGCGTCGCCCGCGCCCTCGCCTGGCTGGCCGTCGCCGCCCGCCTCCTCGTCGTTGTCGCCTGCCCCTGCCACGCCCGCCTCACGCTGGCCGGGCGCCTCGCCGCCCGCCATCGCCTCGAGCTCCTGCTCACCCGCCGCCTCGGCGCCTCGAGCCCTGCCACGTGCTCGCCGTCGCCTCTGCCCCTGCCCCGCCAGCCTCAAGACCGGCCCGCTGTGAGCCGCCGCCCCGGCTCTATTTTTAGATTTTTTTAATTTTTAGGTACATATATATATATATATATAATGTATATGTGTATATATGTGGCTATATGTTTTTGTTCATATGTGGCTATATGTTTTTTTATTTTTTTAGTTTAATTTATTTGTTCATATGTGATATGTATGTGTATATGGCTATAATGTATATGTGTATGTGATGTATATGTGTCTGTGCCTATAATGTATATGTGTATGTGGCTAGAATATGCTAAATATATACGTCAACAATGTTTTTTTGTTCATATATAGATAGTTCTTATATATGACAATGGATATATATTCGATATATATGAGAAATGATGATCCATGGAAAAGGTTTATATATGCAAAAGTTAAAATTTTAGAAAAGTTTTATATATCTAGCTAGGAAGGGAAGAAGAAGAAAAAGAATAATGAGAGGAAAAAGGAAATAAGAAGAGGAAAGAAAGAAGAAGAGGAGAGGAAGAAGAGGAGAAATAACTAAGAAGAAGAAAAAAGAAGAAAAGGCAGAGGAGAAGAACAAAGGAATAGAGGAGAAGAAGACAAAATAGAAATTATTTTTTCTATTTTTTCTTCTTCTCCTCTATTCCTTTCTTCTTCTCCTCTTTTTTCTTCTTCTTTTTTTCTTCGATCTTCTCCTCTATTCCTTTCTTCTTCTCCTCTATTCCTTTCTTCTTCTCCTCTTTTTTTTCTTCTTTTTTTTCTTCAATCTTCTCCTATGTCGTCGTCTTTAAACCCCCCCCCCCCCCGGCCCTCTCGCTCGACCAAAACTCTCGAGGACATCCAAACCCTAGAGAAAAAACGATGTTGGTCTCCTACCCCCTCCCGCTGCGCCCCTACCCGACAAACTCTCTTGAGGCCACCCAAATTTACCAAAGTTAAAAGAGCGTTGTCGTCGAGGCCACCCCAAACCCTTGAAGCGTTGTCTCGAGGCCACCCCAAACCCTTGAAGCGTTGTCTAGGCCACCCCAAACCCTAGAGAAGCAGTGTCGAGGCCACTAACATGATTCCTTATTGTGATTAGCTAGCTAGTTCTACGTTTGCAACTAATATATATCCATCTGTACCATGTTTGAATAATAATTGACATGTTATAAATATTTGCAGAAACTATGGAGCACTCCCGAGACGAAGCAATGAAGCGATGTTGGGGAGATAATCGCAGAGAAGGAAGTGATGTCGCTAAGGCCATTTTTCGACGACACCGTTGGTCAGGAAGGACTGGGTGAAGAAGAGGGCTATGTTCATGATGGCTCTGGCCCATTAATGCCGATACAAGAAGAGGGCTATGTTCATGATGGCTCCGGTGACCCAATGGAGGTACAAGAAGGAGACCGTCGATCGCTTCCGGTGACCGAACCGAGTCCGGCCAGGTATATATATATTAGTTAAGTCCGTGCTGACTAGTTAATTGATGCATTCGTTGTTTTGGTATATGTTCACATATTAATTAACTCTCGTCTTTCTTCCTTTTTCTAGCCCTCCGAATCGAGCACAACTTCGGTAAGGAGACGAGGCCCGAAGAAAAAGTTGAGCTCGGATGAAAAGTTTGAGATCACAGCAATCACGCGGGACGGCGAACCGATTGAACCCATCCGGACAAAGAACACATTTATTGCTCAGTGCGGGGTTCTTGTTAGGGACAAGATCCCGATCAGCATCCACCAATGGTATAAGCCTAAGCAGAAAGATGATCTTTGGCCTGAGCTGAAGGCAAATTTCACCCTACCGCCAGAGGAGGATCCGGAGAAGCCAGTTAAAGAGCAATTAATCAAGTCTTGTGCTCTTAAGAAGATGGCAAGCCTATTCAGGAGGTGGAGGAAAGAGTTGAAAAAGTTTGTCGCCAAAGAAGAGACACCAGAATTCATCGGCAAATATGAGAAGATCAGAGATCACTGGCCCGCATTTGTGGCCTACACGACATCAGAAAAGAGTAAGAAGATGTCGGCGACAAACAAGAAAAATGCTGCGAAGAAGAAGTTTCACCATCGCACGGGGTCAGGTGACTACCTGCAAGCCCGGCCTAAGTGGTCCAAGGCTGAGAATGATCTGCTTGATAAAGGGATCGAACCGGAGACAATGGGATGGCCAGACCGTTGCCGGACTTGGTTCTTCGGGGCTGGCGGAACCTTGGACCCTGTAACAGGGAAGTGCCGTTGGACGGACGAGCAACTGAAAACACCAGCCACAAGGCTTTGGCAGTATATCGATGCAGCGCAGCAAGGGACGTTCGCTCCGCATGGGAGAAGGACGAGCTCACAATGGCCCTCGGGAATCCTGAGCACCCTGGACGGACACGAGGCACGCCAGGCTCCATTCCGTGGAAGGTTGGTTTTTCGGACGCAGGGGGTTACAAAACCCACGAGAGGAGGAAGAAACTGGAGCAGAGCCAACTGCAGACGCTGCACGAAAGGGTAATGGGGCTAAAGGAACGAGAAGAAGATCGCAACAAACGACTTGCCGAAGCTTCCCCCGAAGCTACCCCGCCATCTCAGAGGAGAAGCAGCGTGGCTTCCACCGAGCTGCTTCAGCCGGAGCATGTCTTGACGGCTCCTGCTAGCTATCCCGTGGATGCTATCACGGAGGCTCAAAATTGCCACCTTATGACGCGATGGATGAATTTGAAGGTCAAGGCGGCTGTTGGTTTCGCTTATCCCATCGAACACGGCGCAACTTTTCACTGCCGGCCGATTCCAGAAGGATATGCTAGGGTGATGGTGGATGAAATAACGGAGGGATTTGAGGACCTCCGGCTTGAATACCCTACCGGTGAAGGGGAGACTAGGCTGGGTTCTGCTCTGAAGACTCCATGCCTATGGCGAAAGGAGCTCATCAACCTTCTGAACTGGACGCCTCCGCCTCCTCCTCCTCCTCCGGCGAGTCAGGGCACTCCGCCTCCTCCTCCGGCGAGTGACGATCAGGGAACTGGGCCTCCTTCTCTGGCGCGTGGCGGCACTCCGCCTCCTTCTCCGCCTGCGCCGGCGCGCCCGAGCAGCCAGCAGCCTCCTCCTTCTCCGGCGCATGGTGGTACTCCGCCTCCTTCTCCGCCTACGCCGGCGCGCCCGAGCAGCCAGCACCTTCCTCCTTCTCCGCCTCGCCAGCAAGGGTGGAAGAGACCCGCTGCCGCCCGGCTGCTCCGGCGCGTCGTAGTCCTTCTCCTCCACCTCGTAATCAAGCACGAAAGAAGACAGGCGCCGCAGCCGCTCCGTCTGCTCCGGCGTCTAGCAGTACAGCCAGCAGAGGTGGGAGGCAATACAGATACGGTCCACCTCTCAAGCCTCTAGAGAAGTTACCGTACGAGAGGACCAAGGAGGAAAACGCGACGATCGTGCGGGCCCACGTGAAGGACTTCTTTGAAGGGGTGAAAGCAAAGAGACATCCACCTCCGGAGGAGAAGGTAGATCCGATGAAAGCAAAGTGCACTATCGATGCCCTGAGGAAACCACCAAAGTCTCCGCCGAGAACCAACTATGAGCGACATCGAACAGACATATCTCAAGCGGAGCGGTCGGGAAATCTTGTCAGTGATAAAAGGTTAAAAGAACGAGCAGCTGGGAAAAATTGCCCAGCTCGGCGAACAAGCAAAGCAATCGTGCCCCCCGCTCAATGTGTCTAGCGGCGACATCATCGTTAATGCTCCGGGGACGGTGGCCGGTTATGGCAATCTTGGAGATTACCTGCCTGACGATCAACTTCCTGATTTCTTGGAGGTGGACGAACACAAATACGAGTACGGGAAGCCTCTCGTTAAAGATGAAAAATCTCTGACAACTATGATGCGAAGATTCCATAATTGGTACATGAAAACCTGCAGGGAGCCTGGGGGGACGAATGCTTTGTATGTGAATATTAAAGAGGAGCACGACCTCGTTGGAACTGATCTGTTGACTGTTCCATTTGATGAGTTCTTCGCGTTCTTCAATCAAAAGGCCCTCGATAAAGTAATGGTCTTTTGCTACTGTCTGTAAGTACTATTTCTGTCATTAAGTCTCTATATATAGCTCGGCTCTTTCATTGCATGTATTTATAATTAATTATCCTCACTATATTATGCAGATTGAAGATCGTCGAGTGCAATAAACAAGAAATGTATGATATTGTGTTCATTAACACAAATATCATAGATGAATTTCTGGTTAAAAAGCATCCCGAAGAGGCCGAGGCGAACTTCCTACAATCGTTGATCAAAAATCAAAACAAAGATTTAATACTCTTTCCTTACAACTTCCAGTGAGTGTTACTGTCGTGTACATATTCGGTTTCCCTTATTACTCGAGCGAGATTATAGTAATGTAATTGATGAGTCATGCATGTGTGCGCAGATTCCACTATGTTCTTCTGGAGATTAAGCTTGAGCGGGGAGTAGTAAACGTCTTAGACTCGAGACGAAAAGATCCCCAAACCTATGCGGACATGACTAAAATTCTCAACAAGTAAGTTCAGTCGATCATTTATCGCACCATATCGGCAACTTTTTGTTCATTTCCTGATATCTCAAGTAATAATCATTATTTTCTTTGTCTTGCAGGGTTTGAAACAGTTCACCTCAGAAGTTCCGGGACTGCCGAAGGAGCTGCGATATACATACCCGAAAGTATGTACTACTAGCTAGCTAGTTGCGCACATTTCCCGTTGATTCTATAGCTGTACTTTCATCAATGCCATTTATAATGCTTCATTATCAGTTTGATTGACCTCTATTTCTCGTAAAGTGCTTGTGGCAGGAACAAGGGAATGATTTCTGTGGATACTACGTTAATGCGAGTTCATCTACAACGCGACTTTGAAAAATAAGCGGGCTACTCTAAAAGACAATATGAAGTGCGTAAGCAATAATATTCACAATTTCATTTTATTACACCATCATTTCTGTTGGGTTTCATTCATATATGTATTAACCCCCTTGAGGGAGTCCTGGATTAGGGGGTGTCCGGATGGCCGGACTCCTAGACTATGAAGATACAAGATTGAAGACTTCGTCCCGTGTCCGGATGGGACTTTCCTTGGCGTGGAAGGCAAGCTTGGTGATACGGAAATATAGATCTCCTTCCATTGTAACCGACTCTGTGTAACCCTAGCCCTCTCCGGTGTCTATATAAACTGGAGGGTTTTAGTCCGTAGGACGAACAACAATCATACCATAGGCTAGCTTCTAGGGTTTAGCCTCTCTGATCTCGTGGTAGATCTACTCTTGTACTACCCATATCATCAATATTAATCAAGCAGGAGTAGGGTTTTACCTCCATCGAGAGGGACCGAACCAGGGTAAAACATCGTGTCCCTTGTCTCCTGTTACCATCCGCCTAGACGCACAGTCCGGGACCCCCTACCCGAGATCCGCCGGTTTTGACACCGACATTGGTGCTTTCATTGAGAGTTCCTCTGTGTCGTCACCTTTAGGCCCGATGGCTCCTTCGATCATCAACAACGATGCGTTCCAGGGTGAGACTGTTCTCCCCGGACAGATCTTCGTATTCGGCGGCTTTGCACTGCGGGCCAATTCGCTGGGCCATCTAGAGCAGATTGAAAGCTACGCCCCTGGCCATCAGGTCAGATTTGGAAGTTTGAACTACACGGCCGACGTCCGTGGAGACTTGATTTTCGACGGGTTCGAGCCACAGCCAAGCGTGCCGCACTGTTACGGGGGGCATGATCTAGCTCTGCCACCGAACAGTGTCCTAGAGGCCGCACCAGCGTCCGCTCCGACCGTTAGCTCGGAGCCGACTGCGCCAATCGAGGACGGGTGGCTGGACACCGCCTCGGGGACTGCAATCTCTACGGCGATCGAGCCGAACACCATACCCGTCCTTTGCGAAGCTCGTGACTCCAAGGTGCCGGACTCCTCTCCGGATTCTGAACCTTCCGCGCCGCTGCCAATCAAATTCGATTGGGCGCCGATCATGGAGTTCACCGCCGCGGACATCTTTCAACACTCGCCCTTTGGCGACATTCTGAATTCACTAAAGTCTCTCTCTTTATCAGGAGAACCCTGGCCGGACTATGGTCAGCAAGGTTGGGATGCGGACGATGAAGAAATTCAAAGCCCACCCACCACCCACTTTGTAGCCACTGTCGATGATTTAACCGACATGCTTAACTTCGACTCCGAAGACATCGACGGTATGGACGATGATGTAGGAGACGAACAGGAACCAGCGCCTATAGGCCACTGGACAACCAGCCCATCTCACAACGTATACATGGTAGATACACCTAAAGGAAACGACGACGAGGAACAAAGGGACGCAACGAGGGATCGTTCCCTCGAAAAGCAATCAAAGCGGCGGCGTAAGCGCCGCTCCAAACCCCACCTCGACAGAGAAAGCAGCCATACAGACCCAGCCATAGAGCATGAACATGCCATCGAGCAACCGTCCGAACAGGGCAACTTGGATAAACAACCCGTCCCCGGCGAAGACAACAGTCCGGACGACCTCACGCCGGACAAGTTGCTGGAGCAGAAGAACCTCCAAAAAAGGCTCGTCGCCACTGCGCGTAGCCTGAAAAAGCAGAAGCGGAAGCTCAAAACAGCGGAAGATGCACTCATAATTGGATGGAGCAATGTACTCAACACCGCAGACAAATACGGCGACAGTCGCCACACAAAGAGCTATCCGAAGCGAAAATTACTGCCGGAATTTGATGATGAGGCCTTAGAGCCTCCGCAATCAAAAAATAAGGAAGCCACCCGGCCGGACAAACGACCCCATGGCCAACACAGTGCGGCAAAGGACGCCGCACACAAGCCGGCACGCGATCCGCACAAGGATTCACATCAAAAAGATGGCCCAGCCAGATCTATCTATGGGCCAAGAAAGCAAGCTCTAGTAAGCAATGCAACACATCAAATATCCGAACATCACGGTACGCCCAGATATAGGGGCGCCGCACACCCCCTATGTTTCACCGATGAGGTGCTGGATCATGAATTTCCAGCGGGATTCAAGCCCGTAAACATAGAGGCATACGACGGAACAACAGACCCTGGAGTCTGGATTGAGGATTACATACTCCACATACACATGGCTAGAGGAGATGATCTCCACGCCATAAAATACTTACCCCTCAAACTCAAAGGGCCAGCCCGGCATTGGCTTAAAAGCCTTCCTGAAAACACCATTGGAAGTTGGGAAGAGCTCGAGAATGCTTTTCGGGCAAATTTTCAAGGGACCTATGTCCGACCTCTGGATGCGGATGACTTAAGTCATATAACTCAACAACCCGGAGAGTCAGCCCGGAAACTCTGGAACAGATTTCTTACTAAAAGAACACGATAGTCGATTGTCCGGACGCCAAGCCTTAGCAGCTTTCACACACAGCTGCCGAGACGTAATGGCTTGCCGACACCTCGCCAAGAAAAGCCAAGAACAATGGCCGCATTAACAAGCCTCATGACCCGCTTTTGCGAGGAGAGGATAGCTGGTTGGCAAGACGCAGTACCAGCGACCCAAGTACATCCGGGTTAGGGATGGAACGGGAAACCGCGACGCAGCAAGGACCAGCGCCGGACCAAGGGAAACAGCCCGAAGAGCACGGCAGTCAACGCCGGATTCAAAAACTCTCGGCAGAATCAGAAAAAAGATGCCTCCTAAGGATAACAGGGACGAGCTAGCTAACTTAAAAAAAATCATGGACAAGATATGTCAAATCCACAGTACTCCCGGGAGGCCTGCAAACCATACCCGCAGAGATTGTTGGGTCTTCAAGCAATCCGGCAAACTTAACGCCGAACGCAAGGGGCTCGACACACCAAGCGAGGACGATGACGAACCCCACAAGCAGAGCACCAGAAAACAAAAGAATTTCCCACAAGAAGTCAAAACAGTAAATTCACTTCACGTGACAAAAGGGGACAACATAGTGGCGCCCATCGAGGTACGCGCCATACGGCCTATCCCAGAGGAGTCCCGCCACTGGTTGTTAAAACCAATCACCCTCGACCATCAGGATTACTCTAGAAGTATCCGGAACGCATGCTGGACTGCCTTGGTGTTAGATCCTGTAATTGACAGACTCCACTTTACACAAGTCCTAATGGACGGCGGCAGTGATTTAAACCTGATATATCAGGACACAATCCGCAAACTGGGGATAGACCCAACAACAATTCGGCAAAGCAACACTTCCTTTCAAGGGGTAACGCCAGGCCCAGATGCCCATTGTACGGGCTCTCTCCTGTTAGAAGTTATGTCCGGCTCACCCGACAACTTCTGCCGCGAAAAGCTAACCTTCCACATCACCCCATTTACAAGCAGCTATCAAGCACTACTGGGACGCGAAGCTTTCGCCCGCTTTAACGCAATTCCGTATTATGCATCCCTTATACTTAAAATGCCCGGTCCACGAGGCATCATATCATTAAAGGGAAATATCGAGTGTTCCTCGAGCACGGAAGATCAGCGGCTGCATTAACAGCCACACACTAAACCAGCTTCACTAAGCAAAGCACCTAAACAGGTCGTTCAGACCCCGGACATGGCTAGACGAGTCCGGCGTAAGGGCCGACTAGCCGCATACCCTCGTTCAAGGGGCTCCGCGCATGTACAACAAGAGACAATAAAGCTCAATTTTCTTAAATTTTTTTAAAAAGTACTTTGTTTATTTAATGTAACGTACATTTTCGAACGATCTTTTTCAACTAAGTTCCTCTTTTTTACAGATGAACACCGTGCTACACCCGTCCAGGATACGGCACAACGGAGACACATGCGCAGACGTGCAGTAGGGACCCGTTGCAAGGATTCTTTTTAGATTAAGACCCTGCGTAAACCTTTTTTACTGTCTCTTGTTTATACACATCCCCCGGTTTCTTGCTCTAACCGAGGTGGAGGCTGGCGTCTTGGCATTGGCCACGTCAGGACTTTGCGCGTACCTGGACACCAGGGGCTTATTACTAAAGGGCGTTGTTCAGCCTGTTTTCATAAAGACCGAATACCTTAGGGAGTGTTCGGCGTCGCGAGTTTGGCCTTATATGCATCAGCTCCAAATCATGTCTTTGGTCAAATGTTGGGTTTGCCCGGCTCCTGTGTTTTGCTGCCTTACGTTCCGTTCTATCGGCTAAGGCGGCACCAGGAGAACTACTGCGATTGTGCCCCGGTTCGGCCGGGCGAGCACCTCAGTAGAGAAAGCCGAAAACTGACTGTCATGATGTAGCGTGAGACTGGTCAACCACTCGATGACCCACCGGAATCTTTAGGATTCCTCCGCATTAACGAAGGGCCATTTCCCGGTCAGGCACACACGCGTTCCGACCGGTGAGCTGCTGGTGCCCTAGGGGCTATATAGTAGCCCCAATCACAAACTCCTATGGCTAAGTGAAAGTGATAAAGCATTATAGTCCGTTGCCTAGTTCGCCACGCTATCACCTCCTTTATAGGACCAAGACGTTGGATCAAGTGTAAAATGCGCCTTTTATAACACCCCCGCATTATATGCGTGGGGGCTGAAGCCGAAGACTGCAATCTTTCAGGTTATATACACATATACATTAACGGCCGCACAGGAGGTATTTTAATTCTTGCAGGCACAAGTATAAAAAGCTTTTATATTCCATCAAAACATTGTTTTACAATTATACATGTTATTCGAACATGATGTCCTTCGAGCACTGTGTCTCTATTAAACGAGCGCCCTGCATAACTTCCTGAAAATAGTGCTCGGCAGGTACTCGGCTCCCGTCCGAATCTTGGGATGCAACGTCGGTGGTCTTCATCTCCGCCCAGTATGTCTTGACACGGGCTAGAGCCATCCGCGCACCCTCTATGCATGCTGACCTCTTCATTGCATTGATATGGGGCACCGCACCAAGGAACTGCTGCACCAAACCAAAATAACTCTTCTGCTCAGGCCTTTCCGGCCACAGATTACTCACGACTTCCTTCATGGCGAGTCCGGATAACCTATTCAGCTCCGCCCATTCGGCCAATCGCTCGGATAATGGAATTGGGCGCTCTGGATTGTGGAACTGCGACCAAAAAAGCTTTTCCACTTCGTGATCCTTTTGATCTCGGAAGTGTTCGGGGCGTCATGCACTTGCCGCCAAATCCAGATAAGTATCCGCCGCACTCCACAGCTGGTCCAACTGAGCATACTTAGGATCCCCGAACTTCATCTGCAGCATAAAGGGCTTTCCAGCCGCGATATCTCCGGCCTGACGTAGCTCCTGCTTCATGGCTCTCATTGCAGAGCAAGCATCCTTGGCCTTGGTAGAGGCCTTCTCTAGGTCCTTTTGTTCCGCCCAATCTTCTTTTTCAAGAAGCTTGCAGCGGTCGGCAGCATCCTTCAACTTCACCGCCATCTCGGCCATTTCCTTCCTGCTTCGGCAGTGAGCAGCCTGTTCGGCTTTCAACTCTTCGGCCGCCTTCAAGGCAGCCGCATCAATTTTTCTGGGGCGAGTTCCACCCGAAGGTTCTCCATGGCAGCGGCACCATCTGCATCAAGCATACATGTTGTAAGGCAAGGGCATCAAGCCCCCTTACAAGGTGTCCGCGGAGAAAATTTCATACCTTGCGACTCGTCCAACCGCTTGTTGACAAGCGCGATGTCGGCATCCGCCACGTCAAGTTGCCGCTTTAGCTCGGCAAATTCATCAGTCCGGCTAGCCACCGGACACTTCGCCACCTACATAGGAAGAGCGACATGTTATACCTGGGATTATGATCCTCGGCGCGCTGTCATCTTTGACAACGCACAGAGTCTCAGGGGCTACTATGCATACAGGGCACATCTTTTATATGTGGAACTGTCAAAAGGTACATTATTTCGCGTACCTCAAAACCTGTCAGTAAACTCCTGACGGCCTCGTGCAACCCGCTCTCCGCGGATGAAATCCTTTCAATCACCGTGCCCATCAATGCACGATGTTCTTCTGAGATAGACGCTCGCCCGACCAGATCCTTCAGCTCCTCCGACCGTGCACCGGACGGTGCCGGACTCGTGTGATGGCCTTTTTCGAAGGTCGGACACTGAGGGCTTTGGGGAGCCATACGGCTGCTTTCCGGCCCTGCTGGATTCGGAGAAACCCTCCGTGACGACACCTCAGGGTCGCCCGCCTCGCAAGGCGGTACGGCAGGAGGGGGCGTTCCGCTCTCCATCATCTCCGGACGAAGATCCCTTGAAGATGAGCTCTGCCGCGAAGGGCGGAGATCCGAACTACAAGGTAAAAATTCAGTTGTCTTTCTCAGGAATAAAATAGAGATCTCTCTTATTTTGAAACTCCCCTCTCTACTTACGGCTCGCTGGAGGGCTGATCCCCTTGAGGGCACAGTGCGGCCGAGTCACTTCCTGGCGCAGGACCCTCTGACGAAGATCTCTTCCCCCGCTTTGAGACCATGGTCTCCGGTCTTGAGGCGGTCCTCTTCTTTCCCTGGATGGAGGGATTCTCGATCCCTCCTTTCCAGATAGCCTCCTTCGAGGAGACGGTAGCTTCCTTGTTTCCTCCTTCGCCTTCTTCCAAAGGCGCAACCTCCAGCATCCTGGTTAACACGGGATCCGGCGTGGTCTCGGGGAGGGAGGCCGGACACCTGATCAGCTTTGCTTTCGCTATCCACTCCTGTTTCAAGGGACATCTCTTTTAAGGGTAATTTTATGACGAATATACGGGTAGCGTGTCCGGGTACAGGGCTACTTACTTGAGTATCCGGGCGATTGCAGCTTAGACCTGCGTCCTCGGTCAAGTCAGGACACGTTGCTTGTGATCCGAAGAACAATTTATACATCTCCATGGGCGTCACGGCCGCAAAGTGTTGAAGAGCTCGTGGTCCCTCCGGATTAAACTCCCACAGGCGGAGGGGGCGGGGCAAAGTGCGGCGAATCAACATAACCTGCACCACTACGGCCAGGTTGATGTCTCTTTCCAGGAGATCTTGAATGCGGCCCTGCAACCAGTGCACGTCCTTGGACGGCCCCCAGTCGAGCCCTTTATTGACCCATGATGCTACCGTGGGGAGGACCCAGCGAAAGATGTGAGGCGCCACCCACTTGGTGCCATTGGGCGCTGTGATATAAAACCACTCTCGTTGCCATAAGCTGAACTCCTCTTGAAAAGAGCCCTCGGGCCATGGAACGTCAGCATTCTTGCTTATAACAGCCCGTCCGCACTCCGCTTGCTGCCCCTTGATCATCTTCGGCTCTACTTTGAAGGTCTTGAGCCACGATCCGAAGTGAGGGGTAATGCGGAGGAAGGCTTCGCACACGACGATGAACGATGAGATGTGGAGGATGGACTCCGGATCCAAGTCGTGAAATTCTAACCCATAATAAAACATGAGCCCCCTCATGAAGGGGTCCATCGGGAAGCCTAACCTCAAGGAAGTGAGACTAACACCACGCTCTCACCAGGCTTGGGAGTGGGAATAACCTGCCCTTGAGCAGGCAGCCTATGCGAAATTTCGCGGTTAAATACCTGGCATCTCTCAGCTTTAACACGCCTTCTTCCAAGAACGGAGGAAGGCATCCACCGCCTTGAAGGTCGGAGCCGGACATCATCGAAGGTCCGAAGCGCCTGAATCTGGAGCTTTGGGTGTTGGAACTCGAGGCGAGGGGCAGATTCGATTGAGATTGAAAGAAAGGAGTAGAGCCTTGGTCTCTTTATAAAGAGGTTGAATACCAAGAGCCCTCCCCCGTGACCGTTTGGGACTCGCCTTCGATAGAGGAGACGTGCCAACGGGCACGATTGGGTTACCCACACCCGTATTGGTGAGAATCCCGGAATAAGGGGACACGATCTCTGCTTTGACAAGACGTGCCAAGGAAACCGCCTCGCTAAAGGCGCTGAGGTGGGACAGTAAAAACGATTCGAATAAAGGCTTGGTCGTGGTATGATGACACGCTGCGAAATACGTCAGCAGATTGGATTTGTGTAAATATTATTCTCTCTACGGTGGTATGTGGAAATTATTTTGCAGAGCCGGACACTATCCTTGTGTTCAAAATCTTCTATGAAGTATTCGGAGGAGGAACCCGCCTTGCAATGCCGAAGACAAACTGCGCGCCGGACTTGTCATTGAAGCCTGGTTCAGGGGCTACTGAGGGAGTCCTGGATTAGGGGGTGTCTGGATGGCCGGACTATGACCTTTGGCCGGACTCCTGGACTATGAAGATACAAGATTGAAGACTTCGTCCCGTGTTCGGTTGGGACTTTCCTTGGTGTGGAAGGCAAGCTTGGCGATACGGATATATAGATCTCCTTCCATTGTAACCGACTCTGTGTAAACCTAGCCCTCTCCGGTGTCTATATAAACCGGAGGGTTTTAGTCCGTAGGACGAACAACAATCATACCATAGGCTAGCTTCTAGGGTTTAGCCAGTCTTATCTCATGGTAGATCTACTCTTGTACTACCCATATCATCAATATTAATCAAGCAGGAGTAGGGTTTTACCTCCATCTAGAGGGCCTGAACCTGGGTAAAAACACCGTGTCCCTTGTCTCCTGTTACCATCCGCCTAGACGCACAGTTCGGGACCCCCTACCCGAGATCCGCCGGTTTTGACACCGACACCCCTTCTTCAAATTAGACGTGGCAGATGCGGGATGAACTACTAGAACAAGATCGCATGAAAGCAATTCAAGAGGAATTGGCGGGATTCTTTCTTGACCACGTCATCAATAAAGCCGGAGAATATCATGTGGAAATTGATTTCAATTGCTAGGGGATTGTAAGAGATTTTACATATTGTATATGAATGTAGCCAGTAGCGTTGGATAGATAATACGAAAACTTGTTGTTCGACCAATCTCTTGGAGAAGGAGAGGTCGATCGATCACTATATCATGTGGAAATTGATTTCAATTGCTAGGGGATTGTAAGAGATTTTACATATTGTATATGTATGTAGCCAGTAGCGTTGGATAGATAATACGAAAACTTGTTGTTCGACCAATCTCTTGGAGAAGGAGAGGTCGATCGATCACTTCTCTCGGTATGCATGACGAATTTCTGTACTTAATGGTTCCCTTCATTTTCTTACTAGCTAGCATGTCGAGGGCCTCTCCATGTACAGTACGTAGCGTTGACCAAGCACGGACATAAGAGAGGGCACTTCTCTCTATTAATTAGCTAGCTAACACAATATATGAAACACCTAAATTAACCCCCAAAACCCCAAACCACCCCCTTTCAAAAAAAAACAAAACCACGGCCACCGAAATCTTGTCGACGCTGCGGATGCCTTTTGGTCCCGGTTGGTGCCACCAACCGGGACCAAAGTCCTCCTGCCTGGCTCGGCGCAAGACCGGCCACGTGGAGAAGACATCTGTCCCGGTTCGTGTTAGAACCGGGACTAAAGGGGGGAGGCATTAGTAACGACCCTTTAGTCCCGGTTCATGAACCGGGACTAAAGGCCCTTACGAACCGGGACTGATGCCCCCTTTTCTACTAGTGAAGATCTATTCATGTAGGAATTAGACCCCATCTTGGTAACCTTAATGGCAACGATACATATGTGTGGTTTCCCCTTCTATCACTGGGATCAAGCACCGTAAGATTGAACCCATCACAAAGTACCTTTTTCCATGGCAAGAAAAATCGATCTAGTCGGCCTAACTAAACCAAAGATTCAGAAAAGAAATGCGAGGCTATAAGTAATCATGCATATAAGGGATCAAAATACTCAAATAACTTTCATGGATAAAAACATAGATCTAATCATAAACTCAAAGTTCATCAGATCCCAACAAATACATCACAAAAAAGAGTTACATCAAATAGATCTCCAAGAGACCATTGTATTGAGAATCAAAAGAGAGAGAGGAAGCCATCTAGCTACTAACTATGGACTCGTAGGTCTACAATGAACTACTCATGCATAATCAGAGAGGCACCAATGAGGATGATGAACCCCTCAGTCATGGTGTCTTGATTGGATCTGTGGTTTTTGGAATTTGCGGCGGCTAGAATTGTTTTCCATCGACTCCCCTAAGGTTTTTGGGGATCCAGTGTATTTATAGAGCAAAGAGGCGGTGCGGGAGGCGGCCGAGGTGGGCACAACCCACCTGGGCACGCTTGGGCCCCCAGGCGCGTCCTGGTGGGTTGTGCTCCCCTCAGAGACCTCCTCAGGTACTTCCTGGGGCCATCGTGTGTTTACTGGTCCATAAAAAATCACCAAAATTTCGCTGCGATTGGACTCAGTTTGGTATTGATTTTCTGCAAAGTAAAAAACAAGTAAAAAATAGCAACTGGCACTGAACACTATGTCAATAGATTAGTCCCAAAAAATGATATAAAATTGCTATAAAATGATTGTAAAATATCCAAGAATAATAATATAACAACATGGAACAATAAAAAATTATAGATACATTGGAGACGTATCACTAACCTCCGCGGCCTCCCAGGATTTGGCTTCGCTTTTGTCTTTGTTGCAGGATTTTATGCCATCTCCAGCGTCGCACGCAAGATTTCTTATTGGCGGCAAGGACTTCTCGGTTCGGTCGACCTATGAACTTATTCTTCGCACTGACAACTTTGACGGGAATGCTGCTCCATTCTGGGGCTCACATGTGCCAAGCAAAAGTGAAGGTTTTCGCTTGGCTCCTCTTCAACAACCGCCTCAACACCCACACCAATCTGCTCCGCAAAAACATCATTCTAAATGACCTGTGTCCAAGATGTGGCGCTCCTCATGAAGACACTGTGCATCTCTTCCTCTCCCGCCCTCTCGTGCCCAGGCTTTGGCAGCGGCTTGGTCTTTGTCCCCACTCCAGCGACATCCAGAGGCTATGCGAGGAACCTTGGCCTGTGGGTGTTCCTGTGAGATCATTGCCTTTCGTCCTTCTCGTGATTCTATGGAAAATATGGGATGCTCGGAACGCTATGGCTTTTCGCAACATGGACGTTCACTCCTCTCTTTCGGTAAAAATGATCATTGCTGGCCTAGACATATGGTCACATCGTCTCTCCAAGTCTGGAGATAAGGAAAACGTCTTCTCGTGCCATTCCTTCCTGTCCTCACGTGCAAACGTTCTTATGCAATTCTTGTAACATTTGCAGAGTGATCCGCTTCTTTGAGTAATATATTCAGGTGGGGGAACTCCCCCCCGGTGATTATAAAAAAACCCCAAGCAAACCACCGCCCCCCTAACATGCCCTTCTTTCGGAGAGATCGAAGCCATGATCTTCGGAAACACTTATAAGAAGGCAATCAACATCCGAAGATGCCACCGTCGCCGACATCAACCCCTGTGACCACACAGATTTCAGTCAGACCTGCACGTGATTGCCCCATCAAACCCTGCGCATTATTCAGCATAGCCAACAACCTCCAAACGTCGTTTCCATCCTAACTGGCTATGATCCAGTGTGAGGATTACTCTTTGACAATGCCTCCAAGGAGGAGGACACCCACGGTCTCCAACATCACAGACAATGACACCTATAATGAACAAGGCTTTCACGTGAAGCCTTAGGCCTCGCCACCTCTAACCTAGGTGGGGACGAGGATGCGGTGAACCTTGCGAGACTAAGCCGCGACTCCACTCGCAGTCAACATTGGTGAACCGAAACAAGAGGAACAGAAGGACAAAATGGCCCAGCTCACCAAGGTGCGCTGCCTGTGTCAACATTGGCACCACAACCACCACTTCAAAGAGGGCTTAGGCAAGGCACGACACCACCGAGCCACCCGACGTGCCGTCTTGCATGGCCTGAGGGTCCACGCACAACCACAGCCAACGCACAACGCGATGCCAACTAGCAGCCTTGCTGCACGCCACCAGCACATCTGGGCCCAGATCAGGCCCGCCACCACCACCGTCCGCATGGGGCGCACCGGCGAGCTTGCCGAGTGCCCACGCTGATGAACTAATTACCACCCAACTCCTCTGCACACCCCAAGCATCCGCAATGGCCGCAATAGGCTACGGCGGCTTCGCCGAGCAACAGTCGTTGAACCAGCGCGAGAGGACTTGGGCCCTGAGCCCACTCAACCGTCGTAGCACTTAGCACGGTCGCTTGACCGTTGCACGACAACTGGACCTTGGAGCAGACACCAAGATGTTGTAGTTGCCGACATGTCGGCCGCCACCCGCTGCCACGAGGTTCCACGAACTCGCGGATGCGCTGCCCTACCCAGCGAAGAGCCGGTCCCACCGCCGCCAGCTTCGTTTAGGCTTTTCCCGCCGAAGGTTGATGGCGAAGGCGATAGGGGGAGGAGTTAAGGGCAGGGTGGTCATCGCCGCTCGTGTCGCACTTGGAGAGGAGCGACGTGTTGACTTTTTACATGCTATATAGAGTGTTGTAGGACTCATTAGATTTTTGGGTAATGTATATACCCAGAATATTTATCGATATGCGAAATCGAGAGTACCCAATATATTTGTAGGTATATGCACACTCATTATATTCTCTACAATTACATACCCCGATGTGACATAGGTATTATATCCAATTGTTTTTTAAGTGCGTAGTCATAAAGTGTGTATAATACCCAACTGTTTTACGGAGATATGTCCATGCAAATATGAAGGCATGATACCTTCAATATATAGTTGTAAATATCGTGGCGTACAACCTGTGTGGAAAGGTATGAGAGAAGGAAAGCAATAAAAAAAAAGAGGTGCACTGAATTAGAAAAATTAAAACGCTTGACGCAATCAGAACGAGATCCAGCGGCTCGTGCACTGCTGTCAGATCCACTCTGCATTTCTTTTTTGACGTAGATCTACTTTGCATTTGACTATGGCAGAGTAAATTGTACAAAACCATCATTTTAAAGGCTAGATTTGCGAAAAACACTACAATACATTTTTTTTCTTCAAAAAACACAACGTCTATGGTAATCTTTTTGCAAAAAACACTGATCGGCGTATTTAACTCGGTTGAGCATGTTTATGATAGTTGGGACCCGCTTTTTACCGACGTTGCATAATGTTTTGCTAAAGACAACGCTAGACGGGTCAAAAAGCAAAAACACCCGACATTTTTCACCGTGCTGCCCAGGCCCCCGTGTCCCTAGACTGGTCAGCCTTGCCGGAGTTAACCGGAGCTCCAACCCCTGGACCTTGCCTGTCGCACCGCCAACGCTGCCACCTGAGTAAATCGCCGCCGCCATTGTTGAGGACCGATGCCGGAGCAAAGCTTGCTTGCCCAGCCTCGACGACATGTCGTACGTGCGCCCGTCCGTCCCCCACCTTCCGCACGCGTGTTAGTCGCCGTTGCCCCCCCTCCCCCGCAGCTTGCCGCCGTCGTGGGCGGAGAAGAGGAAAGAGGGCGGCGGTGACTCGATCCAGATCGAGGTCAGCGCGGCGGGGGCTCGATCCAGATCGAGGACGATGCGGCGGCGGCTCCATCCAGATCGAGGATTGCCCGGCGGCGCCTCCATCCAGATCGAGGACGGCGCAAGAGTTGAGTGTCGCGGCTGGGCTCACCGCTAGTTGCCGGCGGGGGAGATTGAGGGTGACGGCGTGGGGAGATTGAGGGCAACGGCGTGGGGAGATGGAGGGAGACGGCGTGCGTAGGCATGTGTCTAATTGCTTTTTTACTTTTTGATCCAGGGGTGCAGATGAAAAATCAAATGACTTGTTTGTAAATTTGAATTGTAATTGATCTGATACGAAATGTTACATCACGTGGGCAAAAGTGGGCCTCAACTGTCATAAACATACTCAACCGAGTTAAATACGCGGATCAGTGTTATTTGCAAAATGTTTATGGTAGCCATAGTGTTTTTTACAAAAAAAAAATGTAACGTAGTGTTTTCTGCAAACCAAGCCCTCAAAGTGGTGGTTTTGTGCAATTTACTCACTATGGCATTGTTTAGGCTGCTGAGAAACTGTCAATCGGGCCCATTTTCTCGTCCGATCCGCCCGAGAAAACAAATCGATCAACTGATAGCTACTTGATCCACTTGTGTTCGCCGACGCCGTGACATCACTCCCTGGTCGTAACGGGAAGAACATCAAAAATCATGCTATAATTATCTGCCAAGATTAAATACTATTCCGACATCACGCGGGATTCATCTGGTTTTATCTTTACCTGTCTTGGGCTTTGGCCGTTGCTGTCTTTTGTTTTTCGGTTTAATCGTATTTTGAATGCTGTCTGTTCTGAGGGTTTTATATTAATTTAAAGCCGGATACTTCTTGTGTCTTAATTTTTTTTTAAAAGAAATATGTATGTATATGTTCATGCTATCAGCCCGTAAAAAATGACGGATGATTGACAACTATCAATACTTGGCATCAAGACCATCTGGTTACCTGCAATTTTCTTAGGCCAACTCCACCGCGCGACCCTATCCTGCCCGGCCCCGTTCGTTTGGGGTAAAACAGACAAACCGGGCGGCCCAGCGTGCTGAAGTAAACGGACTTTTGTCCGTTTTGTGTCCGCTTTCGACCCATCTGCGGCCCAAGTTTGCGCCTCTTTTGGGGCGAAACGGACAGTGCGCGGACGGGCGGGACGCGCGCGCTTGTCCGCCCCTGGCCCGCGTGTCGGTGACATAGAGCAACCCCCCCCCCCGCGGCCCCTTTGGCGCCATTTCCTCCCAAACCCTCCCACGTCCCGCCCGTCCCACTCCCTCCCCCGTCCATGGCCGACGCCCAGCCGAACTCCGGCGGGCTGGCCGTCGACCCGCCCGGAATGGCCAAGAAGAAGAAGGGCAAGGCGCCAAGGAAGCCGTGGTCGGAGTGCACGCCGGAGGAGATCGCCAGGTTGGACGCGGAATCGGCGAAGAGGAGGAGCCGGAGGGCGGTCGCCAAGACCAACATCGCCGCGGCCAAGAGAGCCGCCGAGCGCGCTGCGATTGAGGCCGCGCGGCACAAGGCCGAGGTCGAGGAGAAGGAGGCCATCGTCAGCAAAGCGCACGCCCTTCTCATGGCCGGCATTTGTCGCCCGCCCGGTTTCTCTGGAGGGGCCGTCGGTCCGGCGAGCACAGGGTCGTCGGTCGCCCGGCCTCCGCACTGACAGTCGCCGACGTCGCGGACCACGCCCTTGTTGCCCGGCTTTCCTCCGCCAAGGCACGACGGCTAGACCCGTTTTGGGGGGTCGCCGGATGTGACCGTGATCACGCCGTCCACACCACGCCCCTCGGCCGTCATCGACCTCAACGTCACCCCTGGGTCCAGCAGCGGCGGCCGGCCGTCCGTCGAGATGCAAAGAAAGCAAGCACGGCCGCCGTTTACCGGCACCATGCCGTCCCCCCGCGTCTTGTTCGACGGAATGCCAACCCCAACGGCACCGGTCGCATTTACCTCTACTACGACCAGTTCATGGAGGAAGTGATCTACAAGGGTGGCCACGTCCCTGTCTACGACCCCGAGGAGACCAAAAGTCAGGATGGCCGCGGCCAGTTCACTGCCGATGAAGAGGCCGACGACCATGCTGACTACGACCATGGTGACTCATGGCATGAAGGATGACATCTATGTCGAAGGTGATGGTGATGAAGAAGAAAGCAATGACGTTGACATTAGTGGCAAGCCATTGCTCATCGACGAGCTGACACAAAGAGCGGAAGCACAAAAGAAGAGGAAGAGCATTCGCACGGGTTCATACACACAAGATGAGGACAAGTTGATTTGCCAAGCTTGGATGGAGATTAGCCAAGATCCAAGGACCGGCGCGCAACAAAAGGGCATTGTTTTTTGGACGAGAGTCCACAAAACATTCCATGAAAGGAAGTTGTTTGAGCCCTACCAATTTGAAAGCAACCGTGGCGTCGGCTCGATTCAAAAGAGATGGTTGTTCATCCAACAAGAGTGCAACAAGTATCAAGCCGCATTTGAGAGCGTTCAAGCACGGCCCGTGAGTGGTACCGGCATTGGAGACATGGTATGCTCTCCTTCTTTGCCCTTTCCTTGCTACGGCCATGAGACTTCGGCCTTGTACATGTTTGCATGGTCACTTGTTGTTCATCATATGGTGTAGGCATTTCAATCTTTGGAGGCATTCAAGGCCCCGCACAATGACAAGCCGTTCACCCTTACGCATTGTTGGACTATGATAAATTACAATTGCCCTAAGTTCAAGGACCAATACCATGAACTCCAAAGGAAGAGAGGCCTGAAGACGGCCAAGTTCGCCGGAGGTGGAGATGGCGAGGCGTTGAAGAGGCCGAGGGGCAAGACCAACTCCAAGGTTGATGACATTCGTGATGCCTCATCCATGGCATTGCATGACACTTTGCATGGCATGATGTCGCAAAAGGATGTGAGGGACGAGAAGAAGTGGCGAAGCAAGGACGAGCAAATGAAGCAATACCTAGAGCTTCAAACGAAGAAGCTTGAGATGGAGGAGGCGGCCAAGAGAAGGAAGCTTGAGATGGAGGAGGCGGTCAGGCAGAGGCAGCTCGACATCGAGGCCGAGAACGTCAAGGCCAGGTAAAGGCAGCTCGACATCGAGACCACCAATGCCGCTACCAAAGCGAAGGAGGTGGCCCTCACGATCATGAGCATGGATTTGTCGAAGATGAGCAAGAAGACGAAGGCCTGGTTCGAGGCCAGACAGAAGGAGATGCTCGACACCGACGGCCTGAACCAGGTCGTCCGATCGACCGTGGCCGTTCTTTTTTTGGAGGCTAGCATCGGTGCCGCCCGCCCGCTGGGCCGCTGGTCGTGTGCCGGCGAGAAAAACATTCATTTTGAAGGCCGGCTGTGTTGCCGGCGAGGACAACCATTCATTTTGGAGGCTGGCTTTGTTGCCGTCGTGTGTGCTGAACTAGGGATGTAGAGCTTGGCATTCGAAACGTTTCTTTTGTTTTTTAAATGGACGCGGACAGGACGGGGTAAAGGATGCGGCCGCGCGCTGGGCGCATGGCCACCGCATCGATCTCAGGACAGGCCCGGACACGACCCCATCCCCCTGCCCAAACGGACAGAATCCGGACAAAACAGACGTCCGTTTGGGGTCGCGCGGTGGAGTTGGCCTTAGAGCATGGTTAATAGTATAGCCAGCTACTGGTTATACGCCAGTGCCATGTCATTTACATCCATTTTATAGTCAACATGTACAATAGTAGATCAAAAGAATGTACTACTTTTTTATTATGTGGCCCACCTTTTATTCTCACAAAGTGCCTAGAAGCACATGCTAGAGCTGGCTCTTCACGAAGAGCCCGCTTATCTTCTCTCTCCTATTCTTTTTCCTTCAACTAAGCAGAAATATACTAATTTATTTTTTATAGCCCACTAACTCAGATTATTGTATTTGCTCTTATTTTTGCAGCTGGTCAAATGGCGCAGGAAGACCCTTCCGGCATACCCTGAAACTTTTGGTGTGTGTTTATAAGTGTAAATATTGCGTGGATCCCGAAGTAGATACAAATGGCCTGGGGTTGTTTATATAGATAGAATATAGAGAATCGGTTCTATATAAAACAGAAAAACTATTTAACCGACTAAGACCACGTTTGGCTCTTCTAACTAATCCACGAATATGCAAAACTGGATTCCTATAAACCTGGAATTTCAGGTTTGTACAAAAACGACTATTAGTCATTTTTCTATAAACACGATTCCTGTATCTCTCTCGCTGATCCTCGTGGGCACATCAACCAAAGAATTAGAATCTGCAGATGTGCCGGTGACCGGCGACAGCCTCGATGGGCTCTCACTAGTGTGCCACATCTCGACGCCGTCATCCTCTAGCTGCCGCCCGCCGGCCCCCTGCTGCCTGTCGCCGCTTCTTCTGCGCCGTCCGTCTTGTCGTTGTCGCCGCCAAGGTCGGCTCCTTGAGCGTGTACATGCGTCGGCAGCCAGCGGATCAAATCGATCCAGCTTGTTCCCGTCGGTAGCTAGCTTCTACATACATGTGGGCGGCATCGTTTCGTGCGTTCTGCAGCCGACCGATAGAATTGATCCAGCCATCGCTCTAGGCAGCAAGGTTCTACATCTGTGTGCGTATTCACGGCGGTAACTTCGTGCGTCCGGTAGCAGGCGGATCGAATTGATCGAGCGCTTGCCTCGGTAGCTAGCTTCTACATGAGCGTGTACACGGCTGTCCGGCGAGATCGATGAGTCAACTCTCTTGTATTTGCGTACCTCGACGGAACGTGACGAGAAAATAAGAAGCTCACCGCAGAATAGGAATAGTACTCTGAATCATTATCGAATAAGGAACTGACAAACACACTTTCCAACCCAAATATAGTCTTATACAAACTCATTCTTAACCGAAATGATAGTAAAACTGGTTTTGCTAAAAATCAGCTAAAAACTCGTTTTCTATAAACCAACCCTAATATTTGCTATCCAAACAACCCCTTAATCTTGCACCGAGTCCTTGTTGCTTGTTTCGCTTCGATCAATCAAGAACAGCTGATGAATGAACTAGCGTCATTTTTTTCACTCGCAGATCGGTAGTTGCCTGGCCAAAGTGCTAGCTAATCAATCCTGACTTGAAAAATCCCTGTTGTTTGCGATTAGCTTCTTTGTGAAATTAGTTGCTTCATGTTCATGGGATTCTGCTCAAACCCTCGCTATCTATGATCGATGTGTAATTGGAGCATTGCTTCGGTAGGCCCCCCTCACAAACCATATCAGAGCATCATGGTTATTTGACCATAAGGTATACCCACCTCCGTATGTGACGCGTATACGCAGACTACCCCCTTCATCCTGGGCCTGGCCCATTTTTCTTTCTTTCTTTTACTTTCAAAGAATAGATGCATAATGTAGGATTTGAACTCTAAACCGCATGATTTATTTCCACCCACTATAACCAACTCAGATACCTCACTTATTGTACTTCATTACTTCTTTTACTCTTATTGTTGTTCATTTTCTCAGACTATTGATGCGAGAAAGCTTTGGCCGGTTGAATTTGACCCTTTTTTGCGGGAAAGCTTTGGCCCTTTGGATTTGACTTGAGAACGTGGCTTTCCATTTGCACATAACAGACATAATTGATTCCGATTTGTTTCCTAAAACTGTCCAGCCGAAATTAAGCGCCCTCCTAAAATCATGCGAGCATAAATTGAGTCAGTTTGTTTCTCTTTTATTTTTTTAGGAAATTATGTCAATGAAATTCTGTACGCCATACATACTACTAAAATCAGAAGCATATTAAATTTGCTTCCACCCTAATGAAAATGTGCTTCCTTCAATTTGCTTGAAATTAAAAATATGTTCTGACTTAACCAAAAGTTGTTTTGTGTTGATATTAAATTTGCTCGAATGAGGAATTTGCTTGCTTCCTGTGACGCCCTCGATTCAATCGTACACTAATCATACACGCAAATGTGTACGATCAAGATTAAGGACTCACGGGAAGATATCACAACACAACTCTAGACACAAATTTAAAATAATACAAGCTTCATATTACAAGCCAGGGGCCTCGAGGGCTCGAATACATAAGCTCAAAAACACAAGAGTCAGCGGAAGCAACAATATCTGAGTACACACATGAGTTAAACAAGTTTGCCTTAAGAAGGACAGCACAAAAGCATCTACGATCGAAAAGGCAAGGCCTCCTGCTTGGGAGCCACCTAACTACTCCTGGTCGTCAGCGGTCTCCACGTAGTAGCAGACATCAGCAGTGGCATCTGGCTCTTGGGCTCCGACATCTGGTTGCATCAACCGGAAAGAAAAAGAAGGGGGAAAATGGGGAGCAAAGCAACCGTGAGTACTCATCCAAAGTACTCGCAAGCAATGATCTACACTACATATGCAACATTATCAAAGGAAGGCTGTATATGTGGACTGGGCTGCAGAATTGCCAGAATAGAGAGAAGGCCTAGTCCTATCGAAGACTAGCATCTTCTGGAAACCAGCATCTTACAACAAACATGATGGAGTAGAGTAGCATAAAGTAAAGTAGTAGTAGTGTTATCAACCTCGGCCAGAGATCCTTTCTCGACTCCCTGCGAGAAAGCAATCCTAGAGCCATACTATCCATTTCTCATCACAATCCAATTCTCATCACAAGTATCCAGTTCTAGTTGTATCGATCGGGATACAACTCCAAGTGTCCGTTACCGTAGGACAGGCTATTGATAGATGTTTTCTTTCCTGCAGGGGTGAACCGACTTATCCACCACGCTCGATTAACTCCGGCCGGACACACTTTCCTGGGTCATGCCCGGCCTCGGCCAAACAATACGCTGCAACCCGACCTAGGCTTAATAGAGAGGCCAGCACGCCGGACTAAACCTATGCCCCCAGGGGTCATGGGCCATCGCCCGAGAACTCCTGCATGTTGCGAACGCGGCTGGTGAGCAGACCTAGCTACCTCCTTCAGAAAGGCAGGTGCTAACGCAGTCCAACCCGGCGTGCGCCGCTCAGTCGCTGACGTCTATTAAGCTTCGGCTGATGTATACGACGCAGAACGCCCACACTATGCCCACGCGATGGTTAGTGCTATCAGGCCAGAGGCCCCTCGGATCAAATATCCAAATCGTAGTGGATTAGGAACGCGCGGTAACAAGCAGAGACTCACGAAAGATGTGACCCCGTTGCCCCATCTCGAGGACTTGCGGCAAGGGCTAGGATTGCCCGGCCACGCCTCGTAATTATCTCGCAGGCACCTTCCAGGTCAACCCGTCTCCACATCACTCGCGGGTACCCCTCAGGGTCAACCCGCCTCTCCGAGTAACAGCTGTAAAGTCCAAGTATCTGTGTGTCCAAACATCAAGGGGGAAACCCGAGGAATCACCCCTGGTGAATTCCGCTCGATGTAATCATCAAGGTGAACGTAAGAGGAACCACCCCCGAGGTTCACACTTGAGGGGTTGCACTACAGAGTCGTATCGGAAGTGGTTAAGGCGGAATCACCCTCGATGACCACGACCGAATAACTACACTACAGGGTTAACATCAGAAGTGCTGTAGAGGTCTCAACCTCGGCACTCGATAGGAACCCAGTAGTGTCGAGCAACTAAGGGGAAGTGATGTGCGGTGCCGGGGCCTGGTCTTCGATCCCGCTGATCGGGTCTTCGATGATGAAGCAGGGGCAACAAGGACAAGGTGGGGGGGGGGGTCACTGATGAATCACTAACCAACCTATACTAAGCAATTTAGGATAAGCAGGTAAGGTAAAAATAAGCAGGTTACAAAAGAAGGCTATGCATCAGAATAGGAGCAAACAATAACAATAGCAAAATCTAATTCAAGCATGAGAAAATGGTATGGGAGATATGGGGATGATCAAAGGGGGGCTTGCCTGGTTGCTCTGGCAAGGAGGGGTCGTCGTCGACGTAGTCGATCACCGGGGCATCATCGATCTCGGGGTCTACCGGAGAGAAGAGGGGGAAGAAACAGTATATATAAGCAAACAGATGCAACGCTAAGTATGATATGATGATAAGCAGAACTAGAGTCGACCTAACGTAGTACTACACATTGCAAACGGAGGGGATAAACATTCGAGGATGAATTCCCGACGTTAGGTGTATTCGGACAAAGGAAAAGAGGGGGAAGTTCCATGTTCCACATGCTAGGGCATGTGACAGATGAACGGACTGCTTATTCGGATTCGTCTCGTTTTTCTGAGCAACTTTCATGTATAAAACATTTTCATCCGAGTTACGGTTTATTGTCTATGAATTTTGAAAGATTAAACCATTTTCTGGATTTATTTATATTAAGAGAAATGAAATATGACATCAGCATGACATAGGTGTGATGTCAGCAGTCAACAGTCCGGTTGACTGGTCAAACTGACATGGGGGACCCACCTGTCATGGACAGTGGGTTAAACAGAGTTCAAACTAATCTAAATTTAGTTAGTAAAACTACTGGGCCCACCTGTCAGTGTCTAATTAACTAGACTAATTAGTTTTTAATTATTAAAATGTTTTAATTAGAGGATTAAGCGAGGGACCCGTGTGTTAGTGGCACTGAGTGCCTGGTCAGCATAGTTGACCATGGTGAACATGGTCAACTGGGTCCAGGGGCCCACGGGCAGCGACCCAGAGGCGGTCCCTGTCGGTGTCAGGTCAGCGCCGGCGCCGGAGCAACGCCGGCGAGGCCATCTGCGGCGGCCAAACACCGGAGACGGCCGGAATCGCGCTACGGCGCATCATTTGGCACGCGATGTCACATCCCTAATCCTGGTCTGACCTATGCCAGCTTCGATGTGTGCATCATGTTTAAGTTCAAATGAAATTTGAATTGAGGAATTTTTCAAAGCCTCAGAAAACCCCTAAAAATAACCAACATTTAAATCTCATCAAACAAGTCCAAGAAAATGTTCCTGTTATTCTGTGAAAATATTGGCATGAGGTGAAATTCAAACCAATATTTTTGGAGTCACAAAAATATTTATTCTGGCCATTTGAATTAATCCAATAACTATTTGCTTTGGACTTATATTTAATATATATTAAATATGACTCCAATAATTCTGGAAGTTTGTGAGTGGCTTTGTATATATCTTAGCAAGCAATATAATAACCTATAGAATTTATTAAAATGATTTAGTTGCTAAACTAAATCAAAACAGAGGAAGAAAAATAGATAACAGAAACAAATAAAAGAGAGAGAGAAACTTACCTGGCCGCATCCCACCTGGCAGCCCACCTGGCCGGCCCAGCACTGTGCTGGCCCATGCCAGCCAGCTGCTTTGTCCTCGCCAGGCAGGCACATAGGTGACGCCGGCGAGCCCGAGCTTGCCACGGCGCCACCTGCTTGCCACCCGCGCCCCTGGACACCTGGGCAGGCTCCACGTCGCGCCCGGACCCCCTGGACACGTCCACTATCCCCCTGCCTCTCTCCCTCGTTCCCCTCCGCCATGGCCGAAGCAGCCGTCGCCGTCCCACCGCCGTAGCCGTAGCCACCGTCGTCCCCGCGCCGCTCCACCGTGTCCGCGAGCCCCGCAGTCATCCGCTCCGTCGAGCTAGCCGAGCCCCGAGCGCTCGCGTTCCCCGAAGCCACCGCATCGACCTCGCCCGACTCCGCCATCGCCGGAGATCCCCCTCGCCGCCGTGACCACTCCAGCTCTTCCACGACCTCTCTGACCTGCCCGTCGAGACCACTGTGAGCTGCTGCCCATCCTCCCCCTCTCTGTTCCCTCTCTCATGCACCGTACGCACCACACCGAGCTCACCGCACCTGCCGCCGCCTGTGTTCACCGCCGGCGTGACTCCGGCCAAGCAATGGCTCAGCCATCACGTCCATCTTGCTCACTGCGCCGCGTAGAGCATGTAGGTGCCCCGCATGAGCTGCCCCGACCGCCGTAGCGTCGACCCCGAGCTCACCCGAGCTCCGGCGACCGCCAAGTTCGTCGCTGGCGACGTTCCCGGCCGCCCCGAGCCCAACCACCACCACCAAACGCCGCGGCTTGCTCCCAGCTACGCGTAGGTGCTCTCCGCCGCCCATGTGGTCGCCGGAACACGCTAATGCACTCCCACCGCCGCGTCTGGCCTTGCCGGCGGCTAAACGCCGGCGTGTTTGACCTTTGACTTTGACTGGGTGGGCCCAGGTTGACTCCCCTGAGTCTATGACAAGTGGGGCCCCCTCTGCTAATTAACTTAGATTAGAACTAACTAAATTATTTAGTTTAAATAACTGCTGACACACGGGACCCACTGGTCAGGTTGACCTGGACATCCGCTTTGACCACTGACGTCACCCTGACGCACTGCTGACACAATAACTAATTTCTGGATTTATTTTTATATAGAAAATTCCAGAAATTGTTGCAAACTTCAAAAATTCATAGAAATTAATCTGTAACTCCAATGAAATAATTTATATATGAAAAATGATCAGAAAAATCCAATCTATCCATCTGTACCACTTTCATGCATGTTAGAACAACTTATGGCTGCTGTTTAGGCCAAATCATACAAATGGCATTTAAACTCTCACATATGGAGTTTGAATTTGAACCTAGGGTTCAAACCAACTCCATTTAACATGTTGCTAGTTGCATTAGCTCAAAACACAGCATATTTCCATGCCATGATCATGCATCATATTGTTGCATTGCATTGATTGTGTTCTTCTTTGTTTGCCGGTATTTGTCCCCTCTCGATAGTCGTGGTTTCGACGATGAGTTCGATGACACCAATGAAGAACTATATTATCTTCAGAAGTGCTAGGCAAGCAAAACCCCCTTGTTCATTCCGATATAATCCCACTCTCTCGCTCCTGCTCTCTTTTACTGCATTAGGACAACAACGATTCATCTGTTACTTGCTGCGGTAGCTGAACCCCTTTATCCTCTGCATGACCTGCCATTCCACAGCAAATAGATGAAACCCACTAGCATGAGTAGGAGTTGTTTGAGCCTTGTTGTGCCTACTCATTCATGCTTGTTTGTCATGCCTGCTACTGCTTAGAGTTGAGTCAGGTCTGATTCATCGGGAATGAATCGGAGGTGTGTAAACATGTCCTACTGTTGAGAGCTAAGTGTGTGAACATGATTTGGTAAAGGTAGCGGTGAGAGGCCATGTAGGAGTACATGGTGGGTTGTCTCATTGAAACCGTCCTCAGGAACTGAGTTCTGTGTTTGTGATCCATGAAACAATTACTACCACGCATTGGGCCCGAAACCAATGGACCCTCTCGGCTTCTTAACCACCCTTGTTCTCTGTCCAGGAGTTGCAACTAGTTTCTGGTGTTTGTAGGTTATGTGTTGGAGGCCGTGCGTAGCGCTGACCCTAGGGGTGGGCTATGATGCGGTAGATACACGGTGGCACGGTGTACCGGGCGCCCGTTTGGTGTCTCAGGAACCCTGCTCACATCGTTCGGGGCCGTATGTGGAAACCTCGGCCGGACTCCCTGCGGATGAAACCTGAATAGGCGATAGACCTGGACTAGAGTCTTGAGTGTTTAGGTAGGCCGTGGCCGACACCCTCGTTGGGCTTCCGCGTGAAGGTTGCCGAGTCCATGTCGGTATGGCGGCGGTAAGTGGTGAGAGCGTGTGTGAAGAAGTACACCCCTGCAGGGTTATAAATAATCTATTCGAATAGCCGTGTCCACGGTAAAGGACTTTTGGTTGCCTATAACAGTTCATAGACAAGTGAAAGTGGATACTCTAAAATGCGCAAGATAAGCGTGAGTGCTATGGGTGGCGTTTTCGTAGGAAGACGGGAGCGGACCCATAGTGGTGTATTGAAATGGTGAATATGTGGACTCGTGTGCGCCACCTCAAAAGAGTTACTTGCAGTCGTAGTTCAGGATAGCCACCGAGTCAAAGCTGGCTTGCTGCAGTTAAACTCCACCAGCCCCTTTGTTGATAATGATGCATATGTAGCTAGTTCTGATGTAAGTCTTGATGGGTACATTTGTACTCACGTTTGCCTATTTTATGGTTTGAAGAGAGATGTCAGTCTCGCTAGTAGTTCCGTGTGGACTTCGACGTTTAGCTTGATACCTCAGCTACGATCTTGTGCCCTCGGCAGGATCTGGTAGATAGTCAGGCTTCTCAGCCTTTTTCATTTATAGATGTACGTACTTTCGGACATGTTAAGCTTCCGCTTGTGCTTTGACTTGTATGCTCTGAATGTTGGGTCATGAGACCCATGTTTGCATTATCTCGCTCCTCGGAGCCTAATGAATAAATATTTGAGTCAGAGAGTTATGTTGTGATGCCATGTTGTATTTACACATATCGAGCATATTGTGTGTATGATTGAAATGCTTGGTATGTGTGGGATCCGACAACCTAGTTGTTTATCCTTGGTAGCCTCTCTTATGGGGAAATGTAGTCTTGTGCTTCCATGAGCCATAGTAGTCACTTCTGACCCGGTTCACCGAGTCCTGCTAGCCCAAAGACTCTTGCTCGGAACACTTGACTAGCCGGCATGTGTTTCACTGCCGTTCCTGTGTTCCGTCTTACGGGAAATGTCACGCGGTGACATCCGGAGTCCTGCCTAGCCTGCTACAGCCCGGGTTCCCGAGTCCTGTTAGCCAGATGCTACAGCCCGGATTCACACGCTGGCAATCGACAAGCTCGAAGTTGATTCATGTATGCCTGTTCCCATGGGTTAGTGCCGCTTTGGGTTCACGACTAGCCATGTCGGCCCGGGTTCTCTGTCATATGGATGCTAGCGACACTATCATATACGTGAACCAAAAGGCGCAAACGGTCCCGGGCCATGGTAAGGCGACACCCGTGGGAATACCGTGCGTGAGGCCGCAAAGTGATGTGAGATTTTACCGGCTAGATCGATGTGACTTGGAATCGGGGTCCTGACAGCTTTGGTATCAGAGCCTGACTGCCTGTAGGATTACCAAGCCAAACCAGTCGAAGTTGTGTCTAGAAGTGCTTTAGTTATGTAAGGGAATTGATTGGGGAAGGGAACGTAAGGCTCTTTTTACTCCTTATACCTCATGGCCTTCTGATCTGAGTCAACCTCTTCTCTTCTACGAGGATTAAGAACTAGGCCTTCTCATCTATCTATCAGGATGACGTGTTACTAATCCATAGACTTATAGGATTGTTGGTTTCAAGCCCCAGTTCAGTTCCTACTACTTCTGTGTGTTGTTAGTTGATCTCAGAACCTTATTATTGTGATGTTGAGTGGTCATGCTGCTATTTTGCAGGATGTCTCAAATCATTTTGAGCATTTACAGCCGTTATGCTGTCTGAGTCATCCCAGATTTCTATATAGTCTGATGCATTTGCAAATCCCTTCTCTCCGTTCTAATGTTCATTTGGGCCAGATTAATCACAGAAATCAGTGTGTTGAGGTACTCCGCTGCCTCGGCATATATGTTGGAGCTATTATTATGAACCTAGGTGTTTTAGGGAGTCACCTAGTAATCTAGCCATGTTTTGTGTTCCCGGTGTGATGATTCTGACCATTATTCTCTAAAGTATCCCATGATGCCATTTAGTTAGTAGGTATTCTATTCCTGGGTTCTTGAACCCGAGATTCACCCTACTTACCTCCTGTTGATAGTGTTTGCTAGTTCCTTTAGGATATTAGTAACTTTGCGATAGTCCCTGAGGTCCGTGGTATTTCCTTCTTCCAAATACTATGAACTGCTTATGGCAGAAGTTCTTTGAGCCAAAAGATCACAACTAGGGTGCTCTTGAGGAGTACTCCATTCTATATTGTGACTCTGCCAATCCTACCTTTCTGCATGGGTTATCCGGAAGAAATATGTTGAATTTGTTCGGCATACTAATCCATGCCTCCACAACTCGAAAAGTTATATGTTCCTTTGAGTTGTCCCTCTTTAGTTGTTTTCTGACCTCCATCTATCAATTGATAATCAGGAGTAGTCGTGCATTCGTCATCGATGCCTATTATTCTTGTGGTCTGTCAAGCCATTCTATTCTGGAATGACTGGGAGAAACAAACTCCAGTACCTCATCCATATCCAGGATTGGGTCAAAGCAGTTGTAATCCGCAGATCAAATGCAATCAAGCTTTTGATTCTGTTCTATCCTGAAGTATTACCCACTATATGTCAGGAACGTCATGAGAATTGCACTTTCTCTTATGAATTCTTGGTGCAGTGATACTCTCGCCATCATTTTTCATCCCTCGGTCCCGTGTTGTCGCAACCGGAATGCCGGCAAGTGAACCATGATGTGTGAAATCAATACTCCTAGCAACCGTGTTGCTTGGTAGTTAATGGACACTAATATCATTCTTAGCGTGTTGGTTATCGAAACATTATTCTAGGATTGATCGTGTTACCTTGTCCTTATTTCTGGTGCACTCTTCGATCTTTGAGTTAGGATTGAATCCCTTGCTCGTTTGATCATATCGTCTTGTCTGGAAAGCAAGATTGTTCTCGAGCTTAGTAACATATCAGTGGTTCGTGATTTTCTGAATATCTTCTCGGAAGTATCACCAGGTTGTCCCCCGACTGTTATGTTGAGCTCGTGATCAAGTTGGTTTTCTTGTAAACCACCCTTTCTCCAAGAATCTGTGTCGGATACCCTGAGCTAGTTGGTTAAGCTAGACAACAACTTGGAGAGTTGGAAGATAAAAGCTTGTCTGACTTAGTTCATGTTAAGGGATATCTTTTGTGTGTATGTGTGTGTGTGCTGAAGAAAGATGATATCTCCATTGATTGGTCCTCGTGATCAGTTGTTGGATCTATTGCCTTGCCAAAACTTTGACTTGAGTATAGGCTATCGTCAAGTCAAATCAGAACCAACGATGTTCGTAATGTTGTCTTACTCGTGGTTGATCCCTCGAGCATACACCATTATATCTTTTGGCACGACCAATGCTATCACCGTGTTCACATGATGGTGGAAGTCGATTGATATGGAAATTCCGATGAGTTGTTGCTGAACCCATCGTGACATTTTGTCTCCCCCATGATTCATGTTGAACATCAACCTAATGTTGGAAACTTTGTAAGCAATGCCTTCGTGTTCCGTTCATGAAGCTTATGCTTGGATGGAAGAAGTGACTTCCTCGGATTCATGTGCATTTGGTGCAAGTTGCCGCCATGAATTCGAGAAAGATTGTTTTGCCTCCTCTGGAATCATCCCAAGTTAGTCACGCATATGTGCGAAGTGCTCTATGGTTTGATAGGTTGGCCGCCTCCACTCCATATGTGTTTCCTAGCACACCAAGCCACTGACTGATTTGCTCAAGGAGAAGGAGTCCCTTCATAAGAGCTAATCCGGACTTATGAAAAGATTTCAATATCCTCGATGATGGTTCCCCCACCTGAACATGGTAGTGTTTAATATAAGACTACTACGTGGCGATGCTTGTCTGGGACAGCGTGTTCACATGTTTGTAGCAAAACTCGCTCATTTTTTGGAGCTTGCTATCGTAGTTCAATTCCTGAGAATCTCACAATGTTATCTCGTTGGTTTGTGTTGCAAACTTTCTTTCCCAGACATACTGTCTGAAATATTCCGTTCCCAGCCAGATCCGAATCTTAGGCAGATATGATGGTTGGAACATTCCCGACATTTGCATTATGTTCCCAGCTTGCAACCCAACAATTGTTGCCCAGGATCATCTTCAAAAGCGGTCCTACCATGGGTCCCATCCATTTCCGATGATAAGCAAAATCATCCATTGTGTTGTCTTCAACAAGGTAGTCCACATCATCCATTCTAGTCTGAGTATGTCATTCTATCGAACTCCTTCAAATGATCGATTGTGATTGCCTTAGGCTGGTATGAAGAGTTTCAATGATCTCTGAATCAAAAGTAATTCTTTTGCCACTTAAGGGAATATTTCTGCGAGTCACCTTCTCTAAGGTGCATCGTTATGGTATCATGGCAACTCAACTCCTTGCTGCGTTGACAACCGTTCACCACCCTCTTAAGTGTGGAATTGTTGTCTACCTAGTGAACCTTCATCATCTGTTACACTCCATCCCGCTGGATGTATGTTTCGTGTCTCAGCTCGAGAGATGTTTCAATGTCTCACTCGATGAGTTGATCCTGAGTTGTTCGATCTTCGAGAAGATCAATCCTTCTAGAGTTTTCCCTTTCCTCTCATTGTCATGTTAGTTGGAGTTCTCAAAGCAAGACATCGAGAAAAAAATGGTGATCATGTCAACGTTCTTATGAAGTGCAACCTGGATCGTGAAGACCGTGTTAGCTTGTGCCCCCTCTGTCTTCTTACCTCACGTCTTGAATCTCGGGACGAGATTCTTGTTTAGTGGGGGTGAGTTGTCACATCCCTAATCCTGGCCTGACCTATGCCAGCTTCCATGTGTGCATCGTGTTTAAATTCAAATGAAATTTGAATTGAGGAATTTTTCAAAGCCTCAGAAAACCCCTAAAAATAACCAACATTTAAATCTCATCAAAAGAGTCCAAGAAAATGTTCCTGTTATTCTGTGAAAATATTGGCATGAGGTGAAATTCAAACCAATATTTTTGGAGTCACAGAAATATTTATTCTGGCCATTTGAATTAATCCAATAACTATTTGCTTTGGATTTATATTTAATATATATTAAATACGACTCCAATAATTCTGGAACTTTGTGAGTGGCTTTGTATATATCTTAGCAAGCCATATAATAACCTACATAATTTATTATAATGATTTAGTTGCTAAACTAAATCAAAACAGAGGAAGAAAAATAGATAACAGAAACAAATAAAAGAGAGAGAGAAACTTACCGGTCAAGAGCCCACTGTCCGCCCAGCCATTGGCCCATGCCACCTGCTTGCCCTCGCCAGTAGCACAGAGGTGACGCCGGCGAGCCCGAGCTTGCCACGACGCCACCTCCTTGCCGCCCGCGCCCCTGGACACCTGGGCAGGCTCCACGTTGCGCCCCGACCCCCTGGACACGTCCACTCTCCCCCTGCCTCTCTCCCTCGTTCCCCCCCCGCCATGGCCGAAGCAGCCGTCGCCGTCTCGCCGTCGTAGCCGTAGCCACCGTCGTCCTCGCGCCGCTCCACCGTGTCCGCGAGCCCCGCCGTCGTCCGCTCCGTCGAGCTAGCCGAGCCCCGAGCGCTCGTGTGCCCCGAAGCCACCACATCGACCTCGCCTGACTCCGCCATCGCCGGAGATCCCCCTCGCCGCCGTGACCACTCCAGCTCTTCCCCGACCTCTCTGACCCGCCCGTCGAGACCACTGTGAGCTACTGCCCATCCCCCCCCTCTCCGTTCCCTCTCTCATGCACCGTACGTACCACACCAAGCTCACTGCACCTGCCGCCGCCTGTGTTCACCGCCGGCGTGACTCCGGCCACGCAATGGCTCAGCCGTCACGTCCATTTTGCTCACCGCGCCGCGTAGAGCACGTAGGTGCCCCGCACGAGCTGCCCCGACCGCCGTAGCGTCGACCCCGAGCTCACCCGAGCTCCGGCGACCGCCAAGGTCTTCGCCGGTGACGTTCCCGGCCACCCCGAGCTCAACCACCACCACCAAACGCTGCGGCTTTCTCCCAGCTACGTGTAGGTGCTCTCCGCCGCCCATGTGGTCGCCGGAACGCGCTAATGCACTCCCACCGCCACGTCTGGCCTCGCCGGCGGCTAAACGCCGGCGTGTTTGACCTTTGACTTTGACTGGGTGGGCCCAGGTTGACTCCCTTGAGTCTATGACAAGTGGGGCCCCTCTGCTAATTAACTTAGATTAGAACTAACTAAATTTAGTTAGTTTAAAGAACTGCTGACACACGGGACCCACTGGTCAGGTTGACCTGGACGTCCCCTTTGATCACTGACGTCACCCTGACGCACTGCTGACGCAATAACTAATTTCTGGATTTATTTTTATATAGGAAATTCCAGAAATTGTTGCACACTTCAAAAATTCATAGAAATTAATTGGTAAGTCCAAATGAAATCATTTATATATAAAAAATGAGCAGAAAAATCCAATCTATCCATATGTACAACTTTCATGCATGTTAGACAACTTATGGCTGCTGTTTAGGCCAAATCATACAAATGGCATTTAAAATCTCACATATGGAGTTTGAATTTGAACCTAGGGTTCAAACCAACTCCATTTAACATGTTGCTAGTTGCATTAGATCAAAACACAACATATTTCCATGCCATGATCATGCATCATATTGTTGCATTGCATTGATTGTGTTCTTCCTTGTTTGCCGGTATTTGTCCCCTCTCGATAGACGTGGTTTCGACGATGAGTTCGATGACACCAATGAAGAACTATATTATCTTCAGAAGTGCCAGGCAAGCAAAACCCCCTTGTTCATTCCGATATAATCCCACTCTCTCGCTCCTGCTCTCTTTTACTACATTAGGACAACAACGATTCATCTGTTACTTGCTGCGGTAGCTGAACCCCTTTATCCTCTGCATGACCTGTCATTCCACAGTAAATAGATGAAACCCACTAGCATGAGTAGGAGTTGTTTGAGCCCTGTTGTGCCTACTCATTCATGCTTGTTTGTCATGCCTACTACTGCATAGAGTTGAGTCAGGTCTGATTCATCGGGAATGAATCGGAGGTGTGTAAACATGTCCTACTGTTGAGAGCTAAGTGTGTGAACATGATTTGGTAAAGGTAGCGGTGAGAGGCCATAGTGGTGTATTGAAATGGTGAATATGCGGACTCGTGTGCGCCACCTCAAAAGAGTTACTTGCAGTCGTAGTTCAAGATAGCCACCGAGTCAAAGCTGGCTTGCTGCAGTTAAACTCCACCACCCCCTTTGTTGATAATGATGCATATGTAGCTAGTTCTGATGTAAGTCTTGCTGGGTACATTTGTACTCACGCTTGCCTATTTTATGTTTTGCAGAGAGATGTCAGTCTTGCTAGTAGTTCCGTGTGGACTTCGACGTTTAGCTTGATACCTCAGCTACGATCTTGTGCCCTCGGCGAGATCAGTAGATAGTCAGGCTTCTCAGCCTTTTTCATTTGTAGATGTCTGTACTCAGACATGTTAACCTTCCGCTTGTGCTTTGACTTGTATGCTCTGAATGTTGGGTGATGGGTCCCATGTTTGTAATATCTCGCTCCTCGGAGCCTAATGAATAAATATTTGAGTCGTAGAGTTATGTTGTGATGCCACGTTGTATTTACACATATCGAGCATATTGTGTGTATGATTGAAATGCTTGGTATGTGTGGGATCCGGCAACCTAGTTGTTTATCCTTGGTAGCCTCTCTTATGGGGAAATGTAGTCTTGCGCTTCCATGAGCCATAGTAGTTTTCTACATCCCAGTTCACCGGAGTCCTGCTAGCCCAACACTACTGCTCCGGAACACTTGACTAGCCGGCATGTGTTTCACTTCGTTCCTGTGTCTGTCCCTACGGGGAAATGTCACGCGGTGACATCCGGAGTCCTGCCTAGCCTGCTACAGCCCGGGTTCCCGGAGTCCTGTTAGCCCAGTGCTACAGCCCGGATTCACACGCTGCTGACCGACATGCTCGAAGTTGATTCATGTATGCCTGTTCCCATGGGTTAGTGCCGCTTTGGGTTCACGACTAGCCATGTCGGCCCGTGTTCTCTGTCATGGATGCTAGCGACACTATCATATACGTGAGCCAAAAGGCGCAAATGGTCCCGGGCCATGGTAAGGCGACACCCGTGGGAATACCTTGCGTGAGGCCGCAAAGTGATATGAGGTGTTACCGGCTAGATCGATGTGACTTGGAATCGGGGTCCTGACAGCTTTGGTATCAGAGCCTGGCTGCCTGTAGGATTACTAAGCCAAACCGGTCGAAGTTGTGTCTAGAAGTGCTTTAGTTATGTAAGGGAATTGATTGGGGAAGGGAACGTAAGGCTCTTTTTACTCCTTATACCTCATGGCCTTCTGATCTGAGTCAACCTCTTCTCTTCTACGGGGATTAAGAACTAGGCCTTCTCATCTATCTATCAGGATGACGTGTTACTAATCTATAGACTTATAGGATTGTTGGTTTCAAGCCCCAGTTCAGTTCCTACTACTTTTGTGTGTTGTTAGTTGATCTCAGAACCTTGTTACCGGCTAGATCGATGTGACTTGGAATCGGGGTCCTGACACGCGGATAGGTTCTTTCGAATGGGCTCTCGCCCGCGCATCGATCTATCGCGGCGGTTTGGCCGGAAACGACCGGAGACAGCGATGGCTAGCGGCGGAGCGGGTGCTGGAGTTCAGCCCTTGGCGTCTACGGTGACGCAGGGTAGGTCAGGCGCTGCAGGGAGCGGCGTTGTGCTCCTACGAGCTCCAGGAGCCCGACTACAGGCTCGGGCGAGCGTGACGGCGACTGAGGGAGTCCTGGATTAGGGGGTGTCCGGATGGCCGGACTATAGCCTTTGGCCTGACTCCTGGACTATGAAGATGCAAGATTGAAGACTTCGTCCCGTGTCCGGATGGGACTTTCCTTGGTGTGGAAGGCAAGCTTGGCGTCTGGATATGTAGATCTCCTACCATTTTAACCGACTCTGTGTAACCCTAACCCTCTTCGGTGCCTATATAAACCGGAGGGTTTTAGTCGTAGGACGAACAACAATCATACCATAGGCTAGCTTATAGGGTTTAGCCTCTCCGATCTCGTGGTAGATCTACTCTTGTACTACCCATATCATCAATATTAATCAAGCAGGAGTAGGGTTTTACCTCCATCGAGAGGGCCCGAACCTGGGTAAAAACATCGTGTCCCTTGTCTCCTGTTACCATCCGCCTAGACACACAGTTGGGGCCCCCTACGGAGATCCGCCGGTTTGACACCGACATTGGTGCTTTCATTGAGAGTTCCTCCGTGTAAATGCGTCTTTAGGCCTGATAGGTCCTCCGATCATCAACAACGATGCGCTCTGGGTGAGACTTTTCTCCCCGGACAGATCTTCTATTCGGCGGCTTTGCATCAAGGGCCAATTCCTGGCCAGCCGGAGCAGATTGAAAGCTGCGCCCATGGCCATCAGTCAGATTTGGAAGTTTGAACTACACGGTGACGTCCGCGGAGACTTGATCTTCGACGGGTTCGAGCCACAGCCAAGCGCCGCGACCTTTCATCACGAGGGGCATGATCTAGCTCTGCCGCCGAACAGTGTCCTGGAGGCCGCACCAGTGTCCGCTCCGACCTTTAGCTCGGAGCCGACTGCGCCGATCGAGGACGGGTGGCTGGACACCGCCTCGGGGGCTGCGATCTCTACGGCGATTGAGCCATACACCTACCCCGTCCTTTGCGAAGCTCGTGACTCCAAGGTGCCGGACTCCTCTCCGGACTCTGAACCTTCCGCGCCCCCGCCAACCGAATCCGATTGGGCACCGATCATGGAATTCACTGCCGCGGACATCTTTCAGCACTCGCCCTTTGGCGACATCCTGAATTCACTAAAGTCTCTCTCTTTATCAGGAGAGCCCTGGCTGGATTATGGTCAGGAAGGTTGGGATGCGGACGAGAGAAATTCAAAGCCCACCCACCACCCACTTCGTAGCTAATCGCCGATGATTTAACCGACATGCTCGACTTCGACTCGAAGACATCGACGGCATGGATGATGATGCAGGAGACGACCAAGAACCAACACCCATGTATAATCGGAAGGCCACCACGCTGCATTTACATATACATGGTGGACATCCCAAAAGATGGGAATGGCGATGGAACAGCGGAGGATGACCCCTCCAAGAAACAGCCTAAGCGCCGGCGTCAGCGGCGCCGCTCTAAATCCCGCCACAGCAAAAATGGTGATTCCGGCACGGGAGACAATAACACCCCGGACAGTGCCGAAGACAACCCCCTCCAGCAGGATTCAGCGCAGGAGGATGGAGAAGCCAACCCTCATGAGAGAGTGGTAGAAAGAGAGGTAGAGGACGATAATTACATGCCTCCCTCCGAAGATGAGGCAAGCCTCAATGACGACGAATTCGTCATGCCCGAGGATCCCGTCGAACAAGAGCGTTTCAAACACAGGCTTATGGCCACGGCAAGCAGCCTCAAGAAATAGCAGCAACGGCTTAGAGCTGACCAAGACTTGCTAGCTGACAGATGGACTGAAGTCCTTGCGGCCGAAGAGTATGAACTCGAGCGCCCCTCCAAGAGCTACCCAAAACGCAGGCTGCTACCCCGATTAGAGGAGGAAGCACCCAAATCTACATCACCAGCGCATGATACGGCTGACCGGCCACCTCGTGGCCGCGACAGATAGGCCTCTCGGCCCTCAACTCAAGCCGCACCCCGGTGCCGCTCAAAAAATACCAAGGAGCGGGAAAAGGCGCCAGACCTGCGAGATATATTGGAGGACAAGGCAAGGCAAACAAGATCGATCTAAGGATCACATGGGCGCCCCACGACACATGACGATAACCGTCACGCCGGATATGGCAACTCCGGCCGGGCCGAACACAGTAGACAAAGCTCATTTGAGCTGCGTCGTGATATAGCCCAATACAGAGGCGCCAAGACACCCACTATGCTTCACAGATGAAGTGATGGATCATCAAATCCACGAGGGTTTCAAACCCATAAACATTGAATCATCACGATGGCACAACAGTTCCTGCGGTTTGGATCGAGGACTATCTCCTTCACATCCACATGGCCCGCGGTGATGATCTACACGCCATCAAATACCTCCCACTCAAGCTTAAAGGACCAGCCCGGCATTGGCTTAACAGCTTGCCAGCAGAGTCAATTGGTTGTTGGGAAGACCTGGAAGCCGCATTCCTCGACAATTTCCAGGGCACATATGTGCGACCACCAGACGCTGATGACCTAAGCCACATAATTCAGCAGCCAGAGGAATCGGCCAGACAATTCTGGACACGGTTCCTAACCAAGAAAAATCAAATTGTCGATTGTCCGGATGCAGAGGCCCTTGCAGCCTTCAAACACAACATCCGCGACGAGTGGCTTGCCCGGCACCTAGGACAGGAAAAGCCGAAATCCATGGCAGCACTCACATTACTCATGACCCGCTTTTATGCGGGAGAGGACAGCTGGCTAGCTCGTAGTAACAACATGACCAAGAGCCCTGGTAATTCAGATACCAAGGACCGCAATGGCAGGTCACGTCGCAACAAGCACAAGCGCCGCATTAACGGCGACAATGCTGAGGATACATCAGTCAATGGCGGATTCAGAGGCTCTAAACCCGGTCAGCGGAAAAAGCCATTTAAAAGAAATACTCCGGGCCCGTCCAATTTGGACCGAATACTCGATCGCTCGTGCCAGATACACGGCACCCCCGAAAAACCAGCCAACCACACCAACAGGGATTGTTGGGTGTTCAAGCAGGCAGGAAAGTTAAATGCCGAAAACAATGACAAGGGGCTGCATAGCAATGACGAGGAGGAGCCCGGCCGCCGAACAATAGAGGACAGAAGGGCTTCCCCCCACAAGTGCGGACGGTGAACATGATAGACGCAACCCACATACCCAAAAGGGAGCGGAAGCGTGCACTAAGGGACGTATATGCGATGGAGCCAGTCGCCCCAAAGTTAAACCTGTGGCCTTCCTGCCCGATCACTTTTGATCGAAGGGACCACCCCACTAGCATCCGCCATGGCGGATTCGCCGCATTGGTTCTAGACCCAATCATTGATGGATTTCACCTCACTAGAGTCCTAATGGACGGCGACAACAGCCTGAACCTGCTTTATCAGGATACAATGCGCAAAATGGGCATAGACCCATCAAGGATTAAACCCACGAAGAAGACGTTTAAAGGCGTCATACCAGGTGTAGAGGCCAACTGTACAGGCTCAGTTACACTTGAAGTGTTCTTTGGATCCCCGGATAACTTTCGAAGCGAGGAGTTAATCTTCGACATAGTCCCGTTCATGGCGGCTATCACGCACTGCTCGGACGAACCGCATTTGCAAAGTTCAATGCGGTGCCGCACTACGCATATCTCAAGCTCAAGATGCCAGACCCTCGAGGAGTCATTACGGTCAATAGATACACCGAACTCTCTCTCCGGACGGAGGAGCATACGGCGGCCCTCGCGGCGGAAGTACAAAGCAGCCTCTTAAGGCAATTCTCGAGTCCGGCTATTAAACGTCCGGACACCGTCAAGCGTGCCCGGAGTAACCTACAACAAGACCGCCTGGCACATTCCGAGCACGCATAGCAATGCGGCCCAAACCCCAGCCCTCGCGAAATTGCGAAACCAGTACTACGCGTACATAATTACGCTCTGGAAATACCATGGGCATAGGGGGAGGGGCACGACCACGGCATGCCCAGAATGCGGCTCAACCGCACCAGGGGCTCCCGATTGTGTCATTCTTTTCTTTTCTTCTTTCTTTTTTACTTTCAGGACTCCGTTCTCACGAAGCCCTGTCCGGCAGTAGAATTGCCGAACACACGATGCAATAGCCAGGGAAGCAGAAAGCTACGTCGAGTGTCCAGGTGGTCTCTATTACGAGCAGTGTACCTGTTTTACATACCATCCCACAGCTTACCCCTGGGGGGGGACATGTTAAAGAGTCCCGTCCCTTGCTTATCGCACTATTTGTATCGTTCTGCTCTTACTGCAGCCCTTTTGAATAAATAATACATAGCTTCTGCCTATTATTGAATTCCCTTTTTCTATATATATATGTTCAGTTATGACATTGTGCAACCGTACACTTTGGTACGGGCAATACACCAGGGGCTTAAGTACCCCACAACATGGTGTGATAAGTCCGAACACTTTCACAAGTGCGGCACCCCGAACTTATAGCATTATATGCATCGGCTCCGAATCATGTCTTGGGTCAATAGTTGGGTTTGCCCGGCTCCCATGTTTTGGTACCTTATGCTCCGTTATATCGGCTAAGGTAGCGCTGGGAGAACCACTGCGATTTTGCCCCGGTTGAGCTGGGTTAAGCACCTCAGTGGAGAAAGCTAAAACTGACCATCATGATAGGGCGAGAGCCGGTCGCTGTTCGAGAGGTTTTCGAGTCCCTAAAGACTTATGCCGCTTAGAGCGAGAGGAGTCGGCATTGTCCGGCCTAGGCGTGGATAGCGCCCCGAACTCGGTCTTCCGAATACCAGGGGCTTCACCGAAATTTAAAATTATAGAATTATATGGCTAATGAGAGTGTTCAAGCATTATAGTCCGGTTGCCTTGTTCGTTGCGTTGAGCGCCTCCCTCGAAGGACCCAAGAATGGGAACAAGAGCGCTCAAGTTTATCCCGAACACCCCAGCACTCGTGGCATGGGGGTTGAAGCTGACGACTCGCCATCTCTCAAATTTAATAAACGGCCGCACAGAAGGTAATATTTTAAATTCAAAAGTGTTTCTTAGCGCATATGAACAAGTGTTCAGCGTACAGGATAACAAAGGCGAGTCTACTCAAAAATTACATCTTTGGAGCATTCACCCGCTATAAGGCGGGCACCCTTCAGGACGCCCTGATAATACATTTCAGGCTTGCGATGCTCCTTGCCCGGTGGTGGTCCGTCCGTCGCAAGCTTCTCAGCGTCCATCTTGCCCCAGTGCACCTTAGCACGGGCAAGGGCCCTAAGGGCACCTTTGATGCAGACGGAGCGCTTGACGACTTCAACCCATGGACAGGCGTCCACCAGCCGCCTCACCAGCCCGAAGTAGCTCCCAGGCATGGCTTCCTTAGGCCACAGCCGAACTATGAGGCCCTTCATGGCCTGTTCGGCCACCTTATGGAGCTCGACCAGCTGCTTCAACTGGTCGCTTAAGGGCACCGGGTGTCCGGCCTCAGCATACTGAGACCAGAACAACTTCTCCGTCGAGCTTCCCTCCTCGGCTCGGTAGAAAGCGGCAGCATCGGACACACTGCGGGGCAGATCTACGAATGCTCCTGAAGAGCTCCGGATTCGGGTAAGTAACAGATAATTCACTTTCACATGCTTGCTTTGCATATAGAATGCCTTACCCGCCGCTATCTTCTTCATCGCCTCAATTTCATGGAGGGCTTTTTGGGCTTCGGCCTTAGCGGCTTTGGCGCTCTCAAGAGCCGAGGCGAGCTTGGACTCTCGAGTCTTTGAGTCACGCTCCAAACTCTCGTGTTTTTCAACGAGAGCCTAGAGCTCTTGCCGCACCTCCGCCACCCGCGCCACCTGCTTCTCTCGCTCGGTGCGCTCCGCGGCTGCATCGCTTTCGGCCTTGGACACCGCTTCCTTCAGGGTCGCCACCTCGTTCATGGCCCCTGCAATATTCACGTTATTCCTGTCATTTTTTGCAACCAAATCTTTTAAATACTCCCATAAGGTCTTACTTACCTTCCTTGTCCTCGAGCTGCTTTTTGGCAAGGCCGAGCTCGTTCTCGGACCGCTCGAGGCTCTGCTTCAATGCATCAACCTCCGCAGTCAGTGCGGCAGAGGTCAGCAGCGCAACCTGCATTCCCATATTGACATACTTATGTTAGACTCCTGCGTATATCTTTTTAGATCCTCAGTTCGCCTTTTTCTTTCCGAACAACAAACTGAGCATCAGGGGCTACTGTCTATGCGGTAATATTTTGACATATCTTAAATACATACCTCAAAGCCTGTTAGAAGGCTGGCACATGCTTCAGTCAGCCCGCTCTTGGCGGACTGAACTTTCTGGACCACCACACTCATAACAGTGCGGTGCTCCCGTCGATGGAAGAGCTGTTAAGGGCCTCCATCAAATCATCCGGTGCCTCCGGTTGGACGGAGGTCACCGGCGTCGGAGTCTTGCCATTCTTACGAAGGGGTCGCCTGCCGGACTCCGGAACCACTGAAGGTTTCGGTACGGAGTCCGGCACAGGGCCGGACTTAAAGCCCTTTGGGGTTTTATCCCCTTTGCTCCCGGAGTCCGGGAGGTCGCCTTGCGGCGCTTCCAGGGCCACCTCCTCCTGGCTGGGCCCCTTTTGGGACTCCACCCCGGCGTCATCCGCGGTGGGAGGAGACGAGGCGGTCGGAAGTGAGGTGCTATTCACATCCGATGAATCCAGGGAGCCGCTCGACGAAGTGTCGAGCCCGTCCTTGAGCGGGCAGCATGGTTATATTCGGCCTTAGAAGATGCTGTGCGACAAATGGAACGCCATGAGTTACTCTGGTGTGCGGACACTTACGATTTCGCCAGGGGCTTGGTCCTTGGTGGCCACTCCTCTCCGCCGTCGTCGGCGTAGGCGTCGTCAACACTAAGTACTACACGTTGCAAACGGAGGGGATAAACATCCGAGGATGAATTCCTGACGTTAGGTGGATTCGGACAAAGGAAAAGAGGGGTAGAGTTCCATGTTCAACATGCTAGGGGCATGTGACATATGAACGGACCGCGCATTCAGATTCGTCTGAGCAACATTCATGTAGAAAACATTTTCATCCGAGTTACGGTTTATTTTCTATGAATTTTCAAAGATGAAACCATTTTTTGGATTTATTTATATTAACAGAAATGGAATATGACGTTAGCATGGCGTAGGTGTGACGTCAGTAGTCAACAGTCCGGTTGACTGGTCAAACTGACACGGGGGACCCACCTGTCATGGACAGTGGGTTAAACAGAGTTCAAACTAATCTAAATTTAGTTAGTAAAACTACTGGGCCCTCCTGTCATTGTCTAATTAACTAAACTAATTAGTTTTAAATTATTAAAATGTTTTAATTAGAGGATTAAGCGAGGGACCCGTGTGTCAGTGGCACTGAGTGCCCAGTCAGCATAGTTGACCACGGTCAACGTGGTCAACTGGGTCCAGGGGGCCCACGGGCAGCGACCCAGAGGCGGGCCCTGCCGGTGCCAGGTCAGCGCCGGCGCTGGAGCAATGCCGGCGAGGCCATCCGCGGCGGCCGAACGCCGGAGACGACCGGAATCGTGCTACGTCGCGTCATTTAGCATGCGGTTAGGTTCTTTCGAACGGGCTCTCGCCCGCGCATCGATTTGTCGCGGTGGTTTGGCCGGAAACGGCCGGAGATGACGATGGCTAGCAGCGGAGCGGACGCCGGAGTTCGGCCGTTGGCGTCTACGGTGACGTAGGGCAAGTCAGGCGATGCGGGGAGCGGCGTTGTGCTCCTACGAGCTCCAGGAGCCCGACTACGAGCTTGGGCGAGCGTGACGGTGACTGTGGCCACGACGGCAAGGCGCACAGCGGCGACCAGAGCTCGGGCTCGATGGCGAGCTAGCTACGACGCGCGAGGGAGCTAACGGAGGAAAACGGGAGGAGGAGGAGCTCACCGAGCGGCACGCACGATGGCCCTTGAAAGATTAGGAGCAACAGGAGCGTCGGAGAGGAGGAAGACCGCCGGCGACCGAGGTGGAAGGGGGCGGCTCGATCCGTGGCCTGCGGTGCTCCTCGAGCTCGATGGCGAGGCGTAGTCGATGTAGAGGTCGCCGGCGCGTCTCGTGGACGTGCTGGCGAGGCGCGGGGTGGCCGGTGGCCGTGGCTATGGCGCAGCCATGGCGACGGCGGCGCTCGGCGAGGCGCGCCCGGGGTGGATCTGGAGGGGAGTGGGAGAGGCGGAGTGGACGAGGGAAGTGAGCGGGCAAGTGGGGTGGGAGAGCAAGTTGCAGGGGAGCCCGAGGCATCGAGGGGATCCTTATGCCCCTCGTCGACGGCGAGGTGGTTCGGCGGCGACGCGCGGGCGCGCGCCCTCGGTCGGTTGAACAGGGGTTGGGGGAGCGACCGGGGAGGTAGGTGGGCCGGCCTGCTGGGCTGCCAAGTGGGCTGAGGCCCATGGGGGCGGTGGCCAGCTGGGCGGTCGGCCCGATTGAGGGGGGGGCTTTTCCTATTTTGTTTTTAAAGCTTATCTGTTTTAGCTATTTTAGGCCATTTAGACATTTTGCAAAAAGATGTTGGTTCACCCACCAACATTACCAGAAGAATATGTTCCACATGATGAACATTTTAGTTTTCATGTCTGGGCATTTTGAAATTCACTCATAATTTGAAATCGAATTCAACTGGAATTTAACAAAGAGAGGAGACAATGATGATCAAACACCTGTTTAGCATAATGATTGACTTAACCCCAGGGGTTACTGTAGCATCATTACACCAGGGTGTTACACTTCCTATGCATGCCAAATTTACTTTGATGCAATACGCGTTTGCAACACAATGAAATCATGTTTAAATCTATTCAAGAATTTACTTCTGGTTCAACTAAAATATGCTTCTGTCTTTTTTCCACGAGGAACTAAAATATGCATCGACTTAACACAAAATGTTATCTAATATCCATATAATTATTATTTTTGTCCATCATAGATCAGTTAGAGAATTTTCTTCCATGAGATAGATACATGAGTCTAATAAGTATAATGTTCTAACCATAATGGAAGCAAACTATACAATTAGAGGGCCCAATTGGAAAGACCCGATCAATCATCATTTTATTATGTGTCGTCCATAGTGTCCACGACATCACTGTAGAGATAAGCCAGAATAAACGATGTTGTCGCCCTGGATGGGTAGCCCTGGTCTGGAGCAACTCCGCGTGGTCTAGGTCCTCCCAGTCGGGCCCTAGTGCTCTGCGGACGAACGTCCATAGGACTCATGTCGCCGTACATGAGAATAGGATGTGAATCTCGGCAGAGTGAAAAAATGCTTCGTTAGGGTTCGAGGGTTCTGGTGATCACGGGGCGATGTCCCAGCCGCCGCCGCCGCCGGGCATCGACCTGGCGACTGCTGGTGATTTCTCCGTTTGCCGGCCGCAAGACAGAACCATTGCGGCCTTGTCCGCCTCCTTGCCGCTGGGCTCTCATGGCTGTAGCGGCCCCGTTGTTCGATATGGAAAGACCATGATCTGGGCTGCTCGTTCGCCACTGGCCGAGGATGTTGCACAGATCACCGGGAGAGGACACTCTCAATCAGATTGTGATGGAAAAGGGAAAGCAGAATTGGGAGGGAACCACAGCACTACCTGTCTAGCCAGTGTACAGTTTGACCCAGGCGGCTCGATCAAGAAACCTAATACTACATCGTTGCCACCGACACATAGACCTGTTAGAATAAATCCGAGGCCACCGTCGATCATCCGAGGACCAAGCAATCACACAAGCATAACATCGAGATTTGTTAACGAGGTTCATCAATATGGCTATATCCCCGGGGCCTGACTATGGGCGCTCCTCTCCATGATATCGCTACAATACCGCACCCGGTCGTCCTAGACGCCGGCACATGCCGTCGGCTTCCCCTGCGTTTCGGTGTTATTATGTTGGCATAGGTTACATCGTGTATCTAGCCCCGCTATATATGAGAGGCCTAGGATACAAGTGTCCTATTAGGACACGACTCCACATCCTATGTAAACACAATACAACTCATAGTCCAACTGTAACCTACCTTGTACAGTATATTCGACACAACTCCAACAAACTCCACCTTGGCAAATATACTCCACCACCCTGGATTTGTCCATGCGTCAAACTTCCATGTACATTGGACTTGAGCTTATCCCATGAGTATCGCTGCTACTCCAAAGACTCAATGTGACTCCACCTGCAACTTGTAGTCCCTTCTTTTCTTGACCACAGTCAACACTCGAGCAAAATTAAGTTCCTTGTTACTCTAATTTGTGCCCCCAACTTCCAGAGTATCCGTCCAACGCCATCACACACTGATCACTGACCTGCATGAAAATGAACAACTCACATATTGGGTGTCACACATAAGAGTTACCTGAACTCAACAACACCGCTCCTTTCTTGACCGCCTGTCTGAAACGTGAAGGAATTTCACCGTTGCTTGTAGTCATCCCGAGTCAAATTCGCAGTTGTCTCACCACATGTATGACCACCAGAGCCCTGTCCCGTCTCCATGTCCCGTACGTACCGCACGCCTCACCGCTGTTACCGCGTTGAGCCTCCGCTGTCCCAGTCGAGGCTCAAGGGTCGCGAAACCACACACTCAACCCCCATTGCAGAGTACCACCGATCATCACCGACCGGTGACGAGTTTCACGCTTCCATCAAAGCACTACGCTCCAGTCCGAATTGCGTGTCACTCGCTTTTTCCCTTGCTGAATAGGCTTCGACTCTCTGTCGACTTACGCCATAGCCCCTCAATCCAGCTCCACCTTCAACATGACTCCATGGTGGTTGTACGTGCCACCCCGCGCCCCGTCGACTCCAAGCTCTCATGTGCACCGTCTTGAATCAACCCCGCTCCATAGTCTTGTCGAAGCCACACAAGTCCTCAGACCTGCGCCACGTGTTTCCACGCCCAAAAGTCGGTCACTATCAGCATCACGCTCCTACGTCGTCGTCGCCGATCTCACCACCGTCTTCTGTACCAACCGACTTACGTCGATCCGTCAGACCATCTAGTCCAACCCAGCCGAACTTGTCCAACTGCAACGACACGCTCAAGGCTCCCAATTCGTCTTTCACGAATTTCCATCCATCACATGATAATTCCATCTTAGCTGACCTGACTTCCTGCAACGCCTTCAAGCATCCTTATTGCACCAACAAATATTTCATCCTTGTCTGTCATAACCCAAGGTTTTCTGTCCCGTTGAACTTCTCCACCTCAAACTAGGTATCCATTGGTGCCATGGTTCTTCGTATAGCTGACCGTGTGAAAAATATCCTTAGCTCAATTCCTGATGTTGGCTATTGCTTTGCATGTGCCCATGCTCTCCTTGTTAAAATAAATCCGAGGCCATCGTCGATCATCCGAGGACCAAGCAATCACACAAGCATGACACCGAGAGTTGTTAACGAGGTTCACCGATATGGCTACATCCCCGGGGCCTGACTATGGGCGCTCCTTCCCATGATACCGCTACAATACCGCACCCGGTCGCCCTGGACGCCGGCACATGCCGTCGGCTTCCCCTGCGTTCCGGTGCTATTATGTTGGCATAGGTTACATCGTGTGTCTAGCCCCGCTATATATGAGAGGCCTAGGATACAGGTGTCCTATTAGAACACGACTCCACATTCTATGTAAACACAATACAACTCATAGTCCAACTGTAACCTACCTTGTACACTATATTCGACACAACTCCAACAAGACCGACGGCTCCTTCAATGAACCTGAACGTTGGTGGGGTGAAAGAGGGGCATCCGATGAGGACGCTACCCACCCGAAGCCAGTCAACGGGGGAGCTATAAACCATGCAACCGCGAGTTCAGAACCACAGGTGGTACCGGCTGTTGTACAGGAGTCATATGTGGCGTCATTTGTTGCATTGAACTGCTTGGTATGGAACTGTCGGGGGATCGGAGGATCCCGAACAGTACGTGATCTTGTGTCCCTCAACTCAGTGCACCATCCGAGCTTCATCTTTCTTTGTGAGACTAGAAAAAATAAAGATAAAGTTAGGTGCCTATGCAAACGTTTAGGCCTTCGTGGTTTTGCTGGAGTCAGTAGTGTTGGTTTCAGTGGTGGTCTAGCTCTTTTCTGGGATGATCAGATGATTGTCGAAGTAAAAGATGTCAATGAGAGGTACATAGATGTGTACGTTCGAGCCTCTCCGGATAGTGCCCAATGGAGATTAACTTGTTTATATGGAGAGCCTAGAGTGGAGAACAGACACCTGATGTAGGATAAACTAAGAAGTTTAAAGGGTACTTCCAATCTTCCTTGGGCAGTGGTCGGCGATTTTAATGAAGCATTATGGCAATTTGAGAAATTTTCCTTTACCAGTCGATCGGAAGCCCAGATATCGGCGTTTCACGATGTCTTGGCGGACTGTGATCTTACCGACTTGGGGTTCAAAGGGGTGCCATTCATGTATGACAACAAGCGAGGGGGAAAGCGAAACGTTAGAGTGTGCTTGGATCGCCTTGTGGTGAGTGATGCATGGCGCGACATTTTTGAGCAGGCGTCATTCGAACATGTGGTATCTTCCTGCTCTGATCATTGCTTATTACTGATCCGTCTCCATGGGGAACAACTTGTGCAGACTAAGCGAAGATGCCGACAGTATGAGCTGTTTTGGCAGAGGGCGTTTGACCTTCCCAAGATGATCGAACATGCTTGGGCAGCAGCCGGGGAGAAGGATGACCTCGGAGCCATACATGGATGTCTAAAAAAGATGATGAAGTCTCTATGAGTGGAGCAATCGGTGTTTCGGGAATGTTCTGCGCAAACTTGTGGAGCTGCGTGCAGAACTAGATCGCCTTCTGGGAAGTAGGGCGGACAAGTGTGAAGTTCGGAGGGTCAATGATCAGCTGAATGAGCTCTTATATAAGGAGGAGATGTTATGGCTGCAGCGATCTCGTATTAATTGGCTGAAAGAGGGCGATCGAAAAACCAAATTTTTTCATAGAAAGGCTGTCTGGAGGGCGAAGAAAAATAAGATTACCAAGCTTAAGAATGCTCATGATAATTGGGTGACTTCTCAGAATGATCTGGAGGCCATGGCCACCTCATATTTCCAGGAGTTGTTCACCCGGGATCTCAGTTTAAACCCCGAGGAAATTATTCAGTTGGTCGATCACAAGGTCTCACCTGAAATGAATGAGAGTTTGTGCCGAGATTTTTAGGAAAAGGAAATTGCCGATGCCTTATTTGAAATTGGCCCGCTGAAGGCCCCGGGGACCGACGGTTTTCCGACGAGGTTCTACCAGCGAAATTGGGGTATTCTCAAGGGGAAAGTGGTGCGTGCGGTTCAACAATTTTTTGCTACTGGTCATATGCCCCCGAATGTGAACCATATTGCTATACTGCTATAGTATTAATTCCAAAGTGGAACAACCAGCCTCAATAAAAGTGTTCAGGCCAATTAGCCTATGTACTGTTCTGTATAAAGTAATTGCAAAGTGCCTCGCAAATAGACTGAAGCTAATGCTTGGAGATATCATATAAGTGAATCAAAGTGCTTTTGTGCCCGGAAGATTGATTACAGACAATGCACTTGTAGCCTTTGAGTGCTTCCACTTCATCGAGCATAATAGTAATCCTGGGAAGAATTTTTGTGCGTACAAGATTGACTTGTCGAAGGCCTACGACCGGGTGGACTGGGACTTCCTAGCGAAGACAATGAAAGGCTTAGATTTTGCTCACCAATGGATTGAATGGATTATGTCGTGTGTATCCTCGGTGAGTTACTCCGTTAAATTTAATGGAACCTTGCTGGATTCGTTCACCCCCACCCGTGGCCTCCAACAAGGGGACCCCCTATCGCCGTTCCTATTTTTTTGTAGCAGATGGACTCTACAAACGGAAATTGCAGAGGGGAATATTGATCCGTTAATGGTATGTCGTGGTGCACCGGGAATATCTCACATGCTATTTGCGGATGACACGCTACTTTTCTTCAAAGCGGATGTGAATCAAGCTACTCGGATGCAGCAGGTGATTAACTCATATGCTAAAGGTACTGGTCAGCTTGTGAATGTTGACAAATGCTCTTTTATGTTTGGAAAGTCTTCCCTGTTGAGGTTCAGGAAGAGGTCAAATCTGTCCTCCGTGTGTCACAAGTAGAATTTGAACCTAAGTACCTTGGGCTGCCGACGCCGGAGGGAAGGATGCACCGGGGTAAGTTCCAAGAGTTCCAGGCCAAAATTCTAAAGAGGTTGGTGCAAGGGGGCGATGCCTCTCAAGGGGGAAAGGAGGTGCTCGTGAAGGCGGTCACCCAAGCTCTACCTACTTACCTTATGGGAGTATTTAAACTCCCTGATGGCTTATGTGAGGACCTTACTAAGATGATTCGAAACTTTTTATGGGGGGCGACCCAGGGGAAGCATCGTACTCATTGGGTAGCCTGGGATATAATGCTCCGACCCAAATCACATGGCGGAATGGGATTTCAAGACATGAAGCTCTTTAACCAAGCATTACTCGCTAAGCAGGCATGGAGGTTGATTGAGAATCCTAATAGTGTATGTGCGCAAGGACTTAAGGCGAAGTATTACCCGAACGGACTCTTGGTGGACACCGTGTTCACGGGCAATGCATCGTCCACATGGCAAGCCATTGAATATGGTCTGGAGTTGCTCAAAAAGGGTATTATTTGGCGTATCGGTGATGGATCTACAGTGCGCATGTGGCGTGACCCATGGATTCCCCGCGACCTGTCTCGAAGGGCGATCACCCCGAAGCGCCGCTGCCGGCTCAAGTGGGTCTCGGAACTCCTCAATCCGGACGGCACATGGAATAGAACCCTTCTACAGTAGTATTTTTATCAGCCGGATATTGAGTGCATCCTTTAAATTAAGACGTCCAGCAGGTTGGAAGCTGACTTCTTAGCTTGGCACCCTGGTAAGCATGGTCAGTTTTCAGTACGTAGTGCATAGTACCTTGGTCTGGATGAGAAAATTTTAGCACAAGATGATGATGCCTCAAGTACATGGTCGGACGGGCGACGTCTAGTTTGGGACCTGTCGTGGAATTGTCACGTCAGATGTCCTAGTGAAATGACTTAATCGCGCAGCCATCACAACTAGGAAGCTTGAAGGGGTTAATTGGGACAAGAGACATGGGAGGTTTATACTAGTTCGGCCCCTTATGATGAAGGTAAAGCCTACGTCTAGTTGGGTTGGTATTGCTTGATGTTTCGATAACCAGGGAGCGAGATACGCTATGCCCGGTTCTCGACGAGTTGTTTCTTACCCTTAGCCGCCAGCGGGTCGCCCCCTTATATACACGGGTTGGCGCCCTGCGGCTTACAGAGTCCCGGCCGGCTCATCAACAGTGTCCGGCTCGGTGACTAGTTAACTCTACCTTACAGTACAAGTCATGCCATTGTGGCGGTTTACTACAACGGGCCTCCAGTCGCTGGTGGGCTTTAGGCCCATTATTGAACCGCCATCTTCATGCTTGGTCTTGGGCTTCTTTCTGATGAATCTTCCTTGCGTAACCCGGCCCCTCTTGGGCGGTTTACACAAATAGTTATATCCCCAACATTAGGCCCCAGATTGATTTGACCCGGTTCATGTCAATCTTAAAATACCTTTACAAAATAAACCTTCAGCCTTCTGTCTGTGTAAAGGTTTTTAACCCGCCATGACGTCAGCTTATGGATCCGTGTTAGCCCATTGTGACATCATCTTTACTTAAATTCATTGTTTACTCCGCCATACCTTCCAACGGATCTTTGCTTTTACTGACCTCTCCGAAAACTGAGGCATCGGGGCCGCTGGATAATGATGTTTAGTCTCCTCGTTTCTCGCACCGTCCCGGTCGGCCCTTCCTATAAAAAGGCTCGACCTAGGTCACCCCCATTTTCTTTCTCAGTCGTTCATCTTCTTCCTCTCGCTGTCTCTCTGCGCTCGAGTTCCGCCGCCGCCGCCGTCGCAGATCTCCTCGTCCTCACCAACTCAGGTCGCTGCATCAACCTGACTTGACCAGAAAAACGCGACGGACCTCCACAGCAACTCCGCATCTGTAAGTTTCCTCCTTCTTGTTCCTCAGATCTGCATTAAGGCTTCTTCGAGTTCGTCGGCGTTCGTAATATCCTGAGTCAAACCCTCGATAGTACCTCCAATGCCCCCTTTTGATCTTTAGATAATGTAGAAGAGTTGCGGTGGTTATTTCGCACCCGTTTCCAACTGCAAATAGATCCCTTTCTGTGTACAGAAGCCTTGTTTAGCACTGATGAACTTATCTGTGCTAGTTTTAGGTCTAGAAATTTCTTCTTTCTGTGCACCTGTTTGATCCAAATAATATCCGCCAACTGCGAAACCTGTTTCTGTTAAGCCCATTTAACTCTAGCGGCCCTCATTGCCGGTTTAAAATAGACAACGTTAATTGACAACCTTGCCAACTCCTGGAAACTTAAAATGTCTTTTAACTGTTACTGATTCCCATAGCGGCTTAAGCAACCAGATATAGTCAGCCATATGTCATTAGGCCCCTTCTTAAGCCGCCATCTTGATTAAACTTAACATGCTTTCCTCCGGGTTAAATTTGAACCGGAACCTCTTATTTTGTCATAGGCTTCAATTTACGTAATGGCACCCAAGGCTCCTAAAGCTCCCGTGACCTGCAACTGGGTTAAATCCACTGTTACAGAGAGCATCTTGTCTGATTTTGTGAAATCCGGCCATCTGCCCAAGACGAAGGAGGTCATGTCTTATCGTGCTCCTAACCCGTCAGAGGAGAAGTCTCAACCCAAAAAAGGGGAGGTAATCATGTTTACTAATCACATGAACCGGGGCTTCGGTCCACCCGGTTCAAAATTCTTCAGGGATGTTTTGCATTTCTTTGACCTTAGACCTCAAGACATCGGGCCCAATTCCGTGTCAAACATCTGCAACTTCCAAGTCTTTTGCGAGGTGTACCTTGGAGAAGAGCCCAATATACTTTTATTCAGAGAGTTGTTCTATTTAAACCGGCAGAATGAACGTGCCAACGGGCCTAGTCTTGAACTTGGTGGCATCTCGATTCAGCGGCGGAGAGACTGCCTCTTTCCTTATGCTGAGCTGCCGAGTCACCCAAAGGATTGGAATCAAACGTGGTTCTACTGCCAAGACACTTCTCCGGCTGAAGAAAATCCTTTGCCCGGCTTCCGCGCCCTGCGCCTTGAGTCCAACCACCTGCTGCCGGATAAACTGACTACTGTTGAACGTCTGCCACTTGCTCCCACTATTAGAAAAATCAAAGCTCTTTTGGGAAACGGCTTAGACGGCATTGACCTGGTCCCAGTATGGGTTACTTGGCGAGTGCTTCCGTTAAGCCGCCGCCCCGGCTTAATGTGCACTTACTCCGGCGAGACAGATGATCCACTGTGTCATAGCCCCGATGACTTAGCAGAAGATGTGGTGGAAGCCATGATCCAATCGTTGTTGAAAGAGGGCACGGTGATTAGTAATGCCTTTGTCTTACTTCCCTTCTGCAAGAAGAACCCGGCCCCTGCTGTGAGTCACCTACCTCAATGAATACTCTTTACTATATTACATCTTGCTTTTACTCATAACCCGATGACAACTTCTGGAAGGTCAAATATGACCATAAGGTGGCCAAACAAGCCAGAGCGGCAAAGAGAGCTGAAAGGAAAGCCGCCAAAACATGAAATTCAAGGAAGAAGAAACCAAGCGCTTCGGATTTACTCAAATTGGATGACACTTCTGATGAAGAAGAGGTAATCCTTAACTCTCCTGACTCTTTTGTCATTATTTTATTGATATTCTATCCTTTCAGGAGGATACGGGGAACAGCCAAGCGATTGACGAAGAGGTAACTATAATCTCCTCCGACTCAAAGCCTTTGCCAAAGCCAAAAAGTCCGAAGGGTGACCCGGAAAGTAAGATTTTTACATCCTCTAGTTTATCAAGATCCTCAATTTCTTTTGAAGCAATAACAGTTTGAATGCCGGAGGCAGACCCGGAACAGCAAGGATGTAGAACTCTCCTCCGGTTTACCTGACGTAACCAGGAAGCGTCAGACTGAGGTTATCTCCGATTTATATTCTGTTTTACCTTTGGCGGGTTTATTTTGCCAATCTCTCAATTCATTTGACTCCAATTATCAGGATACCTCTCCTTCCTCCGGCGAGTCTATGCAATCTAACATGTCGGCTTTCAAAACTGCCCCCGGGTAACTTATTGTTGTTTACCTTATGCTTTATCTTATCCATGATTTTGTACTCATCCTTCTGCCTTTTTCCACAGCATGCAAGTGAAGCCCATTAAGAGGGCAAAAAAGAGTAAGCCGTCCCGAGACCCGGTCATGACTGAACCGGAGCTTGGCACGACTGCTCCTGATAGTTCTACCCATCAGCCGCCGCCTGAACCGGCCCGTGACATTCCAGCACCAACCTCTGATCCACCCGCTGAAGACACTCTCAACAGCTTTGATAACCTGGAAGCTCCTAGCCCGGTCAAGACAGTTGATCCGTACATTGAGATTCTGAAGACTCACTTTGTTGAGCCAGGGCGACCCACCGTTCTTGCCAAGTGCTCTGCTAAGGAGGAACTTCTGGAACATCCAAAGGCCAAGCTAGATATTGCTGACTATACTCATTTGAGTATTGGAGATATAGTCTCTGGCTATCTCAATCAAGTACATAACAGCCGTGACCTGGAAATTGGCATGGTGAAGCAAATACAGCAAAAATCTGAGGTACGACTTATGCTACTATTCCGAATCATACTTACTGTATCAGCCCCCAAGTCTATTGCTTATGAATGAATATGCTGTAGACTTAGAAAACTGCTTAGCCCTGATTTATCCACTTTTGGAAAGAAGATATTTAACCCGGTTGTAACATGATACTTTATACTTGCGATATACATTCGCCCCCAAGTGTCAAGCATCTTTGCTTGCAAAGTGGTTGATACTTAATTTCCATGAGCCGGCATTGTAAGTTAAAATTCTTCAGTACACATTAGCCCCCAAGTGTCAAGTATCTTTGCTTTCAAAGTGCTTGGGACTTAGTGTTATCTTACCATGACTTCTGATTATAACCCGGCATTAAATGCAGGCCACCATAAGTCAATTTGAGTCGGAGATGGCTGACCTGAAAGACCGCCTGGCCGCTCAAGAACTTGAAATTCAAAAGGCCAACTACAAATTTGAATTCAGTGTCTCTGAACAAGAGAAGCTGAAGAAGAATTTTGAGGCAGAGAAGAAAATCTGGGCCGATGAAAAGGCTTCACTGGTGACCCGGGCTGAGACGGCAGAGGCATTACTTGCAGAAGCAACAACGGAGCTATCCTGCTTAAAACGCCAGATATCTCAAATGGTCTCAGCAATCTTTGGTAAGTTACTCATATAGACTTTAAACCTTGCAAACCTCCTTTCAATGATTACTTCAATTGTCAGCTCTGGCTCACCTTATATTTAATAATGCAGGCCCTAAGAGCACAAACCTCAAGCAGAACATGTTGATCAAGCTGAAGGCGGTTTATACTCTTGTGGAGCAGCTCTACACCGGGTCACAACGTGCTTTGGCCGTTGTAGCTTTATCAGATGACGTTCCTCACCTCTTGCAAGACGTATTGAAACGGCTTGCTTGACTACCTCAACGGATCCAAGATCTAAGGCGGGCGTCCGCAAGAGCCGGGGCTGTAGCTGCGTTGAGCCGGGAGAAAGCCTGGATTCCGGAACTAGACCCGGCCGACCTCGCTCTTGGATATCTCAGTCTTAAAGAAGATGGGACCGTATTTGATGGACATGACTTCACCGCCTGTGTCAAAGTTATACGCCCCGTGGCCACTCTTATTGGGAACGATACTGATCTTACCAAGTATCAGCCGGGCTATGACAACGAGAATCGGAGAATCCCAACACCTCCCTTTGATGAAGTCAGCCTGATCCCTCCAACTCATAAGCATACCTTTGCCCCTGAAGTGGACTCAGCCGGTTTAATAGATGATGAAGCCGAATTTGAAGCCTTGAGTGGCATTGACTGGGCCTCATCAACTTTCCAGGACAAAGCAGCCGACGAAGAAGCGGAGAAGGATAACCCGGAGCATTCAAGCCCGCCAAAAGAGTGAAACGCCAGGCGTTTATGACTTTGCAAAACAATGCTTCATTATTCAGACTCGGGGAGTCTTGTAATAGGGTAGAAAGAACCTCTTCAATTTTGTCATGCCTTCGCACATGTTTATGGCTCTTAGTACTTTCGTAAGCCGCCATCGCTATATATACTTCCAGCTTATATTGATCTTTTATCTCGTTGATGTCAAATTTGCTTGCCTTACCCTGCATATAAAACAAGCAAAATTCCCTGCAATCCTTTTGATGATCTTGCCTGCTTATATGATTTACACCATGCGGGTAATTTCAACTCCTGAAGGTAGGAACATATAATGTTCACCTATCACTTAGTAACCTGGGGTGATCAATATTAAGCCGGAAGAGCAAAAAACCATCTCATAGTGCTTTCAAGAAGGTCTCAAGATAGTCAATTAATTATATTTATGAAATATAATGGATAAAAAACAATATTCAAAGGCTTCTGATTCGAATACGATCAGTAAACCGTTCCAAAGGGGATAAGCTAAGATTCGGATACGATCATATAGCCCCTAGTGGCTTTGGCGATGCCAATCAAGTGGGTATTGACAGATATGTTCTCTTTGGTTCGAATATGACCTATGTTTGAACAGGAAGCCCACAAATGACCATAAAAGTTGTTTTATGACGCTGATTCGAATACGATCCATGTCAGACCCAAAGGGGTTAAGCTATGATTCAAATATGATCTAGAAGCCCCCAAGTGGGTTTGGCAGTATGCCAATCAAGTGGGTATCGACAGCTATGTTCTCTTTGGTTCGAATACGACCTATGTTTGAACAGAAAGCCCCCAAGTGATCATGGCTAGATTCAGATATGATCATAAGCCGGACCAAAGAGAAAACCGGATTCAGATATGATCCGCTCCCTGTTGGTTGTTTCCACCATCTGATAAAAAATACATATAGACTTTTGAGGGTAAAAAAGGACAGAGGTCCTGCTTTATTACTTTATATAATATATACATCGTCAAAATATATACATCTTGAGAGCCGGTGGCTTAAGTATAGTAAGGCCGAATATGGGCTATATTCCACGGCCGACGGGTCTCCTCCTCCGACTTACGTGTATCTTTGTGCTCTCGAATATCGATGAGGTAGTATGACCCGTTGTTTAGATTATTGCTGACCACAAAGGGTCCTTGTCGGTGTCAAAACCGGCGGATCTCGGGTAGGGGGTCCCGAACTGTGCGTCTAGGCGGATGGTAACAGGAGACAAGGGACACGATGTTAATACCCTACTCCTGCTTGATTAATATTGATGATATGGGTAGTACAAGAGTATATCTACCACGAGATCAAGGAGGCTAAACCCTAGAAGCTAGCCTATGGTATGATTGTTGTTATGTCCTACGGACTAAACCCTCCGGTTTATATAGACACCGGATAGGTTAGGGTTACACAGAGTCGGTTACAAGGGTAGGAGATCTACACATCCGTATCGCCAAGCTTCCCTTCTACGCCAAGGAAAGTCCCATCCGGACACGGGACGAAGTCTTCAATCTTGTATCTTCATAGTCTTGGAGTCCGGCCGTGATGATAGTCCGGCTATCCGGACACCCCCTAGTCTGGGACTCCCTCAGTAGCCCCTGAACCAGGCTTCAATGATGATGAGTCCGGCACATTGATTTTCTTCGGCATTGCGAGGCGGGTTCCTCCTCCGAATACTTCATAGAAGGTTTTGAACACAAGGATAGTGTCCGGCTCTGCAAAACAAGTTCCACATACCACCGTAGAGAGAATAACTTTTGCACAGATCTGCTGACGTATTCCGCGGCGTGACATCACACCACGGCCATGCCTTTATATGAATCGTTTTTTTACCATTCCACCTTTGCGTGTTTAGCGAGGCGGTTTCCTTGGCATGTCTTATCAAAGCATAGATCGTGCCCCCTTATTCCGGGATTCTCATCAATACGGACGTGGGTAACCTAACCGTGCCTGTTGGCACGCCTCCTCTATCAAAGGCGAGTCCTAGTCGACCACGGGGTGGGCTCTTGGTATTCAACCTCTTTATAATGAGACCAAGGCCCTCTTCTTTTTACACCCTCCATCGAGTTCGCCTCTCGCTTCGAGCTCCAACACCCAAAGCTTCAGATTTAGGCGCTTCGGACTTTCGACAATGTCCGGCTCCGACCAGCACGGCCGATGGATGTCTTCCTCCGTCACAGAAGAAGATGTGTTAAAGCTGCGAGACGCCAGGTATCTGACCGGCGAGATCTCGCATAGGCTGCCTGCTCCAGGGCAGGTCATTCCCACTCCCGAGCCCGGCGAGAACGTGGTGTTCGTGTACCACTTCCTTCGGGGTTTAGGCTTCCCGACGAACCCCTTTGTGCGGGGGCTCATGTTTTATTATGGGCTTGATTTCCATGACTTGAATCCGGAGTCCATCCTCCATATCTCGTCATTCATTGTCATATGTGAGGCCTTCCTCCATATTACCCCTCACTTTGGATTGTGGCTCAAGACCTTCAAGGTGGAGCCAAAGATGATCGAGGGGCAGCAAGCAGAGTGCGGAGGGGCGGCCATAAGCAAATGTGTCGATGCTCCGTGGCCCGAGGGCTCTTTTCAAGAGGAGCTTGGTTTGTGGCAACGGGAGTGGTTTTATATCACCGCTCCAAGGGGCACCAAATGGGTGGCGCTCCCCGCCTTCCGCTCCGGTCCACCACAGCGGCTGGCGTCATGGGTCAACAAGGGGCTCGACTGGGGACCGTCCAAGGACGTTCCTTTGCTGCAGGGCCGTATTCGAGACCTCCAAGAAAGAGAGATCAATTTGGTTGCAGTGGCGCAGGTTATGTTGATCCGGCGCCTTCTGCCCTGCAAACGTCGCCCCCTCCGCCTGTGGGAATTTAATCCGGAGGGACCACGAGCTCTCCAAAATTTTATGGGCACGATGCCCGTGGAGATGTATAAACTGTTCTTCAGATCACAAGAGAAGTGTCCGGACCTGACTGAGGACGCAGGACTAAGCTGCAATCGCCCAGATACTCAAGTAAGTAGTCCTATAACCGGACAAGCTGTTCATTCGTTTATCATATATATATGCCCTTTGAAGGAGCCGTTTGAGTGGATAGCCAAGGGAAAGTTAATAAGGTGTCCGGCTCCCCTCCCAGAGAACACGTTGGATCCCATGCTGGCCAAGATGTTGAAGGCCGCGCCTTTTAAAGAAGGCGAGGGGAGCGAGGAGGCAACTGCCTCCACGAAGGAGGTCTTTGAGGAGGGAGGGATCAAAAGTCCCACCCTCCAAGGAGAGAAGAGGACCGTTTCGGAAGATCTGGAGGCCAAGGCCTCGAAGAGGGGGAAGAAATCTTCGTTAGAGAGTCCGGCGCTGGGAAGTAACCCAGCCGCACTATTTCCCCAAGGGGATTAGCCCTCCAGCGAGCCGTAAGTAAAAAGTAGGGGTCTTGGAAATAAGGAACATCCCTGTATTTATTTGTAAAGATAACCGAAATTGTACCTTGTAGTTCGGATCTCAGCCCTTCTCAGCAGAGCTCGTCTTCGGGGGATCTTCTTCCGGAGATGATGGAGAGCGAAACGCCTCCACCTGTCGCACCCTCATGCGAGGCGGACGACCCTGAGGTGTCGTCGCGGAGGGTTCCCCCAAGTCCGGCGAGGCCGGAAGGTCCGGCGCCAAGTGGTGTGCGGTCGGAGGAGCTGAAGGATCTGCTCGGGCGAGCGGCTATCTCAAAGGATCCGGCTGAGGGAGTCCCGAACTAGGGGGTGTCCGGATAGCCGGACTATCGTCACGGCCGGACTATCGTCACGGCCGGACTCCAAGACTATGAAGATACAAGATTGAAGACTTCGTCCCGTGTCCGGATGGGACTTTCCTTGGCGTGGAAGGCAAGCTTGGCGATCCGGATATGTAGATCTCCTACCATTGTAACCGACTCTGTGTAACCCTAACCTATCCGGTGTTTATATAAACCGGAGGGTTTTAGTCCGTGGGGCGAACAACAATCATACCATAGGCTAGCTTCTAGGGTTTAGCCTCCTTGATCTCGTGGTAGATCTACTCTTGTACTACCCATATCATCAATATTAATCAAGCAGGAGTAGGGTATTACCTCCATCGAGAGGGCCCAAACCTGGGTAAAAACATCGTGTCCCTTGTCTCCTGTTACCATCCGCCTAGACGCACGATTCGGGACCCCCTACCCGAGATCCGCCGGTTTTGACACCGACATTGGTGCTTTCATTGAGAGTTCCTCTGTGTCGTCACCGATAGGCCCGATGGCTCTTTCGATCATCAACAACGACGCAGTCCAGGGTGAGACTTTTCTCCCCGGACAAATCTTCATGCTCGGCGGCTTTGCACTGCGGGCCAATTCGCTTGGCCATCTGGAGCAGATCGAAAGCTACGCCTCTGGCCATCAGGTCAGATTTGGATGTTTGAACTATACGGCCGATATCCGCGGAGACTTGATCTTCGACGGATTCGAGCCGCAACCAAGCATGCCGCACTGTCTCGATGGGCATGATCTAGCTCTTCAGCCGAACAGTGCCCTGGAGGCCGCACCAGCATCCGCGCCGACCCTTAATTCGGAGCCGGATTCCCCAATCGAGGACGAGTGGCTGGACACCGCCTCGGGGGCTACAATCTCTACGGCGATTGAGCCGAACTCTATCCCTGTCCTTTGCGAAGACCTTGACTCCAGGGTGCCGGACTCCGAACCCTCCGCGCCCCTACCAATCGAATCTGGCGATATTCTGAATTCACTAAAGTCTTGGAGTTCACTACCGCGGACATCTTTCAGCACTCGCCCTTTGGCGATATTCTGAATTCACTAAAGTCTCTCTCTTTATCCGGAGAGCCCTGGCCGGACTGCGGACAGGAAGGTTGGGATACTGACGACGAAATTCAACGCCCACCCACCACCCACTTTGTAGCCACTGTCGATGATTTAACCGACATGCTCGACTTCGACTCAAGACGTCGACGGTATGGACGACGGCGCGGAGGCGACCAAGACCCAGCACCTACAGGGCCTTTGGAAGGCCACCTCGTCATATAATATATATATGGTGGACATCCCAAAAGATGGGAACGGCGATGGAACAACGGTGGATGACCCTCCAAGAAAGCGTTACCCGAAGCGCCCGGCGTCGTGGCGCCGCTCTAAATCCCGCCACAATAAAGCGGTGATTCCAGCACGGGAGATACTAACACCGGACGGTGCCGAAGAACCCCCTCCGGCAGGACTCAGCGCGGGAGGAGGGAGAAGCAAGTCCGCCTGACGGTCGGCAGAAAGAGAGGTCGAGGACAATAATTATGCGCCTCCCTCCGAAGATGAGGCAAGCCTCAACGATGACGAATTTGTCGTGCCTGAGGATCCCGCCGAACAGGAGCGTTTCAATCGCAGGCTTATAGCCACGGCAAGCAGCCTCAAGAAAAAGCAGCAACAGCTTAGAGCTGACCAAGACCTGCTAGCTGACAGATGGACTGAAGTCCTTGCAGCCGAAGAGTATGAACTCGAACGCCCCTCCAAAGCTACCCCAAACGCAGGCCGTTGCCTCGACTAGAGGAGGAAGCACCCAAGTCACCAGCGCACGACATGGCAGACCGGCCACCCCGTGGCCGCGACAGAGAAGCCTTTCGGCCCTCTGCTCAAGCCACACCCCGACGCCGCTCAAAAAGTACCAAGGCACGGGAAAACGCGCCGGACTTGCGAGATATATTGGAGGATAAGGCAAAACATACAAGATCGATCTACGGATCGCGTGGGCACCCAACGACGCGGGATGATTACCGTCGTGCCGGATACAGCAAACCCGGCCGGGCCGAACACAGTAGACATAGCTCATATGAGCTACGTCGTGATATAGCCCAATACAGAGGCACCGCACACCCACTATGCTTCATAGATGAAGTAATGGATCATCAAATCCCCGAAGGCTTCAAACCCGTAAACATCGAATCATACGATGGTACCACAGACCCTGCGGTCTGGTCGAGGACTATCTCCTCCATATCCACATGGCCCGCGGTGATGATCTACATGCCATCAAATACCTCCCACTCAAGCTCAAAGGACCAGCTCGGCATTGGCTCAACAGCTTGCCAGCAGAATCAATTGGTTGTTGGGAGGACCTGGAAGCCGCATTCCTTGATAACTTCCAGGCGCGTATGTGCGACCACGACGCCGATGACCTTAGCCACATAATTCAGCAGCCAGAAGAATCGGCGGACAATTTTGGACACGGTTCCTCACAAAGAAAATCAAATCGTTGACTGTCCGGATGCGAGAGGCCCTTGCAGCCTTCAAACATAACATCCATGACGAGTGGCTTGCCCGGCACCTAGTACAGGAAAAGCCGAAATCTATGGCAGCCCTCACAACCCTCATGACTCGCTTTTGTGTGGGAGAGGACAGCTGGCTAGCTCGAAGCAACAACTTGGCCAAACACCCTGATAGTTCGGATACCAAGGACAGCCAATGGCAGGTCGCGTCGCAACAAGAACAAGCGCCGCATTAACGGCGACAATACTGAAGATACGGCCATCAATGCCGGATTCAGAGGCTCTAAACCCGGTCAGCGGAAGAAGCCGTTCAAAAGAAATAACCAGGGCCCGTCCAACTTGGACCGAATACTCGATCGCTTGTGCCAGATACATGGCACCCCTGAAAAACCAGCCAATCACACCAACAGAGATTTTTGGGTGTTCAAGCAAGCAGGCAAGTTAAGTGCCGAACTCAATGACAAGGGGCTGCATAGCGATGACGAGGAAGAGCCCCGGCCGCCGAACAATAGAGGACAGAAGGGTTTTCCCACACAAGTGCGGATGGTGAACATGATATACGCTACCCACATACCCAAAAGGGAGCGGAAGCGTCCACTACGGGACGCATATGCGATGGAGCCAGTCGCCCCAAAGTTCAACCCATGGTCTTCCTGCCCGATCACCTCCGATCGAAGGGACCACCCCACTAGCATCCGTCACGGCGGTTTCGCCGCATTGGTTCTTGACCCAATTATTGACGGATTTCACCTCACCTGAGTCCTGATGGACGGCGGTAGCAGCCTGAACCTGCTTTATCGTGATACTGATGTGCAAAACGGGCATAGACCCCTCAAGGATTAAACCTACAAAGACGACCTTTAAAGGCGTCATACCGGGTGTAGAGGCCAATTGTACAGGCTCAGTCACACTCAAAGTGGTCTTAGGATCTCCGGATAACTTCCGAAGCGAAGAGTTAATCTTCGACATAGTCCCGTTCCGCAGCGGCTATCATGCACTGCTCGGACGAACCGCATTTGCACAGTTCAATGCGCTGCCGCACTACGCATACCTCAAGCTCAAGATGCCAGGCCCTCGAGGAGTAATCACGGTCAATGGAAACACCGAACGCTCTCTCCGAACGGAGGAGCATACGGTGGCCCTCGCAGCGGAGGTGTAAAGCAGCCTCTCACGGCAATTCTCGAGTCCAGCCACTAAGCGTCCGGACACCGCCAAGCGCGCCCGGAGTAACCTACAACAAGACCACCTGGCACGATTCAAGCACGAGTAGCAATCCGGCCCCAACCCCAGCCCTCGCGAAATTGCGAAGCCAGTATTACGCGTACATAACTACGCTCTAGAGATACCATGGGCATGTGGGGAGGGGCACGACCACGGCACGCCAAGAATGCGGCTCAACCGCACCAGGGGCTCCCGATTTTGTCATTCTTTTTCTTTTTTTTTCTTTCTTTTTAGGACTCCGTTTTTCAGAAGTTCTGTCCGGCGCTAGAATCGCCGAACTCACGATGCAACAGCCAGGGAAGCAGTAAAGCTCCGTCGAGTGTTCAGGTGGTCTCTATTACGAGCATTATACCTGTTTTACATACCATCCCGCAGCTTACCCCTGGAGGGGGACATGTTAGATAGTCCCATCCCTTGCTTATCGCACTATTTGTATCGTTCTGCTTTCATTGCAGTACCTTTTTGAATAAACAATACATAGCTTTTGTCTATTATTGCACTCCTTTCTTTTTCTATATATATGTTCATTTCATGACATGTTGCACCCGTACACTTTGGTATGGCCAATATACCAGGGGCTTAAGTACCCCAAAATTATGGTGTGATAAGTCCGAACACTTTCACAAGTGCGGCACCCCGAACTTATAGCATTATATGAATCGGCTCCGAATCATGTCTTGGGTCAATAGTTGGGTTTGCCCGGCTCCCGTGTTTTGGTACCTTACGTTCCACTATATCGGCTAAGGTAGCACCGGGAGAACCACTGCGATTGTGCCCCAGTTGAGCTGGGTCGAGCACCTCAGTGGAGAAAGCTAAAACTGACCGTCATGATAGGGCGAGAGCCGGTCGCTATTCGAGAGGTTTTTTTCGGTCTCTAAAGACTTATGACGCTTAGAGCGAGGAACCGGAACTATCCGGCCAAGGCGTGGATAGCGCCCCGAACTCGGTCTTCCGAATACTAGGGGCTTCGCCGAAATTTAAAATTATAGAATTCTATGGCTAAGTGAGAGTATTCAAGCATTATAAGTCCGGTTGCCTTGTTCGTTGCGTTGAGCGCCTCCCTAGACGGACCCAAGAATGGGAACAAGAGTGCTCAAGTTTATCCCGAACACCCCAGCACTCGTGGCATGGGGGCTGAAGCCAACGACTTGCCATCTCTCAAATTTGATAAACGGCCGCACAGAAGGTAATATTTTAAATTAACAAGCGTTGCTTAGCGCATATGAACAAGTGTTCAGCGTACAGGATAACAAATGCGAGTCTATTCAAAAATTACATCTCTGGAGCACTCATCCGCTATACGGCGGGCACCCTTAGGAGGCCCTCATAATACATTTCGGCGATGCGATGCTCCTTGCCCTTCGGTGGCCCGTCCGTCACAAGCTTCTCCGCATCTAGCTTGCCCCAGTGCACTTTAGCACGGGCAAGGGCCCGACGGACACCTTCGATGCAGACGGAGCGCTTCATGCTGCCAGCCGCTGCACCAAGCCAAAGTAGCTCCCAGGCATGGCTTCTAATGGCCATAGCCGAACTATAAGGCCCTTCATGGCCTGTTCGGCGACCTTGTGGAGCTCGACCAGCTGCTTCAGCTGGTCGCTCAGGGGCACCGGATGTCCGGCCTCAGCATACTAAGACCAGAACACCTTCTCCGCCGAGCTCCCCTCCTTGGCACGATAGAATGCGGCAGCATCAGACGCCTGCTGAGGAAAATCATGCGAACAGCTCTGGAGAGCTCGAATCCGGGTAAGTAATAGGTAATTCACTTTCACATGCTTGCTTTGCATAAAGAATGCCTTACCCGCCGCTATCTTCTTTAATGATTCAATTTCTTGAAGGGCGTTTTGGGCCTCGGCCTTAGCAGCTTTGGCACTTTCAAGAGCCGAGGGGAGCTCGTACTCTCGAGTCTTCGAGTCACGCTCCAAACTCTCGTGTTTTTCCACGAGAGCTTGGAGCTCTTGCCGTACCTTGGCCAGCTGCGCCTCCCCCTTCTCTCTCTCGGTGCGCTCTGCAGCCGCTTTGTTTTCGGCCATGGACACCGCTTCCTTCAGGGTCTCCACCTCATTCGTGGCCCCTGCAGTACCTATGTTATTCCTGTTATTTTTTGCAACCAAAACCTTTCCTATAAGTTATTTATTTAATAAGGTATTACTTACCTTCCTTGTCCTCGAGCTGCTTCTTGGCCTGTCCGAGCTCGTTCTCGGACCGCTCGAGGTTCTGCTTCAATGCATTGACCTCCAGCGGTCAAGGCGACAGAGGTCAAGAGCGCAGCCTGCATTCCCATATTGACATACTTATGTTAGACTCCTGCGATATCTTTTAGATCCTTAGTCCGGCTTTTCTTTCCGAACACCGAACTAATCATCAGGGGCTACTGTCTATGTGGTAATATTTTTATATATTCTAAACTTACCTCAAAGCATGTTAGAAGGCTGGTACAGGCTTCGGTCAGTCCGCTCTTGGCGGACTGAACTGTTCGGATCACCGCACTCATAACAGTGCGGTGCTCCTCCTCAATGGAAGCGCTGTTAAGCGCCTCGAAGCTATCCGGTGCCTTCGGTTGGGCCGGAGGACACCGGCGTCTTACCCTTCTTGGCGAAGGATCCGCTGGCCGGACTTGGAACGGCCGATGGTTCCGGCATGGAGTCCGGACGAGGGTCGGGCTTAGAGCCCCTGGGGTTCTTGCCCCCCGCGCGCCTGGAGTCTGGGAGGTTGCCTTGTGGCACCTCCTGCGCCACCTCCTCTTGACCAAGCCCCCCTTGGGGCCCCACCACAGCGTCATCCGCAGCGTGAGGCGAGGAGGCGGTCGGAAGCGAAGTACTCTCCATTTCCGACGAGCCCAGGGACCCGCTTGATGAATCGGCGAACTCGCCCTTGGGCGGGCTGCACTTTTATTCGACATTAGGGAACACTCTGCGATAATAAAAAGCCATGGGTATCCGGACACTTACGATCTCGCCAGGGGCTTGGCCCTTGTAGGCCAATCCTCCTCGTCATCATTGACGTTGGTGGAGAAGTCCTGAGGAAGGGTTCTTCCCTTCTTGGACCCTCCGGCCTCCCCAGTTGGGGCGGCCTTCCTTTTCTTCTCCTCCGCTGCTGGGGGAGGAGCTTCTTCTTCTTCTTCCTCGTCCTCAGGAGAAGATTCCGCATCAGAATCTGATAGCACCTGGCGTCGGGAGCTCCTTCGAGTTCCCGTGGCCTCCTTCTTGGCCTTCTTCTCCGGCACCACATGGGGCGCCGGAGCCAGCAGCCCCGTTAATCGGGCGTCCTCCGGGTCTTCCGGCAAAGGAGCCGGACAGTTAATCTGTTCGTACGTCTTCAGCCAGTCCTGTCAAAGATTAGGGAGTTTTTAGATCCCACATAGAGTCAATCTATGAAAAAAGAGTCCCGTAAAGGGTAAAATAACTTACCTCGCCGGCCGGACGCCGCGAGCTGTATCCACAATCTTTGGTAGCGGATGCTGGGCTTCAGCGCCCTTGAACAGCACCTTCCAGGCATCTTAAATGCGTAGTGTCGAAGAGCGGCTCAAGGTTCGGTGATGTGCCGGATCGAACTCCCACAAATTGAAGGCCCGTTGTTGGCATGGGAGAATCTAGCGGATGAGCATCACCTGGATTACGTCGACAAGCTTAAGATTCTTGGCCACCAGGTTTCGGACGCATGTTTGAAGTCCGGATGTCTCGTCCGAATTCCCCCACGTCAGGCCCGTCTCTTTCCATGACGAGAGCCGTGTGGGGAAGCCAGATCTGAATTCGGGGGCCGCCGCCCATTCGGTGTCGTGGGGCTCGGTGATGTAGAACCACCCCGATTGCCACCCCTTTATTGTATCCATGAAGGCGCCTTCGAGCCATGGGACTTTGGCCATCTTGCCAACCATGGCGCCTCAAGACTCGCTGACGGCCGTCCACTACCTTCGGCCGGACGTTGAAGATCTTCAGCCATAAGCCGAAGTGGGGCTGGATGCAGAGGAAGGCCTCGCACATGACGATAAACTCCGAGATGTTGAGGATGAAATTAGGGGCCAGGTCGTGGAAGTCCAGGCCATAGTAGAACATGAGCCCCCGGACAAATGGCTGAAGTGGAAAACCTAGTCCGCGGAGGAAGTGGGGGAGAAACACCACCCTCTCATGGGGCCTAGGGGTCGGAATGAGCTGCCCCGCGCCGGGCAGCCTGTGCGCGATGTCGCCGGACAAGTATCCGGACTCCCGCAGTCTTGTGATGTGCCCCTCCATGACGGAGGAGGCGATCCACCTGCCTCCCGCTCCTGACATGGTTGGAGAAAGGTTGAGGTGGGATGTGCGGACTTGGGCGCTGGAGCTCGAGTTCGTGGAAATGGATAAGCAAAGGAGGAAGAAGGCGTAGGTGAAAAGGTGGATCCTTATCCCTTTATATGGACGGACGAAGCTATGCGTCCCCCACCAGCCTGGTAAAACTCGCTTATTTCCCAAGCGCGGTAATCAATGGCACAGATGGGTTACCCACGTCCGTATTGATGAGAATCCCGGAATAAGGGGGCACGATCCACGCTTTGATAAGACGTGCCAAGGAAACCGCCTCGCTAAATGCGCTGAGGTGAAACAGTAAAAAACGATTCATATAAAGGCCTGGCCGTGGTGTGATGTCATGCCGCGGAATACGTCAGCAGATCTGTGCGAAAGCTATTCTCTCTACGGTGGTATGTGGAACTTGTTTTGGAGGAGGACACTATCCTGGTGTTCAAAACCTTCTATGAAGTATTTGGAGGAGGAACCCGCCTTGCAATGCCGAAGACAATATGCGCGCCGGACTTGTCGTCATTGAAGCCTGGTTCAGGGGCTACCGAGGGAGTCCCGGACTAGGGTTTGTCCGGATAGCCGGACTATCGTCACGGCCAGACTCCAAGACTATGAAGATACAAGATTGAAGACTTCGTCCCGTGTCCGGATGGGACTTTCCTTGGCGTGGAAGGCAAGCTTGGCGATACGGATATGTAGATCTCCTACCATTGTAACCGACTACGTGTAACCCTAACCTATCCGGTGTCTATATAAACGGAGGGTTTTTAGTCCGTGGGACGAACAACAATCATACCATAGGCTAGCTTCTAGGGTTTAGCCTCCTTGATCTCGTGGTAGATCTACTCTTGTACTACCCATATCATCAATATTAATCAAGCAGGAGTAGGGTATTACCTCCATCGAGAGGGCCCGAACCTGGGTAAAAACATCGTGTCCCTTGTCTCCTGTTACCATCCGCCTAGACGCACAGTTCGGGACCCCCTACCCGAGATCCGCCGGTTTTGACACCGACAATCACCGTGCTCTAATGGGTACGGTGATTGAAAGAATTGCATCCGCCGAGAGCGGATTGCATGAAGCCGTCAGAAGCTTACTGACGGGGTTCTAGGTACGAAAAAATGATGTACCTTCTGACAGTTATGCATATAAAATGCGCCCTGTATAGATAGTAGCCCCTGAGACTCGGTATGTTGTCAAAATTGACAGCGTGCCGAGGATCAAATTCTCAGTTATAACATATCGCCGCTCCTAAACAGGTGGCGGGGTGTCTGGCGGCCAGCCGGACTGATTAATATGCCGAACTAAAGCGGCAACTTGACGAGGTGGATGCGGACATCGCGCTGGTCAATAAACGGTTTGACGAGTCACAAGGTATGCGACTTCTATGCGGACACCTGGTAAGGGAGCTTGACACCCATGTCTCACTATTTGTATGCTTAATGCAGATGGTGCCGCTGCTGTGGAGGAGCTGCGGGCGGAGCTCGCCTGAGCGAAAGAGCAAGCCAGAAATAGTAATGTGGCCGCTTTAGGGGCGGCCAAAGAGCTAAAAGCCGAACGGGCTGCTCACTGCCGAAGCAAGGAGGAAATGGCCGATATGGCCAGAAAGTTGAAGAATACTACCGATCGCTGCGAGGTTGTTGAAAAAGAACTTCAAGAGGAGCAAGAGGGCCTGAAAAAGGCGGCCGCCGAATCCAAGAATGCCCATTCGGCTTTGAGAGCTACCAAGGAGGAGCTGAGTCAGGCCGGGGCAATTGCGGCTGGAAAACCGTTTCTGCTGCGGAGGAAATATACGGATCCAAAGTATGCTCAGTTGGATAAGTTGTGGAGTTCGGAGGATGCTTATCTGGACTTGGCGGCGCGCTGCATGACGCGGTTGAGCACTTCCGGGGCGGGAGGGGCTGAAGGGAAGAGCTATACTGGTCGCAATTCCATAGTCCGGAGCGTCCTCTTCCGTTGACCGATCGGTTGGCCGAATGGGCCGAGCGGAATCGATTATCCGGATTTGCTATGAAGCATGTCTTGACTCATTTGTGGCCGGGCGGACCCCAGCCGAAGAGCTATTTTGGTTTAGTGCAGCAGTTCCTTGGTGCGGTGCCGCGTATCGACGCAATGAAGCGGTCGGCGTGTATTGAGGGAGCGCGGATGGCTCTGGCCCGTGTCAAGACATACTGGGCAGAGATGAAGGCCACCGACGTTGCCTCCCAAGATTCGGACAGAAGCCGAGTACCTGCCGAGCACTACTTTGAAGAAGTCCTGCCGGGTGCTCGTTTAATAGAGACGCAGTGCTCAAAGGATATTATGTTTAAATGACATGTATGATTTGTGAAAACAATGTTTCAATATAATATAAGAGCTTTTTATACTTGTGCGTTCAAGTAGTAAACTAGTCCATGTGCGGCCGTTTATGTATATGTATATATAACCTCAAAGATGGCAGTCCTTGGCTTCAGCCCCCACGCACATAGTGCGGGGGTGTTTGCAAAGAAAGCGCTTTTTCACACTTAATCCAACGTCTTGGTCCTGTTAAGGAGGTGATAGTGTAGCAAACTAGGCAACCGGACTATAATGCTTTATCACTTTCACTTAGCCATAGGAGTTCGAGGGTGGGGCTACTATATAGCCCCTGGGGGCACCGCACTCTCCCGAATTCGGGGTGCGTATGTGCCTGACCGAAAACCGGTCCTTCCACTAGTGCAGAACCGGGCAATAGCACCGGTTCGTAAGGCCCTTTAGTGCCGGTTCCACAATTGGCACTAAAGTGTGGTCACTAAAGCCCCCCCCCCTTTAGTACCGGTTCAGCACGAACCGGTGCTAAAGGCCAACCACGTGGCACGAGGCAGCTCCGGGGGCCGGGAGCCCTTTTGTACCGGTTGGTTACACCAACCGGTAGTAAATGTTTGTGGGTTTTTGTTATTTTTTTTTATTTTTCAATTAAATTTGTGTTATCAATTTAATTCTTTTTAGTTTGCTGGTATTTTACAATACTACACATTGTACACGTTATGCATATATATATATATATATATATATATATATATATATATATATAAATAGAATATCTAGTAGAACCAATCATGCATATATATATATATATATCAACAAAGTCTCACAAACAAACATATAAATTAATTCACAAATACACACAAGTATAGATATATACAATATCTCCTACATATGCATGTTGCCTTGAGCCAGTGGCATTAGCCTAATTGGTGCCTTGAGCACGATGGGGGCGTGGCGGGTAACAGTATTCTCCCTTGGATTTATGACCTGGTCGAGCAAAAATCCCGCCATTTCCTCTTGAAGTGCTTCTACGCGCTCCGCTTTCTAGGAGCTTCTCCGCACCTCTGTGAACTGTTAAGAAGGAGATCAATATGCATGTGTATTAGTTGTGTGACTAGATATCGATAATGGTGTAAAAATTGTGAATAGTGTTTTGACAAGCGTACCCATTCCTGTCTTTGAGATCTGCTCCTTTCGGACGCCATCATGCGAATGTTCTCGCAAACGCAGAATGCACACAGATCAGTCCTGCGCTACCGCTTCAGGGCCTTTACGAGAATGGAATTTGATCAGATAATAATTAATCAAGCATGATAATTAAAGAGATGGCAGCTAGCTAGCTAGCTAGTACTACTTAATTACTTACCTTGGGTCGAAACCATTTAAGCTTTTGTTTCCATTCGCCTTCCGTGACGCTGATGAACCTTGCCCAAGGCTTGCCCGCCGACAAAGAAAATGAATAAAGGGGTTATTAAATAGTTCATATCATGAAAAATGACGAACTAAATAGGCCGAGATATATAGTTAATAATGATTGAAATTACCTGTTGACTATCCCAAACAAGATGTTATAGTCAGTTTTTTCTTTGAGTAGTGAGTCCAGTATTTCAACTGTTCCGGCGTCAACTTTAATGATGCACAAGACCCAGTGAAATCTGCATGCACACATGTTTGCATGTCTTAATTAAGCGGGCATATGTAAAGCAAAAACATGTAGCTAGCTAGTAGGCAAAAACAGAGAATTTGTAGTACAAGACAGTGTGACTCACTGGAAGTTGTAAGGAAGTAGTATATCTTCATTATATTTGAGGCGCTTCAAGAACTCTAGCATGTTGTCCTCTACATCCTTTTGATAACGTGGATTTAGTTTCCATGTGTATTCATTAACGGTGTTTGGGTCAATGAACCCAATGCCAAAGCGTCCACCTTTTCTCATTTCATATATCTTCATCCTGCATATAATACCACAGAAAAGAATATATTGAGGATAATTACAGGTAATGATTGATCAAAAGGATCAGTACAGCTAGCTTGAGACTTAAATTACAAAAAGAAATCACTTACAGACAATAGCAACCCATTTATAGATTTGTCAAGTGAGTCTTGATTGTATAACTGAAATAGTTCAGAATACTCAACGGACACAGCTTTCTCATGGAAGTAATGCTCCTCCTTGACATTCACCATGAGGGACAATCAATCGAAAATCTTGGTAATGTTCATGTACCATTGATGCAATTCATACATTCTCGTTGGGAGGTTCTTGACCTTGTCTGGCTCGACCAAAGGTTGGCCCCGGACATATTTCTGTTTTATTTCATCCTCTCTAAGCACAGGCATGGGCTCGGTCTCGAGGAGTTGTCCAACAGTGATTTTGAGAACTTCAGTCTGCATTATATGGTCCTCCGTTATTACCACATTGCCCACCTCAGGAACGTAAACTGTTTGCCCACAATAATATTGGGCGCGTGTCATCGCGTGTTGTTGGCACAACAAGCGAGGGATCGATTACGCACTTGTTGTCCCAGCTGGGGAATGGTTTTCCCGCATTTTTTGACAGCTGCTTCTTGTTTGCTCGATCCCGAGCTCGCCTCCTCACGTAGACGTGCTCGATTTAATTTCCTGATGTGGCGCTCATAGTCTGTGTCAACAGGATTGGGAGCTGGTGGTTGAGCCATACGAATGAAGTGGTCAATCGTTTCCTCAGGCACTTTCTCCCTTGGCGGCGGTGGCGGTTTCGGTGCAAAATGGGCTTCCACCTCGGACTTTGATATGGCTGCGATTTCCTCCTCGGACCTGTCATAAGACCTCTGCGGAAGAGGCGTGAGGCTTGGACCATATTTATACCGCTTGCCTCCGCTGTACTTCTGTACTACCTCGACTCGTACCGCTCGCACCATAGCTGCGGGGTGTCTCTTCTGCGATTGCCGAGGCGGCGGAGACGCTTGGTGTGAACTGAGTTGGACGAGGAGGAGTGGCCGCCTGAAGCTGTGCGGACTTGGAGGAGGAGTGGCACTGAGGTTGTGCCGGACTTGGAGGAGGAGTGGACGCGTCGCTGTGGCGGACTTGGAGGAGGAGGCGTGGCCTGACACTTTGCCGGACTTGGAGGAGGAGTGGCCTGACACTTTGCCGGACTTGGTGGACTTGTAGGAGCGGGAGACTGCTGACTCGGTGGCGGACTTCGACGAGGAGTCGGATGACGCGGTGTTGGTGGCCTTCGCAAGATGATGCAATCCTTTTTCCATAGGATGATACGATGATTCGCGTCTCCGAGAAAGCGCTCGTCCTCACCTCCAGGAATGTCAAGCTCTAGCCCCGAATATGGTTGCACCACCTCGTCAACAATGACACAAGCATAGCCCTCTGGAATCGGGATGCAATGGTAAGTTGCTTTGGGGGTAACTGGAAAAGCAACGCCGTCCGCCACCTTCATGGATATGTTCTTCATTTTGACGTGTAGCTCGCAGCTAGTGTTCTCCGTGATGTCATCCACGGGGTATCTACCCAGCATTGCGTCGTCCGGGGCGGAACCCACGCTGCTTCTCTGCATGGATGGGGCGGTGCTATCCAATGCTGGATCATCCGCTAGCTGCTGCAGCTGCTGAGACCCCCTTTGTTGGCTAAGTGAGTCGATCTGCTCCTGCTGCTGCTGGAATTTGACTGCCAATTCCGCTTGACTTGCTTCTAGGCCTTGAAGGCGTTTATAGTCCCGCTTCCTCTGCTCCTCCTCCATCTTCCTCTTCTTCTCCTCCGCAATCTTCTTTCTCGCACGGGTTTTGTAGTCGGTGTTCCAGTCTGAAAACCCCTCATACCACGGAATAGCGCCCTTGCCTCGTGTTCTTCCCGGGTGTTCAGGATTTCCCAGGGCACGCGTAAGCTCGTCGTTCTCTTTGTTGGGCTGGAACACCCCCGATCGTGCCTCTTCTATTGCAACAAGTATCGCATCGTCGGCTCCGTTCAGACATGCCTTCGTCGAAACTTTGCCTGTCTTCGGGTCCAACTCCCCCCCATGCGCATAGAACCAAGTCCTCGCACTGGGGCCAGCTCTTAGTATCCGGAGTGACACCTGCATCCTCCATCTCTTTCTCAGACTTATCCCACTTAGGCATTACCACCTGACAGCCACCTGGCCCCGACTTATGGAACTTATCCTTTTTTCGGCATTCTTCTTGTTTATTCTCGACCGTTCCTTAGCTAATTCCGAATCCTTGAATTTCACGAAATCGTCCCCAATGAGCACGTTGGTTCTCTAGTGTTCCCTCGAATACTGGAGTCTTCCTTCCTCCCTTGACGTACTTGTCCCATTCACGATTCTTGTGGTTCTTGAATGCAACCGCCATCTTCCTAAGAGCAGCATCCTTGACTTTCTACACATCTGCTTCTGTGAAATGATCTGGTAGGGTGAAATGTTCCATGAGAGTATCCCAAAGCAGATCTTTTTGATTCTTGTCGACAAAAGTAACATCTGGACGTGGAGCAGCGTCCTCTTTGCCTTTTTGTCCTTTGTCTTTTGCTGGCTCTCTCCATTCTTGAAGGGAGATCGGGAGTTGGTCCTTCACAAGAACTCCGCACTAACGAATGAACTTGTACGCAATCTTCTTAGGCGCTAATGGTTCGCCATTAGGTCGGACTGCCTCGATATTGTACTTTACGCCCTCCTTCAACTTTTTGTTCGGGCCTCGTTTCGTCCTTTTGCCTGAAGATTTGCTCGATCCGGATGGCTGAAAGAACAAAGATCGATTCGTTAATATATCTTCAAGTCATTTAAAACATGTGATGATCACCAGAAACCTGCTTATATAAATATATATACCTCGCCGGTCTTTGTTGTTTTAGGATCAACATGTTCTTCGTCATCGTCATAATCGTAGTTCATGACTTCATCAATTCGGTTGTCGCGATCGAATATCATATCACCCTCTCCGGTGTTGTTTAGAAATTCGGAGCCGTCATAATCTTCTTCATTCTGATTATCATCTGGCCGCGTATCATATCGAACATGGTCTGTTCTCCTCTCTCTGTCGGTATTGTGCGCCATAGCTTTTATTTAACTAATTAAAAAGAAATATAAAACAATTTAGTATTCAAATTACATCGTCTCGAATAATAGATATAATCTCGAATACTTCGTCTAGAATAATAGATATAATCTCGAATACATCGTCTCGAATAATATATAATATTGAATAGTACATCACTGGCTAGCTAATTAAAGATCGAATACTACGAGAAGAATCTAGGACACTCGCGGTTCCTGCGTCATGAGCGGTGGACACCCAAAGAGAAGGAACCCTCACAGGATCATATCTGAAGTGAGATCCTCAGAAGATACTGCTGGTATTGGAGAACCTGCCGCCCTCTAACGCAACCATGTAGCGATGGACGTGCTCGTCCTCCTCCCCGACACGGCGACGCATACCTCCTCCGGGGCCGGGTCCCTCCAAGACCAAACTGGACCACGCGAACACCACCAAACGAGATCAGGGTCGACGACGGGACACGGGGCGGGTTCCTCATCAAGCGGCGCGCCCCTCCGAGCAGCACCTCCGGTGCCAGCCAGCGGAGCCCAGTCCGAGACATGGGCGGCTGGACGTCGTCATGACGGAGTCGATGGCGAGGATGCGGGCGGGCATCGTCGAGAACAAATACTAGCTATATGCCCGCAAAAATAATATTTTTTAATGATTGGATTTTGATAACTAAAATTTCTAACATTTCTACTATTTCAAAAATCTATATACTATTTCATACTAATTAAGCATCTAACACTAAAAACAGAAAAACAATTTCTATACATCCATTAAAAAACAGAAAAACAACATTATATGAAAAAATTCCATACTAATTAAACACTAATTATATCCATCTAACATGCATTCATACATATATACTAGTGAAAAACAATAATCTAAAAAATCTAAACTAATTAAACATACAAAATAGGTATATACTAATATATACATGCATTCATACATATATACGTGTATGTGTGTGTGTGTTCATCATGCTTGTGTGTGTGTATGGGCTCGGGAGGGCGGCGCCCATGGTGGTCGCTGGGGCGAGGAGAGGGGTTAGAGGGGAGAGCTCACAGCGGGCAACGGCGACGGCGTAGGCGACGGCCGGGGCAGCGACGGGTCGGGCGTGACGCTGGGCGGCGGCGATGCAGGGACGGGCGCGACGGGACGGGCCCGAGTCGGCGACGGAGACGAGGGCGGCGACGGGACGGGGCGGCGACGGCGACGGGACGGGCGGCGACGGCGGCGACGGGCGACGGGTGGGTCGGTGACGGCGTCGATCGATCGGGCGGGCGGTTCAATGGGAAAACAGAGGAAGAAACAGAGGGAGAATGAAATTTTTCGAAGTGTTATATATATAAAAGGCACCTTTAGTACCAGTTGGAGCCACCAACCGGTACTGAAGGTCTGTTTTGGCCAGCTCAAGCGGCGGGAAGCGACACCCTTTAGTACCGGGTGGTGGCACAAACCGGGACTAAGGGCCCCCCATTAGTACCGGTTTGTGCCACGACCCGGTACTGAAGGGGTCTTGGCCAGTGCGGTGCGGCAAGTTTAGTCCCACCTCGCTAGCCGAGGGGCGACCGCACTGGTTTATAAATCCCCGTGCGGTCGTTCTCTCGAGCTCCTCTCCAAAGCAGGCCTACTGGGCCTACGTGTTCTTTGCTGCCCTGTGGGCCCACTTGGCCTTTGCGGGCCTGCATCCTGGCCCAACAACAGGTTGGGTTTCTAGTCGTATGCAGGCCGCTCTGGCCTAGTAGGCGGGCTTTTTTTTTGCTTTATTTATTTTTGTGTTGTTTTTTTGTGTATTTAGAGTTTCTTTGTGAATATTTTTGCTTTAGGTACAAAAAATTACAAACTTTCTGTTAGTGCCCGTAGTTTTCAAGTTTGAATATTTTAAATTTTGAATTATTTGAAATTAGTGTGAATCACCAATTTGTGAATAATTTAACTTTAAAAATCAGTAAAGGCATGAAAGAATTTGTTTGCACATAAAATTTCTTCGCGTTTCAAATGCCAAAACACATAACTACCCTAACTATTACAGAGATTCCCCTCTTGGTGTGAAACACGAGAAGAAAGTGATGATAGTGAAGCCGATCACATCCCAGATCTTTGGGTGTGAAACTTTTTCTTCAGCGTGTGTCCCTTTGCGCGTAACCATGGAAAATCTTCATCATTTAACGGGATGCTCGGGTCAATATTCACTGTGAATGGAGAAATTTCATCAAACTTTTCATAATCTTCTGACTTGTCCGTCTTGTCATCCACTCCCACGATGTTTCTCTTCCCGTAAAGAACTATGTGCCGCTTTGGCTCATCGTAAATACGATGCATTCGCTTCCTTATCTTTTCTTTTTCTTGGCTTGGTAGACATGTCCTTCACATAGAAAACCTGTGCCACATCATTGGCTAGGACGAATGGTTCGTCTGCATACATAAGATTGTTGAGATCCACTGTTGTCATTCCGTCTGCGGGTCTTCCGTTACCCGCCTCGTGTCATATTGACCCATTTGCACCGAAACAAAGGGACCTTTAAACCACGTCGATAGTCAAGTTCCCATGTGTCATGTATATAACCATAATATGTTTCCTTTCCCGTCTTGGTTTACGCATCAAACGGACACCACTGTTTTGGTTGGTGCTCTTCTTATCTTGGGCGATCGTGTAAAATGTATTACCATATATCTCGTACCCTTTGAAAGTCATTATATTCGATGGTAACTGGGACAGCAAGTACAGGTCATCTTCAATAGAGGTGTCATGCATGGTACGTGTCTGCAACCAGCTGGCGAAACTCCTGGTTTGTTCACGTGTAATCCAGTCATCAGACCGCTCCGGGTGTTTGGAGCGTAGCAAATTCTTGTGTTCATCCATATACGGAGCCACCAAGGAGGAATTCTATAGAATTGTGCAGTGTGCTTCAGTGAGAGAATGTCCGTCCATACATATTATTTGTTCCCCTCCTAGCGTGCCTTTTCCATCCAGTCTGCCCTTATGCCGCGATTCAGGAACACCAATCGGCTTAAGGTCAGGAATAAAGTCAATACAAAACTCAATGACCTCCTCATTTTGATGGCCCTTGGAGATGCTTCCTTCTGGCCTAGCACGGTTATGAACATATTTCTTTAAGACTCACATGAACCTCTCAAAGGTGAACATATTGTGTAGAAATACAGGACCCAAAACGTTAATCTCTTCGCATAGGTGAACTAGGACGTGCGTCATGATGTTGAAGAAGGATGGTGGGAACACCAACTCGGCCCGACAAGACATTGTACCAAATCATTCTGTAACCTTGGTATGATTTCTGGATCGATTACCTTTTCCGAGAGATTGCATTGAGAAATGCACATAGCTTCACAATGGCTAATCGAGCGTTTTCGGTAGAAGCCCCCTCAATGCAACCGGAAGCGATTGCGTCATAATCACGTGGCAGTCATGAGACTTTAGGTTACGGAACTTTTCTCTGCCATGTTTATTATTCCCTTTATATTCGACGAGAAGCCAGACGGTACCTTAATCTTGAGCAGGCATTCAAAGAAGATTTCCTTCTCTTCTTTGGTAAGAGCGTAGCTTGCATGACCACGATATATGCCGTCTTCTCCGTGCATACGTTGCTGGTCCTCCGTGCCTCGGTGTATCTTTTGTCTTCCCATACACGCCCAAGAAGCCAAGCAGGGTCACGCAAAGATTCTTCGTCACGTGCATCACGTCGATTGCGGAGCGGACCTCTAGGTCTTTCCAATATGGCAGGTCCCAAAATATAGATTTCTTCTTCCACATGGGTGCGCGTCCGTCGGCGTCCTTTGGAACAGGTTGTCCGCCTGGACCCTTTCCAAATACCACCTTCAAATCCTTGACCATATCATGTACATCAGCACCAGTACGGTGGCGAGGCTTCGTCCGGTGATCCGCCTCACCTTTGAAATGCTTGCTTTTCTTTCTTACGGGATGCCTGCTCGGAAGAAATCGACGATGTCCCAGGTACACATTCTTCATACAACTATTCAAATATATACTGTCGGTATCATCCAAACAGTGCGTGCATCCGCGGTATCCCTTGTTTGTCTGTCACGAAAGGTTACCGAGAGCAGGCCAATCATTGATGGTCACGTAACAGCAACGCCTTTTAGGTCAAATTCTTCCCCATGTGCTCATCCCACGCACGTACACCTGTTCCATTCCACAGTTGTAAGAGTTCTTCAACTAATGGCCTTAGGTACACATCAATGTCGTTGCCGGGTTGCTTAGGGCCTTGGATGAGCACTGGCATCATAATGAACTTCCGCTTCATGCACAACCAAGGAGGAAGGTTATACAAACATAGAGTCACAGGCCAGGTGCTATGGTTGCTGATGTGCTCCCCAAAAGGATTAATGCCATCTGCGCTTAGACCAAACCATACGCTCCTTAAGGCCATCTCGCAAACTCCTTTCCGTACTTTCTTTCAATTTTTCTCCACTGCGACCCGTCAGCTGGTACTCTCAACTTTCCGTCTTTCTTACGGTCTTCTCTGTGCCATCGCATCGCCTTGGCATGCTCTTTGTTTTGGAACAAACGTTTCAACCGTGGTATTATAGGTGAATACCACATCACCTTGGCAGGAATCTTCTTCCTGGGGCGCTCACCCTCGACATCACCATGCTCATTGAGGGAGTCCTGGATTAGGGGGTGTCCGGATAGCCGGACTACCATCATCAGCCGAACTATCATCTGCCGGACTATCATCATCGACCGGACTCCAAGACTATGAAGATACAAGATTGAAGACTTCTTCCCGTGTCCTGATGGGACTTTCCTTGGCGTGGAAGGCAAGCTTGGCGATAGGGATATGTAGATCTCCTACAATTGTAACCGACTCTATGTAACCCTAGCCCTCTCCGGTGTCTATATAAACCGGATGGCTCTAGTCCGTAGGACTATCAGAACAACATCAGCAACCCTTACAATCATACCATAGGCTAGCTTCCAGGGTTTAGCCTCCTTGATCTCGTGGTAGATCCACTCTTGTAAACATCCACAATATCAATATCAATCAAGCAGGACGTAGGGTTTTACCTCCATCAAGAGGGCCCGAACCTGGGTAAAACATCGTGTCCCTTGTATCCTGTTACCATCCGCCTAGACGCACAGTTCGGGACCCCCTACCCGAGATCCGCCGGTTTTGACACCGACATTGCTGCTTTCATTGAGAGTTCCTCTGTGTCGTCAACGATAGGCTTGATGGCCTCTTCAATCAACAACGACGTAGTCCTAGGTGAGACTTTTCTCCCCGGACAGATCTTCGTATTCGGCGGCTTCAAGATCGCGGGACAACTCACTTGGCCATCTGGAGCAGATCGAAAGCTACGCCCCTGGCCGTCAGGTCAGGTTTGGAAGCCTAAACTTCACGGCCGATATCCGCGGGGACTTGATCTTCGACGGATCTGAGCCACAGCCGAGCGTGCCGCGCTGTCACGATGGGCATGACCTAACTCTGCCGCTGGACAGCACCTTGGAGGCCGCACACGAATCCGCTCCGACTCATAGTCCGGAGCCGATCGCTCGGATCGAGGACGGATGGCTGGACACGGCCTCGGGAGCTGCAACTTCTACGGCGATGGAGCCGAACACTTACCTTGTCCCGCATAAATCTCATGAAACCGAGGTGCCGGACTCCCTGCCGGACTCGGAACCTCCTGCGCCCCTGCCAGTCGAATCTGATTGGGCGCCGATCATGGAATTCACCGCTGCGGACATCTTTCAGCACTCGGCATTCGGCGATATCATAAATTCACTGAAGCATCTCTCGCTATCCGGAGAGCCCTGGCTGAACTACGGCCAGGACGGTTGGGACGCGGACGACGAAGAAATTCAAAGCCCACCCACCACCCATCACTTTCGATCGAAGAGACCATCCGACCAGTATCCGCCATGGTGGATTCGCCGCATTGGTTTTAGACCCAATCGTCGATGGATTTCACCTCACGAGAGTCCTGATGGACGGCGGCAGTAGCCTGAACCTGCTTTATCGTGATACGGCGCAAGATGGGCATAGACCCTTCAAGGATTAAACCTACAAAGACAACCTTCAAAGGCATCATACCAGGTGTCGAGGCCAATTGTACAGGCTCGATTACACCGAAGTGGTCTTCGGATCCCGGATAATTTCGAGCGAGGAGTTAATCTTCGACATAGTCCCGTTCCGCAGCGGCTATCATGTTCTGCTCGGACGAACCGCGTTTGCAAAATTCAACGCGGTGCCGCACTATGCATACCTTAAGCTCAAGATGCCAGGCCCTCGTGGAGTCATCACGGTCAATGGAAACACGGAACGCTCCCTCCGAACGGAGGAACATACAGCGGTTCTCGCGGCAGAAGTACAGAGCAGCCTTTTAAGGCAATTCTCGAGTCCGGCCGTTAAACGACCGGACACGACCAAACGCGCCCGGAGCAACATCAACCAAGACCACCTGGCACGTTCCGAGCACGCGTAGCAATGCGGCCTCAACCCCAGCCCTCGCAAAATTGTAAGACAAACTCTCTGCGTACATAATTACGCCTTGGAGATACCCTGGGCATAGGGGGAAATGCACAACCACAACAGACCCAGAGTGCGGTTCGACCACACCAGGGGCTCCCAAGTGTGTCGCTCTTTTTTCTTTTATTTCTCTCTTTTTTATACAGAACTCAGTCCGGCGGCGAACCTGCCGAACTCATGATGCAACAGCCAGGGAAGGACAAAGGCCGCGACGAACACTCAGGTGGTCTCCATCACGAGCATTAAATTTGTTAAATACAACATTCCGCGGCCTACCCCTGGAGGGAGACGCCTTTAATTAAATCCAATCCTTGCTTTCCGCACTATTTGTATCATTCCGCACTCATAGCATATCTTCTCGAATAAAATGCAGCACTTTTTGCCCATAATTGCATTACCTTTTATATATATGTTCATTTACGACATGTTGCACCCGTACATTTCGGTATGGCCAAATACACCAGGGGCTTATGTTCTCCGCATTATGGCGTGATGAAGTCCGAACACTTTCACAAGTGCGGCACCCCGAACTTATAGCATTATATGAATCGGCTCCGAATCATGTCTTGGGTCAATAGTTGGGTTTGCCCGGCTCCCATGTTTGGCACCTTACGTTCCGTTCTATCGGCTAAGGTCGCACTGGGAGAACCACTGCGATTGCGCCCCGGTTGAGCCGGGTTAACGCCACAGTGGGGAAAGCTAAAACTGACTGTCATGATAAGGCGAGAGACTGGTCGCTGTTTGAGAGGTCCTTTCGGGTCCTTAAAGACCTACGCCGCTTCGAGCGAAGTTCCGGATTATGTCCGACGAAGGCGTGGATAGAGCCCCAATTCGGTCCTCCGAATACTAGGGGCTTCGCCGAAATTTAAAATTATGGAATTCTATGGCTAAGTGAGAGTGTTCAAGCACTATAAGTCCGGTTGCCTTGTTCGTTGTGTTGAGCGCCTCCCTAGATGGACCCAAAAATGGGAACAGGAGTGCTCAAGTTTATCCCGAACACCCCAGCACTCGTGGCATGGGGGCTGAAGCCGACGACTTGCCATCTCTCAGATTTAATAAACGGCCGCACGGAAGGTAATATTTTAAATTAACAAGCGTTTCTTAGCGCATATGAACAAAGTTTTCAGCGCACAGGATAACACATTGCGAATTTACTCAAAAATTACATCCCTGGGGCACTCATCCGCAATCTTGCGGGAACCCTTCAGGACAGCCTTATAGTACATTTCGGTCGTACGATGTTCCTTGCCCGCTGGTGGCGCGTCAGTGATTAGCTTCTCCGCATCCAGCTTGCCCCAATGCACCTTTGCATGGGCAAGGGCCCGACGAGCACCTTCAATACAGGCGGAGCGCTTTGATAACCTCCACCTGTGGGCATGCATCCACCAGCCGTCAGACGAGGCCGAAGTAGCTCCTGTGCATGGCCTCCTGTGCCAGCCACCGGACTATGAGGCCCTTCATGGCCTGCTCGGCCACCTTGTGAAGCTCGACCAGCTGCTTCAGCTGGCCGCTAGGGGGCACCGGATGGCCGGCCTCAGCATACTGAGACCAGAAGACCTTCTCCGTTGAGCTCCCTTCCTCGGCTCAGTAGAATGCGGCGTCATCAGACATGCTGCGAGGCAGATCTGCAAACGCCCCTGGAGAGCTCCGAATTCGGGTAAGTAACACGTAATTTACATTCGCATGCTTGCTTTGCATAAAAAATGCCTTACCCGCCGCTATCTTCCTCATCAACTCAATCTCTGAAGGGACTTATGGGCCTCGGCCTTGGCGGTTTTAGCACTTTCGAGAGCCGAGGCAAGCTCGGACTCGAGTCTTTGAGTCACGCCCAAACCCTCATGCTTTTCCATGAGAGCCTGGAGCTCTTGCTGAACCACCGCCACCCGCGCCCTGCTTTTCTCGCTCTGCCCGTTCCTGCGGTCAGATTATGCGTTCGTCACAGACACGGCCTCCTTCGTGGTCGCCACCTCATTCGTGGCCCCCCAGTACCCATGTTATCCTTGTTATTTTTGTTGCAACCTAAATCCTTTTCTCAGAAGGTACAAGTTCAAAGTGGTGTTACTCACCTTCTTTGTCCTGAGCTGCTTCCTGGCGCGGCCGAGCTCTTGCTCGGACCGCTCGAGCTCCTGCTTCAAAGCACCGACCTCCGCAGTCAGTGCGGCAGAGGTCAGCAGCGCAGCCTGCAACCCATATTGACATAATTTTTTAGCAACCCTGCGTATATCTTTTTTTCAGATCCTCAGTCCGGCTTTTCTTTCCGAACACCGAACCGAGCATCAGGGGCTACTGTCTATGCGGTATTACATTGCATATTTTTAACTTCTTACCTCAAAGCCTGATAGAAGGCTACTTCAGGCTTCGGTCAGCCCGCTCTTGGCGAAGCTGCACCTTTCGATCACCGCACTCATAATAGTGCGGTGTTCTTCCTCGATGGAAGCGCTCTGCAGCGCCCCAACAAATTTCTCGGCGCCTCGGTTGGACGGAAGCCGCCCGGCGTCACCGGTCTTGCCCTTCGCTCGAAGGGGCGCCCGGCGGACTCCGGAACCACTGCGGGTTCTGATGTGGAGTCCGGCGCAAAGTCCGGGAGGACGCCTTGTGGCGCCTCCAGAGCCTCCCCTCGATGGGTCCCTTCTTGGGATCCCACCTCGGCGTCCTCGGTGTCGCGAGGGGTGGAGGCGGTCGGGATGGAGTCTACATCCGACGGAGCCAACGACCCGCTCGATGAAGCGGGGAGATCATCACTGGCCAGACTACAGGCAGCATGCGGCATCAGAATGACACTATGTGACGCAGAAAAAGAAATTATAGATTATTCAGGAATCCGGATACTTACGATCTCGCCGGAGGCCTGGCCCTTGAAGGCCATTCTTCCTCGCCAACGTTGATGTTGGCGGAACTGTCCGGGGGAATAGTCCTTCCCCTCTTGGACCCTTCGGCCTCCCCTGTTGGGGAAGCCTTCCTCTTCCTCTCTCCCTCCTCTGGGAGAGAGTCCTCTTTCTCCTCCTCATTTTCGGGGGAGGAGTCCGCCCCGGAGTCGTCGGACACCTGAAAACGGGAGCTCTTTCGAGCACCCGTGGCCTCCTTCTTGGCCTTCTTCTCCAGCACCACGTGCGGTGCCGGAACCAGCAGCCTCGCTAGACGAGCGTCTACTGGATTTTCTGGCATAGGAGCCGGACAGGTAATCTGCTCCGCCTTCCTCATCCAGTCCTGTCAAAGGAAAAGGGGAAATTAAAACCCGCATAGAGTCAAACTATGCAAAACAAGTGCCCCGTAAAGGGTAGAATCACTTACCTCGTCGGCCTGGCGCTGCGAGCGCAATCCGCGATCTTCAGTCGCGGATGCGGGGGCTTCGGCGCCCTTGAACAGCACCTTCCAGGCGCCTTCGTACGTCGTGTCGAAGAGCCTGCTCAGCGCCTAGTGCTGTTCCGGATCGAACTCCCACAGATTGAATGCCCGCTCTTGGCATGGGAGAATCCAGCGGACGAGCATGACTTGGACCATGTTAACCAGCCTGAGCTTCTTCACCAGCTTCTGGATACAGGCTTGGAGTCCCGTCAGCTCCTTCGAACTACCCCACAGCAAGCCCTTCTCTTTCCAGGAGGTGAGCTGCGTGGGGATACCAGATCTAAACTCGGGGGCCGCCGCCCATGTAGGGTCACGCGGCTCGGTGATATAGAACCACCCAGATTGCCACCGGCTGACGGATTCCACGAAGGCCCCTTCAACCAAAGGGCGTTGGGCATCTTGCCCAACATGGCGCCTCCGCACTCCGCTTGAGTGCCCTTCACTACCTTCGGCTTGACATTGAAGGTCTTGAGCCACAAGCCGAAGTGGGGCTGGATGCAGAGGAAGGCCTCACACACGACGATAAACGCCGAGATGTTGAGGATGAAGTTCGGCGCCAGACCATGGAAATCCACGCCGTAGTAGAACATGAGCCCCCGGACAAAGGGGTGGAGTGGAAAGCCCAGTCCGCGGAGGAAGTGGGGAAGAAAGACGACCCCCTCATGGGGCCTGGGGGTGGGAATGAGCTGCCCCTCGTCGGGCAGCCGGTCTGTGATGTCGCGGAGAGGTATCCGGCGCCGCGCTTGGCGATTGCTCCTCCTTAACGGTGGAGGCCAACCATTTACCTCCCGCTCTGGACATGGTCGGAGAAGGTTGAGACGAGATGCGCGAACTTGGGCGCTGGAGCTCGAGTGCGCGGAGATGGATAAGCAAAGGAGGAAGAAGGCGTAGGTAAGAAGGTAAATCCTTATCCCTTATGTGGGCGGGCGAAGTCTTACGCGTCCCCCACCGGCCTGGTAAAACTCGCTTATCTCCCAAGCGTCACCATCAATGGCACGGTTGGGTTACCCACGTCCGTATTGATGAGAATCCCGGATTAAGGGGAAACACGATCTCTGCTTCGACAAGACGTGCCAAGGAAACCGCTTCACTAAATGCGCTGAGGTGGTAAAGTAAAAAACAATACAAGTAATGGCTTGGTAGTGGTGTGACGTCATGCCACAAAAAACGTCAGCAGATTGAACTTGTGTATATATTATTCTCTCTACGGTGGAATGTGGAATTTATTTTGCAGAGCCGGACACTATCCTGGTGTTCACACTCTTCTATCATTCGGAGGAGGAACCCGCCTTGCAATGCCAAGCAACATACGCGCCGGACTTATCGTCATTGAAGCCTGGTTCAGGGGCTACTGAGGAGTCTGGATTAGGGGGTGTCCGGATAGCGGACTACCATCATTAGCCGAACTATCATCTGCGGACTATCATCATCGACAGGACTCCAAGACTATGAAGATACAAGATTGAAGACTTCTCCCCGTGTCCGGATGGGACTTTCCTTGGCATGGAAGGCAAGCTTGGCGATACGGATATGTAGATCTCCTACCATTGTAACCGACTCTATGTAACCCTAGTTCTCTCCGGTGTCTATATAAACCGGATGGCTCTAGTCCGTAGGACTATCAGAACAACATCAACAACCCTTAGAATCATACCATAGGCTAGCTTCTAGGGTTTAGCCTCCTTGATCTCGTGGTAGATCCACTCTTGTAAACATCCACAATATCAATATCAATCAAGCAGGACGTAGGGTTTTACCTCCATCAAGAGGGCCCGAACCTGGGTAAAACATTGTGTCCCTTGTCTCCTGTTACTATCGGCCTAGACACACAGTTCGGGACCCCCTACCCGAAATCCGCCGGTTTTGACACCGACACTCATCGCGGCTGATCTTATAGCGCAATGCACCACATACCGGGCAAGCATTCAAATCCTCGTACTCACCGCGGTAGAGGATGCAATCATTAGGGCATGCATGTATCTTCTGCACCTCTAACCCTAGAGGGCAGACAGCCTTCTTTGCTTCGTACGTACTCTCGAGCAATTCGTTGTCCTTTGGAAGCATATCCTTTATCATTACCAGCAACTTTCCAAATCCCTTGTCAGATACACCATTCTCTGCCTTCCATTGCAGCAATTCCACTGTGGTGCCCAGCTTTTTCTTGTCACCTATGCAATTCGGGTACAACAATTTTTTGTGATCCTCTAACATGCGCTGCAACTTCTTCTTCTCCAAATCACTTGCGCGGTTTCTCTTTACATCGGCAATGGCCCGACCTAGATCATCAACGGGCTCATCTGATGACTCTTCTTCAGCTTCTTCCCGCATTGCCGGCCCAGCTTCTTCCGCATTACCGGCTCAGCTTCTTCCCCATTGTTGTATCATCGTATTCAGGGAACCCACGGCCAGGATAGCTGTCGTCGTCCTCTTCTTCTTCATTGTCTTCCATCATAACCCCTCTTTCTCCGTGCTTGGTCCAAACATTATAGTGGGACATGAAACCGGTACCAAACAGGTGGATGTGAATGGTTCTTGACGTAGAGTAATTGCGACCATTCTTACAGCCAGCACATGCACAAGGCATAAAACCATCCGCCCGCTTGTTTGCCTCAGCCGCAAGGAGAAAAGTATGCACGCCCTCAACGAACTGGGGAGAGCATCGGTCATCGTACATCAATTGCCGGCTCATCTTCATTACACAACACCGAATAGACCAAACTAATACAAGTTCATACATAAAGTTCATACAACACTTAAATGCAACAAACAAATAACTCTCTAGCTAAAGCATTTAAATGCAACAACAAATGCGATCAAGATCGCAACTAAGGTAACAATTGATCCAACAGCATAATGATACCAAGCCTCACTATTGATGGCATATTTTCTAATCTTTCTAATCTTCAAGCGCATTTTCTCCATCTTGATCTTGTGATCATCGACGACATCGGCAACATGCAACTCCAATTCCATCTTCTCCCCTCAATTCTTTTCAATTTTTCTTTCAAGTACTCGTTTTCTCTTTCAACTAAATTTAACCTCTCGACAATAGGGTCGGTTGGAATTTCCGGTTCACATACCTCCTAGATAAAAATATCTATGTCAACTTGATGGGCATAATTTGTCATAAACACGAAATGCAACAAATAGTTTTAAAAGAGAATATACCACATCCGAATCATAACAAGGACGAGGGCCGACGAGGACGGATATCAAAACCATGGCACTATGTATAACAAACAACATAATGGGTAAGATAATTATTATCTGAGTAACTATATATCCAAATCACACAAACATTAATTTTTATATAAAATTTCATGAACAAGAGGCTCACCACAAGGTGGTGCCGTGACAGAGACGATGCAGGCGATCGGCAGTGAATTCTGACGAAGATTTAGAAGGCACTAAGTAAACCACACCTACATATGCAAACTAAGTGTTATTTTGACCTCATATTGCATATAAATCAAATACTAGCACATATATATATTTCCTCCCAAATTACTAAACTCACAAATTAATAACTATAAAAAGCATTGCAAGAGCTAATCTAGCAATGAGAGATGAAAGGACAAAGTTGCTAACCTTTGTGATCACTTGAATGGATGGGGGCCTTCAAATCTTGACAAATTTTGGGCAAAATGTGTGATGAGCTCGAGGGGAGAAGAGGAAGAACAGAGAGGAGAGGAGAGGGGAAAGGGGGAAGAACAGAGCAAGCTGGACGAAGGGTTTATATGCAGGAGGACCTATAGTACCGGTTCGTGGCACGAACCGGTACTAAAGGTGCTGGAGGGGGCCCAGACTGACAACATCCTGACACCACCCTCATTAGTACCGGTTCGTGGCATGAACCGGTGCTAAAGGTTAGCCACGAACCGGTACTAATGAGAGCGGCCCGGCTAGCCGTTGGAACCGGGCACTAATGTATACATTTGTGCCAGCTCTAATACAAACCGACACTAATGTGCTTCACGTTTGACCCTTTTTCTACTAGTGTTCGTTAATGCGGAGGAATCCTAAACATTCCAGTGAGTCATCGAGTGGTTGACCAGTCTCTCGCTATATCATGACAGTCAGTTTTCGGCTTTCTCTACTGAGGTGCTCGCCCGGCCAAACCGGGGCACAACTGTCGCAGTAGTTCTCTCCGGTGTCGCGTTAGCCGATAAAACGGAACGTAAGGCAGCAAAACACAGGAGCCGGGCAAACCCAACATTTGACCAAAGACATGATTCGGAGCTGATGCATATAAGGCCTAACTCGAGATGCCTAACACTACCTAAGGTATTCGGTCTTTATAAAAACGGGCAGAATAACGCCCTAAGCCCCTGGTGTCCAGGTACGTGCAAAAATTCTGGTGCGGCCAATGCCAAAACGCCAGCCTCCTCCTTGGTTATAGTAAGAAACCGGGGGATGTATATCAACAAGAGACAGTAAAAAAGGTTTACGCAGGGTCTTAATCTGAAAAGAATCCTTGCAACGGGTCCCTACTGCACGTCTGCGCCTGTATCTCCGTTGTGCCGTATCCTGGACGGGTGTAGCACATTGTTCATATGTAAAAGAGAGGAACTTAGTTTAAAAGCAAAGGATCGTGCGAAAGATGTACTTAATATTAAATAAACAGAGTACGATTCGAAGAAGTGAATAAAATTGAGCTTTATTGTCTCTTGTTATACATGCACGCAGCCCCTCGTATGGGGGTGTGCCGCTATCAGGCGCCGGACTCGTCTAACCGTGTCCGGGGTTCGAATTACCTATTCAGGTTCTTTGGTTAGCGGAGCCGGATTGGTGTGGGGTTGTCATGGAAGCCTTGCATTCTTCCGTGCTCGAGTGACACTTAATACTCCCTTTTAATGAGATGATGCCGCGTGGACCGGGCATTTTAAGTGTAAGAGAAGCATAGTGCGGTATTGCGTTAAAGCGGGCGAAAGCTTCGCGTCCCAATAGTGCTTGATGGCTACTTTTAAATGGGGCGACATGGAAGATTAACCTTTCGCGACGGAAGTTGTCGGATGAACAGAACACAACTTCAAGCAGTATGTAGCCCGTACAATGGGCATATGGGCCTGGCATTACCCCTTTAAAGGAGGTGTTGCTAGGGCGAATTTTTGTTGGGTCTATCCCCATCCGGCGGATTGTGTCCTGATATATCAGGTTTATGTCACTGCCGCCATCCATGAGGACTTGTGTAAATTGGAATCCGTCGATTATAGGATCCAATATCAGGGCAGTCCATCCTGCGTTCCGGATATTCTCGGAATAGTCCTGATAGTCGAAGGTGATTGGTTTTGACAACCAGTGTGCGGCGCGCCTTTTAGTAGGCGCCGCTCTGTCTTAACCTCTTGTGGGAAATTCTTTTGTTTTCCGGGGCTCTGCTTGTGGTTCTCGTCATCATCTTCACTTGGTGTGTCGAGCCCCTTGTGTTCGGCGTTGAGTCTGCCGGACTGTTAGAAGACCCAACAATTTTTGTGGTTATGGTTTGCAGGCCTCCCAGGAGTACTGTGGATTTGACATATCTTGTCCAAGATTTTGTTGAAGTTGGATAGCTCATCGCTATTGTCCTTAAGGGGCAGTTTTTTGCTGTTCTGCTCTGAGCTTTTGAATCCGGCGTTGACCGCCGCGCTCTTTGGACCGTTCCCTTTAATCCGGCGTTGGTCCTTGTTGCGACGTGGTTTCCCGTTTCCATCCCTGACTTTGGATGTACTTGGGTCGCTGGTGCTGCATCTTGCTAGCCAGCTGTCCTCTCCCGCGCAAAAGCGGGTCATGAGGCTTGTTAATGCGGCCATTGTTCTTGGCTTTTCTTGGCCGAGGTGTCTGGCGAGCCATTCGTCTCGGACGTTGTGTTTGAAGGCTGCTAAGGCTTCGGCGTCCGGACAGTCGACTATTTGGTTCTTTTTAGTAAGGAACCTATTCCAGAATTTCTGGGCTGACTCTCCGGGCTGTTGAGTTATGTGACTTAGATCGTCTGCATCCGGAGGGCGGACATAGGTCCCCTGAAAATTTGCCCGAAACGCATCCTCGAGCTCTTCCCAGCTTCCAATGGCATTTTCGGGAAGGCTTTTGAGCCAATGCCGAGCTGGCCCTTTGAGTTTGAGGGGTAAGTATTTTATGGCGTGGAGATCATCTCCTCTAGCCATGTGTATGTGGAGGATGTAATCCTCGATCCGCAACTCTGTGGTCTGTTGTTCCGTCGTATGCCTCTATGTTTACGGGTTTGAATCCCGCTGGAAATTCATGATCCAACACCTCATCGGTGAAACATAGGGGATGTGCGGCGCCCCTATATTTGGGTGTGCCGTGATGTTCGGACTTTTGGCGTGTTGCATTGCTTTGAAGAGCTTGCTTTCTTGGCCCATCGATGGACCTAACTGGGTCATCCTTTTGATGTGAATCCTTATGCGGATCACATACTAGCTTGTGTGCGGCGCCATTTGCCGCTTTCTTTTTGCCGTGGGGTCGTCCATCCGACCGGGTGGCCTTCTTATTTTTTGATTGCGGGGGCTCTAAGGCCTCCTCGTCAAATTCGGGCAGTAGCTTTCTTTTTGGGTAGCTGTCGGTGTCAAAACCGGCGGATCTCGGGTAGGGGGTCCCGAACCGTGCGTCTAGGCGGATGGTAACAGGAGACAAGGGACACGATGTTTTACCCAGGTTCGGGCCCTCTTGATGGAGGTAAACCCCTAAGTCCTGCTAGATTAATATTGATGATGTATGTTAGAAGAGTAGATCTACCACGAGATCAAAGAGGCTAAACCCTAGAAGCTAGCCTATGGTATGATTGTTGTTCGTCCTACGGACTAAACCCTCCGGTTTATATAGACACCGGATAGGGTTAGGGTTACACAGAGTCGGTTACAATGGTAGGAGATCTACATATCCGTATCGCCAAGCTTGCCTTCTACGCCAAGGAAAGTCCCATCCGGACACGGGACGAAGTCTTCAATCTTGTATCTTCATAGTCTTGGAGTCCGGCCGATGATGATAGTTCGGCTATCCGGACACCCCCTAGTCTGGAACTCCCTCAGTAGCCCCTGAACCAGGCTTCAATGACGATGAGTCCGGCGCGTATATTGTCTTCGGCGTTGCAAGGCGGGTTCTTCCTCCGAATAATTTATAGAAGATTGTGAACACCAGGATAGTGTCCGGCTCTGCAAAAATAAATTCCACATACCACCGTAGAGAGAATAATGTTACACAAGATCAATCTGCTGACATATTTTGTGGCGTGACGTCGCACCACTACCAAGCCTTTATTCAAATTATTTTTACTGTTCCACCTCAGCGCGTTTACGAAGCGGTTTCCGTGGCACGTCTTGTCGAGGCAGAGATCGTGTTCCCCTTATTCCGGGATTCCCATCAATATGGGCGTGGGTAACCCAACCGCGCCATTGATTGTGGCGCTTGGGGGATAAGCGAGTTTTACCAGGCCGGTGGGGACACATGTTTTTGTCCGCCCATATAAGGGGATAAGGATCCAGCCCCTTTTACTTGTGCCTTCTTCCTCCTTGGCTTATCCATCTCCGCAAACTCGAGCTCCAGCGCCCAAGTCCGCACTTCTCACCTCAACCTTCTCCAACTATGTCCGGAGCAGGAGGCAAGTGGATGGCCTCCTCCGTCACGGAGGGTTAGATCCAGAAGCTGCGCGATGCCGGATATCTGTCCAGCAACATCGCGCATCGGCTCCCCGATGAGGGAGAGCTCGTCCCCAACCCCAGGCCCCATGAGAGGGTAGTATTTCTTCCCCATTTCCTCCGCGGACTGGGCTTCCCGCTTCATCCCTTTGTCCGGGGGCTCATGTTCTACTACGGCCTAGATTTCCATGATCTGGCCCCGAATTTCATCCTCAACATCTCGGCATTTATCGTCGTGTGCGAGGCATTCCTCTGCATCCAGCCCCACTTCGCTTAGGCTCAAGACCTTCAGTGTCAAGCCGAAGGTTGTGAAGGGCAGCCAACCGGAGTGCGGAGGCGCCATGGTGGGCAGGATGTCCCACGTTACGTGGCTGGAGGGTACTTTCGTGGAAACCATCAAGGGGTGGCAATCGGGGTGGTTCTACATCACCGAGCCGCGTGACCCTGATTGGGCAGCGGCCCCCGAATTTAGATCTGGTATTCCCACACGGCTCTCCTCCTGGAAAGAGAGTGGCCGAATTTGGGGGGATTCGGAGGAGCTGACCGGACTCCAAGCCTGTATCCAGAAGCTGGTGGACAAGAAGCTCAAGCTTGTCAACGTAGTCCAGGTCATGCTCATCCGCCGGATTCTCCCGTGCCAGCAACGGGGCTTTAATATGTGGGAGTTTGATCTGGCGCAGCACCAGACCCTGAGCGGGCTCTTCGACACTACGTACGAAGATGTCTGGAAGGTGTTGTTCAAGGGCGCCGAAGCTCCCGTATCCGCTACCGAAGATTGCGGATTCTGCTCGCAGTGTCCAGCTGACGAGGTAAGTGATTTCACCACTTGTTTTCCATAGTTTGGCTCTATGCGGGATCTAAACTCCCCTTGCCTTTGATAGGAATGGCTGGTGAAGGTCAAACGGATTACCTGCCCGGCTCCATTGCCAGAGGACCCAGCGGACGCCCGCCTAACGGGGCTGCTGGCTCCGGCACCCCACGTGGTGCCGGAGAAGAAGGCCAAGAAGACGGCCACGGGGACTCGGAAGAGTTCCCGTTTTCAGGTGCAATCGGATGATGAATCCGAGGCCAACTCCTCCCACCAAGGTGAGGGGAGAAGAAGAGCCTCTCCCCGGTGAAGGAGGAAAAAAGGAAGGCCTCCCCAACAAGGGAGGCCGAAGGGTCCAAGAAGGAAAAACTCTTCCTCCGGGACTGCTCCAGCGCCAAAGGATTTACGGCATTTAAGATCAAGGCCCAAGGGCCAAGCCCTGGCGAGATCATAAGTATCCGGACTCCCGAATAACCTCAAGGTTTTTGTTTTCGCCACATAACGTCTTTTCTAATGCCGCATACAACCCTGCAGTCCGCCCAAGGATGATCTTCCCGTTCGCTGAGCGGGTCCTTGCGTGCGTCGGATATGGATTCCTTCCGACTGCCTCCACCCCCGTGCCGCAGACGGCCGAGGTGGGATCCCAGAAAAGGACCCACCAGGAGGGGAGGCCCCGAGGTGTCGCAGGACACCCTCCCGACTGTGCATCGGACTCAGCCCGGAGGCCGCAGTGGGCTCGAGTATCGCAGCGACCCTTCGTAAGAAGGGCAAGACCGAGACGCCGGCTGCCTCCATCCAACCGAAGGTGGCGGATAATTTGCTGGAGGCGCTCAATGGCGCCTCCATCGAAGAGGAACACCGCACTGTTTTGAGTGCGGTGATTCAGAAGGTTCAGGTCGCCAAGAGCGGGCTGACCGAAGCCTGCAATAGCCTTCTAACAGGCTTTGAGGTAAGAATTTCAATATATGTAAAATGGTACCGCATAGACAGTAGCCCCTGATGCTCGGTTCGGTGTTCGGAAAGAAAAGCCGGATTGAGGATCTATAGAAAGATAAACGCAGGAGCCATAAAAATATGTCAATATGGGATTGCAGGTTGTGCTGCTGACCTCCGCCGCACTGACTGCAGAGGTTAATACTTTGAAGAAAAACCTCGAGCGGCCCGAGAACGAGCTCGGCCATGCCAAGAAGAAGCTCGAGGAAAAAGAAGGTGAGTAATACCTTATGAAAATTGTACCTTACAGAAAAGGGTTTGGTTGCAAGAAAATGACAAGGATAACGTGGGTATTGTAGGGGCCGCTAACGAGGTGGCGACCCCGAAGGAGGCGGTGGCCGCGGCCGAGCGTAATGCGGCCACGGCCGAGCGTAATGCGGCCGCGGAACGCACCGAGCGAGAGAAGCAGGAGGCGCGGGTGGTGGAGGTACAACAAGAGCTCCAGGATCTCATGAAAAAACATGAGAACTTGGAGCGTGACTCGAAGACTCGAGAGTCTGAGCTTGCAACGGCTCTTGAGAGTGCCAAAACTGCTAAGGCCGAAGCCTACAAGGCCCTCCAGGAGATTGAAGCGGTGAAGAAAATAGCAGCCGTTAAGGCATTTTTCATGCAGAGTAAGCATGTGAGTGTTAGTTACCTGTTGCTTACCCGAATTCGGAGCTCTCCAGGGGCGTTCGCAGAGCTTCCTCGCAGCGTGTCCGATGCTTCCGCATTCTACCGGGCCGAGGAGGGGAGCTCAACGGAGAAGGTCTTCTGGTCTCAGTATGCTGAGGCCGGACATCCGGTGCCCCTTAGTGACCAGCTGAAGCAGCTGGTCGAGCTCCACAAGGCGGCCGAACAGGCCATGAAGGGCCTCATAGTTCGGCTGTGGCCTAAGGAGGCCATGCCTGGGAGCTACTTCGGCCTGGTGCGGCGGCTGGTGGATGCGTGAAGTTATCAAGCATTCCGCTTGTATCGAGGGTGCCCGTCGGGCCCTTGCCCGCGCAAAGGTGCACTGGGGCAACATGGATGCCCAGAAGCTCGTGACGGACCTGCCACTAGAGGGTAAGGAGCATCGCACGCCCGAGATGTATTATAAGAGTGTGCTGAAGGGCGCCCGCATTATTGCGGGTGAGTACTCCAAAGATGTAATATTTAAGTAGACTCGCATGTTGTTATCCCGTGCGCTGAAAACTTAGTTCATATGCGCTAAGCAACGCTTGTTAATTTAAAATATTACCTTCTGTGCGGCTGTTTATCAAATCTGAGAGATGGCAAGTCGTTGGCTTCAGCCCTCATGCCACGAGTGCTGGGGTGTTCGGGATAAACTTGAGCGCTCTTGTACCCATTTTTGGGTCCATCTAGGGAGGCGCTCAACACAACGAACAAGGCAACCGGACTTATAATGCTTGAACACTCTCACTTAGCCATAGAATTCTATAATTTTAAATTTTGGCGAAGCCCCTAGTCTTTGGAAGGCCGAATTTGGGGCGCTATCCATGCCTTGGCCGGACAGTATCCGGCTCCTCTCTCTAAGCCGCATAAGTCTTTAAGGACTCGCAAAAAACCTCTCGAACAGCGACCGGTCTCTCGCCTCATCATGACGGTCAGTTTTAGCTTTCCATCGAGGCGTTAACCTAGCCGAACTGGGCGGAATCGCAGTGGTTCTCCGGTGCTACCTTAGCCGATATAACGGGCGTAAGGTACCAAAACACGGGAGCCGGGCAAACCCAACTATTGACCCAAGACATGATTCGGAGCCGATGCATATAGTGCTATAAGTTCGGGGTGCCGCACTTGTGAAAGTGTTCGGACTCATCACACCATAACGCGGGAAACATAAGCCCCTGGTGTATATTAGCCGAACCAAAGTGTACGGATGCAACATGTCGTGAATGAACATATGTATGAAAAAGAAATGCAATTATAAGGAAAAAGGTGTTGCATGTGTTATTCAATAAGTGCTGCTACGAATGCAGAACGATACAAATAATGCGATAAGCAAGGTAGGAGACTGTTAAACATGTCCCCTTCCAGGGGTAGACTGCAGATTGGTGTATGAAAATGCTCGTGATGGAGACCACCTGTATATTCGTTGTAGGCTTCATCCTTCCCTGGCTGTTGCATCGTGAGTTCAGCAGGTCTGCTGCCGGACAGGGCTTCTCACAAACGGAGTCCTGTGGTTAAAAAGTAAAAGGTAAAAAGAAAAGAAAAAGGAACGACACACTTGAGAGCCCCTTGTGTGGTTGAGCCGCAGTCTGGGTGTATTGTGGTCATGCCCCCCTCCCCATGCCCATGGTATCTTCAGAGCATAATGGTGTACGCGAAGGGCCTGCTTTGACGTTTCGCATGAGCTGGGGTTGGGGCCGCCTTCTGGCGTGCTCGGAACGTGCCAGGTGGTCTTGTTGTAAGTTACTCCGGGCGCGCTTGGCTGTGTCCGGCCGCTTAATGGCCGGATTTGATAATTGCCTTAAGAGGCTGCATTGCACTTCTGCCGCGAGAGCCGCTGTATGTTCCTCCGTGCGGAGGGAACGTTCAATATTTCCGTTGACCCTGATGACTCCTCGAGGGCCTCGCATCTTGAGCTTGAGGTATGTGTAGTGCGGCACCGCGTTGAACTTTGCAAACGCGGTACGTCCGAGCAAGGCATGATAGCCGCTGCGGAACGGGACTATGTCGAAGATTAACTCCTCGAAGTTATCCGGGGATCCGAAGACCACTTCCAGTGTAATTGAGCCTGTACAATTGGCTTCTACACCTGGTATGACGCCTTTAAAGGTCGTTTTGGTAGGTTTAATCCTTGAGGGGTCTATGCCCATTTTGTGCACTGTATCCTGGTAAAGCAGGTTCAGGCTGCTGCCGCCGTCCATCAGGACTCTGGTTAGGTGAAATCCATTGACGATTGGGTCTAGGACCAGTGCGGCGAATCCGCCGTGGCGGATGCTGGTGGGGTGGTCCCTTCGGTCAAAAGTGATCGGGCAGGAGGACCATGGATTGAACTGGGGCAACTGGCTCCATCGCGAGACATCCCCGAGTGCACGCTTCGCTCCCTTTTGGGTATGTGTGTTGCGTATATCATGTTCACCGTCCGCACCTGTGGGGGAAACCCTTCTGTCCTCTATTGTTCGGCGGTTGGGTCTCGTCCTCGTCATCGCTATGCAGCCCCTTGTCATTGTTTTCGGCAATTAACTTGCCTGCCTGCTTGAATACCCAACAGTCCCTGTTGGTGTGGTTAGCTGGCTTTTCGGGGGTGCCGTGTATCTGGCACAAGCGGTCGAGTATTCGGTCCAAATTGGACGGACCCGGAGTAGTTCGTTTGAATGGCTTTTTCCGCTGACCGGGTTTAGAGCCTTTGAATCCGGCATTGACTGCCGTATCCTCAATATTGTCGCCGTTAGTGCAGCGTTTGTTTTTGTTATGATGCGGCCTGCCGTTTTGGTCCTTGAAGTCCGGACTGCCATAATTTTTGCTGAGGTTGTTGCTGCGTGCTAGCCAGCTGTCCTCACCTGCGCAGAAGCGGGTCATGAGTGATGTGAGGGCTGCCATGGATTTCGGCTTTTCCTGTCCTAGGTGCCGGGCAAGCCACTCGTCGCGGATGTTATGCTTGAAGGCCGCGAGGGCCTCCGCATCCGGCAGTCGACGATTTGTTTTTCTTGGTTAAGAACCGTGTCCAGAATTGTGCGGCCGATTCGTCGGCTGCTGAATTATGTGGCTTAGGTCATCAGCGTCGGTGGTCGCACATAAGTTCCTGGAATTTATCGAGGAATTCGCTTCAGTGTCCTCCCAGCTCCCAATTGACTCTGGCCGGCAAGCTGTTGAGCCAATGCCGGGCTGGTCCTTTAAGCTTGAGGGGAGGTATTTGATGGCGTGAAGATCATCACCAAGGGCCATGTGGATGTGAAGGAGATAGACTTTGATCCAAACTGCGGGGTCTGTTGTGCCATCATAGGATTCAATATTGACGGGTTTAAACCCTTCGGGGATTTGATGATCCATTACTTCGTCTGTGAAGCATAGTGGGTGTGCGGCGCCTCTATACTGGGCGATATCATGGCGGAGCTCAAAAGAGCTTGGTCTATTTTGTTCGGCCCGGCCGGACTTACTGTGTCCGGCGCGACGGTTGTCGTCACGTACCGTGGGGCGCCCACGCGATCCATAGATCGATCTTGATTGTCTTGCCTTGTCCTCCAATATATCTCGCAGGTTCGGAGCGTTCCCCTTTGGCCATGTGCTTTTTGAGCGATGCCGGGGTACGGTTCTAGTGAATGGCCTAGAGGCCTCTCTGTCGCGGCCACAGGGTGGTCGGTCAGCCGTATTGTCTCCTGGTGATGCGGGTTCGTAAGCCTCCTCCTCTAATCGAGAGAGCAGCTTGCGTTTAGGGTAGCTTTTGGAGGGGCGTTCGAGCTCATGCTCTTCGGCCGCGAGGACTTCGGTTCATCTATCGGCTAGCAGATCCTGATCAGCTCTAAGCTGTTGCTGCTTTTTCTTTAGGCTGTTCGCCGTGGCCATAAGCCTGCGTCTAAAACGCTCTTGTTCGACGGGATTCTCAGGCACGACGAATTCATTGTCGTCGAGGCTTGCTTCGTCTTTGGAGGGAGGCATATAATCCTCTACCTCTTCTTCTGCCGCTCTCTCTTGAGGGCTGGCGTCTTCATCCTCCTGCGATGGATCTTGCTGGAGTGGATTGTCTTCGGCACTGTCCGGTGTATTGTTATCTCCGGTGCCGGAATCTTCATTCTTGCTGTGGCGGGATTTAGAGCGGCGCCGCTGACGCCGGCGCTTGGGTTGCTTCTTGGAGGGGTCATCCTCCGTTGTTCCATCGCCGTTCCCATCTTTTGGGGTGTCCACCATATATATGGCATATGACGAGGTGGCCTTCCAGTGCCCTGTAGGCGCTGGGTCTTGTTCGTCTTCGGCATCGTCGTCCATACCGTCGATGTCTTCGAAGTCGTAGTCTAGCATGTCGGTTAAATCATCGACAGTGGCTACAAAGTGGGTGGTGGGTGGGCGTTGAATTTCTTCGTCGTCCGCATCCCAACCTTCATGACCGTAATCCGGCCAGGGCTCTCCGGATAAAGAGAGAGACTTTAGTGAACTCAGGATGTCGCCAAAGGGCGAGTGCTGAAAGATGTCCGCGACCGTGAACTCCATAACGGGCGCCCAATCGGATTCGATTGGTAGGGGCGCGGGGGGTTCGGAGTCCGGATGGGATTCCAGCACCTTGGAGTCGAGGTCTTCGCAAAGGACAGGGATGGAGTTCGGCTCGATCGCCGTAGAGATTAAAGCCCCCGAGGCGGTGTCCAACCACTCATCCTCGATCGGGGAATCCGGCTCCAGATTAAGGGCCGGAGCGGATTCTGGTGCGGCCTCCAGGGCACTGTTCGGTTGCAGAGCTAAATCATGCCCATCGAGACAGTGCGGCGCGCTTGGATGGGGCTCGAATCCGTCGAAGATGAAGTCTCCGCGGATATCGGCCGTATAGTTTAGGCTTCCGAATCTGACCTGACGGCCGGGCGTAGCTTTGATCTGCTCCGGATGGCTGCTTAATTGGCCCGCAGTGCAAAGCCGCCGAACACGAAGATCTGTCCGGGGAGAAAAGTCTCACCCTGGACCGCGTTGTTGTTGATGATCAAAGGAGCCATCGAGCCTATCGGTGACGACACAGAGGAACTCTCAATGAAAGCACCAATGTCGGTGTCAAAACCGGCGGATCTCGGGTAGGGGGTCCCGAACTGTGCGTCTATGCGGATGGTAACAGGAGACAAAGGACACGATGTTTTACCCAGGTTCGGGCCCTCTTGATGGAGGTAAAACCCTACGTCCTGCTAGATTAATATTGATGATGTGTGTTACAAGAGTAGATCTACCACGAGATCAAAGAGGCTAAACCCTAGAAGCTAGCCTATGGTATGATTGTTGTTCGTCCTACGGACTAAACCCTCCGGTTTATATAGACACCGGATAGGTTAAGGTTACACAGAGTCGGTTACAATGGTAGGAGATCTACATATCCGTATCGCCAAGTTTGCCTTCTACGCCAAGGAAAGTCCCAACCGGACACGGGACGAAGTCTTCAATCTTGTATCTTCATAGTCTTGGAGTCCGGTCGATGATGATAGTTCGGCTATCCGGACACCCCCTAGTCCGGAACTCCCTCAGTAGCTCTTTGTTCGGCGACTGTCGCCGTATTTGTCTGCGGTGTTGAATACTTTGCTCCATCTGATTCTGAGTGCATCTTCCGCTGTTTTGAGCTTCCGCTTGTGCTTTTTCAGGCTACGCGCAGTGGCGACGAGCCTTTTCTGGAGTTTATTTTGCTCCAACAATTTGTCCGGCGTGAGATCGTCCGGACTGTTGTCTTCGCCGGGGACGGGTTGTTTATCCAAGTTGTCTTGTTTCGACGATTGCTCGATAGCGTGTTCGTCGTCCACCGGTTCGCCCTGCTCTATGGCTGGGTCTCTGTTGAGGCGGGACTTGGTCCGGCGTTTACGTTGCCGTTTTGACTGCTTTTCGAGGGATTTATCCTTCGTAGCGTCCCGTTGTTCCTCGTCTTCATTTCCTTTAGGTGTATCCACCATGTATACGTCATGAGATGAGGTGGTTGTCCAGCATCCTATAGGTGCTGGTTCATTGTTGTCTCCTACATCGTCGCCCATACCGTCGATGTCTTCGGACTCGAAATCGAGCACGTCGTGTAAGCTTTCGACGGTGGCTACGAAGTGGGTGGTGGGTGGGCGTTGAATTTCTTCGTCGTCCGCATCCCAACCTTCCTGACCGTAGTCCGGCCGGGGCTCTCCGGATAAAGAGAGATACTTTAGTGAATTCAGGATGTCGCCAAAGGGCGAGTGTTGAAAGATGTCCGTGGCCGTGAACTCCATGACCGGCGCCGAATCGGATTCGATTGGCAGGGGCGCGGAGGGCTCGGAGTCCGGAGAGGAGTACGGCACCCTGGAGTCGAGGTTTTCGCAAAGGACAGGGATGGAGTTCGGCTCAATCGCCGTAGAGATTGTAGCCCCCGAGGCGGTGTCCAACCACTCGTCCTCGATCGGGGAATCCGGCTCCGGATTAAGGGTCGGAGCGGATTTTGGTGCGGCCTCCAGGGCACTGTTCGGCTGCAGAGCTAGATCATGCCCATCGAGACAGTGCGGCACGCTTGGCTGCGGCTCGAATCCATCGAAGATCAAGTCTCCGCGGATATCGGCCGTATAGTTCAAACTTCCAAATCTGACCTGATGGCCAGGGGCGTAGCTTTCGATCTGCTCCAGATGGCCAAGCGAATTGGCCCGCAGTGCAAAGCCGCCGGATACGAAGATCTGTCCGGGGAGAAAAGTCTCACCCTGGACCGCGTCGTTGTTGATGATCGAAGGAGCCATCGGGCCTATCGGTGACGCATACGGAGGAACTCTCAATGAAAGCACCAATGTCTGAGACAAAAACCGCGGATCTCGGGTAGGCGGTCCCTAACTGTGCGTCTAGGTGGATGGTAACAGGAGACAAGGGACACGATGTCTTTACCCAGGTTCGGGCCCTCTCGATGGAGGTAATACCCTACTCCTGCTTGATTAATATTGATGATATGGATAGTACAAGAGTAGATCTACCACGAGATCAAGGAGGCTAAACCCTAGAAGCTAGCCTATGGTATGATTGTTTTTATGTCCTACGGACTAAACACTCCGGTTTATATAGACACCGGATAGGTTAGGGTTACACAGAGTCGGTTACAAGGGTAGGAGATCTACACATCTGTATCGCCAAGCTTGCCTTCTACGCCAAGGAAAGTCCCATCAGGACACGGGACGAAGTCTTCAATCTTGTATCTTCATAGTCTTGGAGTCCGGCCGTGATGATAGTCCGGCTATCCGGACACCCCCTAGTCCGGGACTCCCTCAGTCCTTCCCAAGGAGGGGATAGCTTGTGCATATCGGACTGATCCTGGATGAGCCGGAGCACTAAGTCACCCTCCTGAAAGGTTCTGCTTCTAACCCGGCGGCTGTGATAGCGACGAAGGTCTTGCTGGTAAATCACCGAACGGGCTATTGCCAAGTCTCGCTCCTCATCCAACAAGTCAAGTGCATCCTGACGAGCTTTTTCATTATCAGCCTGAACGTAAGCCGCCACGCGGGGTGAGTCATGTCGGATGTCACTTGGCAGGACTGCCTCTGCTCCATACACCATGAAAAAAGGTGTGTAACCCGTGGATTTGCTAGGCGTCGTGTTGATGCTCCACAGTACAGAGGGTAACTCCTCCACCCAACAACCCGGAGTCCGCTGTAAGGGGACCAAAAGCCGTGGTTTAATACCCTTCAGGATCTCCTGATTAGCTCTTTCTTCTGGACCGTTGGATTGAGGATGAGCGACAGCCGAAACATCAAGCCGGATATGTTCTCGCTGACATAACTCTTCCATGGCACCCTTGGAGAGATTAGTGCCATTATCAGTTATGATGCTGCGTGGAAAACCAAAACGAAAGATCACCTTTTTGATGAACTGAACCCCTGTGGCTGCATCACACTTACTGACCGGCTCTGCCTCAACCCACTTTGTAAATTTATCCACCGCCACCATGAGGTGTGTCTTTGTATCCTTAGACCTCTTGAAAGGTCCAACCATGTCAAGCCCCCAGACTGTGAACGGCCAAGTAATTGGAATCATCCTCAACTCTTGAGCCGGCATGAGCTTGTCGTGAGAATTTTTGACATCCGTCACATTTGCTGACTAGATCCTCTGCATCAGCATGAGCCGTCAGCCAATAGAAACCATGACGGAAAGCCTTGGCCACAAAAGATTTTGAGCCGGCATGATGACTACAATCCCCTTCATGGATCTCACGAAGTATCTCTTGACCCTCCGCAGGCGATACACAACGTTGGAAAGCCCCCGTGACACTAAGGTGATGTAACTTGTCATTGAGAATCGTCATAGATTTGGACCGCCTGACAATTTGTCTCGCCAAGGTCTCATCCTCAGGCAACTCTCCCCGGGTCATGTATGCCAAATATGGCACTGTCCAATCCGGGATGACGTGAAGGGCAGCCACCAGCTGTGCCTCCGGGTCTGGCACTGCTAGTTCTTCCTCTGTAGGTACCTTGACAGAAGGATTACGCAAAACGTCGAGAAAGGTATTAGGCGGCACCGGCTTACGTTGAGATCCCAACCAGCTTAACGCATCAGCCGCCTCATTCTTCCTTCGATCGATGTGTTCTACTTGATAACCTCTGAAGTGCCCAGCCACAGCATCTACTTCACGACGGTAAGCCGCCATAAGGGGATCCTTGGAGTCCCACTTGCCAGACACCTGTTGAGCCACGAGATCTGAGTCGCCCAAGCACCTTACCCGGCTCAAATTCATCTCTTTGGCCATCCAGAGACCATGGAGCAAGGCCTCGTACTCAGCTGCATTGTTAGTACAGGGAAACATAAGCTGGAGCACATAACGAAATTTGTCACCTCGAGGGGAAGTTAAAACAACTCCAGCCCTGAGCCTTCTAACTGCCTGGACCCATCAAAGTGAATAGTCCAATATGTGTTATCTGGCTTCTCCTCAGGTGCCTGCAACTCTGTCCAATCATTGATAAAGTCCACCAAGGCTTGAGATTTAATAGCAGTACGGGGCATATACTTCAAACCATAGGGCCCAAGCTCAATAGCCCACTTGGCGATTCGTCATGTGGCCTCCCTGTTCTGAATGATGTCTCCCAAAGGGGCGGAACTTACCACCGTTATAGGATGACTCTGGAAGTACTACTTCAGCTTCTAGTTTGCCATGAACACTCCGTAAACAAGTTTCTGCCAATGTGGATATCTTTGTTTAGACTCAATGAGCACCTCGTGGACATAGTAAACCGGCCATTGAGTCGGATGCTCCTTGCCTGCCTCCTTACGCTCCACCATGATGGCGACACTGACGGCTCGTGAATTAGCAGCCACATATAATAGCAACGGCTCTTTATCAATGGGAGCCGCAAGGACCGGTGGCTCAGACAACTGTCTCTTTAAATCTTCAAAGGCAGTATTAGCAGCATCACTCCAGAAAAAGGTGTCTGTTTTCTTCATCATCTGATATAACGGTAGGGCCTTCTGACCTAACCGGCTTATGAACCGGCTTAAAGCAGCAACACGACCCGCCAGTCGCTGAACATCATTGATGCACGCCGGTTTAGCCAGAGACGTAATTGCTTTGATCTTCTCCGGATTAGCTTCAATTCCTCTGTTTGAAACCAAAAAACCCAAGAGCTTACCTGCAGGTACACCAAATACACACTTTTCCGGGTTAAGCATCATTTTATAAACCCGGAGATTATCAAAGGTCTCTTTCAGGTCAGATATCAAGGTTTCCTTCTCTCTGGACTTCACCACGATATCATCCACATAAGCATGAACATTGTGCCCAATTTGATCGTGGAGACAGTTCTGTACACATCGCTGATAAGTCGCCTGAGCACTCTTGAGCCCAAATGGCATAGATACATAACATAAGGCTCCAAACAGAGTGATGAAAGCCGTCTTCTCCTGGTCCTTAACTGCCATCTTAATCTGATGATAACCAGAGTAAGCATCCAAAAAGCTCAAACGCTCACAACCCGCCGTAGCATCAATGATTTGATCAATACGGGGGAGGGCAAAGGGATCAGCCGGACAAGCCTTATTCAAGTCCATGTAATTCACACACATCCGCCAGATGCCGTTCTTCTTGAGCACGAGCACCGGGTTAGCCAACCACTCCGGGTGAAAAACTTCAACAATAAACCCAGCTGCTAAGAGCCGGGCGACTTCTTCTCCGATAGCTTTCCGCCTCTCTTCGTTGAACCGTCGAAGAAATTGCCTGACCGGCTTATACTTTGGATCAATATTGAGAGTGTGCTCAGCGAGTTCTCTCGGTACACCTGGCATGTCAGAAGGTTTCCATGCAAAGATGTCCCGGTTCTCACGGATGAACTCGATGACGTGCTTTCCTATTTAGGATCCAAATTGGCGCTGATGCCGAACTGCTTAGATGAATCACCTGGATTGAAATCCACAAGCTTAGTTTCAGCAGCCAACTTAAACTTAATTGCCGGGTCATGCTCGGTGGTTGGCTTCTTTAGAGAGGTCATATCTGCCGGGTCAATGTTGTTTTGATAAAACTTCAGTTCCTCCGCAGCGCAAACAGACTCAGCATAAGCCGCGTCGCCCTCCTCACATTCCAGGGCTACCTTTCGACTTCCATGCACGGTGATGGTACCCTTGTGACCCGGCATCTTAAGCTGCAGGTAAACATAGCACGGTCGTGCCATGAACTTGGCATAAGCCAGCCGTCCAAACAGAGCATGATATGGACTCCTGATTTTGACCACCTCAAAGGTTAATTTTTCAACTCTGGAGTCATACTCATCTCCAAAAGCCACTTCCAGTTCAATCTTGCCAACTGGGTACGCCGACTTACCAGGGACCACTCCATGAAAAACAATGTTGGACGTCTTCAAATTCTTATCAGTTAACCCCATGCGTTGAAAGGTCTCATAATAGAGGATATTGATGCTGCTACCCCCGTCCATGAGTACCTTAGTGAATTTATATCCACAACCTAAGGCACTACCACCAAGGCTAACTGACCCGGATTATCAACCCGGATGGGGTGATCTTCCCTGCTCCACACAATGGGTTGTTCTGACCACCTCAAATAACGAGGAACCGCCGGCTCAATAGAATTTACAGCCCTCTTATGAACCTTCTGGTCACGTTTGCACAAGCTAGTGGTAAACACGTGATACTGCCCACTATTCAGCTGCTTTGGATGGCTTGACAACCCGACTGCTGCTGCTGTTGTTCCCCTTGACCAGACTGCTGTTGATTATAATTGCCCTGATGTCCCTGAAAGCCGGAACTTGAACCGCCACCTGCGCCATGAAAACCGCCGGCTCGAGAGCCGCCGCCCGACCCATGATTGCCATCAAATGTGTTGGAATTCTTAAAAGCCTTCATGATCGCACAATCTTTCCATAAGTGGGTGGCGGGTCGTTCCCGGGTGCCGTGCTTCGGGCACGGCTCATTGAGTAGCTGCTCAAGAGATGGGCCTGACCCGCCAGATTGGGGGGGGAGGGGGGCGGTCTGCCTTTACATCTCTTATTGTTATCCTGCGCATTGGCGTTGGCTACAAACTCCGTGTTACCTTTGGCCTTACGCTTGTTGCCTCCTTGATTCATCGGGTTATGCTGCTGTCCCTTTCCTTTGCCGTTCTTCTTTCCCTCCCCTGTCTTTTCCTCATCAGACGCAGGATCCTTGGTACTATCAGAGTCGGCGTATTTGACTAAAGCTGCCATCAGCATACCCATATCATTGCAATCACGCTTAAGGCACCCCAGCTTCTGTCTCAGCGGCTCAAAGCGGCAGTTCTTTTCCAACATAAGGACTGCAGAGCCAGCATCCATCTTTTTAGACGAATGTATTATCTCCTTGACCCGGCGTACCCCGTGAGTCGTGGATTCACCCTCCTCCTTCTTACAATTTGTCAAATCCACAATCGACATAGATTGCTTGCACGTGTCCTTGAAGTTCTGGATGAAACGGGCCTTTAGCTCTGCCCACGAATCAATGGAATTGGGTGGCAAGCCCTTTAACCAGGACTGGGCCGTTCCATCTAACATCATGGTGAAGTACTTAGCCATTGCTGCGTCGCTGACCTCCAACAGCTCCATGGCCATCTCATAGCTCTCGATCCACGCTCCAGGCTGCAAGTCGGCCGTGTAATTCGGCACCTTTCGAGTTCCCTTGAAGTCCTTGGGTAGGCATACATTACGCAGAGCCGGCACCAGACAAGGAACACCGCCGGTTCTAGTAGCCACTCCCGTCTCAATGGAAGTCATCAGATACTCTGGGAAGTCTTGATGAGCCGTCTGTTGAGCCGCTAGCTGAGCCGCTCGCTCGTTCTCCTGACGTACCCGATCCTGTACCGGGTTATAGCCACCGGGCTGATTCCGGCGCTGGGCGTTGCTTGACAAGGCTTCTGACTCCATGTGTCTGCTGTAACTCAGACTCCGGTTTTGGCGATGCGGTGCTAACCAAGGCGGATGAGTCGAATGAATCCTGTCCTGACTATAAGAATAAGTCTCTTGCTGCGCCAGGGCCGTCTGGACAAGTTCCCTGATCCTCCGGGTCTCCACCGCTGTCGGATCATCACCGTCCACTGGGAGAGCCGCCAAACGCGCCGAGCTGCAATTAAGTTCTCCATGGGGCTGGAAAAGTGACCCGGCGGTATCGGTACGTGTCGGGGCGGTGCCATGTTCCCATGAGGAGGTGCCATCTCCCGAGGCTAAGCCGGTCCTCCTGTTCCGGCTGTCATAAACCGATTTGCATCTGGCGGGTTACTTGGGCCGGCTCCGGGTGTAGTAAAAAGAACCCGAGGGTCGTAAGTCGGAGGCAAACGGGATTGAGTTTTCTGGTGCCTCCTTCTCATCGACTCATTAGATGCGTTCAGGCTCATCGTAAGCTGGAAAGCCTCTGACAGGAGCTGCTGCGCCCGTGCATCCAAAGCCGCCCGTTCCATGGATAACCTGGTATCCTCAGCTGCTAAGGCCTCCTTGGCCCGAGCTATTTCCTCGCGCACCCGCACCACCTCTGCGTCATGCTCATCTTTATTTGCAGGAATAACCGTGGCGTTTAACAGGGCCGTAAGCTTATCCATGAGATCTATCAGCACTTGAGCCGGCGGGCGCACAGGGCCTCCTGCCCCGGCCGCTCCTATCCCGGACGTAATTGCAGCAGCGGCTGTAGAATTTTGCCTGGGTTGAGTCCCAGCCATGAAGACTCGTGCCCAATTTGGCGACTCATAGGGGTCCGAAATACTGGAGCCATCGAAACAGCCCCCAAGCACGGCATCTTGCACTTGATACATCAAATCTGTTGAACCGGAGGATGAATCGCCGTTAGAGAGAACGGACGTCTCACCACCATCTTCAGATCCTTCAGAAAGTTCTTCTGCGTGGATGCAGCCCACAAAAATACGCTTCACGCCAGGTTGAACTCGGGCGGGTTTCGCACGCTGAGCCATCTCGATGAGGTCGGTGCAGTTGTCTGGCTCAGGGCCCGGCTCACCAATCCGGCCAATGAAAACGTGGATTCCGCCGAAGGGGACCCGGTACCCGTACTCAATTGAGCCGACGTCGGGGCCCCAGCCTTCGTCGTCGATGTAGATCTTGCCGCGACGACTCTTGGTCATCCGGCCCACTGCGTATCCCTTGAGCCCTTCGAAGTTGCCCTTCAAGAACTCAAATCCACCGTGCGCTGGCCCCACGGTGGGCGCCAACTGTCGTGGAATTGTCACGTCAGATGTCCTAGTGAAAGGACTTAATCGCGGAGCCATCACAACTAGGAAGCTTGAAAGGGGTTAATTGGGACAAGAGACAAAGGAGGTTTATACTAGTTCAGCCCCTTACGATGAAGGTAAAGCCTACGTCTAGTTGGGTTGGTATTGCTTGATGTTTCGATGACCAGGGAGCGAGATACGCTATGCCCGGTTCTCAACGAGTTGTTTCTTACCATTAGCAGCCAGCGGGTCGCCCCCTTATATACACGGGTTGGCGCCATGCGGCTTACAGAGTCCCGGCCGGCTCATCAAAAGTGTCTGGCTCGGTGATTAGTTAAATCTACCTTACAATACAAGTCATGCCATTGTGGCGGTTTACTACAACGGGCCTCCAGTCGCTAGTGGGCTTTAGGCCCTTTATTGAACCACCATCTTCATGCTTGGTCTTGGGCTTCTTTCTGATGAGTCTTCCTTGCGTAACCCGGCCCCTCCTGGGCGGTTTACACAAATAGTTATATCCCAACAGGACCTCGTATGGAAGAATGGAGCTCCGGCCAAAGTGCGTATTTTTGCATGGAAAGCTGCTTAGGAAGCACTTGCAACACAGGCTGCACAGAAGCATCGGCGTCTTATTTTAGATGATACTTGCACTCTTTGCGGTCAGGACAAGGAGGATGTGCACCATGCTTTGATTTGTTTCCCTCATGCAGTGGCACTTTGGCAGGCAATGCGTGAGAACTGGGAGCTGCCAACGCCGGACGACCTACATGATGCAGAGCCGGAATGGATGTTCCGGCTGTTGGAGAAACTGCTACATGTCTAGAGGCTTGCTTCACTCATGATTATGTGGAGAATACGGTATGCGCGGAATGAGATAACACACAACAAACCACCGGTCCAGATCGAATGTTCGCACAGATTTCTCTCAAGCTACATCACATCTTTACTAGCGATCGAACAGCACCCGGGAGCAGACTTGGTTAAGGGCAAACAGGTGATCAGTTATTCTGGTAGTAAGTTAAAGACCCAACATGAAGTCACATTCAGGCCACGATGGGAAACCCCAGACTTGCACCATGCCAAACTGAACGTTGATGGAGCCTTTGTGAAGGAAGATGGCTTAGCCGGAGCAGGTATGATTTTACGCGATCATGAAGGAACAGTAATCTTTGCTGCAACACGAGTGCTTTTTAATTGTGGAGACCCGCTGGAAGCTGAGATGGCAGCCTTGGAAGAAGGACTTCGGCTTGCTCTACATTGGACATACCTACCTCTCATCATGGAATCAGACTACGTCGAGCTACTACAAATGGTGCAGGCGAAGGAGATGAACCGGTCGAGGCATGCGCACCAGGTTAATAGATCAGATGGACTGTGACTCATGAAAGGACATTAGACTAGTTAAGATAAGCAGGCATGCGAATGTGGCAAGTCATACCTGAAGGAAATATGCCCTAGAGGAAATAATAAAGTTGTTATTTTATATTTCCTTATATCATGATAAATGTTTATTATTTATGCTAGAATTGTATTAACCGGAAACTTAGTACAGGTGTGAATACATTGACAAACAGAGTGTCACTAGTATGCCTCTACTTGACTAGCTCGTTAATCAAAGATGGTTAAGTTTCCTAGCCATAGACATGAGTTGTCATTTGATGAACGAGATCACATCATTAGATAATGATGTGATTGACTTGACCCATTCCGTTAGCTTAGCAATTGATCATGTAGTATGTTGCTATTGCTTTCTTCATGACTTATACATGTTCCTATGACTATGACATTATGCAACTCCCGAATACCGGAGGAACACTTTGTGTGCTATCAAACGTCACAACGTAACTGGGTGATTATAAAGATGCTCTACAGGTGTCTCCGATGGTGTTTTTTGAGTTGGCATAGATCGAGATTAGGATTTGTCACTCCGAGTGTCGGAGAGGTATCTATGGGCCCTCTCGGTAATGCACATCACTATAAGACTTGCAAGCAATGTGACTAATGAGTTAGTTGCGGGATGATGCATTACGGAACGAGTAAAGATACTTGCCGGTAACAAGATTGAACAAGGTATTGAGATACCGACGATCAAATCTCGGGCAAGTAACATACCGATGACAAAGGGAACAACGTATGTCGTTATGCGGTTTGACCGATAAAGATCTTTTAGAATATGTAGGAGCTAATATGAGCATCCAGGTTCCTCTATTGGTTATTGACCGGAGATATGTCTCGGTCATGTCTACATAGTTCTTGAACCCGTAGGGTCCGCACGCTTAACGTTCGATGACGATCGGTATTATGAGTTTATGGGTTTTGATGTACTAAAGGTAGTTCGGAGTCTCGGATGAGATCACGGACATGACGAGGAGTCTCTAAATGGTTGAGACATAAAGATTCATATATTGGTAGGTTATATCCGGACACCAGAAGGGTTCCGAAGTGTATCGGGTATTTTTCAGAGTACCGGGAGGTTACCGGAACCCCCCGGGGAGTCTATGGGCCCTATTGGGCCCTAGTCGAGAAAGAGGGAAGCAAGAAAGGTGTGGGGCGCCCCCCCTAGGCCTAAACCGAATTGGTTTAGGGTATGGGGGTCGGCCCCCTCTTTCCTTCTCCCCTCCTCCTCTTTCCTCCTTCTCCTACTAGGAATAAGAAAGTGGGGGGGGGGGGGCAAACCTACTTGGAGTAGGATTGCCTCCCCTTGGCGCGTGCCTCCTCCTAGGCCGGCCTCTTCCTCCCTCCCTCCTTTATATACATGGAGAGGGGGCACCCCATAGACACACAAGTTGACAGTTGTCTTAGCCGTGTGCGGTGCCCCCCTCCACAGATTCCCACCTCGGTCATATCGTTGTAGTGCTTAGGCGAAGCCCTGCGCCGGTAACTTCATCATCACCGTCACCACGCCATCGTGCTGACGAAACTCTCCCTTGGCCTCAACTAGATCAAGACTTTGAGGGACGTCACCGAGCTCTGACACTCCAAAATTTTAATTTTTTGTTTTCAACAAAAACTTTGTTTGTTTTGAAGGAGGCCATTTAAATCCTTCCAAAAAAAACCTCTCTCTCCCAAAACTTTTCCCCATGGCAAGGATTTTATTTTTTGTATCTTCTTCAACCCTGGTGTTTGGTTATTATAAAAACCTTTCTTCTGATTTTCCCATCTCAAATATATTTTTGGAATTTATCTTCTTTTAAAAAGAAATCCTATGGGTTTTGGGGCTACTCTTTTGTTTTGAAACTATCCATTGTTTTACCATGCCTCATGTGGTAAATCCTCCCAAAACCCCTCCCTCCACTTTGGGGCAACCCAAACATTCTGTTCCAACAGGTCCAACCCATTTTTGAATTTTATTTCATTTATTTTATTCCCAAAAACAATTTTGTCCATTATTCTAAGCCTAGATGATTTACAAAGGAAGTACCTGATTTCTTTTGAGTTTTGATCTCAAACCAACTCCCCTGGATAGTCCTTAACACCCCCAACCTAGATCCATCAAGATCCACTCTTCCTATTTTCAAAATTTTCAAGTTTCAACCTCTGCAAGTTTGAACCAGATTCATCATTTTTGGTGAAATTCATATTTTCCTTTCTCCAAAAAACCCACCAAAATTCAGGCAGACCCCAGGTGCTTTGAGAGGCCACCACACCATAGATCAGCCCCAGGTAAATTTTTCTCATGCTTGAATCATTTCATCAAACACTTGGCCGGCACTGTTCCTGTGCATATTCAGTAAATTCAGAGATTAAGAGTTTTGTCAGTGTCGTTTTTCGTCAGTGCCTTGTCATGGATCACCAGTGCACCCTGGCGCTTTGCGCACGGCCTCTCCTCCTTGGCCAGAGCACCGCACGCTCCCTTGGACGGGCGCAGGTGTCGATGGCGGCGAGCCTCGCCGACGCCGGCAGCTTCTGCGGTGGCAGAGCCACCCGTGGCGGCCAACAGGAGCCAGCGCCAGCTCGCTACGCCGTTCGGCGCCGCCCAACGCTCCCTAGCCCTCCGCGTGGCCTCAAGCATGCCAGCGCACACCGCAGCACCGTCGCCATGGCCCGGCAAGCACAGGGCGTGCCCTCTGTCGCCAACGGGCCCGCGCCGCCCCGTTCTGCCGAAACCACCCACGCGTGCCTAATCCAACCTGGTTTATCTTCTAAACGGAACCCGTGGACCTCCACGTTGATGCCCAACCCCCTAAACTCCCCGACCAAGCACTACACCGCCGTAACCATCGCCGGAGATCCCCGTTCATGGCCACCGCCTCGGATCGCCTATAAAATGGAGTCCCGAGCTCGTTCTCGAGCACACACCACCACTGCACCCCACCAGAACCCCGCCAAGACACTAGGAGGACCTCGAGGAGGTCTCCTCCCCCAACTCCGCCGCCCCGATCCGCCTCGGCCACCAGCTCGATTCACTCCGATGAGGCCATCCCCGCCTCCCGAACCTCGTCGGTAGTCTCCTCGTGCACCCAGTGATCTAACCCAAGCTGCAATTTGACCTCCGCAGCCCTCCCCGACGAGATCCATCTTCACCCGAGCCGCCGTCCGCCGGAGCAAGGACCACCGTCAACGTGGTGCTCGCCGACGACCACCACCACCACCCACGGACGCGGAAAGACACCTGAGCACGTAGGTACCCTCTGATCCTCCTAACTCGCCGTGGATCGCCGCCGGCGACCACCGCAGCTCTCGGGCGCCGACGAGCTCTGCTTCTCCCCCGTTTGAAATTTCAAACCTGACGGGTGGGACCCCTCGTCAGTCTTTTCTTTTTTTTTGAATCGTCTTCTGAAAACGCCTTCGGGTAGTATACGTCTCCCTTTGCAGTTGACGGCTTTTTAGACGAAGCATTTTCTGTTTTTATAAGTTGGCCCCTGGAAACTTTCTGTTTCATTACAGACGAGTCCCTGGATTAAAACCTTTATAACTTTTAAACAGAAAATGATTTTTGATTGATTCTTTTTCTGTCATCTTTATTTTTCTGTCTAGTTTTTTGTCATATTTATTTGAAAAATAGTTGGAATACTTTTTTGTGCACTCACGGTATTCACGTTAGTACGTATTTTATCATACCGTAGATACCGGAGGAGGTGACGGAACCGCGAACTTCACCAAGCTAGACTCCGACTACTCCGAACCAGGAAAGCATGTTTGAACTTTTGATATGATGAGTGTTCGTTGCATGTTTGCATTAAGTAGTTTCATGGCATGTTTATGAGCATTTCGATAAATGTTATATTACATGCAAAGTTGAGGCAAGTGAGTTTCGAAAATCCATATGTGTTTGGACATGAGTTTGCATGGCCATGTAATGGCATGAGAATGGGTAAGATGGCAGTGTTGTAGCATGCCAGACTTATGCCTGACTATTTGACTCCAGTGTCAACGTGAATCAAGTCCAGTTTCCATCTGTTTTCCCTTCCTGTACTACCACATGTTTTCCGCAAGGGATATGGCTTAGTAAGTTGCAAACCGCTTTCCTGGTACACACCAATTAGAGAGGCCGTGATGAGGGTTCCATGGCCCTGGATTAAAGCCAGTCATCCGGTCAGGGGGCATGGGTGTTTCCGGTTGGGACCGAGAGGGGGGCACCCCTTAGAGCGCGCGTATATAAATTTGATCCCATGCTATTCGAGGTTGTGATCTCCCCGTCTCAATGTTTTTCTTCAACGTTGTCTAGGGTGATTCCCGGCATCGTGAGGTGGGATGGGTGTGTACTGGTTAGATGTGTTTCTACCGAAATACCATAAACGGAACTAGTCCTTCGAGACTACGGAAATCCGTTGGCTGTGGGTAATTAGTACAAACTCTGCAGAGTCGAAAATACTTTGAATCATCTTATCCAAGTCCAGGTACTGTGTTCAACTTATCTTGTGAGTCTCAGTGACAAAACTCCGGTGAACCAGATGAGTGTTAAGTCCAGCTAATGATTGTTCCTGTGGATGGACTAACCCGTTTATTATTGTGTGTTGAATATTTCCTGTGAGTGTTATATCTCGTGAATTTATCAGATATGAATAATGAAATATAAGCCCTTTTTGCGATGTCGCTCCGACGTCCGATTGTGGCACGCTTGTTATTTACTTTCTATATAAGCCCTTTCTGTGATGTCGCTCAGACGTCCGACTGAGGCACGCGTGTTATTTTCTTTCTATATAAGCCCTTTCTGCGATGTCGCTCAGACGTCCGACTGTGGCACGCTTGTTATTTACTTTCAATATAAGCCCTTTCTGCGATGTCGCTCCGACGTCCGATTGTGGCACGGATGTTATTTACTTTCAATATAAGCCCTTTATGTGACGTCGCTCAGACGTCCGACTGTGGCACTCTTGTTATTTACTTTTCAATATAAGCCCTTTGTGTGGTGTCGCTTAGACGCCCAACTGCGGCATGATAATTTATTTGTTTACCCTTCGAGGCGTCGCCCCAGACACCCGATCGGCTTTCAGTTATTTTGTTGGGATTTCGGGAGGACTACCGCCCGACTTCCTTTTTACTTATCATGTTGTGCAAATATTTATTATTTGAGTGTGCATTGCTTTTTGCTCATGACGCATTCATGCATGCATTTGTTATACCTTTTGTCTGAACTGTCTTGCGAGTACTTTCAAAGTACTCACCTGGCTTGTTGATTTGGCCAGATGTTGACGAAGGCGATCTCATGGATGAAGAGTTCGATAGCGAGTCCGACGCCTAGAGGAGTCCCAGTCAGTCCCGTGCGATCCTGGATTTGGTCACTGTATTATATCCGCTTCCGCTACCCAAATAAATTCATCGAGCCTCACCTCGACGCTCGATGAGGTGCCAATTTAGGAGTCATGTTATCCACTCCACTGTGATATACTCCCTCCTTCCCAAAATATAAGGCACGGTTTGACTTTTCTGGTCTTCGTTGCACAACTTTGACTTTTTTTATGTATTATATGTCTATAAAATTATTATACATACATATGAAATAAAATTGCTTTGCAAGACAAATACAGCGATGTCATTTATACATGTTCAATCCATATACTTTGATATATATTAGTGGTCAAAGTTGTGCATCAAAGACCGTAAAAAGTCAATCGCGCCTTATATTTTGGGAAGGAGGGAGTATCCACCACCACTTTTATCTCGAGTCAGTAGTATGCCACCACACCCCTGTATCGTAACCGCCCTTATGTACAATATTGGCGTGTTTGTAATAAATTGTTGAGCAGCCTCAGCTCAACCCTGTAATATATTTAATGCTACTGGCCTTCTGTATCAAGTATTTGTCTACCAGTAAGGATAATTCTTCCTATACTGGAATCAAGAGATCGATTTCTCAATAAGTATTTTATTGAAAAACCGGTCGTGACAAACTTGGTACCAGAGCCAGGCTGACTGTAGGAAGCCACTAGGTGCGATCGCTAATCGGTTATTAGCATAATAGTGTTAATTTATATTTTTGCAAATGTAGTCATTTTCTGACAGTCAGCATAAATTTATGATCTGACCATTCAGAATTTTTGCCTACTTTTGTAGATGGCTGGCAACGACTGTGAGTCACAGGTGTTCGCCAACGTGCCTGAGGGGTTCGTCAAGCTCCTCTCCTTCATCGTCCAGATCGCGATGGGGCCATCAGTGCGCCCAGTCTTCACACTCTACCAGCACAAGATCAACGACAGTCTGTCCATGCACCAGGCCGCGGTGCAATTCAAGGGAGGGCGTGTTGAGTTATGCCGCTTCCGGTTCTTGGGGAGAGCCATGCCTACGGAGAAGCATGCTATGCAGATGGCTGCCCGTGAGGCGATAGTTCGTCTTCGGGATGTTCTTCCTTCGATGAAGACTCGTCGCTACCGCTACCTTCCATGCCACGTGCCATACACCTGTCACTATGCATTCGCTTGCCCCAGAGGAGAGCGAGACGGGGCTATTGAGATGCTTGTCGAGTACCTCCGGGCTCTGGAGGCAGCCTTCGACAACCTGGTGGACGACCTTGTGGCTGCCCGCATGGACTCAGTCCATGGCTGTGCCGCCAACAGGAGGGAGCTCCTGCACACCGCACCACCACTGACTTTCGTCTCATCCTCGGCATCTTATTCTCCTACCATTCTCGCCACTGCTCGTCGCCTGCCTGCCACTGAGGAGTTCAACCAAGTCATTGCGCCCACTTCAGTCCGCACTGCACCACCTATTGCGCCCACTCCAGTCCGTGTTGCTCCGCCTATGGCGCCCGCTCCATCGACTCAGCGCAGCACTTCACGTCTGGAGCCTATTAGCGAGGAGGAGGTTGAGTCCCCAGCCTCACTGCGCCTCATCCTCGGCAGGCCAAGGGAGATCCTTACCATCTCCGACTGAGTACGCTTAGCCGCCTTGCGATGTACCGACTTGTACGATATGTTTATATGTACATAGGTTGTGAGAAGTAGCTTGTTTGCGCATCATGTAGGGACTGGGAGAAGTGCACTAGCCTAAATAACATGTCAGGAATATGTACGCATATCCTGAGTGATGTATTGTATAATTAGTGCTTGCGTGTAAGATATGTAATGAGCAGTCCTTCTCCGTGCGCAATCGATTATTCTCTTGAAAAATCTTGAAGCATTTAAAATTTCCTGTCTTTATGAACTTATTGATTTTTGCGACTCAATTTCTTTTCTTATGAGTTTTACAAAATACATCCCCAGAGTGAAAAATGTCTCGTCCTTGGACGCGCTCCATGCCAAATCCGCCAGCGGAAAATTATGGCACACAAACAAGCAACAATTTCACACAGGGGCAGTCAAGTCAACAGGGAGTGAAACAGCATTTTCCCAAGTATGCCGCCTTTATGAACAGAGTCAGCAACAACATCAGGAAATAATGAACCAAGTCATCAATACGGGAAATCACCGTGGACAGTATCGGCAGAAATCCAAATTGTCTGAGCTACAGAAGACGCGTCCCCCAACATTTTCTCATACTGACAAACCTCTTGAGGCGGACGACTGGCTTCGAGACATGGAAAGAAAATTAATTATTGCACAGTGTTCGGACCGTGAGAAAGTACTATATGCAGCGCACTATCTCACTGGAGCAGCTGCATCATGGTGGGAAAATTTCCTACACATGCACCCCAACAAAAATAATATAACCTGGCACGAGTTCAAAGAAGGTTTTCGTGGGGCGCACATTCCTAAATGTTTTATGAAGATCAAGAAGAGGGAGTTTGATGACCTCAAACAAAGGACCATGACGGTGACAGAATACAACAATCAGTTTACTCTGTTGTCTCGCTACGCCAACGAAGAGCGTATGACTGAAAGCAAGAAGATGGAAAAATTCCTGGACGGTCTGGCACCCGCGCTTAAATGCCAGCTGGTCGTGCACACTTTCCCAGATTTCAATACACTGGTGGATAAGGCGATTACCTTGGAAAATGAGCGACGCAGCTTGGAAGATTTCTGCAAACGCAAGAGGGACCAGACCACTCTTGCTCGCAACCACCGAAGCAAGACGGATTTTCAGAAAAGTGGGACACACAGACCCACGACAAATGTTTCACACCCAATCAAGAATTTCCATGCAAGGGACAAGGAGTTCACATATCGCCCAGGCGTTATTTGCTACGCTTGTGGAGAAGAAGGGCACTATGCCAAAAAGTGCCCCAAGCCAAGGAACTCGACCCCAAAGCCGAACAACGGTGGCAATAATTCAGCGCCCAAGCGAAACAATTTCAACCCCAATAACAACCACAAGAAGGGTCATCTGAACCTCGTGACCAGAGAAGAAGCACAAAACGCCCCGGATATCGTACTCGGTACATTCCCTGTCAACACAATACCTGCCACGGTTTTGTTTGATTCTGGAGCTTCTCACTCGTTCATTTCGAAGAGATTTGCTTTGCAAAATGATTTTTTGATGCTTTCCTTGGAAAAATCCATGATCATCAAGTCCCCTGGGATTAAGCAAGTTACTCAGAATTACTGCCAAAGTGTGGTTATTGAGTTTGAAGGATTGAAGTTTCACGCCAACCTTATTGTATTGGAAAATAAAGGACTGGATGTCATCCTAGGGATGGATTGGTTAACCACCAACAAAGGTTTTATTGACTGCTTCAACTGGACCATAATTCTCACCCACCATCACGGGAAGACAATAAAAGTTTCAGCCAAAGAGAGACAAATATCTCGGCAACCGAGGTTGAACAAAGTGGACGTTTTTTAGTTAAGCAAAGTTCCAGTAGTATGTGAGTTTCCAGACGTATTCCCCGAAGAACTACCAGGCATGCCACCAGACCGAGAGATAGAATTCAGCATTGAGCTAGCACCCGGAACCGCCCCCATTTACAAGAAACCATACAGAATGGCACCATCCGAGTTGGTAGAATTGAAGAAGAAAATAAAAGAATTACTGGACAAGGATATATACGAACCAGCTCCTCACCTTGGGGTTCACCAATTTTATTTGCCAAGAAAAAGGATGGGACACTGAGATTGTGTATAGACTATCGAGCACTTAACATGGTCACAATCAAGAACATATACCCAATGCCATGGATAAATGATTTATTTGATCAGCTCGCTCAGGCCAAGGTCTTCTCAAAAATTTACTTAAGGTCGGGATACCATCAATTAAAAGTACGAACAGAGGATATCCCCAAGACAGCCTTCACCTCCAGATACGGACTGTATGAGTTCACAGTAATGCCGTTTGGAATAACAAACGCCCCCGCATATTTTGTTCACCTCATGAACAAAGTATTTATGAAGTTTATGGACAAGTTTGTTGTGGTATTCATCAACGATATTCTGATATACTCCAAGACACCAGAAGAGCACGCTGAACATCTCAGAATTGTACTAGGAGAACTCAGGAAACATCAATTGTACGCCAAGTTCAGCAAATGTGAATTTTGGCTAAGACAGGTGGGTTTTCTGGGCCACGTACTGACCCAAGAAGGTATTGCCGTAGACCCGGAAAAGGTCAAGGCCGTACTTGGCTGGAAACCACCAGCCAGCGTAACGGACGTACGAAGTTTCTTGGGAATGGCAGGATACTACCGAAGATTTATTGAAGGATTCTCCACCATAGCAAAGCCAATGACGCAGTTACTCAAGAAGGATAAGAAGTTTGAATGGACTGAAGCTTGCGAGAAAAGTTTCCAAGAACTAAAAAGGAAATTGACGACAACACCAGTATTAATTGTGCCAGACATACACAAGAATTTTGAGGTGTATTGTGATGCATCCCGGAAGGGCCTCGGATGCGTATTGATGCAAGAAGGCAAGGTAGTTGCATATGTTTCCAGACAACTTCGCAATCATGAAGAAAATTATCCTACTCATGACTTGGAGTTGGCAATAGTCATCCATGCACTCAAAGAGTGGAGACACTTCCTACTTGGAAATCGTTGTGAAATATATACAGACCATAAGAGCCTCAAGTATATTTTCACACAATTGGAACTCAATTTATGGCAACGACGCTGGTTGGAATTAGTGAAAGATTATGATGTTGGAATCCACTATCATCCAGGAAAAGCAAATGTAGTGGCGGATGCTCTTAGTCGGAACCCCCGCTCGGACAACGACAACCTACCAAACCTGAGACCTGAATTTCGGCAGGAGTTTTCTAGACTCAACTTGATGGTGGTCACCGAAGGCGGTGTGTCGAATTTGGAAATATAGCCAACCTTGATAGAAAAGATTAAGGAGGCTCAGCATGGGCACCCCAGCATTGAAGGCATAAAACGGAAAGTGAGTTTGGGCAAGGCCTCAGAATTCATCATAGACGAGCAGGGAATATTGTGGTACGGAGATAGGCTTTGCGTACCAAATATCGAGGACCTTAAACAGCAAATTTTAGCTGAAGGCCACACCGCTCCGTATTCAATCCATCCTGGAGGAACAAAAATGTACAAGGATCTTCAGGAAAATTTTTGGTGGCACGGTATAAAAAGGGACATAGCCACGTTCATTGCATGTTGTGACTCATGTCAACGCATCAAGGCCGAGCACCAGAAACCGGCCGGACTTTTACAACCAAATAAGATACCCGAGTGGAAATGGGACGAAATTGGAATGGATTTTATTGTTGGACTACCTCGGTCACGACACGGGAATGATGCCATATGGGTCATCACAGATAGACTGACTAAGGTGGCACACTTCATCCCCGTGAAGACAACCCACACCACTCAGAAGCTTGCCAGGCTTTATCTTTCCCGTATCGTGCCTTGCATGGAGTTCCAAAAGGCGATAATATCGGACAGAGGCACTCAATTCGTCTCCCGATTTTGGGATCAATTACAACAAGCTCTGGGAACTCAACTGGCGTTTAGTACCGCATACCACCCCCAGACTGATGGACAAACTGAACGCGTAAACCAAATTCTAGAAGACATGCTGAGAGCATGTGTCCTCACCTATGGAACTAGTTGGGAAGAAAGCTTGCCATATGCGGAGTTCGCATACAACAACAGTTACCAAGCCAGCCTGCAAATGGCACCATTTGAAGCTCTGTACGGGCGAAGATGTCGTACCCCGCTAAATTGGTCAGAAACCGGAGACAGCCATATCTTCGGCCCGGACATGCTCAAGGAGGCTGAAGATAAAGTTAAGATAATTAGGGATCGACTCAAGACAGCTCAAAGTCGACAGAAGAGTTATTACGATCAAAAACATTGGGGAGTCAGTTTTGAACCCGGTGAGTTTGTGTACCTACGAGTATCTCCTATGAGGGGCCTGCAACGATTCAAGGTTAAGGGAAAGCTAGCACTAAGATTCATCGGACCCTTCTGTATAGTGGCACGAAGAGGCACGGTAGCCTGCAAGCTAGACTTACCCGAAGAATTATCCGATGTCCACGACGTGTTCCACGTCTCGCAATTGAGGAAGTGCGTGAGCAATCCAGAGAAGCAAGTATCCCATGAAGACATTGACATGCAACCAGACCTCACCTATCGGGAACGTCCAATAAAAATATTGGAGGAGTCTGAGAGGAGGACCCGACCGAAAACCATCAAGTTTTTCAGAGTTCAGTGGAGCAATCACACCGAGAATGAAGCAACTTGGGAAAGAGAGGATTTTCTTCGGACAGAGCACCCACATTTATTTGAGGATCAGCTGAAATCTCGGGGACGAGATTTTTCCTAAGGGGGTAGGTGTTGTGACACTCCAAAATTTTAATTTTTTGTTTTCAACAAAAACTTTGTTTGTTTTGAAGGAGGCCATTTAAATCCTTCCAAAAAAAACCTCTCTCTCTCAAAACTTTTCCCCATGGCAAGGATTTTTTTTGTATCTTCTTCAACCCTGGTGTTTGGTTATTAAAAATCTTTCTTCTGATTTTCCCATCTCAAATATAATTTTGGAATTTATTTTCTTTTAAAAAGAAACCCTATGGGTTTTGGGGCTACTCTTTTGTTTTGAAACTATCCATTGTTTTACCATGCCTCATGTGGTAAATCCTCCCAAAACCCCTCCCTCCACTTTGGGGCAACCCAAACATTCTGTTCCAATAGGTCCAACCCATTTTTGAATTTTATTTCATTTATTTATTTTTTCCCAAAAACAATTATGTCCATTATTCTAAGCCTAGATGGTTTACAAAGGAAGTACCTGGTTTCTTTTGAGTTTTGATCTCAAACCAACTCCTCTGGATAGTCCTTAGCACCCCCAACCTAGATCCATCAAGATCCACTCTTCCTCTTTTCAAAATTTTCAAGTTTCAACCTCTGCAAGTTTGGACCAGATTCATCATTTTTGGTGAAATTCATATTTTCCTTTCTCCAAAAATTCCACCAAAATTCAGGCAGACCCTAGGTGCTTTAGAGGCCACCACACCATACATCAGCCCCAGATAAATTTTTCTCATGCTCGAATCATTTCATCAAACACTTGGCCGGCACTGTTCCTGTGCATATTCAGTAAATTCAGAGATTCAGAGTTTTGTCAGTGTCGTTTTCGTTAGTGCCTTGTCCTCGATCACCAGTGCACCCTGGCGCTTTGCGCACGGCCTCTCCTCCTTGGCCAGAGCACCGCACGCTCCCTTGGACGGGCGCAGGTGTCGATGGCGGTGAGCCTCGCCGACGCCGGCAGCTTCTGCGGTGGAGAGCCACCCGTGGCGGCCAACAGGAGCCAGCGCCAGCTCGCTACACCGTTCGGTGCCGCCCAACGCTCCCTAGCCCTCCGTGTGGCCTCATGCATGCCAGCGCACATTGCAGCACCGTCGCCGTGGCCCGGCAAGCACCGGGCGCGCCCTCTGCTGCCGACGCGGGCCCACGCCGCCCCGTTCTGTCGAAACCACCCACGCGCGCCTAATCCAACATGGTTTATCTTCTAAACGGAACCCGTGGACCTCCACTTTGATGCCCAACCCCCTAAACTCCCCGACCAAGCACTGCACCGCCGTAACCATCGCCGGAGATCCCCGTTCACGGCCACCACCTCGGATCGCCTATAAAATGGAGTCCCGAGCTCGTTCTCGAGCACACACCACCACTGCACCCCACCAGAACCCCGCCAAGCCACTTGGAGGACCTCGAGGAGGTCTCCTCCCCCAACTCCGGCCGCCCCGATCCGCCTCGGCCACCAGCTCGATTCACTCCGGTGAGGCCATCCCCGCCTCCCAAACCTCGTCGGTAGTCTCCTCATGCACCCAGTGATCTAACCCAAGCTGCAATTTGACCTCCGCAGCCCTCCCCGACGAGATCCATCTTCACCCGAGCCGCCGTCTGCCGGAGCAAGGACCGCCGTCGACGTGGTGCTCGCCGACGACCACCACCACCACCCACGGACGCGGAAGGACACGCTGAGCACGTAGGTACCCTCCGATCCTCCTAACTCGCGTGGATCGCCGCTGGCGACCACCGCAGCTCTCGGGCGCCGACGAGCTCTGCTTCTCCCCCGTTTGAAATTTCAAACCTGACGGGTGGGACCCCTCGTCAGTCTTTTCTTTTTTTGAATTGTTTTCTGAAAACGCCTTCGGGTAGAATACGTCTCCCTTTGCAGTTGACGGCTTTTTAGCCGAAGCGTTTTCTGTTTTTATAAGTTGGCCCCCGGAAACTTTCTGTTTCATTACAGATGAGTCCTTGGATTAAAACCTTTATAACTTTTAAACAGAAACTTATTTTTGATTGATTCTTTTTCTATCATCTTTATTTTTCTGTCTAGTTTTTTGTCATATTTATTTGAAAAAAATTTGGAATACTTTTTTGTGCACTCACGGTATTTACGTTAGTACGTATTTTCTCATACCGTAGATACCGGAGGAGGTGACGGTACCGCGAACTTCACCAAGCTAGACTCCGACTACTCCGAACCAGGCAAGCATGTTTGAACTTTTGATATGATGAGTGTTCGTTGCATGTTTGCATTAAGTAGTTTCATGGCATGTTTATGAGCATTTCGATAAATGTTATATTACATGGAAAGTGAGGCAAGTGAGTTTCGAAAATCCATATGTGTTTGCACATGAGTTTGCATGGCCATGTGATGGCATGAGAATGGGTAAGATGGCAGTGTTGTAGCATGCCAGTCTTATACCAGACTATTTGACTCCATTGTCAACATGAATCAAGTCCAGTTTCCATCCGTTTTCCCTTCCTGTACTACCACATGTTTTCCGCAAGGGATATGGCTTAGTAAGTTGCAAAACGCTTTCCTAGTACACACCAATTAGAGAAGCCGTGATGAGGGTTCCATGGCCCTAGATTAAAGCCAGTCATCCGGTCAGGGGGCATGGGTGTTTCCGGTTGGGACCGAGAGGGGGGCACCCCTTAGAGCGCACGTATATAAATTTGATCCCATGCTATTCGAGGTTGTGATCTCCCCGTCTCAAAGTTTTTCTTGAACGTTGTCTAGGGTGATTCCTGGCATCGTGAGGTGGGATGGGTGTGTACTGGTTAGATGTGTTTCTACCGAAATACCGTAAACGGAACTAGTCCTTCGTGACTACGGAAATCCGTTGGCTGTGGGTAATTAGTACAAACTCTGCAGAGTCAAAAATACTTTGAATCATCTTATCCATGTCCAGGTACTGTGTTCAACTTATCTTGTCAGTCTCAGTGACAAAACTCCGGTGAACCACATGAGTGTTAAGTCCGGCTAATGATTGTTCCTGTGGATGGACTAACCCGTTTATTATTGTGTGTTGAATATTTCCTGTGAGTGTTATATCTCGTGAATTTATCACATATGAATAATGAAATATAAGCCCTTTCTGTGATGTCGTCCGACGTCCTATTGTGGCACGCTTGTTATTTACTTTCTATATAAGCCCTTTCTGTGATGTCGCTCAGACGTCCGACTGAGGCACGCTTATTATTTTCTTTCTATATAAGCCCTTTCTGCGATGTCGCTCAGACGTCCGACTGTGGCACGCTTGTTATTTACTTTCAATATAAGCCCTTTCTCCTATGTCGCTCCGACGTGTGATTGTGGCACGCATGTTATTTACTTTCAATATAAGCCCTTTATGTGACGTCGCTCAGACGTCCGACTGTGGCACTCTTGTTATTTACTTTTCAATATAAGCCCTTTATGTGGTGTCGCTTAGACGCCCGATCATGACATGATAATTTATTTGTTTACCCTTGAGGCGCCGCCTGCATAATTCGATCGGTTTTCAGTTATTTTGTTGGGATTTCGGGAGGACTACCGCCCGACTTCCTTTTAACTTATCATGTTGTGCAAATATTTATTATTTGAGTGTGCATTGCTTTTTGCTCATGACGCATTCATGCATGCATTTGTTATATCTTATGTACGAACTGTCTTGCGAGTACTTTCGAAGTACTCACCTGGCTTGTTGATTTGGCCAGATGTTGATGAAGGCGATCTCATGGATGAAGAGTTCGATAGCGAGTCCGACGCCTAGAGGAGTCCCAGTCAGTCCCGTGCGATCCTGGATTTGGTCACTGTATTATATCCGCTTCCGCTACCCAAATAAATTCATCGAGCCTCACCTCGACGCTCGATGAGCTGCCAGTTTAGGAGTCATGTTATCCACTCCACTGTGATATATCCACCACCACTTTTATCTCGAGTCAGTAGTATGCCACCACACCCCTGTATCGTAACCGCCCTTATGTACAATATTGGCGTGTTTGTAATAAATTGTTGAGCAGCCTCAGCTCAACCCTGTAATATATTTAATGCTACTGGCCTTTTGCATCAAGTATTTGTCTGCCAGTAAGGATAATTCTTCCTATACTGGAATCAAGAGATAGATTTCTCAATAAGTATTTTATTGAAAAACCGGTCATGACACGAGCTGAACGTGTGCAGATCGCGGAGGTGCCGTGCGTTCGGTACTTGGATCGGTTGGATCAGGAAGATGTTCGACTACGTCAACCGCGTTATCATAACGCTTCCTCTTTCGGTCTACGAGGGTAGGTAGATAACACTCTCCACTCTCATTGCTATGCATCACCTAGATAGATCTTGCGTGATCGTAGGAATTTTTTTAAAATTACTACATTCCCCATCAGTGGCATCCGAGCTAGGTCTATGCGTAGATGTTATATGCACGAGTAGAACACAAAAGAGTTGTGGGTGATAATAGTCATACTTCTTACCAGCATGTCATACTTTGATTCGGCGGTATTGTTGGATGAAGCGGCCCGGACCGACATTACGCGTACGCTTATGCGAGACTGGTTCTACCGACGTGCTTCGCACACAGGTGGCTGGCGGGTGTCACTTTCTCCAACTTTAGTTGAATCGAGTGTGGCTATGCCCGGTCCTTGTTGAAGGTTAAAACAGCACACTTGATGAAAAATCGTTGTGGTTTTGATGCGTAGGTGAGAACGGTTTTTGCTCAGCCCGTAGCAGCCACGTAAAACTTGCAACAACAAAGTAGAGGACGTCTAACTTGTTTTTGCAGGGCATGTTGTGATGTGATATGGTCAAGACATGATGCTAAATTTTATTGTATGAGATGATCATGTTTTGTAACAAAGTTATCGGCAACTGACAGGAGCCATATGGTTGTCGCTTTATTGTATGCAATGCAATCGCCCTGTAATAGTTTTTACTTTATCACTAAGCGGTAGCGATAGTCGTAGAAACAATAGTTGGCAAGACGACAATGATGCTATGATGGAGATCAAGGTGTCTAGCCGGTGACGATGTTGATCATGACGGTGCTTTGGAGATGGTGATCAAAGGCACAAGATGATGATGGCCATATCATATCACTTATATTGATCGCATGTGATGTTTATCCTTTATGCATCTTATTTTGCTTAATTCGATGGTAGCATTATGAGATGATTGCTCACTAAATTTAAAGGTACAAGTGTTCTCCCTGAGTATGCATCGTCGCAAAAGTTCATCGTGCCGAGACACCACGTGTTGATTGGGTGTGATAAGCTCTACGCTCACATACAACTGGTGCAAGCCAGTTTTGCACACACAGAATACTCGGGTTAAACTTGACGAGCCTGCTAGCATATGCAGATATGGCCTCGGAACACTGAGACCGAAAGGTCGAGCGTGAATCATATAGTAGATATGATCAACATAGTGATGTTCACCATTGAGAACTACTCCATCTCACTTGATGATCGGACATGGTTTAGTTGATTTGGATCACGTGATCACTTAGATGATTAGAGAGATGTCTTTCTAATTGTGAGTTCTTAAGTAATATGATTAATTAAACTTTAATTTATCATGAACTTAGTCCTGGTAGTATTAGCATATCTATGTTGTAGATCAATAGCTCGCGATGTAGCTCCCCGTTTATTCTATATGTTCCTAGAGAAATATAAGTTGAAAGATGATAGTAGCAATGATGTGGACTTGGTCCGTGATCTGAGGATTTTCCTCATTGATGCACAGAAGTATTATGTCCTTGATGCACCGCTAGGTGATAGAACTGTTGCAGGAACATAATTAGACGTTATGAACGTTTGACAAAGCTCGGTATGATGACTACTTGATAGTTTAGTGCACCATGCTTTACGGCTTAGAACCGGGACTTCAAAAATGTTTTGAACGCCACGGAGCATATAAGATGTTCCAAGAGCTAAAATTGGTATTTCAGACTCATGTCCGAGTCGAGAGGTATGAGACCTCCAACAAGTACTTTTCCTACAAGATGGAGGAGAATAGCTCAACCAGTGAGCATGTGCTCAGATTGTCTGGGTACTAAAATTTCTTGAATCAAGTGGAGTTAATCTTCTAGATAAGATAGTAATTGAAAAAGTTCTCTAGTCACTATCACCAAGTTACTAGAACTTCGTGATGAACTATAATATGCAAGGGATGACGAAAGTAATTCCTGAGCTCTTCGCGATGCTGAAATCGGCGAAGGTAGAAATCAAGAAATATCATCAAGTATTGATGGTTAAACAAGACCAGTAGTTTCAAATAGGGGCAAAGGGATAGAAAGGGAACTTCAAGAAGAACGGCAAGCAAGTTGCTGCTCCTGTGAAGAAACCCAAAGCTAGACTTAATCCTGAAACTGAGTGCTTCTACTGCAAGGGATTAATCACTGGAAGCGGAACTACCCAAATAATTGGCGGATAAGAAGGATGGCAAAGCGAACCAAAGTATATTTGATATACATGTTATTGATATGTACTTTACTAGTGCTTATAGCAACCCCTCGGTATTTGATACTGGTTCAGTTGCTAAGAGTAGTAACTCGAAACGGGAATTGCATAATGAACAGAAACTAGTTAGGGATGAAGTGACGATGTAAGTTGGAAGCGGTTCCAAGATTGATATTATCATCATCGCACACTCCCTATACTTTCGGGATTAGTGTTGAACCTAAATAAATGTATTTGGTGTTTGCGTTAAGCATGAATATGATTTGATCATGTTTATTGCAATACGGTTATTCATTTAAGTCAGAGAATAATCGTTGTTCTGTTTACATGAATAAAACCTTCAATGGTCATACACCCAATGTGAATGATTTATTGAATCTCGATTGTAGTGATACACACATATTCATAATATTGAAGCCAAAAGATGCAAAGCTAATAATGATAGTGCAACTTATTTGTGGCACTGCCATTTGGGTCATATTGGTGTAAAGCGCATGAAGAAACTCCATGCTGATGGGCTTTTGGAATCACTTGATTATGAATCACCTGATGCTTGCGAACCATGCCTCATGGGAAAGATGACTAAGACTACGTTCTCCGGAACAATGGAGAGAGCTACAGACTTGTTGGAAATAATACATACTGATGTATACGGTCCGATGAGTGTTGAGGCTCGCGGCGGGTATCGTTATTTTCTTACCTTCACAGATGATTTGAGCAGATATGGGTATATCTACTTGATGAAACATAAGTCTGAAACATTTGAAAAGTTCAAATAATTTCAGAGTGAAGTGGAAAATCATCGTAACAACAAAATAAAGTTTCTACAATCTGATCGTGGCGGAGAATATTTGAGTTATGAGTTTGGTCTTTATTTGAAACAACGCGGAATAGTTTCGCAAATCACGCCACCCGGAACACCACAACATAATGGTGTGTCTGAACATTGTAACCGCACTTTATTAGATATGGTGCGATCTATGATGTCTCTTACTGATTTACCGCTATCGTTTTGGGGTTATGCATTAGAGACAGCTGCATTCACGTTAAATAGGGCACCATCTAAATCCGATGAGTTGACACCGTATGAATTATGGTTTGGCAAGAAACCTAAGCTGTTGTTTCTTAAAGTTTGGGGTTGCGATGTTTATGTGAAAAAGTTTCAACCTGATAAACTCAAACCCAACTCAGAGAAGTGCGTCTTCATACGATACCCAAAAGAAACTGTTGGGTACACCTTCTATCACGGATCCGAAGGCAAGACATTCGTTGCTAAGAATGGATCCTTTCTAGAGAAGGAGTTTCTCTCAAAAGAAGTGATTGGGAGGAAAGTAGAACTTGATGAGGTAACTGTACCTGCTCCCTTATTGGAAAGTAGTTCATCACAGAAATCAGTTCCTGTAACTCCTACACTAATTAGTGAGGAAGCTAATGATGATGATCATGTAACTTCAAATCAATTTACTACTAAACCTCGTAGGTCAACCAGAGTAAGGTTTGCACCAGAGTGGAACGGTAATCCTGTTCTGCGAATCATGTTACTAGACCATGACGAACCTACAAACTATGAGGAAGCGATGATGAGCCCAGATTCCGTGAAATGGTTTAAGACCATGAAATCTGAGATGGGATCCATGTGTGAGAACAAAGTATGGACTTTGATTGACTTGCCCGATGATCGGTGAGCCATTGAGAATAAATGGATCTTCAAGAGGAAGATGGACGTTGATGGTAGTGTTACTATCTACAAAGCTCGAATTGTCGCAAAAGGTTTTCGACAAGTTCAAGGTGTTGACTACGATGAGATTTTCTCACTCGTATCGATGCTTAAAGTCTGTCCAAATCATGTTAGCAATTGCCACATTTTACGAAATCTGACAAATGGATGTCAAAACTGCATTCCTTAATGGATTTATTAAAGAAGAGTTATATATGATGCAACCAGAAGGTTTTGTCAATCCTAAAGGTGCTAAGAAACTGTGCAAGCTCCAGCAATCCGTCTATGGACTGGTGCAAGCATCTCGGAGCTGGAATATACGCCTTGATGAGTTTATCAAAGCATATAGTTTTATACAGACTTGTGGTGAAGCCTGTATTTACAGGAAAGTGAGTGGGAGCACTAAAGCCTTTCTGATAAGTATATGTGAATGACATATTGTTGATCAGAAATGATGTAGAATTTTCTGGAAAGCATAAATTAATGTTTGAAAGGAGTTTTTCAAAGAAAAACCTCGGTGAAGCTGCTTACATATTGAGCATCAAGATCCATAGAGATAGATCAAGACGATTGATAAGTTTTTTCAATGAGTACATACCTTGACAAGATTTTGAAGTAGTTCAAAATGGAACAGTCAAAGAAGGAGTTCTTTCCTGTGTTGCTAGGTGTGAAGTTGAGTAAGACCCAAAACCCGACCACGGCAGAAGATAGAGAGAGAATGAAAGTCATTCCCTATGCCTCAGCCATAGGTTCTATAAAGTATGCCATGCTATGTACATTCTATACCCTGCCCTTAGTTTAGCAAGGGAATACAATAGTGATCTAGGATTAGATCACTGGACATTGGTCAAAATTATCATTAGAGGACTAAGGAAATATTTCTCGGTTATGGAGGTGATAAATAGTCCGTCACAAAGAGTTACGTTGATGCAAGCTTTGGCACCGATCTGGAAGACTCTGAGTCTAGATCTGGATACATATTGAAAATGGGAGCATTTAGCTAGAGTAGCTCCGTGCAGAGCATTTTAGACAGAGAAATTTGCAAATACATACGGCTCTGAATGTGGCAGACCCGTTGACTAAACTTCTCTCACAAGCAAAACATGATCACACCTTAGTACTCTTTGGGTGTTAATCACATAGTGATGTGAACTATTGGTGTTAAATCACATGGCGATGTGAACTAGATTATTGACTCTAGTGCAAGTGGGAGACTGAAGGAAATATACCTTAGAGCAATAATAAAGTAGTTGTTTTATATTTCCTTTTATCATGATAAATGTTTATTATTCATGCTAGAATTGTATTAACCGGAAACTTAGTACATGTGTGAATACATAGACAAACAGAGTGTCACTAGTATGCCTCTACTTGACTAGCTCGTTAATCAAAGATGGTTAAGTTTACTAGCCATATACATGAGTTGTCATTTGATGAACGGGATCACATCATCAGAGAATGATGCGATTGACTTGACCCATTCCATACCTTAGCACTTGATCGTTTAGTATGTTGATATTGCTTTCTTCATGACTTATACATCTTCCTATGACTATGAGATTATGCAACTCCCGAATACCAGAGGAACACTTTGTGTGCTATCAAACGTCACAACATAACTGGGTGATTATAAAGGTTCTCTACAGGTGTCTCCGATGGTGTTTCTTGAGTTGGCATAGATCGAGATTAGGATTTTTCACTCCGATTGTCAGAGAGGTATCTCTGGGCCCTCTCGGTAATGCACATCACTATAAGCCTTGGATGCAATGTGACTAATGAGTTAGTTGCGGGATGATGCATTACGGAACGAGTAAAGAGACTTGCCGGTAACGAGATTGAACTAGGTATTGAGATACCGACGATCGAATATCGGGCAAGTAACATACCAATGACAAAGGGAACAACGTATGTTGTTATGCGGTTTGACCGATAAAGATCTTCGTAGAATATGTAGGAGCCAATATGAGCATCCAGGTTTCGCTATTGGTTATTGACCGGAGATGTGTCTCGGTCATGTCTACATAGTTCTCGAACCCGTAGGGTCCGCACGCTTAACATTCGGTGACGATCTGTATTATGAGTTTATGTGTTTTGATGTACCGAAGGTAGTTCGGAGTCCCGGATATGATCACGGACATTACGAGGAGTCTCGGAATGGTCGAGATGTAAAGATCGATATATTGGAAACCTATATATGTTTGGACATCAGAATGGTTCCGGATGAGTTCGGGCATTTACCAGATTACCGGGAGGTTACCGGAACCCCCCGGGGAGTATATGGGCCTTATTGGGCCTTAGTGGAATAGAGGACATAAAGCGAAAAGGTGGAGGGCGCGCCCCCTAGCCCAATCCGAATTGGGTGGGTAGCCGGCCCCCCTTCCTTCCCTCTCTCCTCCCCTTCCTTCTCTCCTACTCCTACTACATGGAAGGGGGGAATCCCCAGGGCGCGCCATAGTAGAGGGCCGACCCTTCCCCTCCTCCACTCCTTTATATACGGGGGAAGGGGCACCCCATAAACACAGAAGTTGATCATTGATCTCATAGCCGTGTGCGGTGCCCCCTGAGTTAGTCCTCGATTAGGGGGTCCTCGGACGGCCGGACTGATGGACTGTGAAGATACAAGATTGAAGACTCCGTCCCATGTCCGGGTGGGACTCTTCTTTGTGTGGAAGGCAAGCTTGGCGATTCGGATATGTAGATCTCCTTCTCTGTAACCGAATCTGTGTAACCCTAGCCCCCTCCGGTGTCTATATAAACTGGAGGGTTTAGTCCGCAGGACAACAACAATCATAATCATAGGCTAGCTTCTAGGGTTTAGCCTCTGATACGTCCATTTTGCATCATGCTTTTATATCAATATTTATTGCATTATGGGCTGTTATTACACATTATATCTCAATACTTATGGCTATTCTCTCTTATTTTACAAGGTTTACCATGAAGAGGGGGATCTTTGGCAGTGGAATTCTGGCTAGAAAAGGAGCAAACATTGGAAACCTATTCTGCACAACTCCAAAAGTCCTGAAACTCCACGAAACAACTTTTTGGATTTGATAAGAATTTATGAGCGAAAGAAATAGGCCAGGGCCCACACCTGTCCAGAGGAGGCAGGCGCGCCCCCAGAGGGCGCGACTCAGTATCTCCTGGGCCCCTGGTGAGCCTCGGCATCCATCTTCTACTATATCATCACTTTTACCCTGGAAAACATCGTGGGCAAGCTTACAGTACGAAACTCCACCGCCACGAGGCGGAACCTTGGCGGAATCAATCTAGGGCTCTGGCGGAGTTGTTCTGCCGGGGACACTTCCATCCGGGAGGGGAAAATCATCACCAACGTCATCACCAACGATCCTCTCATCGAGAGGGGGTCAATCTCCATCAACATCTTCACCGGCACCATCTCCTCTCAAAACCCTAGTTCATCTCCTGTATCCAATCTTGTATCAAAACCACAAATTGGTACCTGTGGGTTGCTACTAGTGTTGATTACTCCTTGTAGTTGATGCTAATTGGTTTACTTGGTGGAAGATCATATGTTCAGATCCTTTATGCATATTATTACTCCTCTGATTATGAACATGAATATGCTTTGTGATTAGTTAAGTTTGTTCCTGAGGACATGTGTGAAGTCTTGCTATTAGTAGTCATGTGAATTTGGTATTCGATTCGATATTTTGATGAGATGTATGTTGTCTTTCCTCTAGTGGTGTTATGTGAACGTCGACTACATGACACTTCACCATTATTTGGGCCTAGAGGAAGGCATAGGGAAGTAATAAGTAGATGATGGGTTGCTAGAGTGATGAAGCTTAAACCCTAGTTTATGCGTTGCTTCGTCAGGGGTTGATATGGACCCATATGTTTAATGTTGTGGTTAGGTTTACCTTAATACTCCTTTTTGTAGTTGCGGATGCTTGCAATAAGGGTTAATCATAAGTGAGATGCTTGTCCATGTTAGGGCAGTACTCAAGTGCCGGTCCACCCACATATCAAATTATCAAAGTACCGAACGCGAATCTTATGAACGTGATGAAAACTAGCTTGACGATAATTCCCAATGTGTCCTCGGGAGCTCCTTCTTCATTATTAGAATTTGTCCAGGCTTATCCTTTGCTACATAAAGGATTGGGCCACCTTGCTGCACTTTATTTACTTTATTTACTTTTTGCTCATTACTATTTATCTTATCACAAAACTATCTATCACCTACTATTTCAGTGCTTGCAGAGAAAACCTTACTGAAAACCGCTTATCATTTCCTTCTGCTCCTCGTTGGGTTCGACACTCTTACTTATCGAAAGGACTACGATAGATCCCCTATACTTGTGCGTCATCAGCCTCTACGATCTCGTGGTAGATCAACTCTTGTAATACTCATATCATCAAGATCAATCAAGCAGGAAGTAGGGTATTTCCTCCATCGAGAGGGCCCGAACCTGGGTAAACATCGTGTCCCCCGCCTCCTATTACCATTAGCCTTAGACGCACAGTTCGGGACCCCCTACCCGAGATCCGCCGGTTTTGACACCGACATTGGTGCTTTCATTGAGAGTTCCACTGTGCCGTGATGGTAAGGCTTGATGGCTCGCCTTGTTGTCAAGAACGACATCACCTTTGGGGGAGCCCTGGCTGTAGGCCAAACCATCCGACTAGGCGGCTTCGTCATGACCGCCCCTTTGGCCGTCGCGCCGACGATGACTTCTCAGGTCATCAAAAACAGCCTCCACGTTAGCTCGGAATTCACCGAGCAGATGGATCCAATGGAGCTCTCCTCCTTGAACGAGCTCTTAGATCGCATCGCCGACCTGGGAGTCGCTACGGACTATGATCGGATTCGGCTTAAACCCGACCAAAGGGAGATTAACTCTCCGCCGGTCACCCATCAGATAGCGGTGGTGGAGGAGCAATGCAAGGATTCTTCCTTTACTTTGAGGATGAACTATATCCGTATCCCCGAGCTCTCCGAGCCGGATACCCGTCTACGGGAGGACATGGCCCAAGCTCCGAACCTAGAATCGGACATCGGGCCAGAAAAATTGGGCAACATCTCGGAGCCCGAACTGCCAAGTTCAGAAACTCCTCTACCCATGGGTCTAGGATCGGGTCAGCGTTTGGACCTAAATCTACTCACCCACCCAGACACAAGTGATTTTTCCCACATTAGACAAGAGCCCCAAGAGACAGTACATCACTTCTGGGCCAGATTCCTCCTTGTGATGAACAAGGTCAAGGACTGTCGCGAGGAAGACGCAGTTTCATTCTTTTGCAAAAATTGCACGGACAAGGGAATCTTCAATGCCATAAGTCACCGTGACATAGTACACTTTGCTGACTTGGCGGCCATAGTACAGAAGTACTGCGCGATGGAAAGCACCTGGAAAACCCAAACAAACTTCTGGGATCCTCCTGCTCTCACCGAACCCCTCGTTCGAACAAAAAGGGTGCACTCTCGCAAGTCGCCCGATCCAATTACAAAGAAACCAAAGCCCACTACAGGGCGTGGAACCGTATTGGAGGGATGGCTCAATGGGCCATGCAAAATTCACAGTACACCGGATACAATACCAACACACAGCCTTAGAGCATGTTGGATACTCCGGCAGGTGGCCAAGAGCGGTGAGGATCTCCTCATCAACAACACCGCAGAATACCATCCCGTGGAAAATAATAATATAGTATTGACAGTCTTCGAGACTTTCGCATCAAATAATAGGCGCAAGCGGGCACTCCGTAGCCTCGCCGAAGTCTGCCACGCTGCAGCAACAAATCCATGGAACGACATGGCCATAACCTTTAATGCCAGTGACGAACCTAAATTCCAAACAGTCCGAGCACCGGCCGCTTTGGTCCTTAGTCCAATTTTGGACGGCTTTAGGCTTACTAAAGTGCTCATGGATAGTGGAAGCGGATTAAACCTCATCTACGAGGAGACTCTTAGCAAAATGGAAATAGACAAAAGCTGCATTGAGCAAAGCAGCACGACCTTCAGAGGAATCATCCCTAGTCGAGAGGCACGATGTGTGGGAAAAATCACATTAGATGTGGTATTCAGCACGCCGGAGAACTATAGGTCCGAACAAATCACATTCCAAGTGGCCCCGTTCCGTAGCGGATACCACGCCCTTCTAGGGCGGGACACATTCACAAGCTTCCAAGCTATACCCCATTAAGGGTACATGAAGCTCAAGATGTCCGGGCCCAATGGAGTCATCACTCTAGCTAGTGATCCGGACGTCGCACTCCGCGCCGAAAATAAAACTGCCGCGCTGGCCCTAGAGGCATTATCCGAAGCCCTCGCGGCCGAAGAAATAACTGCGCTGCGCTCCACAGTGGACAGGGACAACATGATACTCGACAAACGACCCAACTCCACATCTTTCAAATCAGCGGACGAAATAGTCAAATTCGAGGTCCACCCAACGGACCCTACAAAAACAGCATCCATCGGGGCACAACTGAACCCCACAATAGACGCCGCACTGCGGGAATTCTTGAGCGAGAATTGGGACATCTTCGCCTGGCACCCTTCAGACATGTCGGGAATTCCACGCAGGCTGGCCAAGCATAGCCTAAACATACTAAAGGGATACAAGCTAGTCAAGCAGACTCTTCGGCGTTTTTCAGAACCTAAGCGACAAGCCATGGGAGAGGAGCTAGCCAAGTTACTCAAGGCCGGATTCATCAGAGAGATAAAACATCTGGACTGGCTAGCAAACCTGGTGATGGTACCAAAGAAGGACAAATCCTGGCGCCTATGTGTCGATTTCAAGGACCTTAACAAGGCTTGCCCCAAGGATCTCTTCCCCCTCCCCCGCATCGATCAAATTATCGACGCTACCGCGGGACATGACTCATTGTGTTTGTGTTTCCTTGATGCATACTCCGGATACCATCAAATCAAGATGGCGGAGTCCGATCAAGCCACAACGGCATTCATTACTTCATACGGCCCCTTCTGTTTTAACGCCATGCCTTTTGGGCTCAAAAACGCCGGTGCAACCTACCAACGCATGATTCAGACATGCTTGGAAACACAAATCGGCAAAAGAGTGGAGGCATATGTAGACGATGTGGTCATCAAAACCAGACACGTCGAATCCTTAAGAGAAGACTTGAGGGTTACGTTCGACAATCTCCAAACATTTGACATCAAGCCCAATCCGGAAAAATGTGTTTTCGGCGTGCCTGCCGGAAAGCTCTTGGGCTTCATCGTTTCTAATAGAGGAATCGAAGCAAATCCGGCTAAAATCCAGGCTCTGTCACAGTGGGCTACCCCAACAGACCTCAAGCAAATCCAGAAATTAACTGGATGTGTGGCTGCCTTAAGCCGCTTTATCTCCCGATTGGGAGAAAATGCATTACCCCTTTATCGGCTTCTTCGGCGCACTGAACACTTCAAGTGGACGGACGCGGCTACGGCTGGATTGGAAGAAATAAAAGCCCTCTTGGCTAGTAACCCAATCCTGGCCGCGCCAAATGTCGGCGAACCAATGCTATTATATATAGCAGCAACAAACCAGGTTGTAAGCACAGTGCTCGTCATCGAACGAGAGACAGACAGACATAAGTACCCGCTTCAAAAGCCGGTATACTACATATCCACTGTCCTCACTCCATGCAAATCACGGTACCCACATTATCAAAAGATAGCATATGCGGTCTTCATGGCATCCCGGAAACTGCGACACTACTTTCAAGAGTGTTCAATCACGGTGGCTTCTAAAGTACCACTCAACGACATAATAAATAACCGCGATGCCACGGGACGGATTGCTAAATGGTCTATCAAACTCCTCCCGTTCGACATAACATACAAACCACGGCGAGCAATTAAGTCGCAAGTACTGGCTGACTTCGTCGCTGAATGGACAGAAGCCGAACTCTCTAAAGAGTACGGCGCGTACTCCAAATGGATCATGCACTTTGACGGCTCTACGATGCTGGCCGGTCTGGGGGCAGGCGTTGTCCTGACATCCCCCACCGGACATACAATCCAATACGTACTCCAAATATTATACACAGACTCCAACAATGCAGCCGAATATGAGGCTCTGTTGCATGGTCTTCGGATGGCAGTCTCCATGGGCATCCAACGCCTAGAAGTGTGGGGGGATTCGAACCTCGCAATATCTCAAATAAATGGAGACTTTGATGCCAAGGACCCAAAAATGGCGGCTTACCGCAATGCCGTACTCAAAATGCCAGCTCGGTTCGAGGGGCTCGAATTCCACCATGTGGTCCGAGAGAACAATCAAGCGGTGGATATCCTCGCCCGCATTGGCGCCAAGCGCGACCCTGTCCCACCTAATATCTTCTTGGAAAGGCTGTTCAAGCCATCCGTGGTATGGGAAGGGGAGACCGGCAATAACAGTCCGGATCCGACCACAACACCAGATCCAGAACACTATGACATAATCGGAGGCTCCGCCACCGAAATAACACCTTCAGCCCACGTAATTATGGCTGTCATCGCCCCGTGGACAGAACCCTTCTTGGCCTACCTAAATAGGCAAGAACTCCCTGAGTACCAAAATGAGGCACGTTGCATTGTGCGGCGGTCTAAAGCCTACAAGGTCCACGAGGGAGAGCTTTATAAGAAAAGCACTACCGGAGTGATTCAAAGATGCATCTCCGAAGAGGAAGGACGGCAACTTTTGGCAGAAATTCATGTTGGACTCGGCGGCCATCACGCCGCAGCCCGGGCCCTTGTAAGCAAGGCCTTCCGCACAGGTTTCTACTGGCCGACAGCCCGAGCAGACGCATAGGACCTCGTCCAACGTTGCGTTGGTTGCTAGCTTTTTGCAAATCAAAGCCATATGCCACCTACCGCCCTTCAAACAATCCCCATAACTTGGCCCTTTGCGGTCTGGGGGCTTGATATGGTTGGACCCCTTAAAGTAGGAAGCCATAAAAAAATACTTGTTGGTCATGGTGGATAAATTCACCAAATGGATAGAAGCCAAACCAGTTAAAACGGCGGAATCCAGACCAGTGATAGACTTCATATCCGGGGCGTACACCATTACGGTGTCCCCCACAGCATCATCACCGATAATGGCTCGAACTTCACAGCTGACGAGGTAAAAACTTGGTGCGTCAACATGGGCATTAAGTTCGATTATGCCTCCGTCTATCACCCCCAAACAAACGGTCAAGTCGAACGAGCAAATGGTCTTATTATGAGCGGCACCAAACCCAGACTAGTGCGATCCTTAAAGGAATCAGATACGCACTGGGTTGAGAAGCTCGACTTCATACTATGGGGGTTGCGGACCACGCCGAATCGCACTACCAGATAAACACCGTTCTTTATGGTGTACGGCACAGAGGCGGTATTGCCCTGCGATATCATTCATGACTCGCCTTGAGTGCACATGTATGAAGAGAGAGAGAAGCCAAGCTGGATCAACAGGACAGTTTAGATGCCCTGGAGGAGGAGCAGGACGTCGCAAAGGCCCGTTCCGCATTCTATCAGCAGGAGGCTCAAAGATATCAAACAGAGAAGTACGGGCAAAAAATTATAACGTTGGCGAACTTGTTCTACGCCTACCAGAGAAGAAAAAGGACAAGCTCAAGCCCAAGTGGGAGGGTCCCTTCATAATTGATAAAGTTATCACTGGAGGAGCGTACCGACTGCGGGATGCATCAGACAATCGACTCGAGCCGAACCCGTGGAACTCGGCCAGACTTCGAAGATTCTACGCCTAGTGCCGAACACTGTGTTCGTCTCTTTACCTCCGCCTTTCTTTTTAAGGTATATCCTCTCTCTTTCTTCTTATTTTTTAATAGCCTTAAAAGCTTCGTGTGTGCTTCGAACGCACACTCTTGCCGCGCTATGCGCGCTCAATATACATGGGGGCTTCTTATATAGAAGCTTAATATAATTATCTTCTAGGCTTTATGCCCACTACATATACGTCGCTTCTCCATATGTACCTTTTTTCGCCATTATATGCATCGATATGACTTAAGTTTTTACCAAGCTGGGTTGCCTGGCTCTTGTACTTATGCCCTACGTTCCCGTTAATTCGGCAAGGGCATAAGGGGAGCACCTCTGCGATTGTTACTGTCGGGTCAGCCGGATGTGTACCTCAGACTGGGTGAAGCCGAAAGCTAGCGTTCTTAAGGGAATATTCGGTCGGTGAACAAAAGATGTTTCCTACCTATTACAATACATGCCCCCAGAAGTTTATATCCTGCGTCTCTTTTCGCAGTTCGGACATGCACATTAATGCATGCATACCCAGGGAAAGGAACCCTTAACGGAACTATTCTCCCTGGAAGATGTTTCTTACTATCCATGTAATATAACATAGCTAGTTGGGTACTTGTCTGTTCAAGCACTTATGACCCCTACGCCTGGTTTCCACGCGTACCCCAGTTTTTACATAACTGAGCGGGTATTCGGAATCACTTCGGACTGTCGGGTCCGGAGGCTGAAGCGAAAAGGTCCGCCACGATAAATGATTTACAATACGGTTAGGGACAAAATATGTCCTTTGAAGTACAAATTCAGTAATACTAACTAAATTCTTCTTCTATACCATCCAACAGGCCGTCTAGCCTACAATCCTGTTGGGAATACTTTGCGTCTGAAGCTACCTGGTCATAGACCAGGCTAACGGGGATTTCTTTCCCATCTGACCCTACAGGTCCGACCTCGGCTATTTGGTTAGGGTCAGCCTTGGTGTATCGCGTCTTCACCATGGCCCAGGCTTCCCTTGCACCTTGTCGGCAGGCCGATATCTTCCATAATCGGAAGCGCCGCCGCGCTCCCTTGAGCATCTCTACAAGCTCCCCCATGCCTCCTGGCAGGGAGGCGGATGGCCACAAGGCCTGGGCAATGCCCTGCATCACCTGTCGAACTTGTTCGTGCAGTTTTGAGAGCTCTTTGCAGAAGATCTCCTGCAGATCTGGGCATCTCCTCTTCGGGACGACCTGTCAGCATACCTACAGACATAACTCTGTTAGCTCGCTTCCATGCCGAACTCTATAAAAGTTCGTTCGAGCACTTATGGGAAATGCCGCGTCGAAGCCTCTTATTCTCCTTCACGGAGTCAGCAAGCTTGGGACCGAACATCCTTTAATTCGACGTCCAATTGGGTATTCGCGTCCTGGAGATTATTTTTCTCCCGTATAACCTTTGTAAGCACGCGCTCGCCAGCCTTTAGCTGTCGTTGAGCATGTTGCTCATTCCCCGATACGATCTCCGGATTACCTCCGGGATTGTCTGCAGAAACTATTGTTAGATTTGCATGCATGCCAAATATTAACTGGTACATGTCATTTCATTCTTTCCGATCAAGACAAGTATTACTAGAGGGGGCCTTCTTGGACTCCTCCATTTCGGCAACTGCGGCCCGTGGCTGGGCTTTGCAATCCTCCAGCTCTTTAGAAAGCTGGGTATTCTTCTCTATAAGAACATATGCATACATGATCCTTAAATCAGTTGTGCCAACTGTTTCAAGTCTCAGGGGCTACTAATATACACACTTATCAAATCTTCTTACCCATATATCCTTTACATACTGGTCCGAGGCTCTGGCGAGGCCATCTTGAGCAATTCGGATGTACGCGTCCCCTGAGTTGAAGGCATGGAACGCCTCTTCAGAGAAATTAGGGTCGCGTAGAGTGGCCCGTCGGCGCCTGTGATACATGGCGCTCTCCACTTCAGAGTTTGTACCGGATAATCTATCTGCATCCTCTGTAGGAGGACCGTCAAGCGTTGTCCCCGCATCGACCTCCGCCCTTGAGTCCGGCCTCGGATTCCGGCTGGTGGAGGCATGGCCGGCAGGCTCTGCGGACACAGTCCGACGAGCATTTTTTTCTGCCAAAAACCATGGACATTATTATATTTTAAAAGACGATAACCACGGAGCAGGGTTTTTCATACCTCTGCAACGACGTCTCAGTCCTGACTGCCTTCCTTTTAAACCTACCCGGCTTCGGTGCCCCTTGTTGGCGAGTCATCGCGGGTTCGGCACGGCGCCCCGATGGCCTTCCCTGTAAAACGCAATACATGTGCGGGGGGTAAGGCGCAAGGAGGGGATCCTTATCGGAAGTTGGGACTCCGGTTTTACTTACATGCGATGCAGGGAGTAGGCCAGGATAATCGGCTATGATGGCCACCAAGGTGCCATCACAGCTTAGCTGATAGAATGTCCTGTCAACGAGCTCCACAAATATGTCCGGATCTTCTTCGAGTCCGGGGTCGAGGGCCCGATCAGGGTCCTCTGGCTATGGAGACGGGTTGTGGACCTCCCTCACAGCTCTTCGCAGTTCCTGCTATGAATTGGCAAGGTAAATATTGGTGACGAAGGATGCGGGAAGGATCAGAATAAAAGATAGCAGCTCACCCAGCTTGGGGGGTTGTACATGGAGAATCCATCCTGTGGCTTGATACGGATGAACTCCTCTTCTTCTCCTTTGTATAAATCGGACAGTATTTTTGCCAGAGCGGCGGCAGAGTCCGGACCTTTACGGCCACAGCGGGTGGCATCGTCTTCTCCATTGAAGTGCTACATGGGTTTCCCCCGATATTGAAGTGGCTGCACTCCCCGCATTATACATATTGACATAACCTCGGTTATTGTCAGTCCTGATTGGGCCAGTGTTTTTATCCAGCCCATCAGGTAAAAGACTTCTTTGTTGTCTTCCTCCTGGGGGCTCCGGGGACGTCAGTTGCAGCGTTTCTTCAGTGGAGCGTTGGTAAACTCAGGAAGACCCATCCGAATAGTGTCCGGCAGGGGGACGTCATCTACATAAAACCACTCCAAAGGCCAGTCTTCGGGTGTCTTCTTCGGAGTGCCAGACAGGTATCCGGTCCCGGCGACGCGCCATATTTCGGCTCCGCCCACTTGATATATTGATCCCTCTTGATTGCGAGGGAAGAGGTAGAATAGCCACTTCCATAGCTCGAAATGAGCTTTGCAGCCCAGAAACAACTCGCAAAAGGCGACGTAGCCAGCGATGTGTAAAATGGAAGCGGGGGTAAAGTTATGCAGCTGGAGGCCATAGAACTCTAGGAGCCCGCGGAGGAACGGATGGATTAGAAATCCGAGTCCCCTCAGCAAGTAAGGGACAATGCATACCCGCTCTCCCCTGGATGGATTGGGAAAACTCTCCGCTTGCTCTCCACCATTGTAGGTGGCTAGTCCGGCTCGAACAGGGACCATATATGCAGGCGGGAGAAACCCCTGGGTCTGCAACTCTACTAATCGGCTGTGGGGGACGAAACACTTCTCCCAATCGCCGGGCTTAGGGCTATGGGAGCGAGAGGAGGAGCTGCGATGACCGGCCATGATGGGATGGTTTTTCCGAGCGCGCTCTGATGGATACTCGCTGGGAGGGGATGGTGTGATCTGGATCTGAGGATCCCCGTCTCTTTAAATAAACGATTTACTTACATGGTCAGGGTGGCAAATGTAAAAATGCCCCGACTTCTCGCATTCGCTCGACACATGGAGATGGCCATTATTAAAGAACGGAAGCCGAGGAGTGCAACACTAATGGGAAGCCGGACACTACTCGTTACGACAGGTACTCTGGATTTGGAGAAGAACCCGCCTTGCAATGCCGAAGACAATCTGCGCGCCGGACTCATCGTCATTTAAGCCTGGTTCGGGGGCTACTGGGGGAGTCCTGGATTAGGGGGTCCTTGGACGGCCGGACTATATACTTTAGCCGAACTGTTGGACTATGAAGATACAAGATTGAAGACTTCGTCCCGTGTCCGGGTGGGACTCTCCTTTGCGTGGAAGGCAAGCTTGGCGATTCGGGTATGTAGATCTCCTTCTCTGTAACCGACTCTGTGTAACCCTAGCCCCCTCCGGTGTCTATATAAACCGGAGGGTTTAGTCCGTAGGACAACAACAATCATAATCATAGGCTACCTTCTAGGGTTTAGCCTCTACGATCTCGTGGTAGATCAACTCTTGTAATACTCATATCATCAAGATCAATCAAGCAGGAAGTAGGGTATTACCTCCGTCGAGAGGGCCCAAACCTGGGTAAACATCGTGTCCACCGCCTCCCGTTACCATTAGCCTTAGACGCACAGTTCGGGACCCCCTACCCGAGATCTGCCGGTTTTGACACCGACACTCCCCTCCACCATAATCCACCTCAGTCATATCGTTGCAGTGCTTAGGCGAAGCCCTACACCGGTAGCTTCATCATCACCGTCTTCACGCCATCGTGCAGACGAAGCTCTCCCTCGACACTCTGCTGGATCATGAGTTCGTGGGACATCACCGAGCCGAACGTGTGCAGATCGCGGAGGTACCGTACTTTCGGTACTAGGATCGGTCGGATCGTGAAGACGTATGACTACATCAACCGCGTTGTCATAACGCTTCCGCTTACAGTCTACGAGGGTACGTGGACAACACTCTCCCGCTCGTTGCTATGCATTACAATGATCTTGCGTCTGCATAGGTAATTTGTGAAATTACTGCGTTCCTCAACAATTTTTTTTGCCGTAGCCCGCAAACGTTACCCCCGAACCAGTATAACTGCGGGTTTGCGGGGCAGATGCGGGTCGAAACCATATCCCCCCGCAGCCGCGTTTCCCCCCAATTCCCCACAGCGCCGCTCGATTTCTCGTCGCCGGCGAGCCTGCGAAAGCCATGGACTGCTCTGGCGATGAGGCAGAGCGCCGCCGCCGCGCCAGATCTGATGCCGGACGCAAGCGAATGGGCGCGTCCATGGCTAAATCTCGGTAGCCGGCCGCCGTCAGCGTCCGACCGCCGCGAGCTCGAGGACTTCGATCGCGAGCTCGCCCGTCGCCGCCATGCCTCCTCCGGCAACTGGTCCGCGGGGAGCTCATCCGCGGGCGCATCGAGCTCGCGGCTCGTTCCGGTGAAGAAGGAGCCGGAGGAGGCGGTAAAGAGGGAGCCGGAGGAGGCGGAGGAGGAACTCTCACCTCGTGTCGTGCCCGATGCGCCGCCGTGCGCCAAGGCGTCATCGGGCCGGAGGACTACCGCCCCCCCAGGGCAGGAGTAGTTCCTCGAGTGTGTCGTCCTCGAGCGGTCGGCAAGGGAGCAGGAGGAGATTGAAGAGCGCATCCGGCGCGAGCTCGAGTACGAGCGGCTCTTCCTCCAGACAGGCGTCACGGCATCGCAGGCGCACACATCGAAGGAGGCTGACCTGCCCGTGATGAAGGCGGAGCAGGCGAAGCTCTACATCGACCTCAACTCATCCGACTCCTCCGACTCCGACTGAGCGCCGCCGCTGGGCAGCTACCGCAGGAGCTCCGATGAGCTCAATTTTGTTGTAGTGGTACGGTAGTGTAGGCCCTGTCTAGCTCCGATGACCTTATATGTAATGTATGTGCTGCGTACGAACTTATGTGAAGAAAAACCATCTATATGCGAGCATGCTCTGGCGAGCTGTTGCTTAAATTTCTAGCGCGAAACAACTTTTTAAAAAATTTACGGATTTATTTGCGGTTTCTGTTCTGCCGCCGTGTTTTTCAGCCTGCATAAGCGTCCCCGTGCGAATTGCAGTTCGGCGAAATGCGGGGTCTGCTAGAGTTGCTCTTATGGCCGGTGGGCCGTTGTGTTTTTAGTTGTTTAATCGCGTGCCTCGTTCTTATCGATCTAATCACGTGCACGGCAGTCTCACGCAACAATGCAGATTCAATGAATTAGGTAATGGCCTTTGGTTGAGATAGCTAGTTTAGTGCCAAAATGCAATGGCCTTTGCTTGAGATCAATCCGCTAGGGCTAGTTTATTGCCTTGGGCAGACAGGAATTAAGACTTATCTATGCAAAACCATCGATCAGTGAGCATGCAGATGGTCAAACAATGCTACAGCTATGGTGCAGGCGGCTATTCAATAGTACTGTACTATAATAAGTTTGTGGTGACAAAGTTTCATGATTTGCGAGCTGCTCGCACACTGTTTAAGACCTCGTATCAAATAAAACGGTAATTAGAAATGCCATCTTTTTGGGCATCACCAGAGGAAATTGCTGAAACCATCACCTTCTGTACAAACCACTAAGTGGAGTGGAAGTGCGTTTCCCAGATAACAAAAGCTAAGTCGAGCCCGTGTGTTAGGAGCGTCGCCTTTTGCGCTCTCCCTTCTTCTCCGTCCAACCAAAGTTCCCTTGGAGCTCACTGAGAAGTGAGAATGGAGAGAGCGGCAGTGTCCATCGTGGGCAAGATCGGGCAGGTGCTGGTGGACGAGCTCCAGGACATCAGCGGCGTCGGCGATAAAGTCGTCCACCTACGGGACGAGCTGGCGACCATGAACGCTGCCCTCCGCATCATCTCCGAGGCAGAGCAGGGCTCCGTCGACCACCTCGTCCGGGAGTGGGAGAAGCAGGTGCTAGACCTCGCCTGCGACGCCGAGGACTGCACCGATACCTACTTGCTCCGCATCGTCCGTCCGACTCCACGCCCGCCAAATGGCGTCACCGGCAGTCAGCTCATCTTCTCCTGGGCCGGATATCTGCTTGCCCGCGCCAAGCGCATTGCCAGGTACCCGTACGAGAAGTTTGTGCTGCAGCGCGCCCTCGCGGGTGACATCAAGGACCTCCTGGCTCGTACCACCATCGTCAGCGAACGGCGCGTTCGCTACGGCATCGACCGGGCGGCACTACCGAGAGCTGCCTGCTTTGCACCTGTCTCGGCGGCGGCTGTCTCCGCGAATGCCCTCCGCCGTGCCGACGACCCTAATCAGTTTGTCGGCATTGCGGAACAGGCCAACAACCTGACCAGGAAGATCAAGGCGTCGGAGGGTCTCAATGTGCTCTCCATTGTAGGATTTGGAGGGCTGGGGAAGACAACCCTGGCCATGGAGTTGTGTCGGCAGCTGGACGCGGACTTCCCCCGCCAGGCGGTGGTGTCTGTTTCACAAGCATTCGATGGCGAGAAGGACATGAAGCGACTGCTAGTACAAGTGCTCCAGCAGATCCTCAAGGAGACACAGAATGATAAGCAAAAGGAGGAGCACCTGACGGAAGCAGAGTTCACGGAGGATGCCATGGATCCAAGAAGCCATGCCAACCCACTTCAAATCACCGACATGGAAGTGCAAGACTTGTCCATCAAGATTAAGGAGCTCCTCAGTTGCAATAGGTATGGATCACTACCTTCCCCAAATAATATTTTCAACTCTGCTAAACATCATTAATAATACAAGGGTGCGATCCAAATTAAATCTGATAGCAGTATCATCTTCATAAATATTTCAAACTCAGGGATCTGCTTCTCCATGAGCTAGTAAATCTACTAGTTTTCTCCATGTTAGCAGCTATTTCCAGGTATGCATGAGCAGTAACAAGTTTTCCATTTTTTTAGTAAATTTACTACTCCCTCCGAATCTAAATTAATTGTTCGCAAACTTAGTACAATTTTAACTTAGATAGGAGGGGGTACATGAAAGTGCCAATGGCTGGTCAGAACAGTGGTGAACTGGGATTTTCCTATTTTGTGCTGTAATGGAGTATCTTTCAATTGCCTGCTGAAAAATTGTGAAATAATTAAATTAGTACGTATCACCGCCAGTATCTGTATCTAATTCACACATTGCTTACCGCGTGCATGTAGAATGGAGAGCAAGCACAAAAGAAAGAATGATGAAACATATAGCATCCGAGTACAGTACACTATTGCAACACATGGACAAAAAATCTTAGCTACCATTTCTAGAGTCCTTTTTCTCAGGAAAAAAGAAACCAAATTCCTTATTTTGCTGTAAATGTTGTTCGTATTTTTATTTGAACAACTATTTCGAATTCTAAAGTTTGCACGTACACTAAATTTTCTAACTCCAAGCATGTATATGCTCTATTGAACCAGGTGTCTCATTGTGGTCGATGATGTATGGAGCCTGCCAACCTGGGAAGCTATCCGCATCAGATTGCTAGAAAAAAATTGCGCCAGCAGAATCATTGTGACAACTCGAATAGAAGCGGTGGCCAAGGCAGCTAGTGTCTCAGACAAATTTGTCCATCATATGAAGCCCCTGGAATTAAAGGCTAGTGAGGAATTGTTCGTGAAGAGAGTATTTGGCTCCATGGTTGCTTGCCCCGGTGGACTGAAAAAAGAAATGAACACGATTTTGAAAAAATGTGGTGGGTTGCCATTGGCGATCATTAGCATCGCCAGCCTTCTGGCAAGCTATAGGTCAGCTGAGGGCATAGAGATGTGGGAAAGAATGTCTAGATCAATTGGCTCTCAGATGGAAAGCCACCCTACCCTCGAGGGGATGAAGCAATTGATTACACTCAGCTATGACTACCTACCTCATCATCTCAAGGCTTGCATGATGTATCTGAGCATTTTCCCGGAGGATTATGTGATTGCAAAGGATAGGCTGCTATATAGATGGATTGCTGAAGGTTTGGTCACTGAGAAGCGGGGGTTGACTTTGTTGGAGGTTGCTGAAGAATACTTGAACGAGCTGATAAGTAGGAATATGATTCAGCTAGACAAGTTCGTGTTCAGGGAATGGGGATATGTCTCTAGAGAAGTGGAGGTAGTGGGGTGTCGGGTGCATGACATGATCCTTGAAGTCATGGTGTCCAAATCCCAGGAGTATAACTTTGTTAGCTTGGTAGGGCGGCAATACGGAAGAATACCACATGAATATGGTAAGGTTCGCCGCCTCTCCATCCATGATAACGACCATGGCAAGCAGGGGGCCAAGAAAGTTGAGAAGCATCATGCGAGGCATGGCACTGAGGCAATGAAGCTAAAACATGTCCGGTCACTGACCACATTTCAGCAAGATGGCCTCGGCAAGCTACTTGATCGTCTAGGCGAGTTCAGATTGTTGAGGGTGCTTGATCTGGAAGATTGCACAGCCCTGCAAAACACGCACATGAGAGATGTCTGTCGCCTTTATCTTCTCAAGTTCTTGAGCTTGAGGGGTACATGTGTCACATTGATGCCTAACAAAGTTGGAAATTTAGAGCACTTGGAGACACTTGATATACGAAACACGTATATCGGGGAGAAGCTACCGCAAACTGTGACAAAGCTGAGCAAACTAGAGCGCCTAAAGTTCAATAGGTGGCATCTGCCACAAGGGCTAGGTAACATGAAGGCATTGTGTGAGGTGGACATGGCAGTTCTTGATGGCAACGATGTTAAGGTTACAAAAGAGATAGGTGAACTACCACATTTGCAGGTGCTAAGTATCCGAATTGATAACCATGAACAAATGGGTGAGCCCGAAGAGGAGTTTTTTGGTGCGCTTGCCTCCTCCCTGAGCAAGACAAGCGCTCTCCGATCACTCTATCTGGCATGCTTTACAGGCAGTTTGGACTTTCTCTGTGACGTCTCCCCACCACCGCCACTCCTCCAATGCCTTAGTGTTCGTGGCCGCATTAGCCAACTGCCCGACTGGATCTCATCACTCACACACCTAACAAAGTTTGAAATTGGACATACACAACTTACTGGGGACCAGTTATTCCATGTCTTGTGTAAGTTGCCCTACCTGCAGAGCGTCCAACTGACCGGAAATGATTACAAAGACGATGAACTGGTTGCACGCCCTGAACCCAGCCTCTCAGCATTGACGATCCTGAAGGTGGTCGGATGTCCCACCCTGCTCACATTCGAGGAAGGATCAATGACAAAGCTCGAGAAGCTTGTACTGGACATGGTTGGCATCGAGATGAGCGTTGTGGGTATCAAGAACTTGGTGAGGCTTAAAGAGGTCAAGCTCCGTGGTATGGAAGGCAACAGGGCAATGAAGCGTGCAGTGGAGCAGGTCAAGACTCACCCCAAGTCCAATCAGATCAAAGTTGTAGTTGACTGGTACCGCTAATACTGAGGTGCGCATCCTGAGAACTGCGCGTTTTCTATTGCCTTGTGTGCATGCATGCATGCTTTCCCTTTCAACTGCCTCTGTGTGTGTTTCCTATTTACATTCTCTTCAGGGTAGCATTTGGTTGTACTCCCTCTGTCCGAAAATACTTGTCGGAGATATAGATGTATCTAGATGTATTTTGATTTTACATACATTCAATTTTTATCCATTGCCCCGACAAGTATTTTGGGACGGAGGGAGTATTATCGTTTCGCATGTGTGTAAACTGGAGTACCAAATAAAACAGCTTGTAATTAACGAACATGAGTTCATTTGTGCAATTTACTACTCCTTCTGTCCCATAACGTAAAACGTTTTTTGACACCACCTCTTAGTATGTACAGCCTCAGTATCATTCCAACGTCGTCAAGATCTGCTGCCTGCAATTTGCAGCCGATAAATCAAGTAGTTTCTTTGGATTTGGAGTTTTCTTTTTTTTTTTTGTTGAGGAAAACACCGGGGGTTGAGCAGCCCCACCTGAATATATTTTTCTCAAAGCTGCATAGAAGCGGGAAAAGCCCAAATGGCGCTGGGGGGAGAACAAGAGTTTGAGTTACAAGTGCTCTGAAGAAGTCACAGGTTCAGGGATTCAAGATAGGGGATCCAGGCTAGCATGCCCCCCGTTCTTGGGTTTTCAGCCTGAAAAACCAGAGTGTAAGTTCAACAGAAACAGAGCGCACGACACGGCTGATCGCCGGCCTGCTCCCGCGGAAGACGACACCATGGCGATGCTTCCAGATGGTCCATAGGAGCAGCAGCCGCACCGTGCCCCAGTGGAGAGCCGGCGCCGAAGCATGTGGACGGGCCTCCCAGATGGAGCCGCAGTTCACACCGGCCTCAACACCAATGACGCGCCAAAGGTGGGCGACACGGCAGCAATCAAAAAGGAGGTGATTGGTTGTTTCAGAGGCACTGCAGCAAAGCTCACACCTATCCTCTATCAGATGAGAAGCGTTCCTACTCTCCGCAGAGAGCCGCGTGGTGTTATATTGATCGAGGCAAGAAGCCCTTGCCGTGGCGTACAAGTTGCACCTGATCGCTAGGATCCAGGTTGTTACATGGGATAGAGTTTGAGGTTGTTACGGGAGAGGAAAGAGATAAACAGTTGAGATTACATCATCTATAATTCTAACACCCTCCCTTAATCTCAACTATCCTACATTAAGATTCTTCTTGAACTCTTCAAATAGCTTGACTGGCAAAGCTTTAGTAAACCCGTCTGCAACTTGATCTCTGGAGGGAATGAACCGTATATCTAGCTTCTTTTCTGCAACTCTTTCTCTTATAAAATGAAAATCAATCTCTATGTGCTTGGTTCGACCATGAAACACTGGATTTGCAGAAAGATATGTGGCTCCCAAATTGTCACACTACAAACATGACACACGACGCTGTTTGATTCCCAATTCATTGAGCAATGATTCAACCCAAATGATTTCAGCAGTAGCATTAGCTAGTGACTTGTATTCGGCTTCAGTGCTTGACCTGGATACTATGGCTTGTTTCCTGGCACTCCAAGAAATGAGATTAGATCCAAAAAATACTGCAAATCCTCCAGTTGACTTCCTGTCATCACTACATCCTGCCCAATCAGCATCAGAGAATGCACTGACTAGAGTAGAGTTAGAGTGCTTGACTTGAAGTCCCAAACTCACAGTATGTTTGATATATCGTACAATTCTTTTGACAGCTGTCCAATGTACAGTAGTAGGTGCATGAAGATACTGACAAACCTTGTTAACAGCAAAGGAAATATCAGGCCTTGTCAGCGTCAAATACTGTAGGGCTCCTACTGCACTTCTGTATTTTGTGATCTCTTCTTCTTTGAGCAGTTCACCTTCAAAAGCTGAAAGCTTTTCTGAAGAAGATAACGGTGTAGGTGAAGGCTTACAATCTTTCATCCCCATACGAGCTAGAAGTTCAGTGGCATATTTTTCCTGGTTTAATGTTATACCATCTTGAATCTTCTTAACTTCTATGCCCAAAAAGAAATGTAGATCACCAAGATCTTTCAAAGCAAATTCTGAGCTTAAATCATGAAGGAGAGCATTAGTAGCACTTTGTGAGGAGCTTGCAACTATAATATCATCAACATATACTGGCAGAAATATAGTTATATTTGCTTTGTGGTAGATGAACAATGACGTGTCAGCCTTAGATGCAATAAAACCCAAACACCTTAACTTAGAGCTCAACCTTGAATACCATGCCCTTGGTGCTTGCTTCAAGCCATAAAGCGATTTATCAAGCTTGCACACATGATGAGGTAACTTCTTATTTACATACCCAGATGGTTGTCTTATATAAACCTCCTCTTCCAGAACACCATGCAAAAACGCGTTCTTGACATCTAGCTTTCTCAAGCTCCATCCCCTGGACACAGAAATAGCTAGCACAAGTCTAATAGTTGCGACCTTGACAACAGGACTAAAGGTATCTTCATAGTCCAAACCATAGCGCTGTTTAAAACCTTTTGCAACCAAGCAAGCTTTATACCTGTCAATGGAGCCATCTGCCTTTCTTTTGATTCTATAAACCCATTTGCAGTCAATGATATTTTTACCTCTTTTCTCTGGTACAAGATGCCAAGTCTTGTTCCTCATAAGCGCTGAGTATTCTTCATCCATTGCTGTTTTCCAATTGTGATCCTCAAGTGCATCTTCTACATTTGTTGGTTCTCCTGCAATGCATAACATACCATATCAAACAGTACCATCAGTTCTGATTTTTGGATTTCTTATACCGTTCTGCGACCTTGTCATGACACGTGACGTTGTGACTTGTTGGGGCTGACTCTGACGTATGCGTGGCTGTCGTGCTACAGGAGATGGCACAAATGACCCCTGCGCAGAGGATCCCGAGGAAGAAGCAGCAGATTCCTTTTCCGCAGCAGATCCTGAGCCGGATTGTGTAGCCTCACATGTGCCCGATCCGCTAGTACAGGCAGTCGCAGAAGATCTGCCGCTGGCCGCTGCATGTGAAAGGGATCCCGAAACAGGCCCCACCAAATCTGCTGTCGCTGTCACCTGCCCACGCGTGGGACGCGGTACGGTGCGCGGCTCGTCCTCTTGTGGCGACGTGGCGCCCGCGGGTTGGCGCGGCTGAGAGGGTCCGGTGGACGCGCGGTTCGGGGCGTATCTGGGGCCCCGATTCGAGGCGATCAGGTGAACAGGAGTTCCAGGTGACTCCAGATCCGCCTCGTGCTCCGCACCGGCTTCGTTTTCTTCTGGTACATGAAATATTGGCTCGTTTTGATCAAAATTCTGATCATTTTCTCCACCATTTGCTGCGCCGTTTTCTGCGGCATGACCCTGCACACATGGAGGCACATTCCTACCAGTAGAATCATCAGTTGGATTAGTACAATCGTCGCCCCCATGATTAGAGTTTTGGAGATGTGGTGGAAGAAGAAGGATTTCTCGTTTGAGAAGTGCTCCGGCATTAGGATGAAGTGATTCAAAGGGAAATACTGACTCATCAAATACTACATCACGAGAGATGCAGACCCTGCCAGTAGAGACATCTAGGTATTTAACTCCTCTGTGAATGGGACTATACCCAAGAAACACACACTTCTTGGAGCGAAAAGAAAGTTTGCGTGTATTATATGGGCGAAGGTTGGGCAAACAGGCACAACCAAATACACGTAGTGATTTATAGTCAGGAGATATGCCAAGGAGGCGTGTGATGGGAGTCTCATACTGTATGACCTTGCTAGGTAGCAAGTTGATGAGGTACGTGGCAGTTAAGAAGGCTTCATCCCAGAATTTCAGTGGCATGCAAGAATTTGCTAGTAGAGCTAGTCCTACTTCAACAACATGGCGATGTTTCCTTTCAGCGGAGGCATTCTGTTGGTGTGCATGAGGACATGCAACATGATGCGAAACACCAAGTTCTTGAAAGAAGGAGTTTAATTTTCTGTATTCACCTCCCCAGTCGGTTTGCATGGCAATTATTTTAGTGTTTAATTTTCGCTCAACAAGATTTTGGAAATTCTTGAAGACTTGAAAAACTTCAGAACGTTTCTTGAGGAGGTAGATCCATGTAAATTTGCTGTAGTCATCAATGAAACTAACATAGTATGAGTGCCTACCAACAGAGACTGGGGCTGGTCCCCACACATCAGAAAACACAAGTTGCAATGGAGTAGTAGAAATAGTAGTAGATATAGGGTATGGCAACTGATGACTTTTGGCTTGTTGACATGGATCACAAATAGACTCAATGTTTGACTCATGAGAGTACGGAAGCTTATTCTTGCTAAGAACAAATTTAACAATAACTGACGAAGGATGACCTAGTCTACTATGCCACTTTGATGAAGAGGGCTTGACTGCAACTAAAACTTGTTTATTTGATGGTGATGACGAAGATATGATCGGGCAGAGACCTCCCACGCACTTGCCCCTAAGAAGGATTCTCCTCGTGTCCAAGTCCTTTACCAAAAAGAAATATGGATGGAACTCAATGGGAACACGGTTATCAAGTGTAAATTTATGAACAGAAAGAAGGTTCTTTGATGTTGTGGGCACATATAAAACTCTTTTAAGATGCAAGTTTTTCATGGGGGTTTTGACAATTGAACTACCAACATGAGTGATTTTCATACCAGAACCGCTTGCAGTATGGACTTGGTCATGTCCACGATATTTGTCTCTGATTGTCAGCTTGTCGAGCTCCCCTGTGATGTGATTTGTGGCACCAGTGTCAGCATACCAATTTGTATCAACGCCGTAGGAGTCGGTGACCATGTTGGCTCCCTTCTCCTCATGCTCATCTTCATCATCATATCGATGCCAACAGTCACGAGCACTTCCGGGGTGATGCTTGAGACAAATTTGGCACTCTGGGTAGTCCTGAACCTGCTGTTGGCGTTGTTGCTGCTGGCGACCGCGGCCACCTCCGCCGCCGCTGTTTCCACCAGATGGAGCTGGGGAGGAGCGCCAGCCTCGGCCACGTCCCCTGCTGCTGCTGCGTCCGCGGCCTCTGTTGTAACCGCGTCCGCGTCCCCTGTAGGCTAGGTTGGCTGAAGTCTTGAAGCCTGAATCAGGGCCGTCGCCGAGCATCTCCACAGGCTGATCAAAAGCTGTGATCTGGGCAAACAAATCATCTACGGAGATCTGGTTCTTCACTGCTCCTATGGCCGCCACAACAGGATCATAGTCCCTGTCAAGGCCGGCAAGCACGTAGTCAACCATCTCTGGATCCGAGATGGGACGTCCTGCCGCTGCGAGCTCATCCCCAAGGTTCTTCATCCGAGAGATAAAGGCGCTGCTGGACATGGAGCCCTTTTTTTGTGTTGGTGATGGCAATCCGTAGATTGGTGATCCGTGATTGGGATTGCGAGGCGAACAGAGTGGTGATGGCAGTCCAAAGTTCAAACGTTGTCTCCTTGCTCGCAACTTGGGCGAGAATCTCCATTGAGAGGGAATTCAGGAGGTGACTTAGGACTTGTTGATCCTTCGAAATCCACTGTGCGTACAGAGGATTGGGTACTGGGGCGGTGGTTTTATCCTCCTGCTGCTGCTGCACCGTCTTCGGTGGCGCTGCATCTGATCCGTCCAGAAGGCCGGTGACCTGCGCTCCGCGCAGGCCCGGCATGATCTGTGCCTTCCACAAGATGAAGTTAGCCTTGGTGAGCTTCTCTGATGGGAGAGCTCCAAGGTTGAGGTATACGGTTGATGAGGACGACATGGCGACGATGGTCGAGGAAGGTGACGATGGTGGCGATGGTGGCGAGGGTAGAACGAGGAAGGAGGCTGCTGGCTAGATCGATGGGAAGAGGATTGCTCTGTATACCATATCAGATGGGAAGCGTTCCTACTCTCCGCAGAGAGCCGCGTGGTGTTATATTGATCGAGGCAAGAAGCCCTTGCCGTGGCATACAAGTTGCACCTGATCGCTACGTTCCAGGTTGTTACACGGGATAGAGTTTGAGGTTGTTACCGGAAAGGAAAGAGATAAACAGTTGAGATTACATCATCTATAATTCTAACATCCTCATGCCGGATATGCTTCTGAGCAGATTCGCCTTGGAGTGGACGCGGTCACGAGCCACCAGCCACCCGAACAAACGAACCCGCGGCGTCGCGGCAGTCCGCCATATAGACTCATGCACCGGGCATCGCTCGCCGGTGAAGGTAAGCAGCCTGTACACCGAGGAGGAAACAACATTACCATCAACAGACCTGATGAGGGAGAGGTCGTCATCAACTCCGGCCGTCAGGGAGGGAACGCAGCCAGGGAGCATGGCTAGCTCTTGTGCTGCAAGGCCGAAAGGCGATGAGCAAGGCGGTCACGGAACCCATCTCGGCACATAGCAGCAGCAGTGGCACCGACATCATGTGCATGGGAGAAAAGCGCAGGGAACCGCCTGTTCAGAGGTCCGCCCTCGACGCACCAGTTGTCAAGCCAGAAGGCTATCCGAGCTCCGTCCCCGGGTGTGACGCAGGCCCTGTTTGTTTCATAAGTCGTAAAACTTTTTTAAGTCCCAACTTATAAGTCATAAGTCCTTACCTGTTTGTTTACAGGGACTTATAAGTCCCGAGTCCCTACATGTTTGTTTACAGGAACTTATAAGTCCATATTGCACCGCTGCAACGAGGCTCAGGAGAGGGCTGTCCGGCGATTGGAAGCACCGTTGCAACGAACGGAGGCAGAACGAACCAAGGCGGGGCGGCGACGGGGCGAGAGGCGGGGCGAGGAACCGAGGCGGGGCGGCGACGGGGCGAGAGGCGGGGCGGCGACGGAGCGGCGACGGAGCGTGCGGGGAACGAGCCTGGAGTGAATAAGTCCCAATAAGCTCCACCCTGAGAGTCTTATTTGATAAGTCCCAAATCACCACAATAAGGCCCTGTTTGGTTCATAAGTCCTAGGACTTTTTTTAGTCCCAACTTATAAGTCCCAAGTCCCTAAAAAGTCCCTACCTGTTTGGTTCCCGGGACTTATAAGTCCCTATAAGACCATATTACAACTATAAGTCCCTATAACACTCTCCTTGAGAGTCTTATTTCATAAGTCCCAAATGCCCACTTTAAGTCCCTATACGTCCCTCCTGTTTGGTTTAGATGGGACTTATAGGGACTTTTTTAAGTCCCTAAACCAATAAGTCCCTGGAAACAAACACCTTCTAAGTCCCAATAAGTCCCTTGTGTTTGGTTTAGGTGGGACTTATAGGGACTTTCTTAAGTCCCTGGAAACAAACACCCCCGCAGGATAGGTCGCGGTAGAGGGGGAGCAGCATCGCAAGCGTTCTGCAGATGGCCAACGTAGAAGTTTTTTTGCAGAAGCAAAACCGTGACTCTTAGGAAAGAAAAAAAACATGTTTTTTTGCGAAAAAATTTCCCCAAAAGTTTTTTTGTCGAAAAGCTATGGAAGACCGGTGGAAGATCAAAACATCGAAAAAGATCGAAAACGCGTGCGGAAAAATAAAAAAAAAACCCGAAAGGAGCGCCCTGAGCGCGACACGTGACGAATGGCTGAGAGCACACCAAGTGACGTTGATCGTTGCGAGGCTCTCGAAGAAGCGCTCGTTAACTAGTTGCTCTCGCGATGTACTAGCTTGTTAGTGTCGATTTTTCTTTCATTTCTCTGTTTTATTCTGGTCGATCCCTTTTTTTTAACAGTTAGCGGTGTTTTTTTTAAACAAGTTTTTTTTTGCTGAGGTAACTATGAGATTGCCCTGGTGCTAACATGGCGTCTTCCTGCTTCATGCCGACTGTGGGGACACGTGGAGGGATTCTTATTTGCACCGGCCATGGGGTAGTCGGGTTGTCCAACCCTTGCTACACATCGAATAGTCTCATAGCATTGCTGAAACTAGTGGAAAGGAAGTGACTGGTGGACCAAGGGATGTTTATGGGCGCACATCGAAATATGACAAGCTGGATTTTTCTTCGGAAGAGTTGTTGAAATTGGTGACGTGCACGCTGTCCACTCGGTGCTTCATTTTTTGTGACATCAACCCATTTGTCAAGTTGCAGGACAATGGCAATGTCTTCATCAATGGTAGGATGGTGGGGTGATTTCATTTGAAGCTTAACCTTTTCCAACGAGATTTTTAGTAATGGGAGGAGATATAGGTGGTCAAATGAAAGGACTGTCGCAACACCCGGAGGAAAAATGCCCATGTTTTCTGCACAAGCTCATGGGAGGAGCTTTAACCGACCTGTCAACAGTGGCGGATCCAGGAATTCAACATTGGGTGTTCAAAAAAATAATTTCAACGTGTGCGAGGAGAAGGACTGGGCTGCGGAGGTAGTGGGCTGCTCCTGATTACATGAACTGGGCCTATGCCTACTTATGATTTTTTTTTTTGCCAAAATATTTGGGTGTACATCTGTACACCCATGCCCCATGGGAGAGCACCTCTTCGGCGCCTATAGCGCCAGGAGAGGAAGCTGGCGCTCATGCTACGTTAAAGTGGGTCGTGGCCCATTAAGCGCTCCTCTTCCAGCTTGCTCTCTGGTCTTCGCTCGCTCGTGGGTTCGCTCGCTCGCTAGGCTCATCGCTGCTCACTCAGGTCTTCGTGGTTGACTGGCCTGTTGACTCTCCGATTTTTTTTTCAAAAAAATCATAAAAAATCACAAAAAACAAAAAAAGTTCAGCAAATTTGAAGAAAGTTGGCACATTTGAAAAAGGTTCATCAATTTTTAGAAATTCCAAGAATTTGAAAAAAAAATTCATTGATTTTGAAGAAAAGTTCGCAAATTTGAAAGCAAGTTCGTTAGCTCGTGGAGTTAGAAAAAAAGTTCATTGAGTTTCAAAAAAGTTCATTGAGCTTGAAAAAATTTCATTGAGTTTGAAAAAAGTTCATCAAATTTCAGAAAAAAGTGCACCGAGTTTGAAAAAGTTCATCGAGATTGAAAAAAAGTTCACCGAGTTTGAAAAAAGTTCATCAAATTTAAGAAAAAAGTGCATCGACTTTCGAAAAAGTTCATCGAGATTGAAAAAATGTTCATCAGGTTTGAAGAAAGTTCAGCGATTTTGAGAAAAAGTTCATGAAATTT